>CM053770.1:229381350-229503606 GCA_028658325.1 Potorous gilbertii
CAAATGGGGAGAAAATTTTGGAACCCAAAATCTTGTGAAAATGAATGTAAAAAGTTAAATAAATGTATTTAAAAAGGAAGAAAAAAAAATCTTATATGTTGGTATAATATACTATACAATATACTCTCACCTGTGGCTCCAAGAAGCTATAGCATGTGCTGAGAACTTGGTAAAATTGTCTTGGCATGTGGGCTAAACCAGAGGATGCCAACAGGCCTGGAAGCTGTCAGTGAGTTAGCAGGGTGTCCACCTCAACCATGTGAAACCTTCCCCTGGTGGAATAGACAGAGAATATTTTTGAAGGCAAGCACTGTGAAGCTTGGTCACCAAGATCATCCACAGCATCCCGGGCCATTGTCAGTAGTCCTGACTTAGGTTTTGCCACTGGACTTTGATGCCTCTGGAAGCGTGAGGCTGATAACTTCATACAGGCCTACCTCATTAAATCCAAATCACCAGCAAGTCAAGACATCGCCCAGAAAGGTCCTGTTCATACCTCTCTCTGATAACATCATTTCTATTTCTGCATAGCTGCTCATTAGTTATACACTGTAGCCTCCTAATACCCACTATGTGCCTCTAGAGTCATTGCTCTTTAGAGGACCTTCCATTTTAATCTTTCAGAAATGATAGTATTTCATGACTCCTAGCTAACATGAAATCCTTAGGAAAATGATGATTTTTTTTTAAAGTCCCTTTGTGGCTCATTTCAGCAGCACCTATGTTAAAATTGGAATGATTCAAAGGTTGGCATATCCCCTTGTGCAAGGAGGACTCGCAAATTTGTGAAGAGTTCTGTATTTTAAAAAAATTAAATTCAGATAAAAGTCCCTGCTTAATGGAAGAGCTGGGAGTCACTAAAAACACTGTGTACTTTCCTTAAAACAATCCAACCTGTTCTCTTCCTTCTGTCCAGTTCTGGGCCAGGGTCATAATCTATTTTCAGTGTCTGTCCAATATTTATGTACCAACTTTTCAGCTCTATATGTTGTCAATTCAACTATATACCATGGTCTGGATAACATGCATCCTTTATCCACTTGGCTTTTCCCATGTGGATTGTTAAGTCAAACTTTTAAATACTTATGGATCTCATGTAGGAGGCCTTGCAATATTCCAGGGCATGATGCACTCAACATAAAGTCATCAGCAAACAGGAATCTTGAGGAGTTCCCACCTCCTGTAGCAAATCCCTCTTCCTTTTGGACTCTGGGCCAGATAACTTCCACTCCAGGGGCTATAACAGCCAACCTGAACTTGCTTTGGAGAACCAGATGTACTCAGAAAATGCTACAAGTCAGAGTTCAAGTTATTGTTTTGTGGATTATCTCAACTTAAGGAAGTGATGAAGAAAATGTTAATAATGTGGATTAAACTTAAAAATGTGCCCATCCTACCCCCCTTTTTTTTTTTAAGAAAGTCAAGTTATTAAACGTTTGCCAGCACACTGCTGCTAACAAACCCTGTAAGTGTATGTATTTTCCCATTTTGTGCCTCACAATCATGAAACAAAAACCATCACAGTTGTTACATATCAAAAGGAATCTTGCCTTATTCTGACACATACACAGGAGACTCCCAACTGGAAGAAAACCTTTAAGGGTTTTGTTACCATAATAAAACAAATGCTTTTTTATGAACCACCAGTAAGGACAAATGGGATGAGATTCTCAATTCTTTATCCCATTTAATGAATTAATGCCTCTTAATTTATTTAACTTTAAATTAAATTTAAATTAAATCAAATTTCTAATTGATTTTTTTATTTTTTAATTGATCAATTGATTATAGAACTTTACTTCGAAGTCTATCTTTTCCCCACTCTTTTGATGAGAGGATACAAGCTCTGACAAGCTGAAAAAAGCTTCCTCTGTTGATAAATTACCTGTCTGTCATCTGAGAGCCAGCCTGGCTAAATTAGGAAAGGCTCATCACCCTGCTGCACAGGGAGAGCTATCCGCCTTGGTGGAAACATTATCCTAACCCTAACTCTCTGAATGTGTTTTCTAAGACAAAAGGGAAAGGATTCCCTTCTTGATTTTCCCCAGGCCCAAAGATACCCATTTTAAACTTGCATTCTATGCCTCTCTTCTTTTAAACTGGGATTAGGGGTCTTAGCTTTCTCTTAAGGACAATCTGCAAGAGAGATTGTTTACATACCAGTATTCATGTTTAATAAGCCCCCAGCTCTCATCTTATGATCAAGCTAACATACAGGGTGCCCCAAAAGTCTTAGTATATCTTAAGACTGTGCCAAAAATTTGGGGACTCCCTGTGTGTGACTGCTTACTAGAGAGCCTAGCCATGGACTTTGCTCTGGAATCAGACAGAAATAATAGAGAATGAAACCAATCCACAAATTCCTTCCAGAAAAAAAATGGGATCTCGTGGATCTTTGTAAAAGTTTTAGGTAGAAATGCACTCTCTTACTGTCCTTCCTTTAGTGAGGAGGTCATTGTCATCACTTAGGCAAGAATGTACATGTCAGGGAGGAGGCGATCTCCAGTGATCCTGATGAGTATCTGGTCACTGGACCCAGATGTCTCTGAAGGAGAGAGTGAGACTGGTGACTTTGCATAGCCCTCCATTACTTAAATCCATTTCACTTGCAAGTCATGGCATCATCTTCCTGATGTCATGGTCCTCTTCAAGGACAAAGAATGAAACAACAACAATATTTTCTTGATCACCTTTTTTGCTGAGGATTGGGGAAGGAGGTAATTATGACTTAGCTCATTTCAAGTCCTTGGCACTCTCCTTTCCTCCAGCAACAATTGATGCTCAGTGCCCTCAGAATTACCACCTCCAACATCAACCTTCTCTCTGCTTGGCCCAAGCCAGTTGCTCCTCCCATCTTTCCTTCTCCTTTCTTCCATACTCACTTTTCATGTAGCACATTTCAGCCTATGATGTCCCAGTCCAAAAGGGATGGATCCATTGTCCTTGTTAGTGAAGAAAGATTGTTGCATTTTATTTTTATAAATCTTTCTCATTTTTGTGTTTTCATCATTAAACACCCTCAGAATAATTTTGGTTAGTTGGATCTCTGGCCAAAGTCTTTTTAACCTTTCTTTCTCACATTTTGTGAGGCAATGTGGTTCATAATTTCCCACTATCCTCTTTTGTGAGATTTTCCAAATGAATGTATTCTTAACTAGCATTACCATTGACACGGTCTCTCAGAAAATAGAAAATGAAGGCTCTTCAACTGCCTCTCTAAATTTCCAGCCTCTTCAGAGACTCTTTTGCTTTCTGTAGCCTTTAAAATCTTATCGCGCAAATTAGACCTGGGTCAGGTGGGTCACCATATCCCTCCTTTTTACTATGAAATATATTAGAAATGCTTCCTGGAGAGAATTCTTCTTTCAATGAGTGTCCAGTTCAAGGAAGGTAATCATCCCATTATGCTCTGCCTTGGTCAGACTGTCCCTGCAGTCTTTTGTTCTATTCTGGCTCTCCCATTTTGAGGGGAACATTTGAAGACTGAATTATGTGTTGAGGAAAATTAGCAGAATAGCAAAGGGTCTAGGAACCATGTTTTGTGAAAAATAGAACTGGGAGTGCTTAACTTTTGAAAAGAGATGACTTGGGGAAAATATGATAATTGTGTATTTCAAGAGCTAACATCAGAATGGGAGTAGACATTGATCACTTGTGGAAGAAGATGGGAGCAGGTTCAATTCACTTTCGTAGAAATACCTCCAAATGCAACAAGATGCTTCCAAAGAAGGCATTTCACAATTGGAGGTGTTCAAGCCTGGATAATCCATGTTGTGGAGGGATTTCCTGACCTGGCTGGGAAGTTGGGCTATATGACTGCCAAGGACTCTCCTCTAACTCCATATCTGAGCACAATCCTGTTTTTCAGCTGTGTCTGCAAGCAAGGATATGAGGGTGATGGGACCATTTGTACAGAAGTAGACCCCTGTGCAGGAAGCATCCCAGGAGGCTGCAGCAGCAATGTGAGAATTTGGCTTTATCCTATATATGGGCTGAAAGTTTAAGAGGTGGTATAGAAAAGAGAGCAAGGTTGGATTTCCCAGAATTGGGTTTGTTTACTGTTTGTTTGTTTCTGAACCACATGAGCATGATGAGAGAGGGGAAATGGTGGATAGTGGAGAGAGGCCAACCTTAGAACCAGGAAGACTTGATTTAAAGTTCTTGCTGTGACATTTACTGTCTGAATGACCTGAGAGAGTTACTTAGCCCCTCAATGCCCTAAGCAACTCTCTATGGCTCTAAGTTGCCAATCTATATTGGTAGAGAGAGTTTCCTTACCTGAAATTCTTTATACCAGTGAAATCATGGGTCCTGTCCCTATCCTTATGACCATGCCAAATGCCAAAGTTTCTAGGGGATTTTATTTTGTCTTGTTCAATTCCATAGGCAGAATGTGTTAAAACTGGCACAGGAACCCACATGTGTGTCTGCCAACCTGGATGGACTGGGGATGGAAGAGACTGCACAGCAATCAACAACTGCCTGCTCCCCAACTTTGGAGGCTGTCATGATAATGCAACCTGCTTGTATGTAGGTCCTGGCCAGGTAAGTAAGTGATGGTCAGATAAGCAACAGGCTTAGCCAGGGTACCATTTTCTAATCTAGGACTGAACGTGCTTTAGTTACGGGCAGCTAGGTGGTGTCATAGTACATCAAGTGCTAGGACTAGAGCCAGAAAGATATCTTCCTGAGTTCAAATCTGGCCTCAGACACTTACTAGCTTTGTGACCTTGGGCAAGTCACTTCACCTTGTTTGCCTCCGTTTCCTAAACTTTAAAATAAACTGGAGAAGGAAACCCCAAAATGAACTCACCAGGAGTCAGCCACCACTGAAAAGACTCAGCAATAACTCAGACACTTACTAGGTGTTTGATCCTGAGCAAGCCACTTTACTCCTGTCTGTCTCTGTTTCCTTAACTGTAAAATGAGGCTAATGATAGCACCTACCTGACAGCGTTGTCGTAATGGTCAAATAATATTAGCTACATGACCCTGACAAGTACCTTCAACTCTTCTTGACCTCAGTTTCCTTATCTGTAAAATAGGGGTCCTAAGAGTCCCATTCTCACAGGGTTGATGCAGTGATCTGAGTTAATATGTAAAATGCTTTGTAAATCTTTAAGTACTACATAAGTACTAGCTGCTGTTATTGTTAGTATTAACAGCGCAGGCTGACCTGTACTCAGAAGTCCTTCAGCATGGCAGAAACAACATAATTTAGGATCTATTTAACATGAATAATTAGTTAAAATAGGAAGCCACCAGATGGTGGGAAGACATGAGCACCCCCCCGATAACCTTGTAGAAGGATCCTTGAGATGCTAACTCCCCATAATGGAGGATGTCCCATCACCACCAGCTAGGAGGATAATACCCACCATTGGACCTTTTGTCCCAAGTACAGAAAAATCCCTAGCAATGGCTCTGAGTAGAGCAGCAGTTTTAATTTTTTTGTTTTATTTTTCATCTTCAAACCATGGAGACTCAAGTAGATGACCTTAAGGGAGAGGCACCTTTTCTTGTGCTACAGAATTCCACAATGTCTCCAGAAAAGGAAGTGGGCATTCACTGCCAACAATAAACAGCCAGGAAATAAATGTCTTTAGAAATAGCAACTGACAGGAAGAGACCAATATGTCTGAAATCTGTCACACTTTCCCAGTCCCCCGTATTAATGATACATAATGGAAAGGGCACTGGCCTTGGAGTCCCGAAGAACTGGATTCAAATTCTGCCTCAACAGTTAGTGTGACCTTGGGGGAATCGCTTAACATGGTTCTGCCTCAGTGTCTTCATCTGCAAAATGGAGGTTAAAAATAACTATGATAATTAATCATTTTAGCTGACATTTCTATAGGATTGTAAGGTTTGTAAACTACTTTAAATACTTCATCTCATTTAACCCTGAAATAATTTGTGAGGTAAGTAGGGAGTACGAGGCAGTATACAATGCTCTATTCTCCGACTCCTTGTCTTTGTATTGGCTATCCCCTCTGTCTGGAATGCTCTCTCTCCTCATCTCTACCTCTTGGCTTCCCTGGCTTCCGTCAAGACTCAGCCAAGATCCTACTTCTTCCTCAACACCTCCCTCAGTCCCTCTGAGGTTACACTGAATAGACCACATAGTTTTTATGTATATAGCAATCTATAGGTTGTCAGCCCCATTGTTGTGGAGCTCTTTGAGAGGAGAAACCATATTTTGTTGTTTTGTTTTGTTTTACTTCTCTTTGTATCCCCAGATCTTAGCTCAGTGCCTGACGTGTTGTAAGAGTTTGATAGAGTCTTATCGATTGATTGATTGATTGATTGAGTATTTGGGTGGGAGGAAGGAAGAATTATGGTGGAATCCTGATTCTGAAACTTGCTAGCTGTTTATCCTGTTTTATCTGTTTTATCCTGGAAAAGTCATTGAACTTCTCTAAGCCTCAGATTCACCCTCTGTAAAATCTTGGTGAGGGATGGGGAGAATGGAGGGAGAAAAAAATTTGGAACTCAAAATCTTACAAAAGTGAGTGTTGAAAAGTAAAAAAAAAATTTTAAATAGGGATAATAAAATCTTCAGTATCAACCCGATAGGCTTGTTGTGAAGTTCAAATGAGATAAAGTAAGTAAAAGACTTTGGAAAACTACAAGCACTATGTGATTGTTAAGTATTTTTCTGTGTATTGGTGAAGGTCACTATATCCATTGGTGACCATGAGATTGCAACACTTTTGTTGCACTTTTTTAAAAGTCCAAAGTAATGAATTGTTTAAGTAACCATTCTTGCGCCCCATTCTGGAATTTCAGCACACCTGTGAGTGTAAGAAGGGATTCCGAGGCAACGGGATGGACTGTGAACCTGCAACGTCATGCTTGGAACAAACAGAGAAATGCCATCCCCTGGTGAGTAGCTTTTGTTGGAGAGGAGCAGCGAGGCAGAAAGCAGAGATCAAAGGACTCAGACTCCAGTCTTGGCTTTGCCCGTTACCAGCTGGGTGACCCTGGCAAGTCCTCCTGCCACCCAAGTCTTTGAACTTTAGTCATTTGAGCCTCAATTTCCCCAGATGTAAAATGGGGTTAATCATAACTGTAATACCCAACTCGCAGGGACAAATGAGTTAAAGAAAGTGAAGGACTTCCAGTGACTCAGCAAACATTTGTTAAGCACTTGTTATGGGTGAGATCCTGGGAACACAAAGATAAATTATGATAGTACTTTCTGACTATGTTCTGTCGGACTCAAGCAATCAACAAGCATTTATTAAGTGCCCAATATGTGCCGGGCTTTGGGGGCTTGAATACCAAAAATAGCCCCTCCTCTCAAGGAGTTTATATTCTGCAAGGAAACAGCAAGGACACATGAGAATATGCCAAATAAATACACATGAAATACAATATAGCTAAGTAAAAGTCATTAGGGAGGGAATGCACTAGGGGGATCAGGAAATATTTCATATATAAAGAGGTGCTTGAACTGAATTGTGAAAAAATGAGAGGAATTTTCTGGGGTGGTGATAAAGAGGGGTAGGGTGTTCCAGGCATGTGGCACAGCTCGGGGAAAAGATGGGAGGTTAGAAATGGACTCTTCTCTGTGAGAAACAGATAGAAGATCAGTTTGGCCGGATCGCCCAAAGCAAGAACAAGAGTAATATGCAATAAGTTTGGAAAGGTAGAATCATAGATTTGAAGGTAGGAGATCCATCCCCCCTTATTTTGCAGCTAAAAAAAAAACAACTAAGGTAGATTGGAACCAAGTTGTAAAAGCTATAAAATTCAAACAGAAGGCCTTATGTTTGATCTCAGAGGGAAGAGAGAATGACTGGAGCTTCTTGTGAGAGGAGGAAAGAGGAATAAAGACCTTTGAGATGCCTTCCAACTGGAAATCCTATGATCAGATCTTTTCCCCTGGGTCTTAATATCTGCATGATCCTGGGATGTGGGAAGGCCACTTAATTTCTATATGCCATATGCTACTCTCTAGGATTTATCTGCAGCTAGATAGTACCATAATGCGTAGGGTGCCGGGCCAGGAGACAAGAGTTCAAATCCAGGCTCAGCACTTCCTAACTCTGCAATCCTTGGTAAGTCACCCTGTTTGCCTCAATTCCCCAATTTGTAAAATGAGCTGGAGAAGGAAATAGCAAATCACTCCAGTAACTCTGCCAAGAAAACCCCAAATGGGGTCACAGAGTGAGATAGCTGAAAATGAATAAACAACAACAACAACAAAATTATGTATTCAAATATTGACTGGCTTCAAGCTGTTTTGGTGGAGAGACTTCCCATAGTGAGAGTTCTCCAAGTTAACAAATCACAGCTCCTTCAGCTATTTCCTTATGCACATGGATATCCTCTTGTATGTACCTCCTTATTTCCATGTTTATCTCCATTAAAATGTAAGTTCCTTGAGAGCAGGCACTGTTTAGTGTTAGGCACATTGTAAGTGTTTAGTCAATGCTTATTCATTGGTTAGAAGTGCCCAGATAGACCTTATACAGACCCTGCTAGTGAAGGAAAATCTTGTCCTTTTCTCAGGCGACCTGCCAGTCCTCTTCCTCCGGCCTCTGGAGCTGTGTTTGCCAGGATGGTTATGAAGGAGATGGCCTGATGTGTTATGGAAATGTAGCTGTGGTAAGTCATCCATATGAAGAATGTTTTTAAAAAAATAGAGAAATCAGATCAAATCTTGTGAAGAAGCTTTGAGATCTTTCATAATAAACTCCCAAAGAGTTATGAACCAAGGCCGGTTGGGTCTTGTCCTATGGCACCAATGACATGGAGACTTCCAACATGACAGTCCTGGAGCCCACAAGGTCTGCCTTGAATGAAGGTGAAGATGTTCTATTTGGGTCCAAACTCTTCCTTTACGAAAAGCATCTTATTTTAGGTAGGTTGGGGAGATGGGGAGTTCCAGGTACAAGAATATACAATTAACAAAATTAAACGTTGTAGTTAAGAACAAGAGAATGGGATGTTATCCACTAATAGCATGATAGGAAAAGATGGGCAGGTTGAGTAGAATGACAAATGGACAGTCCTTAAGCTTTCCATTGGTACCTTCTTCAGGTCAGGAAAAACCTAGGAGATCTCTCCTCACATTGGATGGACCCTCTGAGGAGAATGTATGGAAGAGCATGGCTAACACTGGACACAGGATGGGTGGGCATGATGGGATTGTGATTTGCATTACTGGAGGCCACTCCCAAATAGATGAGATCTGGAATCCATCTGTATATTGGAGAGGTCAAATTGTTTGCATCATAACTATAATTGTTACAAGTCCTTCCCTAGGCCACAAGGTATTCTTTTCTCAGGGCTGAAGACTCTAGTATTAACCTCTTTGGAGGAATGGTGGGGAGGGGCAAGGAAGTGCACTGACCTGAGAGTTGAGAGACCTGGGAGACATTTTCTCTCATGGGCATCATTTTCTTCATCTAATGCCTAGCGCAATATCTGACACATGACATAAACTTCATAAATGTTTGCTAATCTACAAATATGCAGATTGGTGCTAGGATTCCTCTCTGGGTCTCCATTTCCTCTTCTGTAAAATGAGAGTGTTGAACTTCATGGCTTCTGAGTTCTCATGTAGCTCTAGATCCATGAGCCTAAGATTGAATTCTGCCCCAAAACACCCAACTCTTGTCTTTTAAATGTGTCAATAGGTCTGGCATCTGTATTTGACTAAAATACCATTTTGGTTGTTTACATGCTGTAGCTGAGTCTTCTTTATTTTTTCTCTGGGTCTTTGGCAGTGATTTCTTTCTGCACTGAAGGATCTTTGACTCAGACTATTATCTTTTTTGGCTTAACTTTTTTTTGAGCCAGTTGGAGTTAAGTGACTTGTCTAGGGTCACATAGCTAGTAAGTATCTGAAGCTGGATTTGAATTCAGGTCCTCCTGACTCCATGACCAGTACTCTTACAAACCGCACCTCCTAGCTACCTTCTTTTGGCTTAATTTTTATGAGGTATTGGCACGTTGAGTTACCTTTAGAAAGGACCATATAGATTATCTATTCTACCCTCCTTACTTTACAGATGAGTAAACTGAGACCTAGAGAAGTGATTTTTTTCTAAGGTTACTAGGTTCGTTTGTAATGGAGCTAGGATTTGAACCGAAGTCTTCCGATTTCAAATCTGCCATTCTTTCCACCACACTGAACTGCCCCCTCCAGCTTGGCACATCAAAAGTCAATCCACAACCCTGTCCTAAGTGTCAGACACTGTGCTAGGATCTGAGGATACAGTGACTGGTCCCTCTCTTCATGGAGTTTTTATTCTATCAGGAAGACCATGTATACAAATTTAAGCACATTCCTCTCCCCACCCAAAAAAAAATACAAAATGATAGAAGGTGATTTTTAGTAGAAGATGTTTGAACTCTAAAGTTTTGAAAGAAACTTGAGATTCAATGAGAAAGAATACCTGAGAGCTATGGAATTTGGATTTGAGTGTTGGCTCTGCCACTAACTTACTGTTTGCCATAGGGCCAATTCACTTAACTTCTCTGGTCTTTAATTTCTTCAACTACCAAATCAATCAGCCAATCCGCAAGCATTTAATAAGTGCTTGCTGTATGCCAAAGGGCACTTTGGCAAGCCCTTGGGGTCACAAAGAAAAAGCAAAAAGTCCCCACCCTCAAGTAACCTATGCTTTTTTTAAAAAAAAGATTTTTATTTAGATCTTTTCTCTTTCCATCATTTAGATTTCCCCTTGTACCTCTTCCCTGTTTCCTTCCAAAGAATTATACCCAATAAAAAAGGATTTATTTTTGAAGAAAAGAAGAGAAAATAAACAAAACTAATCCATACATTTTAAAAAGTTTTGGTATTTATATGCAATGAACTGCCCATATTCAGTAAGGTTTAGGGAGGGGAATGTTTTCTCCTGTCTTCTCTTTGGGGCCAAATTTATTCTTTCTAATGTTGCAACATTCAATTTTTATTGTTTTGATAGTTCTTTCCATTTACATTGTTGTCATTATGTCTGTCATTTTCCTGGCTCTGTTTCTTTCATTGCACATCAGTTCATATGAATCTTCTCATGATTCTCTGTATTCATCACATTGATCATTTTTCACAACATAAGCACAATTTACTTAGTCATTCCCCAAAAGATAGCCATCTATGAACTTTGTTTCCAATTCTTTGAGGGTCTTACTTTCAAATGAGAGACATATACATAAATCAGTACATACAAAATGCATGCCGAGTAACTGGAAGGTAGCATCAGAGAAGAAGGGATCACAAAGTGTCTCCTGCAGAAGATAACATTTGAGCAGAGTCTTGAAGGAAACCTAGACTAGATGAGCTCTAAGGGTTACAAAGGATCCAAAATTCTGTTATCTTTTCAAGTGCATCAAACTGTGAGTTTCCCCATCGTGGGTATATGATGAATGTTCATGCATCACAAAGAACTCTGGGGCTGCCATAGACACCAGTTTCTAAAGTCTCTCTCCTTTCAGATCCCCTTGACAACATCCTTTCTCTCCACCATCCCCTGCCTGTTACCATAATGAGACTGTTTTCTAGATGAGCCGGTTTTAAAATGATCCCTTTCAGCATCAATTCAGTTTTACAAATTGGATAATAGTACCTTATCCCAGAACACAAACAGGGTCTGTGTGCTTGGTAAGCTAGATATGTCACAAGCAACCTCTACATTCATACCTTCATATTTCCCAAATGAATGCCCTTCCATTTGGGATGAGCCATGGGAAGAATCAATTGGGAAGTTACCTACCTAGGCAATCAATCAGAAGATATCAGCCATGCCTACTAGCCAATACTTGGAATAATTGGAAAGAAACCCCACTCCATAGAGAAATCAGCCTCAGTAGAATTTTAAGAAGGGAACTGGTGTTCTTTCATACTGCAGAGAGGTCAAATCCTCCCTATACTTTAAAAATTAAAAAAATCTTCACTGAACCTTGCAACCTAGTTCTTGGCTTCCTATCTAAGTTGATGGGAGTCTCTATTTACTCATCATCCACTGAGCCATTTTGGTTGGGCTTCTTCCATTTTTACTATGTTCAAAACACCCACAACGTCACCAATGACGTAGAGAATCCCAGATCCAATAGGTCAACTTGCATCTTCATTTTCCTTGAGTTCTTTTCGATATTAGATATTTCTGATCACCACAGAATTCTCTCTTGGCTTGATTTCTTGGATATGATGTTATCCCAGTTCTTTTCCTACCTTTCTGACTCTTCTGCCTTTCCTAGCTCCATTCCCATATCTTTACCTACTAAATGTGGATACTCTCCAATGGGAATTCTCAGTTGTCTGCTTTCTGGCATAGTGAACAAAGATCTAGCCTCAGAGTCAGATAAACTACAGTTCTTGAACTGACCTTGACCCATCCTGACTGTAGGACCTTGAGTAAGTCTCTTAAGGTCTAGTGTGCCAGGCATCTCTTCAAGACCCTAAGTTGCAGAAAAGGTGCTGCATTAGTAGACCACATTAGTAGATTAGTAAACCACATTAGTAGATTCATTTCTGATGGGAAATTCTCCATCAGAAAATAACGTGTCAGGAGTTCTCAGTGTTCTGGACCCCCTTTGGAAATCCAGTAAAACCTGTGAAGCCCTTCTCAGAACACTGCTTTTAAATACATAGAATGAAACACAAAGGAAACCAATTATTTTGAAATATGGTTATTCAAATTTTTTTTTGTTTTTGACCCCAAATTAAGAACCCCTTATAGAAATATCAAATGATATATAAATTATATATGTAATGTGCGTGTTCTGTAATGTATACATACAGAGATATATACATAGTGTCCCAAAAGTCTTGTTGCAGTTTTAAAATTAAGACACTTTGGAACAACACAGACTAAATGTAAGGCAAATTGAGATGTACGTGGCTAGTGGATAGACCTCCAGTCCTGAAGTCAGGGAGATTCGTCTTCCTGAATTCAAATTTGGCCTCAGACATTTATTAGCTGTGTGATCCTGGGCATCACATCACCCTGTTTGCCTCAGTTTCCTCATGTAAAAAGAGCTGGAGAAGGAAATGGCAAACAACTCCGGTATCTTCATCAAGAAAATCCCAAATGGGGTCAAGGAGAGTCAGATATAACTGAAGCAACCAAAAAGAACAAAAATTCTGATGTAGGGACAGACATAGATATTTCCACTTGAATATCCCAGGGAGACATTCTGGATGGTGTGAAATTGAAAGAGGTCTAGAACTTTTTTAATGATGCTATTTATTAATAAGTATTTTTTATACCTGTCTTTCATCAGCAAAGGGAGTTCTTGGTGAAGAACTTTATCTCCCAATGCAAATCAGCACCAATTAATATTATTTCATATTAAATATTATAATAAATTGTATTTTATCTATTTGGCATATTTAATGAAACATAAGTAATATCAAGTTATATTAATTTTTATTATTGACACATTTATATTTGTTGTATTTTATTACCTATATTAATATTAAATTTTATTTCTTTTTATTTTATAATTTTTTTTTTTTGCCTTAAAGGAGCTAATTCTCTAAGTACAAAGTAATGCACAAATACCTTTAATGCACATCAGAATGTGATAAATATAGCCCAAAGAAAATGCTATCAGAATTCAAGAAGGGAGGGAGATCTTGTTTGTTGCTGGGAGAAGCAAGATGGGGACGGATGAGGAGAGGAGGTTCAGAGGAGACTGACTCAGAAAAGGATGGAGTGCCTGAGTTGGCGTGGGAGTTATTTCAATGATTCCCTCTGACTTTGCTCATGGGATTATTTCTTCACCAATCTTTGGAATCATAAAGTCTGTCAAGACTTAAGATAATGAGCAATTCTGGCTATGTGCATATTGTCTAATAGCTAATGAACTCATTAATGTCTCCATCAGAGAGACTGGCAGGTATGAGCTCAGAGTGTGCAAAGTTGAAAATGTGCTAAGTTAGAAATATACTGTGATGATGGTTCTAATTGGCCTTTTTCTTGTGTATTCTCTCTTTTTTATTTCCACCTTCCTTTCTGGCATCTCTCTCTTCCCCACCTTTTTTTTCCTTCCTTTCTTTTCCCTTCCTCCTTCCACTGCCCTTGACTGCCTCCCTTCCCCTCCCTTTCTTCTCTCTCCCTACTCCCCCTCTCCTTCTCTCCTCTTTCCCTCCCCCTTTCTCTCTCTCTCTCTCCCTCCCTCCTTCTCCCTCTCTCCCCATCCTCTCCCCTCCCCCTTTCTTTTCTTCTCCCTCCCTCTTTCCTTCTCCCTCTCTCTCTTTTCCTCTCCCTCTCTCTCTCCCATCCTCTCCCCTCCCTCTTTCTTTTTTTCTCCCTCTCACTCCCTCTTTCTTTCTCTCTCCCTCTCTCTCATTCTCACCCACTTTCATTCACATTGACATCAATCAGGAACTGTCCCTTCTGTCAGAAGCCACCATGTTTAACCAATGGGTAAATGTAAGTATATTTATTTGAACTTTGGAGTTATTGGGTAACATGTACAGTCTTGTGGAAATTAAATTCCACTAGTGAAAAGGTATGGGGCTTTGACAGCTGAGGCCTGCAGGATAAACTGTTGTTAGTTTCTTAGGTCCCTTTCCTTCCAGTGATGAAGGCCTACAAAGAAGGACACCAACTAAAAATAAGAAGCAAAGACACCCTGCCTTTGACTTTCGAGACTCGCGTCTGTAACTCTCAGAATTCAATTCAACTAACCAAGCTTTTTTAAGCACCTACTATGTGCCAGGCACTGTAGTTGGCAATAAGGACACAAAGAGAAATGCGAAAGCAGTCCCTGACCTCAAGGAGCTTACGTTCCAGAAAGGGAAGCAGAAGGAATAATTGGAGAGATAAGGAAAGATCTCTTGCAAGGGGCAGCACTTGCATTCACTCCTGAAGGAGGCTAGAGGTTCCAAGGGGAAGAGATGAGGAGGAAAAGCACTCAGGAATGGAGCACAGGACTCTCAGGGGCTCGGGGTGGGGAGGCAGCTAAGTGGCACAGCAGGTAGAGCACCTGATCTCTACTCAGGAAGAGTATGAGCTCAAATCCAGCCTCAGATATTTATAAGTTTTGTGACCCTAGACAAATCACCTGATGTCTCTCAGCTTCAGTTCCTCAACTATAAAATGGGATAATAGTACCAGGGGTGTTGCAAGGATCAATGAGATAATAAAGTCATTAGTTCAGTACCTGGCACTTAATAAATGAGTATTCCCTTCTCTACTCAGTACATAATAAATGTGGAGTTTTTCATGCATTTCCTTTGTTCTGGAGAGGTTTTCTGTCTTTTGAGCCTTCCCAATAAGTTCTAGCTGTGTGGTAACATTAAACCCTTCTCCTTGGTAAGGAAAATATCCTGAGTCATTTCTCCAGATGACTTAATTTTATTACAGCCTGGTCCCAGTCAAAAGAGCGTATGAAGTCAACATCAGGCAAATTTGTAAAGTAGGCCAAGTTTGCCTTTAGTCTTCCAGGTCCTTGCCATCCCCCAGGCTCCCAAGATCCTCTTTCTCTCCCACTCCCCTACAAGAACTGCATTCTTGTCCTTATTTATACTAACATCTACATGACAGCTTACTTCACATGTGACCTTCCTAGGGATAATTTATATTTTGGCAGTAATCAACTTATGGCATGCCCAATTTTTTTATATAATATTAAAAGTATGAATGGGAATTTCCAAACCAATCCCACTAGTATGTTTATGAAAGAGACAGAAGAAAAAGAGTCAAGAAGACCTGGTTTGCCTCACATACATACTAACTGTGACTCTGGGCAGGCTGTTTAATCTCTCAGTGCCTCCCAGAGAACGCTCTGAGACAATAAGTCATGGACAGAGCAAGGGGCCATGTGCATTGATAGAGGAAATGAAATCCCAAAGATGCCTCATCCCAACCCATCTACCCAAGTAAAATGGGCCAGGAACTCTCATAGGTGCCAAAACAAGCAAACAAAATGCTCTTTGCGTTCTTATGTAAAACTGCTGACTTCTATCCCAGAGTTCTACCCAGAAAAAAAAAACAATCTAGGGCTCACTGACTACTACAAATGACCCCCATCTCCCTGCCAACCACAATCCAAGGAACCTTACCACCCAACCCCAAGATTCCCCTGGAGAGAGTTCCTGAAGGATTCAAGACTTATAACCCACAGCCTCAAACCACATAGCTAGCTCTGCTTGTAGTCTCTGGTCTCATGACATGGAACCCATGTTCTCTTGCTCTGACTGTGGTTTAGGAGGCCTCTTCACAAGCGATGCTAGCAGATGCTTCCAACCTTACAATCCTGGTCCCTTCCCAACAAGCCATCAAGGATATGGACCAGGATGAGAAGACCTTCTGGTTGTCAAAAAACAACATTCCAACCCTAATCAAGTAAGTCCAGCTCATGTTTAGCTCCTAGACTAAATGACATCCATTGATTGTTGGTTATGGACAGATCTCAAAGAATGAAGCCATGACCTCCACATGGCACTTAACCACTAGGGTTAGTAGTTCTACAAGACATACTTTGATAAATCTGGGATCTCATTGGTTTGGGCAAGCCCTTCAATAATTATTGAAGGCAGTAATTGGAGGACCCGGGATTCCTACCTTTGACATGTGACTTGGGCAAGTCGTTTAACCTCTGGACCTCAGTTTCCTTGTCTGTAAAATGAAGACTAGACAGCCTTGGAAGTTGTTCTCAGTCGTAGACCATGATCCTATAACTGTATGAGATCACAGCCCATCCATGCCTTCTCATCTACTGTGGCATGATACTGAATATGGAGTCAGAGCACATGGGTTCAGTTCCACCTCTGACATTTAATTCTTGAGTAATTTTGGACAAGTCACTTAATCTTTCTGACCTCCGTTTCCTTATCTGTAAAATGAAAGTGGTTAGATTAGATGAAGCTTGAGGTCCTTTCCTGCTCTAAATCTATGATCCTATGACTTTTTCCATAGCTTCTCATATTCCTTCTTTCTCTAGACCCATAATTCCATGGTCCATGTCTATGTTTTCCCACACATCCTCTCCAGAGGATCCATCCAATGGGTGCGTGAGCCTTCTTCTAACGTATTCCCCTTTTGTTTGGCAAAATATCCCATGATATTCCAATGAAGCAGATGGGCTATCCATCATTTCTCACCCCAAGACCAGCCAGTGTTTTCTTCTAGTCTCACATCTCTCAGTAGCATTCTTTGTGCCCCTTCTCCTGCACAAGATATTGGGTTGGGAGTTTTTAAATGCCAATACTGTCTTTGGACCTCACCCTTGTGACTTTTGGTTTTAGGTACCATGCCCTGGTGGGCACCTATAGAACCTCAGACCTCCAGATTCTGTCTTCTTCTGACATGCTTGCAACATCTTTGCAAGGAAATTTTCTTCATTTAGCTAAAGTGAATGGGGTAAGAAAGTTTCGAAAAAAATCTTCCATTTTCTTGTATCTCCCTGCATGTATTGTGTATGTACCTATTGTCTACTTCACTAAAAAGTAAATCTTTTGAGGGCAGAAGTTGAGTTCACTTCTTTGTATTCCTAGAGCTCAGCATGATACATGTGTCCCTGGCACACAGTAATTGCTTGATAAATGTTTATTGATTGATTTCCTGTTGCAGATTATAGGATCATAGATATGAGCTGAAATGGATCCTTAGAGACATCTAGTCCAAATCCTTATTTTACAAATGGAGAAACCAAAGTCTGATGGCTAGCCAGCCAAATATTCATGCTATACTCAGAAAACACCATCCACAAAATGGAATTTTTTACTCTCTGCTCTCCATGAGTTTTTTGTTTGTTTCAATCTGGATTTATGAATGTCATCAATCCTTTATCAGGAAACTCCCTTTGCTAATCAGGTAGACCATTCATCTATGCCTGAAGTCTTAGACAGTTGCTTGGAGTGTCTAAGAAATAAAGTCTCTTGTCCAAAGTCACTTAACTATTATGTATCTGAGGCAAGATTTGACCTCAGAGTTATGTGTACGCTCTGTTATGGATAACGTATTTATAGAGGGAGCTCCCAAGTTGGAGGAATAAAGGCTACATCAGGTCATAGGCTTATAGGTTAAACCCAAATGGACTTTAAATGAAGGTCATCTAGCCCAACCCCTCATTTTAAAGATAAGGAAACAAGCCCTGAGAAGTTAAGTAATTAGTCACACATGTATTAAGTGGCAGAGCTGAGATTCAAACACAAGTTCTCTGCTTCCAAATTCAACACTCTCCTATTCTCGTTGGGAATTTCTGGGACAAGGTGAAAACAACTGGACATGAGGAGAGAAAAGAAGTCATGGGTAAAGAAGAGACTCTTGCTATTTTTGACCTGGCATAGATACTGTATCCTGCGTGCCCTTGGACCAGTCATTTCATCTTTCTTAGCCTGAGTTTCCCCCTCTGTTAAATGGCGGACAGAGGGGGGATTTGGACTTGATGACTTCTGAGTTCCTTGACAACCCTACTTCTGCTATCCTATGATGCCTCCCTCCCCACTCCTCCCCTCTTTCACAAAGAAATGGGCAGGATTACTAGAAAAATTGCCTGGGAACCCTCCGCTGGCTCTAGTTCCCCCCTGCCCCAGCAGTAGCCACAAACCCAGAGAGCTTGTCCCCTCTAACCTGCTTTACTACTCTTGTTTTTGTTCCAGAATATCACCATCGAAGGAGCCAATATCGTGGACAGTGACAATGCAGCTACAAATGGCATCATCCATGTCATTGACAAGGTATTGATTTGCAATGAAGCCAGGGTTTGATCCTTCATCTCTTTCTCACATTTCTCCTAAACAGGATCTCCTAGTGGGGAATCATGGAATCTTTTAGAACTCCAGATCTGGGAAGGGACCTTTGAAACCAACCCCCTCGTTTTAGAGAATAGAAGAATGAAGACACAGAGCGGGAAGTGACTTGCCCAAGGTCACACAGCTACTTAGAAGCAGACCTAGGTTAAAATTTTGGTCTACTGAGTCTCAGTCACATATTCTTTCCACTTAATGATACTTACCTCTGACCACTAAATCATAGGGTCCATAGGTAGCTAAGTTGATAGAGCACTGAGCCTGGAGTAAGGAAGACCTGGGTTCAAGTCTGGCCTCAGATTCTCACTAGCTATATGACTGTGGGCAAACAAGTCACTTAGTCTCTGTCTGCCTCAGTTTCCTCAACTATAAAATAGAGCTAATAATAACACCTGCTTCCCAGGGTTATTGTGAGGATGAAGCAAGGTGGTATTTTCTTAGCATGAAGCCTGGAACATAGTAGGGATTTAATAAATGCTTGTTCCCTCCTCCTTCTCTCCTAAGCTAACTTAGTCTAACCTCATCATTTTATAGGACCAGGGAAAGAAAGGTGGCCATCTACTGGGGGAGTGGGGTAGATGGGGCTGCAGGAACTAGATTAAAATATCATTGGGAAATGCTTAACAAAAGAAACAAAAATACAACATAGATGATGTTAATTTGTGATTTTCTAAGTCAACGTAGGGCTGTCAGGGATCTTTTCTATTTGAGTTTGACATCACTAATTTATAGGCTCATAAGTACAGACCTGGAAGGTACCCCAAAAGTTGTATAGTCCAACCCCCTCATTTTACAGAGGAGGAAATTGAGATACAGGGAGAGGAAGGTCACACACATAGTAAGCTCCAGAGATTTGATTTGAACCCAGATCCTCTGACTCCAGAGACATTGCTATTTCCCCTTCAGCACCCTGCATTCACCTTCATCCCTTTTTTTCCATTTAAAGATATTTTTCATTAATCTAAATGCAAAAATAAAATTATTGGGCTTCATTCTTTAGCTTTTCTCATTTTATTTATTTTTAAACATTTATTTTTTTCTCCCTCCCACCACTCATCACAGCCTTCTGATTTAAAAAATGAGAAGTCTTTATAGCATATATATACATATATGTATATATAAATATGTATATACAAATATAAAAATGTATGTATATGTGTATATATACTCATACACAAGCAAATTATATTCCCACCTCGGCCAAGTCCAAAAATGTATGTCTTGTTATGAATCTTAAATTTCTCTCTTCTTTGTCAAGAAATAGCAGACTTCATCATCAGTCCTCTGAAACCATGGTTAGTCATTGAGTTAATCAGAACTGTGAAATCTTTCCAAATTGTTGTCTTTACGTTGTTATCATGGAAATGGTTCTCCTAGTTCTGCCCATCTCTCCCTGCGTCAGTTCTTCTGAGTCTCCCCAGGTTTCTCTGAAGCCAATTTTTTTTTGTAAGAGATTCAAATCTAGAAGGGACCAGTCTTGTCTGACTCTCTGACCCTATCTGAGGTTGTCTTGTCAGGGATACTGAAAGGGTTTGCCATTTTCTTTTCCAGCCCATTTGACAGATGAGAAATCTGAGGTAAATAGTTTTAAGTGACTTTCTCAGGTTCACACAGACAGGATGTGTCTGAGGCCAGATTTGAACGGAGGAAGATGAGTCTTTCTGACTCCAGGTTCAGTTCTCTATGCACTGCGATTCCACCTGGCTGCCCAGAAGGGACCTTAGTGGTCATTTAATCCAAATTTAACTGACAAGGAAATCAAGACTTAGAGAAGCTACCCAAGGTTATTTGTGGGTCACAGATATAGATATCTTCAAAAAGTCAGTCAACTCAGTCACTCCAAGAGCCTACTGTGTGCCAAGCACTGTGTGAACAGATAGAGAGCTGACCTCAGAGTCAGGACTGGATTCAAGACCCAACCCTGATGCAGACTGACTTTGTAACTCTGGGTAAGTTTCTTGGCCTCTCAATGTCCTGGAAAGTCTCTAAAACCATCAGAGTAATTACAATAACAGTTAGCGTGTGTAACTCACTTGCCCCTCACAACAACCCTGGAAGGCAAGTGTGATTATCCTTATTTCATAGTCAAGAACACTGAGACAAACAGAGCTTAAGGGACTTGTCCAGGGTCACACAGATAGGATGAGTCTGAGGCCAGATTTGAACTCCAGACCTGGTGCTTTATCCATTGTGAAACATGTTTCAAAGCATTTTGGTAGAGATTGTTCCTCCCCAGAAGCCTCCTGTACCAATGAAATTACCAGTTTGATTTTTTTTTTAAAGTGAGGAAAAGTGCAGATAAAGAATTTGATAATCTTGATGTCTGTACAACTCAACATCCTGTGTATTTGTATCATAAGTTCAATTCAAGTAGAAAAGAGGGAGGAAAGGTTTCTCCCTATTGGAAAAGGAGAACTAGACAGAAAAATGGATAAGATTTTTATTGTCTATTAAGGCTTTGTTTTGAATGATTAAAAGGCATGCTAATTGAAGTCAACAATGTTTTGTTGGGTACCTATTGTGTACCAGGCCTGGTGCTAAGAGCTCGGAACACAAATACAACCAAAAACAGACAGTCCTTGCCCTCAAGTAGATTCTGTTCTAATGTCGTTGTGTTTGTCCTTGTTCTCGAAGAGGACTATTACATCAAGGAATGATGACATAACTTGCAGTTGACTTGGATTTGAGTAAAGAAGGGCTGTGCAAAGTCACCAGCTTCACTGTTTCTTTCAGAGCCATCTGGGTGTAGTGGCCAGATATAGATCAGGATGACTAGAGAAGACCCAGGATGCAATGGGAGAGCCTGACCCTTTCAGGTTAAGGCTTTTTCAGGTTCTCACTTAAGTGAGGGAAAGTCTGGGAGGAGGGAGACAATCAGGAGCACAGCCTAGAGAGGAATCAGCCATAGCTGTCCTCCTTAAAATGGAAGTTCTATGAGGAACCAGCCAATCACAAGGAGGAAAAGGTATGGCACTTCCAGCATGTGAAGTCCAGGCCTGGAGAGAGCTTCCAGGATGGAGAGGCCTCTGGGACATTGTGGACAAAATTAGATAGTCGTATATACATCCTGGAGATTAATGAGCAATAGGAAAGAATTAAGATTTGTGGAAATGGAATTTAAGTCCTTTGGACCTCTAGGTTTAAGGCTAGGAAGAGCCTTAATGAACATTTGATCCAACCTCCTCTTTTTTACCAGTAAGAAACTTGCCCAGGGTCACACACAGGTGGCATATAGTAAAACCTGGATTCCAATACAGGTTCTCTGATTCCAAATCTGGCATCCTTTCCAGTCCAAAAATTTGTGTTTGAGTTTTTTTAGGATCCCAGGATTAGAGATTCAGAGATGTGAGGGACCTCTGAGGTCATGTAGTCCAGCTCCTTTGTTTTCTGGATAAGGAAATATCTATCAAATAGGTAATAAGAAAGAGATTTACTCAAGGTCACCTAAGTAGCAAATAACAGCTGCAGTATTTGAGTTTGATTTAAAACTGGAAACAGGACCTAGAGAACATTCACACCTTGGTGGGGACAGGAGGGGGATGGAGAGAGAAAGGCATTGAGGGGAAAAATTAATTAGTTATTTTCATTTTAACTATAATTAGACACCTGAAAACTTCACTCTCCGCTCTCTTTTATCTAGAGATTACAGGAAAAGTCATCTATTGTCAACTTGGGAAATAGAAACTATTTTTCAAAATTCTTGGAGCATTCTGTTGCACAGATGAGCCTTGTAACAGACTGGCACTAAAGTTCCTAACATTGCTCAGCAAGTGACTCATCATTTCCAGAATTCATGCAGAGTCTAGGCTTGAATATACTGTAAAACCTCATTACTTATATTAGATATTTTTTTTCCTTTCTGATTCAGCCTTTAAAAAAATACTGCAGAAATAGAGGTTTCTCCTTGATTCTGTAATCCCTCATTTTCACACCCACCACATTCTCAGCCTTTTATCCCACAAGCACAACCTCTCAAGGCTGAAAGGAATTTCAGACTCCATCCAGTATCTCTGTGACCATTTCCTTGGGTCTCAGTTTCTTCATCATAAAAAGGAAGGGGGCGAAACTAGGGTCCCTATATGGTACCTTTCCGCTCTAAATCTATGAACCTATGAATTTAAGAGGTGCTTTACCCTCTGAGATTACATTCCATCTTCCCTGTATATCATGTATGGAGCTGGTTGTCTGCATGTTATCTTCCCTATTAGACTATGAACTCTCTAAGGGTAGGGCCTGATTTTGCCTTTTTTGTATGTCCAGTGCCTAGCACAATTCCTGGCAATTAGTAAGCATATAATAATATTTGTTGACTGACTGATTGACTTACGTAGCAAGAGTCCACTCCATAGTATCCCCAACAAAAGATCATCTTGTTTCTTCCTGATCACCCCCAGCGAGGAGAAACAGTACCTCCCAAAGCATCCTATTCTATTTTGGACAGCTCATATTATTGGAAAGTGCTTTCTTGTTTTGAGCTAGAACCTACCTTTCTGTGACTTTCACCCATTGAGCCTCATTCTGCCACCTAGAATTAAGTAGAGTGAGGTGGATCCCTCCTCCATATGAGATCCCTTTATGTACTTACAAAAGGCTACCATGGACCCTGAGTCTTTTCTTCTCCACATTGGCCTTTTGGATTCAGAGCCATCTTTGATAGAAGCAAGATTAGAAATAGGGCCATCTTTGAACAGCTCGTCAAACATTAACAGCAAACATTAGAGTGCCCCTCTCTCTCTCTCTCTCTCTCTCTCTCTCTCTCTCCCCCTCCCTCCCTCCCTCTCCTCCTCCCTCCCCCCCTCCCTCTCTCTCTCTCTCTGTCCCCCTCCTCTCTCCCTCCCTTTCCCTCCCTCTCCCTCCTCCCTCCCCCTCTCCCTCTCCTGTATATGTTTATATATAAAATGTGTGCATCTATATATGTGTATGTGTATATACATATATTTATACATACGTGCACGTATATACATTTATGTGTGTCACAGGCAACCGGGGCATAATGAGTCTCGCTGAATTCTCCACACCCTCTAAGGCTCTCATGAGAAGAAGCCTGAGGAAATAGAAAGAACCTGAAATTGGGAATCCAAGGCCTGGCCTCCTATTCTGACTCTGCTATTACTGTGGAATCTTGGATATAAAATGAGGAGATTGGAATAGATTACTTTAGAGGATCCTTCCATCTCTAGATCAACAACTCTATGATCCTAAGTTACTTCACTGGAACTTACTTTTCTCATCTGAAAATGAGAGGGTCCCTTCCAAGTCTACATCTATGACTACATGATCTTGGACAACTTCAATGTCAGACAGTGTTTAATTAGAGTAAACTGAGTTTAAATTAATTGAAATGAGTCGTATCTCAAATAACCAATCACATAATATTTATTAAGTTTTTAGCCCCAAGTAATTATTAAGCACCAATCATGTACCATACACTGTACTGGGCCCTGACAATGCAAAGGCAATAAATGAAACAAGGAGCTTACAAGAAGTATCCCTCTAAGGAGAATTAATATAAAGAGATCAAATACAAGTAAATAGGAAATTGACCATTCCAAGATAGTTTGAGAGGAAGTCGTGAAGAGTCGAGATGATTCAAAAAGGCTTCACTTAGAGCAGAGCTTCTTAGCCTTGATAGGTATATGGGACATTTCCGAATTTGAATAGGAAAAAAATTACATCTTTGTTTTCACTTCCCTCAAAATGAAATTTAGCATTCCCTTCAATCATTTAAAAGCATGGTTCTGAGAAGGGGTCTATGAGCACCACCAGATTGTTAAAGAGATCCAAGACATAATAAAGATAAAAAAACCATTGGACTACAACAGGGGTTGGGAACCTATGATCTTCTAGGTCTTCAAGTGTGGCCCTTTGAATCCGATGGATTTTTTCAAGGTCACATGTGTCCTTCTAGGTCCTCAAGTGAGACCCTTTGGCTAAATCCAATGGATTTTTTATTCAGCCAAAGGATCACACTTGAGGATCTAGAGAGCCACAGATGGCCTTGAGGTCACAGGTTCTTCTTCCCTAGACTAGAAGAATTAGGGGCCATTTAATAATAAAATCTGTAATGGATTATTGGGGTTTTTTTCATAACAAGCATGAACTCAAATTGTAGCAGCAAGAGAAATATCAATTCCATGGTCTATTGCCCAAGACTAGATTGATCAGCATTGAAATGGGTTCTGTGAGAAAGAATATGAAATCTTATCTAGGCTGGGAAACTTTTGGCTTGAGACAGAGAGATGTCCCAAATTCTCTTCCAGGCTTACAACTCTAATAGCCCAAGCAATGTGGTCCAGATCATGGTGCTAAGAGTACTTTTAGAAACATTCTCGGTTCCCCAATCATTCAACAGTTTGAAGAGCTAGCAGAATCTCTCATTACTACTACCCTGACTATTGAAATATGTTAACTGGCACTCTGTATCAGCAGGGCAAGTCGCATATTATACAGGTTAAAGATTTTCTTGGACTCCTTCTTCTAGGTGCTGTTACCCCAAAGAAGTATGAGCACCTCATTACCCAACCTTCTCAGCCGACTGGATCAAATGCCTGACTATTCTATCTTCCGGGGCTATATCATTGCAAGTATTCATGTTGTTTTGGGGACAGAATCATTTTACTTCTATGGAAAATAAAATCACTTACATATTGTTTTTTTTTCCTTCCTAACCTTAGCAATATAATCTGGCCACTGCAATTGAAGCTGCTGATACCTACACAGTATTTGCCCCAAATAATGAAGCCATTGAGAATTACATCAGGGAAAAAAAGTCTGGCACACTCGTATGTATTAGACACAAGCCCCATGGTTGTGAGTGCTATGTCTATTTGTTTAGAATGTCCACCTGTGTCCAGAAATTGAATGTCACAGACGTAGAGTGGGAAGGAAAGTCAGAAACTACCTAGTCCAACCTCCTCATCCAGATGAGGAAACTGAGATCTAAAAAGGTCAAGCAACTAGGCTGAATTTACACATGGACAGAAAACCAAATGAGGTCCTCTGACTTCAAATCTGGCTCTTTTCACACTGTCCCTGTGAACTCATTTTTGTGCATGTCTGTGAATTACCTTTTCCTCACACTCAAAGCTCATATGCTTCGTACATCCCTGCCTCTGTATCTTTGTTCATGTAGCATGGCTTTGGGTGCTACACTTGGAGTCAAGAAGATACTCATTCAAATCATACCTGTGACATTACCCATGTGACCTTAGGCAAATCACTTAACTTTCCTTGGCCTCAATTTTCTCATCTGTAAAATTAAAAGAATGAAGTAGAGGGCCTCTGATGTCCCTTTCAGTTCACCACTAATGAGCCTATGACCCTTGCTAGCTCTAGGTCTGTGAGTTTATCATCCTCTCCTACATGCTTTCTATCTTCTTCTCTACCCATCTGAATTTTACTCATCCCTCAAGACTCACCACAATTCCAACCTCTTGTGCCATTTCTCTAGTGATCTCTCTACCCTCTGAAATAGATGGGAATACTTACTATCTACATCAGTTCTTCGTCAGTTATTATCTGTCTATAGGAACATCATTTTGTCATGCTTATATGTCTCCCTTGCACTATACAGCATCCTTGCTGTGTTGCTGTGTGATTGTTTCAAGGCCATTCATTTACAACTCCAGTTTTGCCTAATGATTAGGGAACATTTTTTTGTCTTTTTCCATCCCTTTGTACTAGAAGATATTAGCCAGATCTCCACAAACAAGCCAATTCTGCACTCCAGTAAATCCATTCTTTCAATTCAGGTTTATCTCATTTGATTGGAAACTCTTAGGTAAAGGCCAGGGTCTTTGGTCCTACCACAGTTTCTAGAACAAAGCCTGACATAGCCATCAAACAACATTCATTTTTATAAAACACCCACATTTGGTTATATAAGTACAAAGAAATGAAGCAATCCCCATTGACTGGGAATTTACATTCTAGTAAGGGGAACAACAAAATATAAAAATATATGCAGCATAGAGGAAATAATGCTTTTAAGCACAAGGTAGGCCACACCTGATGAGAGGCTGATGAATCAAAATTTTTTATTGTCAGGAAGAAAGTATACTCCGGTATCACATTATTCTAGAAGAGAAACTCCTGAAGAATGATCTACACAATGGCATGCATCGAGAGACCATGCTGGGAGTTTCCTACCTTGTCGGCTTCTTTCTCCAAAATGGTCAGGTGAGTGGCACCCTTGTATCTCAAGGCTTCCATCATCAATCATTAGTCTGACTTATGGGCTTAGTGATCTCATAGGCAATGCCCATCTTTCCAGTCCTGGGCACCACATTTTGGGAAGGATATTGAAAAGTTACAGCATGTCCAAAAAAGGGTGACTAAAGTGAAGGGGCTGGAGACAGGAGCATCCGATGATCACCTACAGCAACTAGGGATGCTTGTTCTTTGAAAGAGGAAACTTAGGAGGAACATGGTAGCTGCCTTCAAGGATTGGAAGAACTGTCATGAGACAAAGTCATCAAATTCTTTTGCTTGGAATTGGGTAGTACAAATGGAGATGATTGGAAGAAGTAATTGAAATGAAGGTGTAGGTTTGATGTAAGAAAAAAATGCTTTAATGATTAGAACTGTCCCATGACTGTGTGGTGGAGAGCAGTTGACAGATATGAGGGGTATTATCGGGATAGAAGCATTGGCAAGTGATTGGATATGTAGGGTGAATCAAGAATGGTACACAGATAGTCAACCTTGGAGACTAGAAATATGGTGGTGTCTTTGACAGTAATAGGGAAGTTTGAAAAGCAGGTGGGCTCATGGGAAAGGGAAATGTAACAAGACCTAGAGAGCAATTCATAATCTATTTATTCACAGGCTTAGCCTACAGCCTGTAGTGGCCCTCTGGACCACTCAAAAATGAAAAGAAGAGGTTGATTCTTACTAAGCAGTCACTATATGGAGCCAGAACCTGAGTTCCATCAGCCAAGAGATGATCTTGGGGGCTGGGATGGGTGTACTTGGCGATGTAGAATTTTTTCAGTGGCATCTGAGCAGCTACAGCTGTGGGTACCAAGGTAGGGATTAATTTATAATTACCTGAGGGACTGATGCCCAACTCAAAAGAGGAAAGAATGGGAGCTTACATGCTGAAGACAGAGAGCAGAGTAGGCAAGTCTTAGCAGATAGGGGTAGGCATGATTAAGATGGAAGCAAGTCCCATACTGCAGCAAGTCCCATACCCCAGCTGGTTGGTCACAAACCTTGAAGTCACAACAGCCCCACCTTCCCTCCCTTTTGGAGACCCCTGGTTAAGAATGTTCCAGATCTCAGCCCCCAGGCAAATAACAAAGTGGGTATTTGGTCCTCTTTCTCACAGCTCTATGTAAATGAGGCCCCAGTCAATTACACCAATGTGGCCACTGACAAAGGTGTTATCCACGGTTTGGGGAAAGTCCTGGAAATCCAGAAGAACAGATGTGATAGCAACTACACTACCATTGTACGAGTAAGTGATCCCCAATTACAGTGATGCTGTCAGTCATGAGAATCTCAGTCCTCAAAAAGCATGAAAAGTAAATGAAAAGGTTAGGAACATGGGGGACAAGGGAAAGTATTGCTATTTGTGTCATGCAAACAGTTGGTGCCACAAGGACCAGGCTTGAACCAAGATGGTGGCTATATAAGTGCAGAGAAGGATTCCAGAGATACTATTGAAGTAAAAAATGACAAGAAATGCCAATGATTAGATACAGGGGAGGAGGATATGACACAAAGATTATGAGAGTGAATGGAAGGGTGGAGGTACCACTGACTAATAGGAAAGTTTGGAAGAAGAAAATGTTTGGGTGGAAAAAATAACCATATGAGAACTGAGATGCCAATCCATCTCAATCCATCGATGCCTGTTCAGTCTGAGAAACTCATCTATCCAACCCAAAATGCAAAGAGGGTGTAGGTCTCTTGCTCACCAAGTATTGCCCCAGAGTACCACACAAAACCCACACTCTGATGGGCAGTGTCCCAGTCGTGAGTGTGGAAGAAGGTAGAGAGAAGGTGAGACATTGAGGGGGACAGAGAATTTTGCCTGCACAACTATTTCACCATGTTATGCTATTTTGGACCTGAGGGGCCTAAATTAGACATAGCCAAAGGAATCCAGAGGGGAAGAGGGGTAGAATGAGGGAGTGTTGATGCAAGTTAGGTGAAGGGAGTAGTTTAGTTCTAGAAACATGTCCTCTGGGAGGGTTGGATGTAACTCATAGCCCCATTCTTTGGTAGATCATATACCCCTTTGGGATATTTTATAGCTCTCTTGTGACAACTCCCTAAACTATTCTTCATTTGGGAGATCACTGAACAAAATAGCACCTTGGAATACCTTTGAGTCAGTTTGAGCCTGTCTATAGGCTAAGATACTTTCTACAGGGTTTTAAGATGATAATATCTGAGAAAGTCAGATAAAAGGGGCCTCAGAGGCCCTCTAGTCTAATGACTTCATTTTCCCCAAGAACTAATAACTCTGAAGTGTTTCCTTTGCTTTCTGTTTCTTACAAAGGAAAAGTGTGAATACTGTTTTCTAAAGCAATGCCCTCCCGGAACTAAACCTGTGGTAAGTATTTTCTAGAATGTTGGAGTCAGTTTTGTATGGGTTTGGTAATGAGATGTTCAAACACAAGGAACAACAAGGTCAGAAAAGCAGAGCAGGTAGGAGAGAATTTTCACTTGCTACTTCTCAGTAATGTAACCAAGCACAATAGCGAACCATCCTCCAGAAACAGGGAAATCGTTCACCTTTATTTAATACCTTGATTTATACACTGCTTCCATAATCAACCCTCCCAAACTGTATCTTGTTTTTTAATATATTTTTATTTATTTCATTGAATATACCCCAATTAAATGGGAAAATTTTTTAACATTTGATTTTTTATATTTTGAGTTTCAAATTCTCTCCCTCCCTACCATCACACCCCCACCATTTGAGAAGGCAAGTAATGTGATATCAATTATATATGTGAAGTCATGCAAAATAAAGTTCCATTTTAAACATATTACAAAAAAAAACACACAAAAAGAAAGAAAATAAAGAAAGTTTCCCCCAAAAGTATGCTTCAATCTGCTCTCAGAGTTCATTCACTCTCTCTCTCAAGGTGGACAGCATTTTTCATCATGGGTCCTTTGGAATAGCCTTGGATCATTGTCTTGGTCAGAGTAGCTAAGTCTTCCACATCCTTGCAATATTGATGCTACTGTGTACAAAGTTCTCCTTGTTCTTCTTACTTCACTTTACATCAGTTCATAGAGGTCTTCTCAAATGTGTCCCAGATTTTGGTATAGCACAAAAGTGTTCCATCACAATTTTATATTATGACTTGTTCAACCATTCCCCAACTGACCCCTCAATTTCCAATTCATTGCCACCACAAAAAGAGTTGCTATAAATATTTTTGTACAAATAGGTGATTTTCCCTTTCCTTGATTTCTTTGAGGTACAGATCTAGTAGTGGTATTTCTAAGTCAAAGGGTTTATATTTTATAGCCCTTTGGATATGTTTCCAAATTGTTCTCCAAAATGATTGAAATTCACAATTTTATCAACACTCATTCTTTTTTCCACATCCCCTCCAGCACTTGTCATTTTCTTTATCTGTCATGTAAGCCAATCTGATGAGTATGAGGTGGTATCTCAGTTGTTTTCATTTGCATTTCTCTAATCAATCATCATTTAGAGCATTTTTTTATCTGACTAGTAATAGCTTTAGTTTCTTCTGAAAATTACCTATTCATATCTTTGACCATTTGTCTATTGGGGAATGGCTTATACTTTTGTAAAATTGGCTCAATTCCCTGTATACTTGAGAAATGAAGCCTTTATCAGAGAAATTTGGTGCAAAATTATTTTCCCAGTTTCCTGTTTTCTTTCTAACTTTTGTTACATTAATTTTGATCATGGCTAGTTAATGTCCCAGCAATAACAGATCAGACTTTCTTGAAGGACAGTCAGTGTTGCTGAGATAAGAATTCCTGGCACCCTACTACATTTTACAAGGTTTGTTAGTGAGATAACAGACCTCCCTTAATTGTATATGGGTATGCAAAACTTGTTAGTAAGATAACATGCCTCTCTTAATTGCGCATAGGCAGTAAGATGTGTAGAGATAATATATTTCTTTGAAGTAAGGTGATTTATGGAAAAAACTTAGCTCAGAGAGGAAAGCAAAACTTTTGAACTTAGAAAAATGGCTTAGACAGTTAGTGAATGAAATCAAATATAAAATATAAAACCGGTATTTGATTTTCTCAATAGACATCCTTGCTTCACCCCTGATCTTAATGGGAAGGCTCCAACTTTATCCCATTACAGATAATACTTACTCTTAGTTTTAGATTGGTACTACTTATTATTTTAAGAAAGGCCCATTGATTGCTATGTTTCTGGTGCTTTTAATAGGAATAGGTGTTGTATTTTGTCAAAGGCTATTTCTTCATCTTTTGATATAATCATATGATTTTTGCTGTTTTTGTCAATTATGTCAATATAGTCAATTATGCTTTTAGTTTTCCTAATATTGAACCAGCCCTATATTCCTGGTATAAGTTCCACGTGGTCATAGTGTATATAAACTTTGTGATATACTACTGGAATTGCTTGCTAATATTTTATTTAAGATTTTTACACTGATATTCATTGAGGAAATTGGTCTATAGGTTTCTTTCTCTGTTTTAGGAGCTCTTTGATGACTTGTTCAATTTCTTTTTCTAAGATAGGGCTATTTAAGTATTCTATTTTTTCCTTCTGTTTATCTGGGAAGTTTATATTTTGTAAATATTCATCCATTTCACTTAGATTATCAGTTTACTGGCACATAATTGGGCAAAATAACTTCTAATAATTGTTTTAATTTCATCTTTATTAATGGTACCTTCACTCTTTTCCCTTTAGATACTGGCAATTTGATTAATTCATCCTTTTTTTAATCAAATTGACTAATAGTTTATTTTATCAGAGGGGGATTCACAAAAACAGCTCCTAGTTTGATTTATTAGTTGAACTTTTTTACTTTCAATTATCTTGTTTTCTTATTTTCAGGATTTCCATTTTAGTGTTTAATTGGGGATTTTTAGTTTGTCCTTTTTTGTTTTATTTTATTTTCATTTTTTTAGTTACATGCCCAGTTTATTAATCTGCTCTTCCACTCTTTAATTGCTATATACATCTAGGGATTTAAATTTTCCCCTAAATAATTTTTGTATGTTGTCTCATTGTTGTCGTTCTCTTTAGTGAAATTATTGATCATTTCTATGATTTGTTCTTTGCCCTACTCATTCTTTAGGATTAGATTATTTAGATTCCAATTAATTTTAAATATATGCTTCCACAGTCCGTTATTGAATGTAACTCTTATTGTATTATGATCTTAAAAGAGTACATTTAATATTTCTTCTTTTCTGCATTGGTTGTAAGATTTTTATGCCATAATGCATGGTCAATTTTTGTAAAGGTGCAGTATACATCTGAGAAAAGATATTTTCCTTTTATTCCTTTTCAGTTTTCTCCTTTCTGTTATATCTAAATTTTCTATGATTCTGTTCATCTCCTTATCTTCTTTCTTATTTATTTTATGGTTAGATTGTTCTAACTGTGAGAGGGGAAAGTTGAGGCACCCTGCTAGTAAAATTTTACTATCTGTTTCCTCCTGTAATTTATTGAACTTTTCCTTTAAGAATTTGGATACTGTGGCATTTGGTCCATATATGTTTAATATTGATATTAATTCATTGTCCATCATGCCTTTTAGTAAAATGTAGTCTCCCTGCTTATCTTTGTTTATTAAGTCTTTTTTTTCCTTCTTTTCTTTGTCGGAGATCATCATAGCTATTCCTGCCTTTTTTACTTCAGCAGAAGCATAATAGATCCTGCTCTAATCCTTTATTTTTACTTTGTGTGTTTGTGTCTTTCTGTTTCAAATGCATTCCTTATAAACAACATATTGTTGGATTCTGGTTTCTAATTCATTCTGCCACCTGTTTCTGTTTTAAGGGGGAGCATAACTCATTCACACTCACAGTTGTGATTATTAGTTCTGCATTTCCCTCCATCCTATTTTATCCTAATTTCTCTCTCTCCCTCCCTCCCTTTTCCCCCCTCTAAATTCTGTCTTGCTTCTGACTGATGCCTTTCTTTATCTGCCCTTCCCCACCCCCAACCTTTTCCTTCTACATCTCTGTTGAATAAAACAGATTTCCATATATAACTGATTATGTATGTATATGTATGTACATATTTGTATTATTTGTGGTTTGGTTTCTGTGTGTGTGTGTGTGTGTGTGTGTGTGTGTGTGTTTCCCTTCTTGAATCAATTTAGATGAGAGTGAGTTAGAAAGGTTGCCAACCCTCACCATTTCTCCTCCACTGAAAAATTGCTTCCTTGCATACTGTTTTTATGTAAGATAATTTTCCCCACTCTTCCTTCTCCTTTCCCCCTTCTCCCAGCACATCCCTCTTTCTTACCTATACATTTTTTTAAATCATCCCAACATAATTGCCTCACTCTTGTGCCCTCTCTCTATGTAGAATCTTTTTAACCATTCTAATGATAATAAAGTTCTTAGAATTTACATGCATCATCTTCATATATAAGAATATAAGCAATTTAACTTTATTTAATTCCTTATATAATTCCTCTTTCACATTTACCTTTTTCTCCTTGTCTTAAGTCTTGTATTTGACAATCAGATTTTCTATGTAGTGCTGGGTCTTTTCATCAGGAATGCTAGAAAGTCCTCTATTTCATTAAATATTAATTTTTCCTCTTGAAGGATTATATTCCATTTTGCTGCATAAGATATTCTTGGTTGTAATCCTAGTTCTTTTGCTTTCTGGAATATCATGTTACAAACTCATGTGATCCTAACTATGATTCCATGATATTTATATAGTTTCTTTTTGGCTACTTGAAGTATTTTTTTCTCTTTCATCTGAGAGCTCTGGAATTTGACTATAATATTCCTGGGAGTTTTCATTCTGAGATCTCTTTCAGGTGGTGATTGATGGATTCTTTCAATTTCCATTTTACCCTCTAGTTGTAGGATATTGGGGCAGTTTTTCTTTATAATTTCTTGAAATATGATTTCTAGGTTCCTTCCTTGATCATGGCTTTCAGATAGTCCAATAATTCTTAAATAATTTCTCTTTGATCTATTTTTCAGATCAGTTATTTTTCTGAAGAGATATATTTCATGTTTTCTTCTATTTTTTCATTCTTTTAATTTTGTTTTATTGTTTCTTGATGCTTCATGCTTTATGGAGTCATTGGCTTCCACTTGCTCAATTCTAATTTTTAAGGAATTATTTTCTTCAGTGTATTTTTGTATCGATTTTTCCATTTGACCAATTCAGGAGGTTTTATGTAATGTTCTTGGGTATGTTTGGTGCCTTTCTTACCAAGCTATTATCTTTTTTGTAATTTTCTTTCCTTGCTTTCATTTATTTTCCTAATTTTTTCCTCTACCACTCATATTTTATCTTGAAAATCAAATTTTAACCTATGCCCAGCATTCTTGCTGGACTGCTGTCCAATTCTCATTTTTCTTTGAGGTTTTTGATTATAGCTATTCTGACATCCTTGTCTTCTTCTCAGTTTGTGATTCTATCTTCCCTGTCACCATAGCAGACTTTTATGACCATATTCTTTTTTTGTTATTTCCTCACTTTTCCAGTTTATTTCTTGACTCTGAATTTATGCTGAATTTGAGTTCTGTTCCTGGTCATGTGGGATGTGGGGTAAGAGGCACTCTGCCAAGCTTCCTGCTTTTTCACACTGCTGTTTTTAGAACAAGTTCAAGGCTTTTGGAAATTTTCAGTGCTTCCAAAGTGTGTGATTTGGATAGAGATGTGTAATCACTGTTCTCCTGGTCCTTTATGCAGGAAGAGCTCCTGATCTCTTGAGATTGTAATCACTACTTCCCCCCATGGTCCTTGATCCCTTGTGGCCAAGAGTCCTCTTCTCTGCACTTGAACCATATATGACCCAGCAGGGGGTATGAGCAATGGAGCTGCCAAACAGTTTCCAGTCCCATATCCAGTTTTAGCAAAGGGGTCCCCTGTAACCTCTTTCTGACCAGTTGCCAGGTCACCTTTCTATCTCTGATTTGAGAGCTCCTAAAGCTGCTTCTGCTTCTATTGCTATTAGTCCCACCACTAGTTTTGATTCCACATGAGCCCTGGGGCAGCCTCCAGCCCCATGTCACACATCTTTCCAACCTCCTAAGTTGTTCCTAGAAGAATGTCTCACCCTGATCTTTTATTGACTCTGCCACTCTAGAATTCAATTTGAGGTATTTTAAAGTTGTTTGGAAGGAAGTGATGGGAAAATTTGATTGAGTGCTTCCTCTACTCCACTATCTTGACTCTGCCCCTGGAAGTCTCATGCAATGCGCTGATCCCCATTTTACAGCTAAGGAAACTGAGGTGGAGATCAAAGTGACTTTGCTAGGGTGCCATGGGTAACAGGTAGCAGAACCTGGAACAGAAGTCCAGATGTTTTCATTCTAAGTCCCATGTTCATTTTGGCTACACCACAAAGAAGAACCACAACCATAGCCATTCTGATTGTGTTTTCTACTAGCCAGATATCCTTTTATAACAGAAGTGAAAAATCATTTTATCTAGAGATATAAAGAATCTATGATAAAAAAGAGGGACAAGGAGAAAGGAAGGAAAAAAGATGAAAGGAAGGGAAGAGGAGAGGTAAAGAAAAGAAAGTATTTATTAAGCTCATGTATTGCAGATACAAACAAACAAGACAGTCTCTGCTCTCAAAGAGCTTACATCGAAGTGGGGGATGTCATCAAACAAAAAGGAGTAGCTGAAAGGTAGATAGAAGTGGCTTGGAAGTAAATTAGGTGTCTGTATGGGGCAAGATTAGGGGAAAGCTCACTTATCAGAACCCAGTCTGGGTCCATGGTAGAGTCCAGTTGTCCAACAGGGAGAGGATGAGGATGAGGGGCCCCATCATAGGTGAAAGCATTTATTATGCAACTACTATTTGTCAGGAGCAGAGTTAAGAACTGAGCAAAGACAGAAACAAAAGAAGTCTCTGCCTTCAAATAATTTTCATCCTAATTTAAAAACACACACATAAGAGGGTCATGATGCCAAGAAAAGGGAATTTTGATCTGAGGAATCACAGATATGTTGAATAGAGCCATGAGGCAGTTGATTGTCATGATCTTTCCAGGAATTAAGGCAGGATTGATTTGATTACCATTCCTAAGATCCAGAGGTGGAAAGCAGAAGGAAAGTTCATAAACATGGGGGCAGGACAGATGGCAAAATGACTTGGGGGTATGGAGATGGTCAGATGGGATGAGAAGCTTGTTCTGGGAACAGTTAAATATAGAAGGTTGAGTTAGTTTGCTCTCACTCATCAAACAATGAGGACAGCTCAGCCTTCTGGGGATGAATTCCAAAGCTACATGGATGAAATTCCAGATGTTGGGGGGAGGGAACCATGCTGGACACATCATTTCTAGAGATCCTGTTAGATAAAGAGAAGAAAGGAGGAGCAGGAATGAGTAGATCTGACCTCCTTTATTGATGATCTTTGTACTTTGTTGCTGAGAAATACATTTAGTATTTGTTTAGTATTTTGTGCCATTACTAAAATAGTTTTGATAATGGCACAGTTTCATGGTGAAGGATCAAGGTTGCTGGCATTTTCTATTATGGGATGATTTAATGATAATTCATGACATGTTTGCATAGCACTTAGTATATAGGATCTCATTTGGTCCTCACAAAAATGTTGATTACTTAATCTCCACAAGTCAGTTTTCTCATCTATAAAATAATATCATTTTTATGTAAAATAATATCATTTATTATATATAAAGAATCAGTGAGAAGGAAATGGCAAGCCATTCTAGTATCTGTCAAGAAAACCCCAAATGGCATCACAAAGAGTCAGACATAAATGAAACGACTAAACATGTATAAATATAGCAGTGTTATAATAGTAGCCTATATTTACACAGAGCTTCAAGGTTTGTAAAGTGATTTACAAATGTCTACTTTTATCCTCATAACCACCGTAGGAGAAAAGCAGTTATTACCCTCATTTTCCAGATGAAGAAACTGAACCTGAGAGCAGTTAAGTCACTTGCCCTGGATCAATAGTAAAAGTAATTGAGGCAGGATTTGAACTCAGATCTTCCTATCTCCAAGTCCATCAATCCACTGTATGTAACATCTATCTGCCTCCTTCACAGGGTTTTTGTGAGGATCAAATTAATATATATATATATATATATATGTGTGTGTGTGTGTGTGTGTGTGTGATATATATATATATATATAGATAGATAGATAGATATATATATACGTATATGAATGAAGAGCTCTGGAGACCCGAAAGCTCTTTAGAAATGTTGGTTTTTATTAATGCTGTTTTTGTTATTTCACCCACAGCAAATTGGGCATCATAGATAAGGAAATAAAAAAGCAGCTCCCATTTAGGGTGTTTTTACAGATTTCACAAGGCACTTTCCTCATAACACCCTATAAGTAGAGCTACCATTGTACTCTTTTTACACATGAGGAAACTGAGGCTCAGAGAGGTTAGCTTGCCCCAGATCATCCAGCTAATAAGGAACTTAAAAGTTGAGTGGTCTGAGTCTAGATCAATGAGTGTTCTTTCCATTCAACCACATAGTTTTACAGTTTCCTCTAGATTTTCTCCCATTTTACCCACCTGAGTAAAAGTATGTCCCTGAAAGACTATAGTGACTTATTTTCCATGGTCATCTTGGTGACTTCCAGCATTCTGTACTTAAATTGTTTAAATGATTGGAAAAAAATTAATTGCTAACCCCCTTCTAGGGACAGCCTTAAAATAGAGACTTCCCAAACCCTCCCCAGAACCACTACACCCAAAATGATATAGCCTAGAAGATCCAACAGATTTCCCCAGGCTAAGATTTGACTCATATCTACTGGTGCTTACTGTAGAGAGGTCCCTGACCCAAGCCAAGCCTCTAATCTTGAAGTTAAAACATTCCTTTTAACTCACAGGTTCTTAACCTGGGCTCCACAGACCCCTATGGAGTACAAGTTTCTCCCTATAGGTGACAGACTTCAAGAAGCCTATGAACTTGAACGGGAAAAAGTTACATCTTTATTTCAATTGATTTCCTTTCTAGAATCTATGTTTTGTTTTTGGACCCTAATGCCTACCTCAGGGACTCCACTTATATGCTAGAAAAAAACCATCAGGGCACCTACCCTGTTTCACATTCTATCCTTTCCTCTGTTTTTGTTGACCAACAAAATCATGGAATTTCTAGCTTCATTCAGTCCAACACAGACCTCACTTGCCTTTCTCCCTCCAAGAAGAAAAAGACCAAGATTCTGAGAGCATGAAGCTGAAAACCGATGGGGGTGGATTATGGTTGTGGTAGCAGGGCAGACTGCAAGAGGGCAAGGCATGAGAAGAATGGAATGCAAATCTGGTCAGGTGGGCCAGTTAGAGTAAATAGTGGGTTAGGGGAGTTTGCTCCTGTTCACTGACAATCTCACTCCAGATCTGGGTTCCAAAGCAGGGAAAATGAACTCCCTCAGTTCTAACCAAAAGCAATAATTCCGAGTCTACAGCTGACTTTGGACACGAAGACAGGACTGTGTTCCAATATGCATCTGTCTCTAGTGTTAAACACTAATGTTCATGAATCCAGCTAAAAAGGAATATAAATGCCCCTATTTCACAGGATGGAGAGTCAAAGAAATGTGTCTATGTGACTTTCTTCCTGGGAAAGAGATCTTTGCATGTTGGATGCCAGACAAAATGCGTCAAAACAGTGATTGTAAGTACCTCTTTGCTCATCCCTCATAATGGTTTTCCTCATTCAATTCAATTCTGCCTACCTACATGTCATACACTGTGCTCTCCTCTGGTGTTATAAAGACAAAAAAAAAGACCCTGCCCTCAAAGACCTTCCATTCTAATAGGAAGAGGATACTTTACTTTTCAAAGGGAATATCTCAATTGATCCTTGAAGCAATAAGGTAGGAATTATCTTTATTTGGCAGAAGTAGAAACAGGTATGGGCAAATTGAGTGGCTTTTCTATATCAGTGACTGGCATAGCAGCTTGCTCAGAGATTTATTGAATCAAACACATGGCTAGCTGAGATAATATAAAGGTCATAGATTTAGAGTGCAAAGGGACCTTAGAGGCAATTCAGTCCAACCCTCCCATTTTACAGATCTGGAAAATTGAGGCCTCAGATGGGTCAACTTTCCCAAAGTTGATGTAGTGTCAAAATAGAAGTAGTGTCAGGGTCAGGATTTGAATCTAGGATCCCTTGCTCCAAATGTGATATTCATGACACTGAGCCACATTGCCTTAACTAGTTTTTCAAGAGACAGTTCCTACTTCTTAGCCATAGGAGCTGTGGAGGAATTTCTTAAACCAGAGGTCCTAAGATCCCAGAGAATAAATTCTCCTACCTTGGTCTGTTTGACTGGAGGTCAATAAATCAGGAAGCAAAGCCAAAAGATAAAAAGATTAATTAGCACCAGGTGATGGACACTTGCCAGGGAAGCAAGGGAGATATATATGTACACATATGTAGAGTTTACACAGCCTCAGGATAACATTATCAGAGGCAAAAGGAGCCTTCAGGTGAGGCCACTTAAACCTTGGGGTCTCAGGTGTTGTCAAAAATCAGATTTGTTCAGCGGATAATGAATTTCTCTGAGGTTGGTCTTACTAGAATATTCTGGAAGGGCTGGAGAGCTCCAATAAATGGAAGACTCCTTCAAGATAAAATCAGTGGCCCAGGTCTCAGTTTATTATGAATTAAATACATACTGTGGGTTTGTCTTTGTAGCTCCTTTTCTTTGATCGCTAAGGTTCCTTTTTTGCCCCTAGGAAGACGATGTTTCTCCCAAACTCACAGTCTATCTCCTCCACACCCTATTCCTACTTCCCCATTGTCCACTTTAGGCTGGGCAATTTGAGGCCCATGGGATTGATATTCAAAACCTACTTTTTCTCCCCTTATGAACCTCTTTCTTTTTATCATGTTTTTTATTTCTTCTTTACTTTTATTCTTCTTTTCTTCTTTTTATACTTTTTTTATTCTTTCTTCCTCTGTCTTCCTGACTCTCCCATCTTTTCTCCTGTGTTCTTTTTTGAGAGGCAAAGATTTTGATTTTGATTTTTTTGAGAATTAGTCTGTCTGACTCAGGCTGAATCCAGCTCCTCACCGGATCAGTCCCAATACTGATGGATATAGAAGTTTTGACCTCCTTCTCTCGTCTGACCTGAATCAATTTTGCCCTTCTTAGACTTCTGGGTAGCCCTCTACTCCCAGTGGTTCCCCTATTGCTATTGGATTTATGTTGGATGCCATATTGGCTTTAGCTTCTTCAGCTTTGATCTGCAGAGCTCAGGTGATACACCCTAGCTGCCCAAGCCACCACATCTGGCAGGTTCTAGATTTTGAGCTGACTTAGGGTCAGTTAGTCCAACTTCCCTTATCTTGATTTTAAGGAATGAAGCTCAGAGAGCTCAATAACTTGTTCAACATCCCAAAGGTGCCATACAATCACACATACACCCCTCACCCCTTTATGCCCAAATCTCAGAACACCGGACAAAGCTGTGATGGACTTTAAGGGTGTCACTCCTCTGATGCTTTGTACCTATGTGACCATGGCAAGCCATTTAGCCTCTTCCCACCCTAGTTTTCTCAACTGTAAAATGAGGAATTTGACCTGAATCTCCTCTAAAGTCCCTTTGATCTCTAGGGCTATCTATCATGATCCTATGAGATCCTAGGCTTGGACTAAGAAAAAAGAAGCCAGAATGAGACTCATCTCAGCCTTCTCCATTTCAGACCAAAGAATGTTGTGCCGGCTTCTTTGGACCTCAATGCCAACTCTGTCCTGGCAAAGCTGGGAATGCTTGCTTTGGGAATGGCATCTGTCTAGATGGAGTGAATGGCACTGGAGTGTGCGAGTGTGAAGGAGGCTTCAATGGGACAGCCTGTGAGACATGCACGGAGGGCAAATATGGTTCCAACTGTGACCAAGGTGAGGTTGGCATGGGGACTTTCCATCCCTGCACCAGGCAGTCTAGGTGATCTCAAAAATTACCTTTCCTTGAAGTGCCTTTGAGTCAACTGGACAAGCCATCAGCGAAGATGAAGTTGGCACCTTCTCCCCTAATGCCTCTATCTCCATGCAACAGGGGGACATAGTAGTCTTGGGCTGTCACCATTTCCATCTAGTTGATGATAAAAATCCCTATCACACGTTCTTTGAATATGACCAGTGTTTTCTCAGGTTTTTTCCTTTAATTAAATACAAGGCACTCTCACGTACATACCAACTTTCTGTTAAACACCAATTCCCACCCTGAACATATTCTTATAATAAGAATCACATTTTTATGATGAAAGATAGTATGCCATAATCAATAAAGGGCTGGCCACAAACCCAGGAATGTATACAGATACCTGTGTATCTACTGCCTGTCTTAAATTCTAAGACCTCCAAGTTCTGTTAGTTGCAGAGAAAGTGCTGACCTACATTAGCGGAGAAAATTTCCTCATCTGAGCATCTCCTATAGCAATTAAATCACACACCAAATCCCTACCCCTATTTATATGATAACTGATATTTACATCATCCTTTAAAGATTGCACATCCTTTCATGTATGCTTTGCAATTGCTGTTCAGTCTTTTCAGTGGCATTCCACTCTTCCTGACCTTTCAGGTTTTCTTGGCAGAGATACTGGAGTGGCTTACCGGTTTCTTCTCCAGCTCATTTTATACATAAGGAAACTGAGATAAATAGGGTTAAGTGACTTATCCAGGGTCACACAGCCAATAAGTGCCACTGGATTTGAAATCAGGGTTTTCTAGATATTCCATTGGAGTATGGCTCTGTCATGCATTCAGAGACTATATTTTCTCTCTGAATGTATCAAATGTAGGCTTGACATGCTCTGAGGTGACTCCAGCTTCTCATACAGGGCAAAAGAATTCAGGAAAATCATGTCAAGAGCGTGGTTGTAACTGCTGATAGTAATAAACAATGCGCACCTTGCTCTCCAGAGCTCACAGGATGGGGTCTCGTTTACATTGCACCTTTTTCATTTTAGTGTGCAGTTGTGTCCATGGACAATGCAGTCAGGGACCCAATGGTGATGGATCCTGTGAATGTGACATTGGCTGGAGGGGTGTGAAATGTGACACTGGTGAGTCAATCTTAAGTGTCTGAGCAAAAGCATTAGCAATCATCATCAAGAATCATTTATAATGTATAAATTATAATATATAATTTAGCACATATTATTATGACTTTATCATATAACGAATATAATAGAATCTTTATCATTACATAATTAGACAACACAATAGTTTGATTGTAATTACATATATATATATATGGGTATTAAACTTACATTATTAACTATATAACACAATAATTAAAATAATTCTATATAATGGTTATTGTGATTATGCTATATAACTCCTGACTCCTTATCCTGTGCTCTTTCTACCACACAATAACGTCTCTGGAAGATACAGTCTCTATTTTCAAATAAGGAAACCAGAAGCAGCCAAAATGATAACTGATATTCATAAAGTGGTTTAAGATTGCACAGCATTTTATTTACATTTTCTTATTCAATGTTCACAACAACCTGGTGAGATAAGCACCATGGATAGTATCACTCCCATTTTAAAGATGAAGAAACTGAGATTCAAGGGAAATAATTTACCCACAGCCTCAGAGGCATGATTTGAACCCACAATTTCCTCACTGCAATCTAGATGATCCATCCACTTGGCCATCTTTCTTCTCTTACAACATAACATTTAGTTCCAAAGAAAGATACACAGTGTCAAGAGCCAAGAAAAGAAGGAGATTGAGGATGATGGCTTACAGGATTTGGTTGGGTTGCCCATTCAATGTGAGACGGTACAGAGTGAAAGGAGCACTGAATTTGGGTCATAGGATCTAGATTTTAATCCTGTTTCCTGTTTAGTAGATATCAGTTAACCTTTCTAGATCTCTCAGTTTACTTAGCTTTAAAATGAAGGGGATGTATTAGATTGCTTCTGAGATCCCCATCACCTTTATATCTGGGGTCCTGTGAAGTTCAAAGAAGGGAAAGGATTTTTGAGAAGTTGGTTTCCTTACCTAAAAGTTGAAGGGATCAGACAAGATCTCTTCAAATTCTCAAGAGTCTTGCAAGTACCTGCATCTAAAGCCCAAGATAGACCAGGTAGGTCAGTTGCAGGCCAGAGTTCAGAGGCCATGGAATCTTCCAAAGATGAGAGAGGGAAATGCTGGGAGCTTTGGAGACAATGTTGGTTGTGTTCCAGAAACTCTATGTTGCTCATGTGTGCATGCGTTGGGGGACCACCTCCATGGTTCAGGGAGACCCCAAATCATAGGATCAAAGAACTAATGCTAGATGTGACCTCAGAAGCTAAATAACCCAACACTCTCATTTTATAGAAGAGGAAACTGAAGCTCATGAAGGTTAGTTAAGTACCCTTGGATCAATCATAGGAACATAGATATTACCCTAGAAGGGACCCCAAAGACCATGAAGTCCAAGTTTTTCAATTTACAGATGAGGAAACTGAGGACCATAGAGGCAAAGGGATGCTTCTCATCCTGACTTGTCATGGCTCTGTATGCTGCTAATTTGGAAAGACTCAGCCCTGGGCTACGTAATAATGAGTTGAATTTTACTGGACATGAAAAGAGCCATAGTTTCCAAAAAGGTGCAGCCTTCCCAGAGGCCCTGATGGGGGAATTAATTTGTCCTCTTTTTTCAGAGATCAAGGAAGATGATTGTAACAACACTTGCCACACCAGTGCAAAGTAAGTATGTACCCTGGATTCTTTCTGAGTGATTTCTTCCAAGGGGTCTATTGTCCTGGGGAGTACAGGGCAGGGGTCGCAGAGCTGGTTGGGCTGGATTCAGTCACACTTGATGTGGACAGAATCAGTGCCATACTCTTAAGCACATTACAGTTCCTAAACACCATCCTGGCACAAGATGTGTTCCTAGAATTTGCTGTAAGGCTAAAATTAGGACATCCTAGAATTAGGCCACAAGCCGCTACTTCAGGAAACTGCCGCATGGATTCTTGGCATCTAGAGTTTGGAAGGAACCAGAGAAATACTCTCACCCAGTCCCTTCATTTTATAGATGAGGAAACTGACTTGTCCACAGTCATGTAGGCAGTTAATAGCTCACGGATCAAGTGCTGGACCAGACCCCAGAGACCAGCCAGTCCAAGTTCATCATTGTCAAGATGAGAAACCAGAGATCTAGAGCATGAAATACCTATCCAAGATTCCATGCAAAGAAGAAACTGATGTGAGCTTCAGCCCCAGAGCTCTTTCCACCACAATGGGCCACCTCTATCTGGGGCATTTCCAGGCAATATGAGATATCATCCTAGTTAAATCCAAATGGCACTGAAAATTTATTGAAAATAGAAAGTAGCTCAGTTCACTCTCCCAATGAGCTTATTTTGCACCAGTTCTGTGAAAGCAAGAAGTGGAGGGGGGAGGGGGAAAGGAGGAAGAGAAAGAAGAATGAGGAGGGGGAGGAAGGAAAGAGGGAAAGACAGACTTCAATTCCCTGACTTATGGCCTTAGAGCTAAAAAGGACCTCAGAGGCCACATCCAGTCCAACTCTTCCATTTTAAAGAGGAAGAAACTGAAAACCAGGGAAAAAAAGGTATGTGACTTGCCCAAGGTCAAACAGGCAGTCAGAAGTGGAATCATTGAGTCTGTCAGGTTTTCCTTGAATTTCTCTGTAAACATGGTATTTCAGTGTGGTGCGGTGGGGGGTTGGGAGAGTGCTGAATTTGGAATCTGAGAAGCTAGGTTCAAATTTCACCTCTGTCACTGTCTATGTGGCTTTGGATAAGTCACTTATCTACTCTCGGTTTTCTTTTCTGTGAAATGAAGATGTTGCTCTAAGACTATAATCCTATGAGTTCAAGGGGACAGACAACGGACCTTCTGGTGTTCTCTTTTCCTCTCCCACTCAGTTACTCTAGCTCTTTTCCCCTTTCTTCCTCTTTCTGCTTCCCCTTCTCTGCTCTTTCCCTCTCTCCCTCTCTCCCTCACCTTCTCCTTCTCTCTTTCTCCTTCTCCCTCCTTTTCTTTCTCCTCTGAGATCCCTTCTACCCCTAGATCTATGATCCTATGACATCTATCTGTGCATCAGTTGCCTCATCTATAAAATGTGGGGGTTAGACTCAAAAGGTCCCTTCCAGCTCTGACCCACAATTCACCTGACCCATGCATTAAATAACATTGCCTTACCTGGTTGGCAGTGAATTGACGTCTCCCCAGTTTTAAGCATAGGAGAATACTGCCAGTAGCCTCTGCTCATGTATGTATGTGTCGTTAATGCAAGGACTGTTGAAGGGCTTTATTTACATTTTTGGTCTTTACATGGCCAGCCCTTAATACAAAGCCTGGCTCACAATAGGTGCTTCATCAATTGGTTTCATTGATTGCTTTTCTGATGGTAAAACTTTCCTCTCCATAGCTGCCTTCTCAAATCCGATGGGACAAGTTACTGCAAGTGTGCAGCTGGTTTTCAAGGGAACGGGACAGTCTGCACAGGCAAGTGGATCCATTTCTTGCCTTTTCAAAGCATCCTTGTTATGGATCCTTGAGTCTGCTCTTTGGCACAAAGGACCAATGAAGATTTCTGGGGACTTCAATAAGTATGGCCAATGAATTCACAGGATCACAGACCTTAAATGTCATCCAGTCCAGCTCCTTTACTTGACAGATGAGAAACTGAAGCTCAGAAATGCTGAGCAACTTGCCCAGGGTCACACAGCTAACAAGTGCCTGAGAGAAGGATTTTTTACTCAGGTCTTCCTAGGAGCAGTGAGTTGACACAGTGAGCAGAGCACAGAACCTAGAGGCAGGAAGAACTGAGTTCAAACTCAGCTTCAGACACTTACTAGCTATGCAGCCCTGGACAAGTCACTTAACCTCTGCCTCAGTTTCCTCATCTGTAAAATGAGATTAATAATGGCATCTACCTCCCATTAGAATCTCCCATTAGAATCAAATGAGATTATATTTGTAAAGCTAATGTGTATGAGTTGCTAATGCAAGGACTGTTGTAGGGTTTTATTTGAGTCTGAGGTCTTTGTATGCCCAGTACTTAATACAATGTCTGACTCAGTGCCTGTTACATATTAAGTGCCATGTAAATGTTAGCTGTGATTATTTTATTAGTTATTATTATTTGTAAAGCACTTTGCACAGTGCCTGGCACATAGTAGGCCCACCCTTCAAGTCTAACAATCCATGCACTGAGTCACACTACCTCATTATATTGCATCTGTGGTGTTCATTCTGGGAGCGGTCATGTAACACAGTTGACTCCTACTGGCCTTGAAGGTCACTAACACCCCCAGACCCCTTTACTCAGTTTTACTCTCTGAAGCAACAGAAAACAGATCTCTTCTGTTTCCCACATGACAGCCTATATAATATATGAAAATAGGGATAGAGGGACCCTCAAAGATATGTCCACGAACAGAAAATATTTTGTTCCCAGATGGAGCTGGTGTGGATGGGCCTGGACTGTGTCTATTTTCATTTTTTGCTGGGTCGGCTAAGGGGTTGGCAAACTGGTAACCTATATGTGATCAAACTCCATTAATCAAATGATTACTTTAGCCAGAATTCCTTCTAGAAGTCAACAAACATTTATTAAGCACTTATTGTGTGGAGTCTATTGGATTAAGTACCAGGGCTACAAAGGTAGATATGACAGAATCCATATTTTTAAGGACAACCATTTGAGGGAGGAAATTGGACATGAACATAAAAAACTATGACATAGAGGGGAGGAGTGATGCATGAAATCCAGGCAAAGCTCTATAAGAAATATGAGGGATGAGAGATGTTCAAACAATAAGGAAAAAGGAGGAAAAGTGTCAGAGAAATTCAAATATGGAGAAAACACCAGAGTTTTGTCTTAGAAGGAAAAAACCATCCTGATCACTTCTCCTGTCCAGCTCCTGTGCCTAGTTCCTGGAAATTACCTCGTATTTAATAACTTACCATATATAGTAATATTACCATATATTATAATTATTAATAACATAATATGCTAATTACCTTATATTTAATTATTTACTTTCTATGTTAACATCATCATATATAATTATTAATATATAACTAATATGTTAATTGCCTTATATTTAATATTTGCCTCCTATATTTATATTACCACACATTCATAGTTATGAATAATATAATTAGTATGTTAACTGCTTTATATTTCATTATTTACCTCATAAATTAATATTACCACATACTAATAATATATTTAATATGTTAATTACCTTATATTTAATTAGCCATGTGTGCTATTTTCTTTCAATGGAATGTAAATTTGATGTTGAAATTATTATAAACTTAAGTAAAAAAAGTAGGTTCTACACAATACAGATTCACAGTTTTGCATAATATCCATACCTTTTGTTCTACAAAATAGATGAAAATGCTTATTTCACTTGGTATTTGTTCAGGTCAGATTAAAAATAAAGAAAGGCTACATAAGTGGAAAAAACAATAAACTCTCAAATAACCCAGAGTGAATATTGAGAAATTATGAAGAATAAACTTGAACCAATGACACAACTATGCCCCTCCCCTTTCTACCATCAGATGTGGAGTCAAAAGATATGGGTTCAAATCTTAACCATACGAGGTTCTACCTTTGTAACTGGGCAAGACCCTGCACCTCTGGGCTCAGTTTCCTCCTCTATAAAACTAGGACGTTAAACTAGACGCTGTCCAAGGTGACTTGCTGCTCTCAGGCTCTAATCTGTTCCTTTCTATAGCAATTGATGCGTGTGAAATCAGCAATGGAGGCTGCTCCACCAAAGCTGACTGCAAGAGGACCACACCAGGAAGACGAGTGTGTGTTTGCAGAGCAGGATACACTGGAGATGGCATCATATGCCTAGGTATGTGCAAAGCTGTAACTAGGGTGGAGAAACTGGACCTTGTCCTTGGGTGCCTAAATTTAAGTGGCAGCATCAGTACTCTTTTAGCAGCATAAAAACAACAGAGTTTAGGAACTAATTAACAAGAATAATTAGTGAAAATAGGAAGCAGCCAGATGATGCTTTTCCCCTTCTATCAGCTATACCCCAAGGGAGTTCCTCCCCTGATTTTACTTCCCTTCCTAAACCCCATCCAGTTATGTGCCCAACGTCAGCCTCATAGTATTCCACGGTGTCCATTCACAAGAGTAAGAATTCAGTATTTCTTCTGATCCCTTGCTCCAATGGGTTGGGTTTTTTTATTTGGGGGGGGGGGGTTGGTCTGGGGTCTCTCCACATCTTTGATCTTTAAAAGTTGATTTACAGAGGTGGTCTTTGTTATGTTGATTGCTCCAGGTATAAATTTCCCAGATACAGCTCTAGATAGGCACTCTCAGAAGAAAAGTTCTTTTCCCTTACCCCAAAGCCTATCCCATTGCTAAAAACTAATACAGTACAGATGGTAGAAGTCGGCATCAACCCACGTATGGCAGAAGAGTTCAAGGGCTAAATAACAATATATGTGAGTTTACAGACAGGTGGTTATATGTATGATCTCAAAACTGTTTGGAGAGGGCTAATTTTAAAAACTAAGAAGCTTAAGAGAAAGAGTTCTTGGGAATGAAAACATTTTGTGGGAGGCTGAATTTTAAAAAGACATTCAGAAAGCTGATCAAAAATTCAGTTGTTCAGTTGTGTCCAATTCTTCATGATCCCATTTGGGGTTTTCTTAGCAAAGATACTGGAGTGGTTGGCCATTTCCTTCTCCAGCTCATTTTACAGATGAAGAAACTGAGGCAAACAGAGTTGTGACGACCAGGGTTGCACAAGCTAGTAAGTGTCTAAGGTTAGATCTGAATTCAGGAATAAGTCTTCTACGCACTATGGCACCACTTAGGTGCCCCAGCAGCAATAAAATAATCATTAAAAATAACAAGTCCCATCAAAGGATGGCTAAAGCCCTTGTCTGCCCTGTTTCTAGTCATCAAATCATTCAATCAATAATATGTGGCAATGGACGTGATAAGTTCTGGATACACAAAGAAGGGTGAAAATTATCCCTGCCCCCAGAAGTTCACATTCTAATGGGGGAGACAAGATGGAAATTACGAGGTGCATACAAAGTCAATACAGAGTAAATGGAAGGTAACTTTAGAGGGGATGGCACTAACAACTGTGAGAACTAGGAAAGGCCTTCTGCAGAAAGCAGCATTGGAGCTTGAAGGATTCTACAAGGTGGAGATGAAGGAAAGTATGCCAGGCATGAGGAACAGCCAGTGCAAAGTCGTGGAGGTGGAAGATGGAGAGATGTGTAGAAGGAATAGTGAATAGGCCAATATTTTTGGATCAAAGAGTGCATAGAGGGGAATAATTGATAAGACTACTGAAAAGGCAGGAGGGGGAGACATTGTGAGGAGCTTTAAATGCCAAAGGGGGTTATGTTTGCTTTTAGAGCCAATAGCCAGTATGGTTTCCACTTTATTTCAGCCTGGTCTAAAGCATAGAAACTGTAGGAAATCCCTACACACACACACACATACACACACACACCCGCACACACATGCACACACGCACGCACGCACATGCGCTCGCTCGCTCTCTCTCTCTCTCTCTCTCTCTCTCTCTCTCTCTCTCTCTCTCTGTCTCCTCTAAGAACTTCCTAATATTTTTTTTTTGGAGGCAATCAGAGTTAAGTGACTTGCCCAGGGTCACACAACTACTAGGTATCTGAGGTCAGGTTTCAATTCAGGTCCTCCTGAGTTGAGGGCACTAATCACTGTACCACCTAGCTTCCCCTCCCTAACTTTGAAACTATTTCTTGACAAAGGAAGTTGAACCCTTCACACCTTCAGCCTTTGTCATAGTCCTGCTATACCCAGTTCTCCTAGAACCCCACCCCCTGAAAAGGGAGTTTATCTAACTGATTGTTGTCTTTACCTTTCAAAGAAATCAACCCCTGTTTGGAAAACAATGGTGGCTGTGACCAAAATGCAGAATGCACTCAGATTGGACCCAACAAGGTAAGCTGTTTCCGTGCCTCACTCTCCTCACTGTTCTAGACTTTTATGAGCAGTATCCTTGAAGACCATTAAATATTAGCTTCTTTGAAGGGAAGAAGAGGCAACATAGTACCAGAGCAACGAAACCATGGCACCAGTCTAGAGTCACGAGACGCAGGTTCAAATCCAGCCTTTGATGTTCACTACCTATGTGATTTTGGCAAGTCACTTAATCTCCTGGACTCAATTTCCTCGTTTGTAAGAAAAAGAGGTTATGATTAATGCAATAATCAATCCTGATTACAGAAATCCTAGGATAAATGATGCTTTGTACCTCTTTGGCAGAGAGGCAATGGGCCAGGGAAGCAGAAAGAAGCACTTTCAGATTGGTTGTGCATGAGTTTACTTATTATACAGGAGGGTTTTTTTTTTTCAAGGAAGGGAAGATGGAGCTGTTGAAAGTAGTGCTTCAAAAAGACAAGAAAATGAACCATAAAAATACGTAGAAGAAAACAGAAGAAGGCTTATTAGAATAATCAGAATTATACTGGAATTACTGTGTAAGATTTGAATTCTTTTTAAAGGACAAGAAGTTGTTCTTAGAGGAGATTCCCAGTTTCATAGACAGTCCTCTTTTCCTCGCCTTTTTCAAAGAGGGAAATGTTCACGTTTATTAATTTTATAAGAATGACTTTTTTAATGAAGGCATTGAACTGGCTAGCCTCCATGGTCCTTTCCAGCTCTAGAACTCAGAGCCTAGACCAACACAAAGACAGACCCGGAGAGGGAACTTTGAAGAACATCGTTCAGGCCCTGACAAGTATTCTTCCAGAGCAAAAGGAAAAGTATAGAGAGACTAGCTATCGCTGACAGCCCAATCATAGCAAAAGCTTTCCTTCCTTTTATTACTTTTATGATAAGCTTTTATCACTTAACAAGCATTTATTAATCACTTATCACTGTACTAATACTAGTCTTATACAGTACCTAATATGTGTCAGGTATTATATTAAGCATTTTAGAATTAATATCATCTTTGACTCTCATGACCTTGGCAAGTAGGTATTACTTATCCCATTTTAAGTAATTTTTAATAAGTAGGTATTATTTATCCCATTTTACAGATAAGGAAATTGTGGCAAATAGAAGTTAAGGGACTTGCCCAGGATTGCACAGCTATTAAACGTCTGAAGCTGGATTTAAACTCAGGTCTTCCTGACTTGTTTTCAGACTAGGGACAGGCACCTGTGCTAAGTGTCATGGATACAAATATAATCTCTGCTCTCGTGGTACTTATATTCTAAGATAATACAGGACAAAAAAAATACTGAAAAGAAAAGGAGGGCCAGCTAAGTGGTACAGTGAGTAGAGCACTAGCCCTGGAGTCAGGAGGATCTGAGTTCAAATCCAAGCTCGGACGCTGAATATTTAACTAGCTATGTGACTTTGGGCAAGTTATTTAACCCCAATAGCCTTGCCTTCCCCCCTCCAAAACAGAAAAAAGGTTGCCCATGGAGACATGATGAAGAGTCTAGATTGAAGACTGGGGAGAAATGAAGAGATGGCTTTCCTGATGCATTACATGCTAGGCTATGTGCTATGGTCCATTTTGGGGACACAAAGACAAAATTAAATGACTTTGCCCTCAAGGGATTTCCATTCTCTCCTCACAATTACTCTGTGGAGGAGGGAAGAATAATATCCATTATTATTTTCATTTTCCAGTAAAGGAAACTGAGGCTTGGAAAGTGGTTTGGATATAGATACATAGATAGTCGGTGGAGCTGTCCAGATTCAAATCAGAATCTCAGAGCTGGAAGGAACCATGGTCTAACCTGTACCAAAATAGGAATGCTTTCTATACCTTCATTGGAAGATGGTCAGCTGGCCTCTCGTTAAAGACCTCCCTCTATTGATAGAGGATCCCCTGCCTTCTGAGGAAACCCGTTCCACTTTGGAATTTCTTGAATTATTAAGATGTTTATTTTCTTAACCAGAGCCTAAATCTACCTCTGTGAATCTGCCACTTGTTACTCTTAATCAGATTCTTTGGAGGACAGTCATGGTTCTTTCGCCATCCTGATACTCTCCACTGGATGCTCTCCAGTCTATTAGTGTCTTTAAAATGTAGGTCCTAGAACAGAGGATTCTAGGACATGGTCTGACAACTTCAGTGCTCTTTCTACTACCCTATTCTGCCTACTTGATGTAACTTCAAAGATGCAATGAAGGTCCTTTTGTCCCACAAAATGCTAACCCAGCTTGATGATGGCCAAAATCCCACAATTAGAGATTCATTAATTTCCCTTGAGATTTAAATTGCAACTCCCCTTGAGACAAGGACTCTATTACACAGTGCCAGTCTTGGGTGGCTCCAGTGAATAAGTTTACCATATCCTTTATTGAGGTCAAGGTTTGAGAGGTAAGTTGTTTATTATATTACTATTAATATAGTAATATTCTGGATAAAGATACCATGTGCCTTTTTCTTCCTGGTAGGCTGCCTGTAACTGTTTGCGGGGATATGCAGGAGATGGTAAAACATGCACATTCATCAATATCTGCTTAACGGTAAGGTTTATGGAAAATGTTTTTTTTAAATACAGTTTTTCCATTTATTATTTATTTTTAACATTCTTTTCTTTTTAAATTTTGAGTTCTAAATTCTCTTCTTCCCTCCCACATCCTCCCATGACCACTGAGAAGGCAAGCAATATGATGTCAATTATATATGGGAAGTCATGCAAAACATATTTCCATATTAGTCATATTTGAAAAAAGAAAGTGAAAAAGTGATACTTAAATTTGCACTCAGAGTTCATCAGTTCTCTCTCTGGAGGTGAAGAACATTTTTTTTTATCATGAGTCCTTAGGAATTATCTGAGATCATTGTACTGATCAGAGTAGCCAAGTCTTCCACAGTTAATCATCATTTCAACATGTCTAATCCCAGTTCTTCTCACTTCACTTTGCATGGTTTTTCTGAAACCAACCCCTCATCATTTCCCACAGAACAATCACATGTCACAACTATTTCAGGCATTCTTTAATTGATTAGCATTCTCTCAATTTCCAATTCTTTACTCCCACAAAAAAATTGCTACTATATTTTTGTACCTATGGGTCCCTGTCCTTTTTCTTTGATATCTTGAGGATACAGACCTAGTAAGTGGTATATCTGGGTCAAAAGGTGTGGGTAGTTTTGTAGCCATTTGGACCTAGTTTTGGACCAGTTCACTACTCCACCAAAAGTTCATTGATATGTGCATTTTTCCCTCATCCCAGCCATCATTTCTCATTTCTGATATGGAGTAAAGTGTTACCTCAGACATGTTTTATTTTCATTTATCTCATCAACAGTGATTTAGAGCATTTTTCACATGACTAAAGATAGCTTTAATTTCTTCTTCTAAAAAATGCCCATTTATATTCTTTGGCCATTTATCATTGGAGAATGGCTCTTATTTTTATAAACTTGACTCACTTCTACACTTAGTATGTATTTGGGAAATGAGGCCTTTATCAGAAAAAAAAATTGCTGTAAAAATTTTTGGTATTACTTCATTCTCTTTGGTACTGTTTAGCAAAATGTAGTTTCCCTAATTATTCCTATTAATTAGATCTATTTTGAGATCATGATTACCACCCTTGTCCTTTTTTTTTTTTTTGATTACATTGAAGTGTCTTTCTGTTTCAAGTATGTCTCTTGTAAACAACATATTGTTGAATTCTGGTTTCTTATCCATCCTGTTTATCAACTTCTGTTCTATGGGTTAGCCCATCTCATTCACATTCATAGTTATGATCGTTTTCATTGAATTGCTCAGTTGTGTCTGACTCTTGATGGCCCCCACGTACCATACCGTTCACAGTGCTTTCTTGGCAAAGATAATGGAGTGGGTTACCATTTCCTTCTCCGGTGAATTAAGGCAAACAGAGGTTAAGTGATTTTCCCAGGTTCATGAAACTAGTAAGTATCTGAGGCATCTTCCTGACTGCTGACCCAGCGCTCTCTCCACCTCGCCACCTCGCTGCTTCCTACGGTTATGAATCGCTTTCCATCCTATTTTCTTCTGTTTATCCTTCTCTTTCTTTTTTATTCTGTCCTTCCTCAAAAATCTATTTTACTTCTAACAACTATCTCCTTTAATCTATCCTCCCTTTAATCAGCCCCCCTCTTTCTTTTATCCCCTTCCCCTTCTTTTTCTCTATTGGGTAAGTTATATTTCTATACACAGTTGAGTGTGTGTGCATGCATGCATGCGTGTGTGTGCTTATATTCTTCACTCTTTGGACCAATTCTGATGAGAGTGAGGTTTAAGAAGTGCCCACCCTTCCCTAACCCCCCACCCCAAACACTGTATATTCATTGCATACCTCTGTCATGGATAAAATTTTCCCCATTCTTCTCCCTTCTCCCAAGACAACTCTCTTCACCTCTTTAATTTTTTTGGAGTTGATTCCAACAAAATTGACTTACATCCATGACATCTATCTATGTAAACTCCTTTAAGTACCCTAATAATGACAAAGTTCTTAGAGTTACGTGTATCATCTTCCCATAGAGAAATATAAATAGTTTAACTTTGTTGAAACCCTTATGTTTACTTTTTCATGTTTACCTTTTTGTGCTCTCTTGAGTCTTACACTTGACTGTCAGATTTTCTATTCATTTCTGGTCTTTTCATCAGGAATGCTTGAAAGTCCTCTGTTTCAGTAAATATCAATGTTTTCCCTGAAGGAATATTCTCAGTTTTCCTGGGTAAATTATTCTTGGTTGTAATCCCAACTCCTTTACCTTCTAGAATATCATATTCCAAGCCCTCTACTCCTTTAATTTGAAAGTCACTAAATCTTGTATGATACTGACTGTGGCTCCACAATATTTGAATTGTTTCTTTATAGCTGCTTGAAGTATTTTTCTCTTTGCCCTGGGAGCTCTGGAATTTGGCTATAATATTCTTGGGAGTTTTCATTTGGGGATCTTTTCTAGGAGATAAACAATGGATTCTTTCAATTTCTATTTTGCCCTCTGCTCCTGAGATGTTGGGGCAATTTTCTTTGATAATTTCTTGAAATATAATATCTAGACTTCCTCTTTGATCATGGCTTTCAGGTATTTCTATATTTCTTAAATTATTCTTCCTGGATCTATTTTCCAGGTCACTTGTTTTTCCAATGAGATATTTCATTTTCTTCTATTTTTTCATCCTTTTGATATTATTTTATTATTTTTGTTTTTTATTGTTTGTCTCATGGAATCATTGGCTTCCATTTGCTCAACTCTAATTTTTAAGAAATTATTTTCTTCAACGAGATTTTGTGCCTCTTTTCCATTTGGAAAATTCTGCTTTTTAAGGAATTTTTTTCTTCAGTGAATTTTTGTACCTTCTTTTCCATTAGGTCAATGCTATTTTGTAAAATGTAATTTTCTTCAGTATTTTTGCCCCTCTTTTACCAAACTATTAATTCTCTTTTCACAATTTTCTTGCTACCTTCTTATTTCTTTTTCCAACTTTTCCTCTACCACTTCTATCTCTTTAACTCTTCCAAGAATTTCTTGTTGGACTTGGGTCTAATTAGTATTTTCTTCTTTGAGATTTGTAGTTGTTTTCACATTGCTGTCTTCTGAGTTTGTGTCGTGATCTTCCTACTACCATAATAGTTTTTTATGGTCAAGTTCTTATTTTGTTTTTGTTTGCTCATCTTTCCAGCCTATTTCTTGACTTTTAACTTTATGTTAAAGTTGAGTTCTGCTTCCTTTGGGGTGGGGAGTTTTCCTAAGCTTCAGGCTTTTTGTGCTGTTGTTTCCAGCACTAGTTTTGAGTCTGCAAGTTTTTGGTATTTCCAGGTCCTGGAAGAGGTATGAACACTGCTCTCCTGGTTAGTGCTCTGGTCTTTACCCAGGAAGGGCCCCTGGTCTCTTGCAACCACAAGCACTAGAACTCCTCCTGTGACCAGAACCCTACTCCCTTGTGACTTACTCCTCGTACTCCTCTCTGCCCTGTAATTATGACCCAGATGTGTTCCCAATCAGTTTCAACTGTACCCAGTACCAGCAAAGGGTCCCCTGTAAATTCTTTCTGATGAGCTATCTGACCCCCTTACTGTCTCTGGGACTGAGCTCTCCCAAAGATGCACTATAGTGACTGTCTTGTTTGTGCATTCCAAACAGACTTGCACACTAGTATCACAAGCATCTGCTGACCTCCTAAGTTTTCTTAAGCTGAAAAATTGTCTCACCCTGACATTTTGTTGGCTCTACTGCTCCAAAATTTAATTTGAGGCATAATGTTAAAGTTGTTTGGAGAGGAATGTTGAGAGAGTTCAACTGGGTTGCCTCTAATGTGCCATTGACTCTGCCCCATTAAATAATATTTTTTAACTAATGCTCTTCAAAGTCATGCATATTACCCATTCTGAATCATCCTTAAGATTGGATTTAGATAAGTGGGATAAATGAAGCAATTTCCCCAGATCTTTCACTTAGGGTCTGACCCAAGGATGACTCAAGGCTATCTATCTATTTATCTATCTACCTACCTACCTACCTACCTATCTATCTACCTATCTATCCATCCATATATGTACGATATAAATATACATATAAATATGCACATATATTTGTAAGTATACATGTACATATACATAAGTGTATAGCATATATTATGTATGTATACATATATATGTACACATACACACAAACACGCACACAAATTAGTCTTTAATTACCCCTCTCTCTGTTCACCTTCATTACCAAATTAGGCAATCTCCAGATTCATCTTAGAATTGTGCTTCTGTGACTCATTTTTCATGTTAAATACTTTACCCTGACTTGTCAGATATACAAATGGATATGTGATATTATCAATCTGGATGTTCCCTCCAACAGTGCATATAGCAACTCATTCCTGGCTGCCCAACTTGTACCCTTTTTATGGATTAAAAAAAACTGAAGTTCAGGGAAAGTGATTTTTTCTGGGGTCACACAGCTACTAAATCCCTAGATTTTCCCAACCTTTCCCAGAAATTACCTAAAATTGCCCTGCATAGATTTTGTATTAACTTATCTGTGTGCATAGATTATAGGATCATAGATTTAAAACCGGAAGAGGCTCTTGAGGCTGACCTCTCCCCATTTTAAAGATAAGAAAACTGACTCCAAGAGTTTAAGCAGTTAGCCCAGAATCACATAGTTATTTAATACTTGGTCAGGGTTGTGGATTTAGGGACGCTAGAGACCAGTGAGTACAAACTCTGTGCTTTATGGATGGTAAAACCAAGGCACAGAAAGGTTAAGTGATATGCCCAGGGTCAAGCAACTAAGAAGTATGTGGGGCAGGATTTGAATTCGAGTCTCCCTCATTTCTCTCCACCATGCTATGCTGCCTCTCCTTTGATGAAATATAAGCTCCATGACATGGTCAGGGGCTACTCCTTCTTTGTCTTTTCATCCTCATGTACCTCAATGCCTTTCCCATAGTAGGCGCATTATAAGTGCTTATAAATATTTAATTGTGTACAACCAGCTACCTCTTATCCAAAGAGACAAGGTAGAAGTCAAGACTGGGGCAGCAGTATTTTTCTGGGACAGTCCCCACAGCTCCTCTGAGTCATTCACGCAGCTGTACTTGGCACAAGAAGCAGGCATCTCCCCCAAAAGATTGTGACGCTCCAGAGACTCATTTCTATAAATATTTCCCATCCTTTATTTATAGTACTGAACACCTGAGATCCTCAGGGCCTTTTGGAAACTGTTTAGCCCAGAATTCCTCTCCCTGGAAGCCTTTCTCGAGGACAGAGACTGTAGTGTTCTCTTTGGTTGGCCTGGAAACCTCCCTTTCTCAGAATTCTCTCAGGCTGGCGGTCATTCTGCAGGGACAAAACAAAGCAATGACAGAGGGCCAGCGATCTTGGCACTATACCCATGGCTTTATTTTAACAGTTCTTGGCCTCATTTCAGTATTCAGCATGCTGATTTTCAGGAGCAGGCTGTCTTCTTGCCTCTTGTAATGAGAAACCTTTCTTAAGAATCACGACTCACGTTTAAAAAACATGTCAGGGCTTACAAAGCACTTCCTTCTCAGTGGCTTAGGGTGTGACCCAAGGATGACTCAAGGCTATCTATCTATCTATCTATCTATCTACCTATCTATCCATCCACATATGCACGATATAAATATACATATAAATATGCACATATATTTGTGTGTAAGCATACATGTACATATACATAAGTGACTCTGCAGTGACTCTGCAGTCAGAGGAGCTGGATTTGAATGCTACCTCTGACACTTACTACTTATGACCTTGGGTCAGTCACTTAACATCCTTAAGCCTCAGTCTCCTCATCTGCAAAATGAAGAATTTGGACTGGGTGACCTCTAACGTCCCAGATCTAGCATTAGGATCTTATTATATTGTTGCCTATTAAGCTACAAAGATAAATAAGAAATGGTCTCTTCTCTCAAGGTGCTTACCATTTAACTAGGGTGATAGGACATGTACATGGGGAAATAGAAGGTGAATTCCAACATGAAAAGGACATAGGAGAGGTATGAAATGTGACAAGCTCAAATGAAGGAGAGATCACTCTCCTTTAGGAGGAAGCACAAAGGCAAAGCTATTAACCTCAGTTTCCTCATCTGTAAAATGAGAGGGTTGGACTAGATGAGTTCTAAGATCCCTCCTAGCTCTAAATCCACGATTCTATGGTGTAGATTACATAGAGCTATAAAGGAACAAATGAATGAAGGACGTACTTTGCTCCCAGTGGTCGCCATGAAAGCAAGGACTCTAGAGTCAGAGGATCCCAGAATATAAGAATGATTTAGTGTAGATCTTCATAACTACCTTAGCTCTTCCTTCCCTGATTAACCCAAATTGATTGCACCCTCTCATCCCCTATGGGCTCTGTCCTATGGTGCCAAATAGTGATGCAAGGCACCCTGTGCTGAGGAAAGAGCATCGGACGCTGAGTCAGGAAGAATCTCAATTCAAATTCCCCCTTCCAACACCAGGAAGGCATTTAACATCTCTAAGTCTCAACTTTCTCACTTATAAAACGGGCATATTGCCTCCCAAATCTGTTGGGAGACTCAGTTGAAAAAAGCACTTTGTAAACCTGAAAGTTTTATAGTGTTATTTTTTCTCAGCTCTGGGGTTTTATTAATGGCATAAGCTCCTTTGTGAGGAATTGCTTTCCACCAGTGAAAATAGCCAAGCAGCTGTTCTATATCTTAGAGAATTGCTGGGGCATTGAGAGTTTAATTAATTTGCTCAGGGTCACACAGCTAGTATGTGAACTTGAACCCAAATCATCTTGACTTGGGGGTCAAATTCCACCCATTATCCATGCGATCTCTTTATTATTTCAACCTACTGGCCGCCTTTCAGCATTGTTTATTGGGCGTACCCAAGGCTTTCTCGTCTCTCTGTTAATGGTCCTCACCTCAGCCGTGAGCTCTTTGGGGGCAGACAGTGCTGGCATCCTCACTCACCCTCACTCAAATGCCACAGACTTGTGATCATTATGCCCACTGCCTTGAAAGCTGCTCCCCCATGGACCCGAGGGCCCTTGCTCGTAGCTGACTCAGAGCCTGGGGCAGCAAGTTGGGCAATGGAAACTATACGACTCATGGGATCATCAGTATTAAATAGGAAGGGATCCAGAGCTCATCTAGTCAACCCCCCTCATTTTACAGCTGGGGAGATGGGGTGACTTGTGCGAAGTCGCACAAGGAGTAAAAATCAGAGGGGAGAGTTGAGCCTGGGTACCCTGTTTTCAAAGCCTTTATTCTTTCTACTATGCAATGCTGTTTGGTTAAGAGCCAGGAGATGTTATAATAACATATTATCCTAATGAAGTTATATTTTACAATATATTTTATAGAGTACATATCATAGATACCATATATTATATATGAGCTATAATAATAACAGTTATTATATTAACCAATTTGGGAGCCATTGACATACCCATATAGGGCTAGAGATGTGTCATGGTGAGACTGCCATCTTGTAAATCAAGCAGGATGAATGTACCCGCTGCCTATCAGCCCAAATTCACTGGAATCCATCAATCAGTCCATCAACAAGCTTTTTTTTAAGTGTTTGCTATGTACTAAACACTGTGCTTGGCTCTGAGAAGACAAGTACAAAGAATGAACCAAACCTACTTACAAGAAGCTCACATTTTAAAGAGAAGCCATGATATGAGCAAGAACAGACCCTGTCTTTTTTCAGGTTTGCCAAATGAATTTAAAATTAAGTCATCACCTGCTCTTCTGTTACAAGAGTGTTTGAGACAAATAAACTGAATCACTTCCATTGGCAATCCCTCTAGAGAAATGGTGGTTGCAGTGAGTTTGCTGTCTGCAATCAAACTGCAGTGGAAGAAAGGACCTGCACCTGCAAACCAGGCTACAAGGGAGATGGATTCATCTGCCGGGGGCCCATCTATTTGGTGAGTCATTTCCCATTTATTAGAAGAAGACATGTTAGCAACAGCAAGTGTTCATCTCAGGGGAATAATCAAGACAATGTTTTATTATCAATCTTACCAAGTTTTTTCCTTGATCTTTACAAAGAAATGAATAGATAAATAAATACATAAACTGACTAGAGAATTTGTGTATTAAACATAGTTTATACCCCCACCCTACTTAACATTGTAATGCATAATAATACATCCCTGCTAATTGATTCCATGAAAAGACCACCTATAGCTGAAAGAATAGAGAGGGTTAATTTCTAGGAAAAAGAACTAAGTGAGAGGTAGCTAAGACAGGGAGTATTTAGGCAACCCAGCGTGGACAGAGACTAAGCAGAGAAGAGGAAGAGTCAGAGTTTGGGGGGAGAAAGCTGCCATGAGTTAGAAGAGAGGGGCATCAGGCTAAACCTAGGGAATCCATATCTAGATCTACAGCTACCAGAGAAGGGAGACTGAGCTGGCAGGGCAGGTAGTTAGGTGGCGATTGAATTAGAAAAGCAAAGACTGTGCTAAGCTAGTCTCCAGACATTAGTCTGAGGAGATTACAGCAGGATTCAAAATGTCAGGATGGAGTAAGATTATATAGTAATGTCTTGTAAATGGCAACCATCAAGACAATGTTATGTAACCAACTGTGATCCCAAAGGACCGACGATAAAGCAAGCTACCCACCCTATGATGGAGAGGGGATGCACTCAAGATAAAGAATGAAACACACATTTGGGGACATGGCCAATCTTTTTTGCTTGGCTCCGTATATTTCTTTCCTACTTGATGGTATTTTATTTTTTCTAATTACATGTAAAAATAGTTTTCAACATTCGTTTTATAAGATTTTTAGTTCCAAATTTTTCTTCTTTCCTCCCTTCCCTCCCCAACATTCCAAGACAGTAAGAAATCTGACTTAAGTTATACATGTAAAATCATGTTAAACATATTTCTATATTGGTCATGTTGTGAAAAAGGAATCAGAACAAAAGGGAAAAACCACGAGATAGAATAAAAACAAAAAGAAGTGAAAAAGCATGCTTCAATCTACATTCAGATTCCATAGTTCTTTGCCCAGATGTGGATAGCATTTTTCATCATGAGTCTTTTGGAATTGTCTTGGATCATTGTATTGCTGAGAAGAGCTAAGTCTATCAAAGTGGGTTATCACACATTCTAACTGTTACTGTGTACAATGTTTTCCTGGCTCTCCTCACTTCACTCAGCTTTAGTTCATTTAAATCTTTCCAGGTTTTTCTGAAATCCACCTGTTCATCATTTCTTATAGCACAATAGTATTCCATTGCATTCAAATACCACAGCTTGTTCCACCATGCCCCAATTGATGGATATCTCCTCAATTTCCAATTCTCTGCCACCACAAAAAGAGTTGCTCTAAATATTTTTGTACATGTGGGTCCTCTCCCCTTGCTTATAATCTCCTTGAGACACAGACCTAGTAGTGGTATGGCTGAATCAAAGGGTATGCACAATTTGATTGTCTTTTGGGCATAGTTCCAAATTGCTCTCCAGAATGGCTAGATCAGTTCACTAATGATGCATTAGTGTTCCAATTTTCCCACATCTTCTCCAACGTTTATCATTTTTTCTGTCACATTAGCCTATCTAATAGGTGGTACCTCAGAGTTATTTTAATTTGCATTTCTCTAGTAAATAGTGATTGAGAGCATTTTTTCATATGACTATAGATATAGCTTTGATTATCTTTATCTGAAAATTGCCTGTTCACATCCTTTGACCATTTATCAATTGGAAACTAACTTACAGTCTTATAAATTTGACTCAGTTCTCTATATAGTTGAGAAATAAGGCCTCTATCAGAACTACGTATATTTCTTACAAGGGTTTTGTCTTTTTTTTTCAATTGGGGTGGAGGGAAGGGAGAATGTGGGGGAGGGTAGAAAAAAACTAATACTTCTTAATCCAAGAAGGTTAAAATAAAATGAAAGTTACATAAAAAGACAATTATAGAGGCATGTCTAGCAGCTTCCTATATGAAGTCTCTTTTTTGGCCTCAACCCCAACATTTACTTAGAACACCAACCATAATGCCTATCGAAGGATTTGAAATTTGGTCAGCAAGTTTCTTGGTCAGGCACGGGTCAGGCTAACTAGACTTCAGGATCTCTTCCAGGGCCAGGATGCTGTGAGGTTATGGATGATTGGTAACAAGGTTTGCTTAGTTACTTCCTCCAATGATAGACTATTCTTGTATCCATTCTGAAGACAAGTCATATTACCTTGTTCCATTTTCTGATTACAGGAACTTCCCAAAAATACTGAGACCACTCCCTACTTCTTTCATCTTCAGGTAAAGAAATCTCAATGTATATGTGACAGTCAGACCATTGGTTGGAGTCATCTTAGATCAGAAAAGACCTCAGAAGTGATGATTATGGTGGTGGTGGTGGTGGTGGTGGTGGTGGTGACAATGATGATGACGATGATGAGGATGAGGATGTTTTTCTTCATTTTGCCAGGAAAATACCATTCGAGACTTGATGGGCCCAGGACCCTTCACTGTCTTTGTGCCTTCAAAAGAAGCTTTAGAAAATGCATCCCAGGTAAGAAAATTGCCCTGGGGCAGCCTAAAATGTGGAGTGGTACATACTCTTTGTCCCTAATGCATGAAGTGGGACCTGAGAACTTGCTAAAAATTAGAGCTGTCCAACCACAAAATGATCTGTGTTGAAAAATAATGAGCTCTCCATCACGGGAAGTGTGCAAGCAGGTAGACTGGCTGACATTTTGAGAAAGGGCTGAAAAGTACAACTCCAACATGAAGAAGTGATGCAGTTTAGTGGAAAAGGGCCTCCACCGGCAGTCAAGAGACCTGGGTTTGATACTTCCTGGTTGTGCAAACAAGAACAGATCACTTCCTTTCTGTAAGACTCAGTTTTCTCACTTATAATATGAAGATAGTGATACTTCAATACCAACCTCACCAGTTTGTTGTGAGGGAAAGTGCTTCGTAAACCTTGAATCGTAAGGTTGGGGCTGAAGATTTTCTAGTCCAGTCCCCTCATGTTACAAGTGAAGTAAATGATACCTAGAGAGGCACATAAGAGGCCCTGTTGTATAGTAGATAGAATACTGAACTTAGAGCCAGGAAGATCTGAGTTCAAATCCTGCTTCAGATCCTTACTAGCTGGGTGATCCTCTGCAAGTCATCCAACCTCTCTATGCCTCATTTCCTCATCTGCAAAATGGAATTGGATTCACTGGCTTCAGAGGTTGCTTCCACCTCTAGACCTAGAACTAGATGTAGCACTTTCCATCTCTAAATAACCTTAAGTTATACCTTACCTTACCTTACCAAGTAATATATAAATCTATATATAAATTTATATATAAATATATATATTTATATATAATATATATAAATATAAATATTTATAAATATAATTCTTATTATCTCTTTTTCATCTTTCTTGAAGAGGATGATGATAGTTATATGATGGGCTTAAAAAATAACGTTAGATCCTTGCTCTCCACTCAGTCAACCCATTTTACTTTCATGGAGAGTACTAAGGAGAAAAGGGAAAGAGTATAAAAACATAGCTGGGAATGGGTGAGTGTGTGATATTCCTAGCATTGGCAGTTAAGAAGGGTGGATGGGTGTTAGAATTTCCAGCATGAGAGCTTACTGAGCCCTTTGCAGGGACTCCTCCACCTTTGGTGTTCATCTTTTACCCAGCTCTTACCTGAGGCTCCAAGAAGATGTAGTATGAACCATACCCCAGTAAAAACCATCTTGGCAGCTGGGCTAAATCAGGTTGAGGTTAACTGACATGCCTCAAACTCATTTGTGAGTCAGGGATGTCTACCCCAAGCATGTAAAAACATCCCCCAGCAGAATGGACAAATGAGAATCATTTGTCTCCATGGTCATCAAGGCAGCCAAAGAGCTTGGTCATGTATCAAAGACACCAAGGTCATCCACTGCATCCCGGGCTATCACCAGTCATCTAGATTTTTGTCTTGCTACTGGACTTCAATGACTCAGGAAGACCAAGTGAGGCTGGCAACTTAATACAACTCTGCCTCACTTAAATCCAATTCATACCCAAGTCAAGACATCACCTTAAAATGTCAATGGTTCTCTTCTAAAATGAAGGCCAAAGAACAACAGTTGATAGAGCACTAGATTTGGAGTAAGGAAGACCTGAATTCAAATTCTAGCTTAGGTTCTTACTTGCATAAGCCTTGAGCAAGTCACTTAACCTCTACCTCCTTTCTCCATCTGTAAAATGGGGATAACCAGGAGCCTGCCAAGTTGTTCTGAGGATCAGATGTGCTAGCAGGTGTAAAACACTTTGCAAACCTTAACGATCAATATCAATGCTCACCATCATTGTTGCTGCTGCTATCATCATCCTCAGATCCAGGTTAAAGCGTGGACCACCCAGGGGGTCATGCCACAGATGCTTCGATACCACATGGTCTCCTGCCACCAGCTGCTCTTAGAAAACCTAAAGCTGATTCCAAGTATGACTTCACTCCAAGGGGAAGCTGTCCACATCACTGTGTCCCAGGTGAGAGAAGCTACCTTCTAAAGCCCCCTGGGGGGTGGGTGGGTTCTTACTCCTTCCAGATTGGTTTCATCACCTTTTTTCATTGGCTTATGGATGGGAGGGAACCTCAGGTCCTTTATCCAGCTCCTCCCATGCCCAACCTAGACTGGATTCCTATGCAGCCATAGGTAATAAATACCTTAGAGAGTTGATCACTAGTAAACAACTTTTACTATTGATTTTTTAAAATTTATACTATATCTTGTGCTTTTCTGCACATGAAAATTGCCTTTAGTTCATTTTCTTATGAAAACAACAGCTAGCAGTACTTTGAATGACTAAAATAGGAGACAACAATGGATAGAACCTAGACATTAAGTCAAGAAGCCTTAGGTTTGAGCCCTACCTCAGATACCTACTTGTTCTTTGACCCTGTGCCTCAGTTTCCTCATCTACAAAAATGAAAAGGTTGAATTTTATGGTCCCTAAGGCTCCTTCTAGCATTAGACCCATAATTCTGTGATCACTAATTGATCTCTTGGTTTTGTCCCAGAGCTATAATTAGTGAATATGTTAATTATAACTGCCCCAGCAAACAGCATGGAAGGGGCTCAGTTGGGCAAACTTGGGACAGAGAGGCACTCAGCTAGGATCTAAGAACTACCCGGAGTTTCCTATCTTCATGAATAATTTTAGATGTCTAGGGACTAGGCTCAATGTTTCTGTGGGAAATGAATGTAATTAACACCCTCTCAGTTTCAGAGCTCTGGTCACACCAAATGTCCTTTTGGCTCTGTTTTGCCCACAACTGTTGCATGATGAGCAACTTCCAGGTGGGATCCAGTGCTTGAATTAGAGTCCAGAAGACCTGAGTTCAAATCCTACCTTAGACACTTATTACTGGTACAACCCTTTGCAACCCACTTAAACTCTCTTAGGCTCGAGACGTTTCCACATTTGTAAATGGGGGCTGATAACAGCACTTACTTCACAGAGCTATTGTGGAGATCAGATGAGACAGTATACACCTAAAATACTATGTAAATGTTAGGTGTAATAATAATTGTTACATTTACCATATGACAATGGGCAAGTCATTTCAACTCTCAGCCTCAATTTACTTATCTATAGAATGGGGGTGATAATGCCTATTGTAACTGTCTTCTGGATTTTTTATGGAAACTCAAATATAAGTAAATTACTTTTCCAACCTTAAAGTCCTATATAAAGTAAACTACTACTACTCTTATCATCCTCATCGTTACTACTATCACTTGTTGTGGTTTCATGAGTTGGTTCAACGTGCCCAGTCATCAATTTTGGATTTGTTTCTGGTTCACTTCAGGATACGGTATATTTAAATGGTAAAGCTAAAATAATCTCCAGTGACATCATCTGTAACAATGGGGTGATCCACATCATAGACCAAGTGCTGGTTCCGAAAAATTTGCAAGAAATCCACAAAGATGCCTCTGGAAATAATATGGTGAGTAAAGAAGGGTCACGTTAACTTGAAACCTGGGCCAGCTAGGTGGTGCCGTAGTAGATAGAGTGCTGATCCTGGAGTTAGGAAAGCTTCCTGAGTTCAAATCCAGCCTCAGATACTTACTAGCTATGTGACCCTAAGCCATTTAACCCTACTTGCCTCAGTTTCTACATCTATAAAATGAGCTGAGAAAGAAATGGCAAACCACTCCAATATCTTTGCCAAGATAAACCCAAATGAGGTCACAAAGAATCAGACAGGACTGAAATGACTGAAAATGACAACTTGAAATCTGGAGATCCCACTAAATTCAATTAAACATGTTTCTAATCCAAAGAGAGAATTATCAAAATCCTTATTAAATTCAGTTCAACAAACATTTATTAAGCATCTACTAAGTGCCAGGCATTTGGAATATAATACAAGATGAAAAATATCTGCCCTCGGGCAGCTTATATTCCACTGGGAAAGAGGACAGGCAACCTTTATACAGACTTATTCATTTATTCAACTAGTATCTATTAAGCGTCCATTGAAGAGTAAGCACATATTATATTTTGTATTTATTTCCTCAGAGTCTAGCACATTGGCTGGCACATAGTAGATGTTTCATAAGTGTTTCTTGACTGATGGCCAGATTAAGTAGTAGAACCTCAAATACATGAACCAACAACTTAATTCTTGGTCAGGTAAGAGGAAACATACAGTATTTGTCTCTTTGTAGGATAATCTCACCTCAGTGGCAATTCGCCAGGGATACTTGAAGTTCAGCAGCATGCTACAGGTAAGACTGTTGTTGTGTTTGCTTATTTTCAGTCTCAAAGAGGGCCATAATGCCATGACATGGAAGTGAATTGCACTTAAGTGAGGCAGGGATGTACAAAGTCACCAGCCTCACTTTCTCCTCTGGGTCCAGTGGCCACATATGGATCAGGACAACCAGAGATGACTTCCCAGTAAAAACTGAGGACAGTGAAGGAGGGTTAAATGCTTGGAGGTGTTTTTTCAGGATTGCTCTATTTTCCCAGAGCAGCATAAGGAAAGACTGACATCCTGGAGAATAAGCTAATATTGTCTCAAATGCTTACTACCAGTGGGGACCTCTGACAAGTATTTAAATCTCTGGGTTCTTTGGTTTCCCTTATCTATAAAATGGAAGGATTTGGACTAAATGATCCAAGTCTTTGTGGAGCCCTGAATTCATAAAGTTCACCATAAATTCAGCAAAACTCCATAGTCTCTTGGGTTTATATGGATAGTGAAGGAATCAGAGTGGGAAGGGACCTACATTGTCATCTGGTCTAGCCCCTACCTGAAGCATGAATCTTTTACTTACCTATAATACCCCTAAGCATCTAGCTTCTAGTTGAAGATTTCCAATGACAGAGAGTCCATTATCACATCAGACAGGTCATTATATTTTTAGATAGCTTTAATTTGGGGGAAATTGTTTCCTCGAATTGAATGGAAATCTGCCTCACTGTAGTTTATTCCCATTATACTAATTCTGTCTTCTCATGCCCAGAAAACTTATCCAATTCCTTTTCTTTATGACAGTCTTTAAAGAGTTGCAGACATTCATCAAATCCCCTTCCCTTTCTTCCCCAGGCTAAAAATACCACTCCCTTCCTCTGATTCTTGCACAGAATAGCATTAGGTCTCACCATCCTGGCTGCCATCTTTTGGACAATAACTAATTTTTTCAGAACTTACATCTAGAGGTCATCTAGTCCTGTTTATTGTTTAACAGATGGGGAAACTGGGGGCCCAGGGAGGTGAAGTAATTACAGGGTCAAAGATTTAGAACTAAACTGGACCTCAGAGGTCATCTAATCCAACGCACTTATCCTACAGATGGGGAAACTAAGATTTGGGCAACGATTTGCCTAAAGGATCAAGGGAGCAAGTGTCAGAGCTGAAATTTGAACTCATGGCTTCTGATTCCAAAGTCAGTGTTCCTTTCATTGCACTATATCATTTTATGTCCTCTTTTTTAAAATTTTGAGACATTTTTATTTACATTTTTGAGTTCTAAATTCTATCCCTTCCTCCCTTTCCTCTCCCCTCCCTGAGATGGTAAGCAATCAGACATAGGTTATACATGTGCAATTATGTAAAGTATTTCCAGATTAGTCATTCGGTACAAGAAGACTTGAATAAAGGGGGAAAACAAAAGAAAGAAAGAGAAAAATAGCATGCTTTAGTCTGTATTCAGACAATATCAGTTCTTTCTCTGGAGGCAGATAGTATGCTTCATCATTAGTCCTTTGGAATTATCTTGGATCATTGTATTGCTGAGAATAGCTAAATCATCCACAATTCACAGTCATCAATGATGTTGCTGTTACTATGTATAGCATTCTCCTAGTTCTGTTCACTTGACCATCAGTTTATGTAAGTCTTCCCAAGGTTTTGTGAAATCATCCTGCTTGTCGTTTCTTATAGCACAATAATATTTTGTTACAATCATATGCCACGACTTGTTTAGCCATTCCTCAATTGATAGGCATTCTTTTTATTTCCAATTCTTAGTCACCACAAAAAGAGCTGCTAGAAACATTTTTGTACAAATAGGTCCTTTCCCTTTTTTTAGATGTCTTTGGGATATAGATCTAGCAATGGTGTTGCTGAATCAAAGGGCATGAACAAAAGGCTATAGCCTTTTGGGCATAGTTTCAAATTGCTCTTCAGAATGTTTAGATCGGTTCATGTCTCCACTAGCAGTGCATTAGTGTACCAGTTTTCCCACAACCCCTCCACCATTCGACATTTTCCTGTTTTGTTAACATTAGCCAATCTGAGAAGTGTGAGGTGGAACGTCAGAGTTATTTTCATTTTCATTTCTCTAATCAATAGTGATTTACAGCATTTTTTCTTATAACTATAGATAGCTTTGATTTCTTTGTCTAAATATCCTTTGGTCATTTATCATTTAGGGAATGACCTCTATTTCTTATAAATTTGACTTGGTTCTCTATATATTTGAGAAATGAGACCATTATCAGAGATACTTGTTGCATAGAGCTTTTTTTTTCAGTTTCCTCTTTTCCTTATAATTTTGGTTCTATTGGTTTTGTTTTGTACAAAAACTGAATTTTATATAATCAAAATTATCTACTTTATATTTTTTAATGTTGTCTATATTTTCTTTGATCCTGAATTCTTCCCTGACCATAAATATGACAGATACTCTTTGCTCTCTTAATTTGCGTATGGTATCACCCTTTTATGTGTAAATCATGTACTCGTTTTGACCTTACTTTGGTATATGGTGTGAGATATTCATCTATACCTAGTTTCTGCCATGCTATTTTCCAGTTTTCCCAGCAGTTCTTGTCAAATAGTGAGGTTTTGTTCTAAAAACTTGGGTCTTTGGGTTATTATATGCTAGATTACTATGGTCATTTACTACAATGTAATCAGTACCTAATCTATTCCACTGATCCACCACTCTATTTCTTGGCCAGTACTAGATTGTTTTGATAATTACTGCTTTATAATACAATTTGAGATCTGGTATAGCTAGACTATCACCTTTCACATTTTTTTTTCATTGATTCCCTTGATACCCATGAGCCTTTGTTTTTCTAGATGAATTTTATAATTTTTTTCTAGCTCTATAAAATAATTTTTGATAGTTTGACTGTTATGGCACTGAATAAATAGATTAATTTAGGTAGAATTGTCATTTTTATTATATTGGCTCAGCCTACCTATTACCAATTAATATTTTCCAATTGTTCAAATCTGGTTTGAATTTTTTTTGTGTGAAAAATGTTTTATAGTTGTGTTCATATAGTTCCTGGATTTGTCTTGGTAAGTAGACTCTCAAGTATCTTATTGTATCTTCTTTTTTAAAAGAATTCTTAAATATTTTACTGATGTTTTTCAACACCACTTATTATTTGTTATTGACACACACCATCAGTAAGTAGCACCACTGCCCATACCACCAGTCTTCCTTGAGAGTAGTTAAATAAAACAAATGAATATATTGGCCATCTCTTACAAAGTATACCTCATTCAGCACCCATAGTCTTCCACTTCTCTGCTAAGAGGAAGATTTGTTTCCCCAACAGCTCACAAAAGTAAAATTTTCACTGTATTAATCGAAGTTCTAAAATCCTTTACCAATATTTTCCTTGACTTTATTGTGGTCATTGAGTGAATCTTCCTCATTCTACTTTCTTCACTCTGAGTCAGATCATTTAAGTCTTCCCAAATTTCCTGAATGTTTCCCATTCATATGCCACAATCTGTTTGACCCTCACTGATGGGCATCTTCTTTGTTTATGTCTCTTTGCTATTATAAGTCTCACACTACAGATGGTTTTGCATATTTGGGGGCTTCCTTCTTCTTTGACTTCCTTTGGGGTTCATGTGCTCTTTGAAGACAATGTGGACCAGGGAGGCCATGGTCTGATAAACATTTCTGTGCATCACAAATTGGTCTACAGAGTTCCAAGCAGACCACTGAAAGTTATGGAGGTGAAGGATGTCAAGCTTTTCACACAGATTCTAAACTGTTTCCTCCTTCCTCCCTTCACTTTGTGGCTGGAATCCCGAAGTTGATTCACTGTGTGTTTCAGGATGCTGGTTTGCTAAGTGTCATCAATGACCCCATTCACAAACCTGTAACCTTGTTCTGGCCCACGGACAAAGCTCTGGAGGCCCTTCCCCAGGAACAACAGAATTTCCTGTTTGATAAAGACAACAAAGACAAACTAAAGGATTATCTTAAGTTCCACATCATCAGAGATTCCAAGGTAAGAGCTCCAGAGACCCCACGGTGAACTCATTGCATCCCAAGGACCAACACTCCTCTGAGTCTGAAGTAAGACCAGCCATAGACATGAGCACAGTTGGTGGCTGCTTACTCCATGTGACCTTACGCAAGACCCTACTTGCCCTTGAATTTGCTCCTCCACCCTTCCTCCCCAACCATCGTATTTATTTCTAATAGATTTTACTATTTGCTGTAAGCTCAGAGATAAAACTAAAACATCCTATTGGCAGAACCACATGGTTAGCTGAGTCATCACCTTGATGACCTGACTTTCCCATGGTTCTGCTCTAACCCAACCCTGAAAGGTAAGTCTCTCCAGAGAATCTTTCTTCATGGGCCTTCTTTGCAATTATTCTTTCCCTAAACAATATCAAGCATCTTACTGAAAATATTACCACTCTTGGGAAAGGTAACCCAAGAACCTGGAAAGGTTGGGAAAGGTTGGCCAAGTACCTGGAGTCCTTCAGGTGCTATGTTAGTGGAGCACTGTTTTTCTCACCCAGATCTTGGCAGTGGATTTGCCCAGTGTTGCATCTCGGAAGACCCTACAAGGTTCTGAACTCAGTGTGAAATGTGGTGATGAAAACAACATTGTAAGTACTGCCCAGAAGGACTGGGATGGTGGAAACAAATCTGTGAGCTCTTAGAAACTTGGATTTCAAGCTGCCAGGAGCCTCAGAGGTCATCAACAGCCCCCCTCGTTAACTTAATTCAGTTAACTGAAACCCAGAGAGGTTAATTACTTTGCCAAAGTCGCATGGTTCGTTGCTGGTGTTCAGTTGTTTCAGTCATGTCCAACTCTTTGTGACCCCATTTGGGGTTTTCTTAGCAAAGATGCTGGAAGAATTTGCCATTCCCTTCTCCAGCTCATTTTACAGAGGGAGAAACTGAGGCAAACAGGGTCAAGTGACTTGCCCAGGGTCACACAGCTAGTAAGTGTCTGAGGCCAGATTTGAACTCAGGAAGATGAGTCTTCCTGACTTCAGGCCCAGTGCTTTATCTACTATGAGGGCCCCTAACTAGCTGCCATAGCTGTCACATTGATAGGATATGGGAAAGTTGGGATTTGAGCGTATGTCCTCTGATTCAAAATGTAACATTCTTTCCACTGAACTCCAGATTTATAAAATAAAGAGCCTCACAACTGCCCTGGGAAATGGGGTTGTATTATTATTTTATTTATTTATTGCTTTATTTTTTATTTTATTAAATTATTTATTATGAAATATTAATTTATTATTTACTTATTTGTTTTTTATTTATTATTTTATTATTATTTATTATTTGTTTTATTTGATATTGCTATCCCCATTTTGCAGTTAGGGAAGTGATTTCCCCAAGGTCATACAGATAGCAAGTGTCTGAGATAGGATTTTAATTCCAGTTTTCTGATACCACAGATCATAACTTATTCAGACCTTAACAAACAGTGTCCATTGGCCCAGAATGTCATCACTTCATGGGCAGTCTTCTGGTGCAAAGGAGGTGGAATGGATGGACACAGCCATGGTCCTAGACCTAGATTCAAATCCCACCTGAGACCCCAGTTTGGCAAATCACCTGGGTCTCAGTTTCCTCATCTGTTAAATAAAGGGGCTGCACATGATGACTTCCATGGTCCCTTGTAACTCTAGGTGTCCAGACAACAGTCATGTACTAGCTAATATTTGTACTTAGATCTTTCCCAGCCTTGGGCTCTGCTACTGCCTTTAAGAGTCCAAGGTTGCCTCAATAAAAGTATCAAAGAAGGATGCTGGTGGAAGCTGGTCCAGTCTCCCCACTAGTTGTCACAGCCTGGGATGCAGACAAAAGACTTGGGAGGGCTTGCAGGCTGACTACTGGCTTTCTCCCCTTTCTTTCTCTTAGGGTGACCTCTTTCTGAATGACCAGAAGTGCCGGATTGTCCAGCGGCAGCTTGAGTTTGAGAGTGGCGTTGCATATGGGATTGATTGCATGCTGGTGAACCCCAGCTTGGGGGGCCGCTGTGACAACTTCATCATCTTCAATGTCTCAGTCAGTCCTAAAATTGTGCTGCCCCACCCCTTGTTTCTTTGGTGCTAGGCTGGTTTCTAGCCAATGCTTGTGTCCTGTGATCTTTAGTGTGGCAAAAGGAAAAACCCCAGAGGTCTTGTGGCCAATCTTTTCAGAGATGGACTAAAGGATATGGGAATTGGTAGTGATTCCATGGTGGTGTCACTCCATCAACAAGCGTTTTATTAGGCACTTACTATGTACCAGGTACTGGGCTATGCACTAGGGATAACAGCCCATTGAGGTGACAAGGAGACAGGAAGAGGGAAAGAACTCTAGCTCAGTAGTCATCTCTAGATGTGAGGGGTTACCTTTAGTATAACTGAAAAGGACAGTTGATCAACAAACATTTACTAAGCCCTCACCAATAGCAGACCATGTGCTAAGGAAAGAGGAAGAGGAAGGAAAGAAATAGTCTATACCCTCAAGGACCTTCCATTCTAATGGGAGAGCCATGAACAAAAGTAGGTATTGACAGGAAAAATGCCGAGTAGGTGGACAGAGGCCACACCGTAAGAGTGAAAATGAAAGCGTCAAAAAAGGAAGAGACAGTAGATGCTCTCTGGGTTCTGGCCATGGGACAGTCAATATGTGAAATCATCTTCCTCTAACAAAGCATTTTGGTCCCTCGTTAACCAGATGAATCCACTTTGTCCCATTTTCTCCATTAAAATGACAAAATTGTGGTGTCTTAACTCCTTCTCTATGATGACCACCTAAGAGAAGTTCTTGGTCTTCAAAAATAAACATCTTTTTGTCCATACCAGGGAAGTTGTGGGAGCTGCTACAACGTTCCTCGCTGCCCAGCGTGGAGTAAGCCAAAGGTAATTGTGATAGCAGCCACAGTGTTGCAGAGGGAAAAGTCTATGTTCAGTGTGTGAACATACATGTACATGTGCATGTATTGTGTAAGTGTGCATCTGTATGTGCGTGCATGCATAATGTGTGGGTATGCATCTGTGTGTGTGTGTGTACATGTGTATATATTGTGTGGGTATGCATCTGTGTGTGTACATGTGTGCATGCATTACATGTGAGTATGTATGTGTGTGGAAGCATGTGTGAATATGCATCTGTGTGTATGTGTACATGCATTGTGTGTGAGTATGCATCTGTGTGTGCATGCGTGTGGATGGGGAGGGGGGTGTTAGCCCAGTAGACTGGGATGCAGAGGAGCCAGTCAGTGTAGCAGAGAGGATGGCTCTTTACAGGCAGTAAATACAGTTCCAGGCAGTCCCACCCCTCTGGGCTGGACAGGTATTACTTGTAAGGTTTCTAATGAGGAAACTAGCACCAGAAAAGCTGTTAGTGATTTTGAGGCTGGACTGTCATCATTCCATCACGCATGAGAGAGGGACTGACAGAGAAGGAGAAGGAGAGAGAGACAGAGTGACAGAGAGAGAAGAAGGAAGAGGAGGAAACGTTGAGCATAAATAAATTAGGGAAATAAGATCAGAAATCTAGCGCTGCATAAGACTTCTTAGGCTTGTCTGCTCCCAACCAATGAAGGAAACTAGGCAATTTAAGTATCTTGTCTAGAGTTACACTGGTAGTATCAGAAGCAAGATTTGAACCCAGAACCTCTGGCTTCAGGGCCAGTACTCGAAAGCTTCCATGATCAGACATATTTGTGGTGTTGTAGGGAATCCAGGTTTCCCACCCTTGTCAGAATATTCTGTTCTTCTTTAGTTATGTTGTTGGGGAGGTAGGGAATCTCCTTCTGCTCCATGGATGTTGGGGAAGGGGAGGATTCACATGTCTACATTCCCCTTGGGACAATGTCATCCAGGGAATTTGGCTAATCATGTCCATCCGGGACTTGAGACAATCAATTACCGTTAGATGGAAGGGGAGGAGAGGAAATGAAAAAAATATTTATTAAGTACCTACTGTGTGCCAGGTTCAGTACTAAGTACTTTTCAGATATTATCTCATTTGGTACTCACAACAACCTATGAGGTAAATATTGTTATTCTCCCCATTGTACATATGAAGAAACTGAGGCAGGCAACAGTTAAGTGACTAGTGGTCTAGGCTCACATGGTTAACAAGTATCTGAATTCATATTTGAATTCAGGTCTTTCTTATTGTATGTTGATAACAAAATAACATTTCAGACTCAGCTATGTGCTGCCTATATGAAACAATTTTACCAGGGCAGATCACTTGCCAAACAGCAGCAGGTGTATCAGAGGTTCCTGATAGAGTGTGTGTGTGTGTATGTTGTGTATGTATGCGTACATGCACTCACATGTGATATGATTAGTATTTAAGTCAGTGTTCAGGCAAATGAATGTATGGAGTAGAGAAAGAAAAAATAATCCCACCAAGGTGCCAACCCACCCACCCCTCTCTAAAATTACCCAGACAAGAATAGCCAGACAGTTTGGCTTCCAGAAAGGGGAAAATAAAATCAATCCACATCTGGGGTAGGGTAGTTCATGTCACACAGTGACGATTGCTGTCCAGACAGTTGTGACAGCGATAGCAATTGAGATATTGATGCAGAAACCCTACTATGTATTCCATTCACCTTACTGATAAATATATTAGCTGGATTTCTTCTTTCTCCTCTTCTGCCCTCTGTGGGGGCTCGGAATCTCTTTAGGGAGTGAAGCAAAAGTGTTTTTATGACCTGCCCTTCAGGAGACACCTGGAAGGCTGCCAGCAGAAGTGTACGATGGTTATGAGGTTGCCAAAATGCTGTAAGGGCTACTTTGGGAGAGATTGTCAAGGTGAGACCCTGCCCTTCTTCCATCACCCCCTGATGACTGGGACGTGGGTATGTTTGTTGTCTTGTGTATGTCCTGCTAGACTGCAAGATCTCAGAAAGTATTGACTTGGCCTTCTTTAGCAAGGCTTCTCCAAGTATTTAACACAATATTCAAATAATAGAAGCTTTAAATACTTGAACTGAATTGAACTGAAAAAGAATTGCCACGTCCTGGTTCCCAGGGATTTTATCATTCAATCGCTATTAATACCATCCTCCAATCCCCTGGCAAAGAAAAAGATGGTAAATGTGACCATTCCTGTGAGATCACTGAGGAAACTGAGTCACCATGGACTTTTGCTAGAAACTCACACAATGAACCAGCCGGGACCTAGGCCAGAGAGTCTTAACCTCGGGACTAGAACTTGTTTTTTCAAAAATATCTTAATAACTATATTTCAATATAATTCATTTCCTTCACAATCCTATATATTTTATTTTATGTCCTTAAAAGCGTTATTCTGAGAGGGAAGGAAATAAGCATTTATTAAGCATCTACTGTATATCAAGCACCAATACTAAACCCTTTCCAAATATCTCATTTTGATTCTTACAATATCCCTGTGAGACAGGTGCTATTATCACCCCCATTTTACAGTTGAGCAAACTGAGGCAGCTAGTAGTGAAGTGATTTGCCCAGGGTCATATAGCATGTAACGGACTTCAGGCCCAAGGCTCTAACCACTTCACTACCAAAACGCCTCCCATGTTTTCTCTAAGCTTCACTGAATTACCAGAGGAGTTCATGACCCTGACCTAGGCAGATTGTGGGGCCTCTCTGGCCTCCCCTCTTGGGTTCATTGCCTTTCCTGGCTGACATCTGTCTGATTCCACTGCTGAAGAGGTTTTCAGCCACCCACTTGACCACCATGAAATGCTAAGCTCCAGAAGATTCACCTATGTTCAATCTCTTCCAGCCTGTCCTGGAGGACCCACAACTCCATGTAATAACCGGGGTGTCTGTATCGATGAATACTCTGGGGGTGGAGAGTGCAGATGTAACACTGGGTTCAATGGAACGGCATGTGAACTGTGTTGGCCTGGAAGATACGGACCAGACTGTAAATGTAAGTGGAGAGCTCACTATTCATCTTCACCCTTTCCCCAGAGCCACGAAGCTCTGATGTCCTAGGCCACATTCTCCCCAGGGCCTGTTCTGTAAGATGAGAAGATCCGACTGTGTTATTATCTTGAGTCATATCCCCAGAGCTTAGCACATGCCTGGCATGTAGTGGATGATTAGTAAATACTTGCTGACTTGATGTTTCCAAGGTCTTCTAGCTATGATGCTATGTGAAATCGTTCACACAAGGGACTTATGTATAAAGAGCATTGTAAGTTGAAGTTCTGGGACTAAACAGAAAAGTGAGCCTCAGTTTACCGATCTGTAAAATGTTGGGCACTGAACTAGAGGGAAGAAATCATGGTATGTTGGGAAGAATGCTGAACTTGAGAGAATTTTAAGTACAGCTCTATCACATACCTGTATGACTCTGGGAAAGTCAAGTCTTTCTAGGCCTCAGTTTCTCCATCTGTAAAATAAGGAGATTTGACTAGATGGTCTCTCCAGTCCCTCTGTATCACAGAGCTCTAAGTTCTCTTTCAAGCCTAAAGCCTATATCAAAAAAAGTCCCTTTGGCCTCCCTCCATGACCTTGGGAAAATTACTTCATGCTCTGGACTGCCATTTCCTCACCTATAAAATAAAGAGCCTGGACCAGGTGGCCTCTATAAGAATCTATTATCCTAAGTGTCTTCTCCATCCTGGGATTCAATTTCCTCAGTAATTTTGATGTTATTGTTTAGTCACTTTTGGTTTTGTCCAACCCCTCATGACCCCATTTAGGATTTTCTTGGCAAAGATTCTGCAGTGGTTAGCCATTTCCTTCTCCGGCTCATTTTACAGATGAGGAAACTGAGGCAAACAGGGTGATGTGACTTGCCCAGGGTCACACAGCTAGTAAGTGTTTGAGGCCAGATTTGAACTTCTAACTCCATGCCCAACATTCTATCCACTACACCACCTACCTGCCCACAATAATAATAGTTACCAATAATTCAATGTTTACTGTATGCCAAGCACCTTACAAGTATTATCTCACTTAATCCTCACAGCAACCCTTTGAGGTAGGTGTATTAACCCTATTTCACAAATGAGGACGGTGAGGCAGGCAGAAAGTTAATGACTTCATCAGGATCACACAGTTAGTGTCTGAAGCTAGATTTGAACTCAGGTCTTCTTGGCTTCAGGCCCAGGCATCTCTCCACTGCACCCTAAAAAGTCAAGGGGTTGGCCCAGATGGCCTATGATTCTATGTCACTTTCCACAAACATAAAACAAGCCTGCAAGCATTTATTGTGTCTGTGATACTCTGATGAGGACTTAGGTGACCTCTCAGGTCCTTGGGTTGTCTCATTGGCTCGTAGGTCTTTTTTTCACCAATGTAGATCAGAGCCCTCCCTCAATTTCTCATCCTGTGTAATCTCATCTCTCTTTCCTTTGCTCCTCCAGAGGGGCTTGTTCTTTTCCCTTTTGCCTCTAACTGGACAGTCATCTACTCCCCAGGGGGAAGAGCCTTCCCATGGTACACATAGCCCAGAAGCAGATAAAGGCAATAGGGGCCAATAGCACCTGCAAGAGCCTGAGACTGTCTCTGAGCCTCCATGCAAAATCAGGGGCTTCTGGGCAGGAAGCCCAGTGATCTTGCCTGCATACCTGAGACAAGAGCCCACCACTGTCTGGTTCCACCCCACCTACTTTACCTGGACCCGGTGTCTTTGTGGACATGTGAAAGACCAGATGAGAAGAGCGCATGGGATAGCCCCAGCTCTGCTGCTGGCTAAAATCACTCCCATCATGCAACTGGCTGAATCTGTGGTCAAAGCAGGCGCTCTGCCAAACAGCTCTACAAGTCTTGGGACAAAGCAAAGAGATTCCACGTGGTTTGGAGCCAGAAGGAGCCTTAGAGAGAATCCCTAGTCCAACCCCCTCATTTGATGAGAAAACTGAGGCATAGGAAGTTAAGTGATTTGCCTAAGGGCAGGACCAGTGGCAGAAACAGGATTTCAACCCAGACCCTTTGACTCTAAATTCCACCCTCTTCCTTCTGTCAGAAGTATTAACAAAAACTGTGATAAATTGCTTTGTCAACCTTGAAATGCCATAGAAAAGTGTGGTGTTTTAATCACACACTGGAGGGCGAGGGACAGTATGTTCTCTGGCTTTGATATCCCCCCTTCTCCCCAAACTGGAGTGTGCTTAGAACCTCGGGAAATACCTGAAGAATGGAGGGGATAACTATTTACACCCATTCCCACTCTGATTTCCAACCTTCTATATTTGTATTCTGGAAGACTTTGATTTAAATCCTCTCCACAAATATTTACTAGCTATGGGATCCTGGGCAAGTCCTTTAAATTATCTGAGACTCAGTTTCCTCCTTTGTACAGTGTGAATAATACCTATAATGCCTATCATCACAGGATTGTAGTGAGGCTTAAATCAATTTGTAAATTTTAAATATGCGCATTTTAAACATTGTCATCATCTTTCTTATCCTTGTCATTATAATTTCCTCTCATCTACTTCTCCCTTCTCATCTCTACCTTGTAGTTCCCCCACAAATCCCACCTTTTGCAAGAAAACTGTCCCAGTCCTCCTCAATCTTTGGGCCTTCCCTCTAGGATTATCTCTGTTTTCATCCTGACTATATCTTGTTTGTACGCTATCATTTACATGTCTTCCCCAGTAGACAGTGGACTGCTTAAAGGCAGAGAATGATTTGAGTTTTTTTGCCTTTGTACCCCCAGCACTTAAGTATGTACTTAGTAAATGCTTCTTGACTATTATTAGTAATTTATTTTGTTTGTTTATTTCACAGCCTGTGAATGCTCAGAACATGGGACATGTGACGATGGCATCACCGGCTCTGGGAACTGCATCTGTGAAGCAGGCTGGGTTGGCCGGTTCTGTGACACTCAGCTAGGTCCGTCCCTAAATAATGCAATCCAAGGCGTAGTGTGAGGAGTCACTTTACGATAACTCAGTTAAGCAGGGGGACTCATTGAGCCAAGATGAGCAGGGAGGTATTGGCAACCTTTCTGTACACAAAACTATGAAGGTGGCTGTTAGATCTAAAGGACATTTGCCTCTTTGCAAAATCATGTTTTTAAATGCATACAACAACATGCATAAAATTATAAAAGAATCTATATTAAGACAATTACTAAAATTTAAAAAAAACAAACAAGTTCATAGACCCTGGGTTAAGAGATTCTGACTAACCCAAATCCCCTCATTTTATAGATGAGGAAACTGAGGCAAATAAAGACTAAGTGACTTATCCAAGAGTACATAGAGTACAGACATGAGAAGTGAGATTTGAACCTAAGTGACTTATCCGAGAGTACAGACATGAGAAGTGAGATTTGAACCTAGGTCCTCTGGAGATAATAAGGATGATGATGATGATGTATGAAATGTACATATCTTAAAATGTCAAAATCATTTTATGAATGATTTAAACCTCACTGCAATCCTGCAATGTAGACATCATAGGTATTATTCACATTTTACAAAGGAGTCTCAGATAATTTAAATGATTTGCCCAAGATCCCACAGCTAGTACTAGACTACAGATTTAATGCCAAGCCAGTCAAAATAGCTCTTCATCTCCTTATCAAACTGGAAAAATCAGAACAAAAATAATAAAGTGTGGAAAAAGCAAAAAAAAATATTGAAAAAAGTGGGCAAGATATCAAGAGATTCTCTTGGTAGAGAGGGAAAGAGATGAGCTGGTGATGAGCAATCTGCCTGTCCCTTCCCACTTTAGAACACTACAAAGTTAACTTTCATCAACAACCATCTGGTGCTGGTAAGAGACAGAAAGAGAGAAGCAGAACAGGAAAGAGATTCCAGAGATCTAACACTTTCGTGTCTCTCAGATCACATTCCTGCACCTGCCCAGGGAATAGTAATTATTATTAATAATAAATAATATTATAAATGGAATCAAATAATGTTTCTATAGCTCTTACTATGTGCCAGGTACTGCGCTAAGCACTTTACAATTGTTACCTTATTTGATGCTCACCACAGCTGGGAGGTAGGTGCTCTACTTATCCCCATTTTACAGATGAGGAAATAGAGGCAAAAGTAGTTAAGTGACTTGGTCACATACCTAATATGTGAGGCCAGATTTGAATTCAGGTCTTCCTGACTCCAGGTCCAGCATTCTAGTCACTTAGCCACCTACCTGCCCCAGATGTAGCACTGGCATTGAAAATATATGTATTGGATTGTACCCATATAATCTATAGCAGATTGCTTGCTGTCTTGGGGAGGGAGAAAAATTTGGAATTCAAAATCTTACAAAAATGAATTGTAGTTGAAAATGAAAAAAATTACAAAAATGAAGATAGTTGAAAACTATGTTTACATGCAATTAGAAAAAAATAAAATACTATTAAGGAAAAATGAAGAAATTCTGGATGGAACACCTAAAAAAAAAAGAAAGAAAAAGACAATGTATCCAGTGTCTCCCAACTAACAGTGACATCTTTGTTTACAGCTTTGCCCCCCGTGTGCACTCCATCATGTTCTAAATATGCCACCTGTAAAGAGAATGGCACGTGTGAGTGTAACCTGCATTATGAAGGGGACGGGATAACATGTACAGGTGAGTTCCCCTACTGCTTGTGTTTAGCATCTCTAGCTCAATATAAGATGGAATTATTTGGCCAACTATGGCTTTCCTTGAGGCCTCAGGGAGAACACTGAATTAAGGATCGATGGGTTATATGTCCTGTTCCTGGCTGTTGGCCTGTTTCTCCCAGAAGCAGAAGATAGAAAACAAAATCTACTTAACTATTCATAGGATTATAGATTTAGAGTCAGAAAGGACTTTGGAGGTCAACAAGTCCAAATTCCTCCCTTCACAAATGAGAAAACTAAGGCACGAGGAGGAACTTGCCCAAATTGATTTAAAACTGGAAGGATGAAGATACTGAAGCCCCGGAGTGATTTGCCCAAGGTCACATAGAAAGACTAAGCCTTATCCTCTTTCTAGAGATAATCTGAGCCAACAACTTTGGAGGAACATAGACTGGTCCTTTGTACCATCTCCTAGAAGACTCTTATGATCCTTCATTCTCAAAGTGAACTAATGATATCATAAAGGTGATATCTTGACTTGTGCATTAGTTAGATTTAAGGGAGGCAGGGCTGCACCAAGTCATCAACTCCAGTATCTCTTCCAAGAACATCTCTCGTGCATCTTTGCATCAGCTACAGCACTCAGCCCAGTGCCTTACACAGAGAAGGAACTGGTTCCATCTTTGTTAGATAAAATTGTATAAATGGGGTCACTAAGAAAGGAAAATACTGATGACTTTCAGAATTTCACTATTGCATATTCATGACTACCCCTGAAATACAAGAAATAGAATTCCTTGACCAAAGCAGAGCTCCCAATGGAAGTTGAAGTGCCAAAAGAAATCATTCAAGGAATGGGCTTGTCCATTGTTGGGACTAGGCTGCACCTTTTCTCTCCTCTAGTCTCCTGATACAAAGTTCAACTTAGTCAATTGCATCTTTGATCTTACAGTTGTGGATTATTGCAAGCAGAACAACGGTGGCTGCTCGAAGGTTGCCAAGTGTTCCCAGGTGGGCACGGTGGTGACCTGCAGCTGCCAAAAAGGCTACAAGGGAGATGGCCACATCTGCATTGCTGTGGACCCCTGTGCAGATGGGCTCAATGGAGGATGTCATGAACATGCAGTTTGTACCATGACGGGACCGGTGAGTTTCCTGTCCTTATTCTAGGTTGTCTTGTACTTGGAGTTGATATTCTGAGAAGAATCTTCTCATTTTATTGGAGTGGGAGTAGGGGAAAAAAACACAGATCCCAATCAGTGGAAGGAACTCCTGGTATGAAATAAATTCTTCCACCAATGCAGATGGAAACATCTGCAATTTGTAACAGAGGGGTTGGGACTTGCCTAGCATCACAGAATGGGTCAGAGTGATGATGTGAACCTGGATCTTACTAGGTTCCTCTGTTCCCTGAACCACTCTGTGTCTTTCCTATATATATTCATAGAATTGTAGGCTTTAATATCCTTTACTGCAACATGAGAGGGCTATAGTGGATAATTTCTCATGTCCTATTCAGCTCTAAATCTGTGATTTGTTCATCTTGGCAACCTTTCCAATGTGTGAATTTCCCTCTGAAACTGTTTCAGCCCCTACATACCAATCCATTAGTGCAACAAGATATTTATCCTCTCTTAGCCTCAGTTTCCTCATTTGATAAAGGAGAGAGTTGGACTACATGACTGCTAAGGACTCTCCCAGCTCCCCATGATCCTATGATTATAGATAAATACATAAATGGATGGAGAGATGGGTGGATGGATTGATAGGTGGATAAATGGATAGATGGGTGGATGGATGAATGGCTTGGTAGATGGATTAATAAATGGATAGATAAATGGATTAATAAATAGATGCAGATGGATAGATGGATCAATGGATTGATAGATGGATTAATAAATAGATGTAGATGGATAGATGGATGAATGGATTGATGGAGGATGAATGGGTGGATAAATAGATTGATGGATGGATTAATAAATGGATCAATAGATGGATTAATAAATAGATACAGATGGACAAATGGATAAATGGATTGATAGATGGATTAATAAATAAATGTAGATGGATAGATAGGTGAATAGATGAATGGATTGATAGATGGATGAATAGATATATGGGTAGATGGATAGATGAATGGATTGCTGGAAGGATGAATAGATAGCTAGACAGATCATTTACTAAGCCCTTACTATATGCAGTCCCTGTGCCAAGCTCTGGGATACAAATACAAAAGCAAACAGTCCTTGCCTTCAAGAAGTTTGCTTTCTAACAGGGGAAGATGACACATAAAATGAGGCTGAAAGGGGGGCGTGCATGAGGTAACATGGTTTAGAAATGGTTCCCGAGGTTTCAGGCAAGATGAAGGGGAGTTTGGCCAGTCAGAGCCCAACATGGTCCAGGACCAAAGTGAGAGACGGACAGGAAGGGAATGAGGATGATGGGTGGAGATCATGAGACATGATCTAGAAATGGTGGCCAGAAGTGGCATGTAGGTTTGGTTTGAGATGAGAAGATAAATACTCCCCATTCACAGTTTGTCCTGGTGGGGAGAGGCAGGGGAAGACAGGTGCTAATTTCCACTGCTGCACTTGTTTCTCCCACAACAGGGTAAGCATAGGTGTGAATGCAAAAGCCACTATGTGGGGGATGGCTTGGAGTGTATTGTGGAGCAGCTCCCTGTCGACAGATGCTTACAAAACAATGGGCAGTGCCACGCAGATGCCAACTGTGCAGACCTCCACTTCCAAGGTCAGTGCTCTGGGGGCTTGTGGGGCGATAGAGAAAAAACAAGCAACTATGGGCACAGAACTCTCAGATGAAGGATTCATAAAGATGTCACCAGAGTCTGGTGTCCAGGAAAAGCAGCTTGAAGTGCCTCAAATCAACAAATTTAGTTCTTATGGTGGGGAGGGGCAGGGAGATGACCTTAGGAAAATGCTTCTTTAGGAGAAGACAGAGATGTTGGGCTCCTGAGAGGCTGCTTCGCTTCCTACTTCAACGAATTATTCTTGCTAACTAGGTGCTAAACTCAATTGTTTCTACACAATCATAGGTATAGAAGTGTGACTCAGTGTCTTGTCCTGGTTACCAACCTCCCTGTTATGACTCTACAACTGATCATCAACTGTATCTGATGCATAGCATCAAACAGTCTAGACTCCCAGTGTTTATTTTTATGATGATGATATAAACGATGAAGGGGGGGATAATTGATGATGTTGATGAGATGTATTTTATACTTATCCATAATGCTGTCAAATGCCTACTATATAACAAGTACTAATCAAGAGATTAGTGGAAAACCAAGTCATGTTCTCTGCCTTTAAGTCCCTCACAGTCTGGTTGGGTGGAAAAGGCAAGCGTATGTGAAATATTGTTGAATTTAGGGCAGCAAGAAACCCCAAGGCCATATAGTCCAATCTCCTCATTTTTATGGATGAAGATGCTAAGCTGTGGAGAGGTTAAGTGACTTACTTCAGGTATAAGAGATAGTAAGTGTCTGAGGTGAGATTTGAACCTCTGAGCCAGAGCCAGAGCCAGAGCTCCTTTCCCTTTCTCCTTTTCTTTCCCCTGAGGAACTTCTACAAAAGCAGATAAGCCTATATGGAATGTAAGTTGAGGACAGCTTATTATTTCACATCAGTATTTGCATCCTTGGCACCTTGCAGAAGCTCCTGGTTTAGAGGAGATGTTTAATAAATAGTTATTAATTGAGGTTGAAACTTATAAACAAGTGGTTCTCTACTGTGGATACCTTTGGCATTATTATGCTTGTCACAAAGGTCAGTATCCCAGTGGTGTGGTCGGTCATTCAGAATGAAGAAACCAGGGAAGATGCCACCCCAAGGCATAACCAGATCTCACCTTGGCTTCCCCCACGCCTGTTCTGACTGTTCCCTGCTAAAAAGCATCATCCACTTACGTCCCAGTAAAGGAGTGTATCTCCCCATGTTAGAACATGAACTGTTCAGGACTTTGCAGTGTTTCCATGTGTATCCCTAGGTCTTAGCACAATGTATGCACTTAACAAAAGTTTTTTCATTTCTCCATTTCATCATCATGGGTTTGAGCTAGAAGAGACCTTAAAAAGTCATCTAGCCCAACCTCTGTTTTTACAGAGGATGAAACTGAGGCCCACAGAGCAGAAAGGACTTCCTTCTGCTCAGATCACAGATAAAACCTTAGGTTTTCTAAACCAATCTTTTCATTTTGCATATGGGGAAACTGAGGCCCAGAAAGAGGAAGGGACTCACCCAAAGACTCACGGTTCAAGGGAAGCAGTAAGGCACAGGATTATGTTGTGAATTTGGAATCAGCAAACCTGGACCATGTAACTTACTACCAACTATCCATGTAACTATGGGCAAATCACTTTACTACTCTGGCTTCAGCACCTTCATCTATAAAATGACCTTTGAGATCTCTTCAGTTCTAAATCTATGATCTGATGGTTCTAAATAGAAGAAATAGATTCAAACTCGGATCCTCTGACTGAACACAGCACCATTTGCCTCTCAGTAAATGGGTTCTCTTTTTTCTCGTTCAGATGCAACCGTTGGTGTCTTTCACCTACGCTCTCCCCGAGGCCAGTATAAGTTGACCTTTGATGAAGCCAAAGAAACATGTTCTAAAGAAGAAGCAACAGTGGCCACCTACATTCAGCTCGCCTATGCCCAGAAGGTTAGTGAGTTCAGTTGCTAAGACTCTAGACCTCTAATCTTTCTGGGTAATATCAGAAGAGGAGAAAAAAAACCACATAATTTGCCAAGTTCTATTAACTAATAAACCCAGAGAGATAAACAGATGTCAGTGACAGCACCACTTGCCATTTATAACTAGGGCAGTTTAAGTAAATATGAGTTGACCAAGATATAAATTTACCAAAGGTCACAGAGCAGTGGAAAGAGCAAAAGATCTGCCAGGGATTTCAAATACAAGTTTTATTATTTTCTCCTTGAAGAACCTTGAGCAAGTCACTTCAGTGAAGTGACCAAGTCCCTTGGGCTCCCTCTGTAAAATGAGAGAACTCCTAGTTCTTAGTCCTGTGAGTAAGAGTCACTCACCAAAGAGAGGATGCTATTGAGGACAAAATCTCTGCGGTTTGTTTATCTTACCACCTATGCATTACAGAAGGGAGAATAAACAAGAAAACAGCACAGGCTTAATAACTTTTGGAAGTACCCCTAGCCCTCCCCTTTAATTTCCTCTCAACTTGTCAAAAATCATCAGTGTTACCAGATATCCACTATCCTTCTTCAATGGGAGAGCCTGTTAGGGAGATGAGCTGTGAATTTTCATTTCCCATTTCTGGATCTCCTTAGCTCTTTGGATCTTGTCATTGGTCATAGCCTTTCTTGCAGGGCTTAGTATACAGTCTAGGTAAGCATGATCTTGATGAAATTCACCTTCTACTTAAGGAGTTGACTGCTTTTTGTTTGACACAGGCCTCCTCTGACAGTCAGTCTCATGATGTCTATGGACCCCCTTCTCAGAATAATTTATAAAGGCACAAAATATACAGGATTATAAAGAAAACTAAATTTGTTGAAATTGTTATCAAAGTTTTTTTTTTAAACTTCACAGGCCCCAACTTAAGAACCCTTAATCTATCTATATTAATATTAATATATAATATAAATTCAGAACTCTTATATATAATTATTATATATTGGCATCTTTTAAAAAATATGTCAGGAATATTGCTAAGCAGGAAAAAGCCTCACAGAAGTATGTCACCCATGTTACATTTCTATTACTGGGAGGATGGGTGGGAAGAAACTCCTGAAGTCTTTGTGACTGAATTAGAAATAGCCAAGATTTCTTCAATTACAGGGTAGAGTGTTTATAATTCTCTCCACTCTCATGGCAACCACCTTAGTTCATCCTCATCACATCTGGCCTAAACTATGGCAGTAGCTTCCTAATTCATGTCCCTTTCCCAAGTCTTTCCCCTCCCCAATCTGTCCTCTACTGTCAAAGTGATTTTCCAAAAGCACACATCAAATCACATCGCTCCCCTGCTCATTAAGCTTCCGTGACTCTCTATTACATCTAGGTTCAAATGCAATCTCCACTGTGAAGTCCTTCACAACCTGACTCCTGGCTACCTTTCCAGGTTTATTGTCTATCATTACTCTTCATAATCTCTCTGGTCCAGTCAAGCTGACCCTCTCACTATTCTGCTCGTACAACATTCCATCTCCCCATCCCCTGACCTGTGTTGTGTTTCCTGTTTATCTCCACTCTTAGAATCCCTAATTTCCTGCAATGTTCCCCCAAGGGATTTTTCTTGATACCTCAGTTTCTAATGTCTCCCTCACTGTCCAAATTATCTTTATTTTGTACATTTGTGGACATGTTGCTTCCCCTGTGAGTTTCCTATGGAAGGGATTGGTTAATTTTTATCCTTATGTCCTTAGAACATAGCACAACTTACGGCGCATAATAGGCACTTAATATGTAGCCTTATTGCATGATTGATGGCCACTCCAAAGGAGGCGCAAGGTGTCATCACTGGTGCTCCTCTGTATTTACAGGTAGACTATTCAGACTTTTCACACACTGGAGTCTAATTTGACCTCATTTATCCATTCCAATGTTAACACCATTATGCCAAGGTACCATGTTACATAAGGGACATACAAGGAGAGAAACAAAATAGTCCTAGACTTCAAGCACCTTATATTATAATGGAGAAAATTGATCATGTATAGAAATATCTATAATACAAAGAAACCTGGAGAAGGGAAGGGATAAGCACTGTCAACTCAGGGAGAAGCCCTCACGAAAGAGGCCAAACTCAGGCTGAGTCTTAGAAGGAGAAAAAAAGCTTCTGAGAGGTAGCATTAAGGAGAGAAAATTTGCAAGGGAATGGGATAATTTATCACATTGTCCTTCAGAAAGCAATGATGTCACACCCTCTGCTGAGTGTTCTTAAAAGCAAGTAATAGAAGCAGCTTCTCCCCAACCCCACTTCTTTACCAGGGGATCATGGGTCTGGAACAGTGTATATAATGTCTGAACTTTATGGTTTATTTTTTAGTTTTGCAGAACTTTTTTATTCTTTATCATAGGGGATGACTCTTTGGAAGAGGGCAAGGGGAGAGGCACAATGGAGGTGATGGAATGACAAAAGATAGCAATGAAATTCATTTAAAAGAAGGAAGCGACCAATGCCCTGGGTCTCTTGTACTTCTGTAGTAGCTAAAAGCATGATCTAATTAGCAATAGGCTAGGATCATTTCTAGAATATGGCCTATTCCCTGAGGTACAGAAGGAAGGAGTCTCAACTCGTGCTAATTTCTGCACACATACCTCAACACACACACACACACACACACCAACACACACACCCTCCCCCACACACACACACACACCCTCCCACACACACACACCCCAACACACACACACACCCTCTCTCTTTCTCTCCTCTCTGTCTCTTCTCTCTTTTCTCCACTCTCTCTTTTTCTCCCTCTCTCCCTCTCGTCTTCAGCCCTCCTTCCTTTCTCCCCCCTTTTTCCTTCTAATCTGTTTCCCCCCTTTGTCTCTCTCCTCCTTTCCCTCACTCCTTTCATCTCAGGTTATGAAAAAAAAATGTGCTCTCTCAGCCCAGAAATTGGCAGGATATTTTTAAATATAAAAAAAAATAATAATGTGCAATGTGTTCCCAGTCAGCATCTTTCCATCTTAGCCTATCCTTGGCACATATGGGCAGTTAGTTTCACGCTTGCTGTTTTTAAAGTGCTAGAAGGCATTTCCAGAAAGCATAGTTAATGACTTTTTACCTGCTGGGAAGCATATGATTCTGCAATTGGCCTCATGTGGTCCAACAAAAAAAAGCTTTGGGGGCAGGGGAGTCCCCCATTATGGCCTTGGAAATAGTAGGGCAAAGAGACGGCATCACTTGATGAGCCAGAAACCTCTGTCCAAACTCCCCTCCCATTCACCAATTAATCATATGTGCCAAAATCCATCCAGAATTTCCTATCCCAGAAAATATTTTCCCGGCATGAAACTCCACAGGATCATGGATTGAGTGCTGGGAAGGCCCTTAGATGCCATCTCCCCGTTGTGCAGATGAGAAAATTGAGGCATGAAAGTTACCTGCCCCAAGTCATGGAGATAGGGATAGGACCCGGATCGGTCATTCCATGGATAAAAAACACTCTCAGGAAGGGGCAGCCTCTACCAATACAAGTCAGCACCTTCTCAGTGCTCTAAGTTCAAAGAAGGCTGAGTGACTTTTCCAAAGTCACACAGGTCACATGTGCCAGAAGCAGGACTTGAACTGGAGACTCTCCAAAGCCAGCTATTGTCATACTCATCCCAAAGTCATATGAGCAAATGAGAGTAGCAGAACCAGGATTTTATATAAATTTTACTGTTTTCTTTAAAGCATTCATTTTTTAAAAAATTGAATTCCAAATTCTCCCCCTTCTGTCCATCCCCTACCCATTGAGAAGGCAAGCAATTTGATTTTAATGATACATGTGAAGTCATGCAAAACATATTTCCAAAATAGTCATGTTCTTAATAATAACAATGAAAGTGAAAAAAGGAGGCTTCGGTCTGCACTCAGAGTCCATCAGATCTCCTTCTGCATTTTTCATCATGGGTTCCTTGGGATTGTCTGGGTTCACTGTATTGATCAGAGTAGCTAAGTCTTTCCCAGGGGATCATCACAAAACCTAGGATGTCTTACTCCAAAGCCAGCACTCATTCTATTGAGCCACACTAAGAGATGTGAGTGTGTCCAGCTCATGGTATATAACAAGCCCAGAGTGGGGCTAGATCTCACTTCAAGGACAAGGAAGTTTGGAGGATGGTTTCTTTTTTTCCACTTGCCTTCCTTTCTTTCTGCCTTTCCTTTGTTCTTATCTTTCTGGGTCTCTCTGTCTTGCTCAGGATAGAAGTGCATCCACCATTCGTGTATTGAATTCCAATAAAGATCAGCACAGAAGCTTCGGCCAGTCTACCCCTTCTTTGGTGGTCTCTCACTCCAGGGGATCACCCGGTATCTTTGCAGACACCTCCTCTGCAAAGCCTGCTGCAGACCTGAGCTCTGAGATCTTGTGATCTGCCAGCTTCACTCCTGGAAGCAGGGATAATAGGTAGAGCTGGAGGTCTCAAAGGGCATGCTTAGGACCTGTTCTCACCATATTAGCTGTTGTCCAAAAACTCAATGAGGCGTGACTATGGCTGAGCCCTTGGTAAACACAGTTGTCAGAAAGGAGGAGCTGAATGAACTGCTTCTATTCCAATGGGAAAATGCCAAAGGGATGAGTCAACAAGCAAACTGCTCTCTGCACAAAAACACATGAAGGCTTTGTGCCACCTTGCTATTCTAACTTGGACAGCCTGGCCTGCAAATAACACTGTCTAGCTGCCCTCAAATCCACCACCATCTGGCAGCCAAAAATGGGACTAAATGACCTCTAAGTTCCTTGAGAACCAGAATGGTTTGGTTCTTCATGTATGTATACCCAACCCCTGGCTCAGTGACTAGTATACTGTAGGCATTTAATCAATGCTTGATGATTGACTTGACTAGGAGATCATAGGGGGAAAAACAAAGCTGGAGAAGAAAAGCAAATGAATTTATTTCAGCTCTACAAGGTGAACGGTAATTCCATTTCTGAAGTGGCTATATCTCCATCTTTTTGTAGGCCAAGTACCATCTCTGTTCAGCTGGTTGGCTCAATGATGGGAGGGTGGCCTATCCAACTGCTTACTCCTCCCAGAACTGTGGTTCAGGCTTCGTTGGCATCGTGGACTATGGGTCAAGGCCCAATAAAAGTGAACAGTGGGATGTCTTCTGCTACCGAATAAAGGGTAAACTCACCAGTCCACTCTCTAGCTAACGACTAACTGCCTAACGGCTGCTGAGCTCTTCTCAAGCCCTTCTGCTGGGATGGTCAAGGACATCTTAGACATCCTGACCTAAAGAAGGGCTGATAGCTGCCCACTTCTCTGTCCTGGGAAGGAGGTGGGAGTGGGCAGAACTATCTCAGATTCCTGGCTATTCACTGGGCACTCTGTACTTCTGGCTTCCAGATGTGAACTGTACCTGCAAGGTTGGCTACGTGGGAGATGGCTTTGCCTGTAGTGGCAACCTCCTGCAGGTTCTGATGTCTTTCCCCTCCCTGGCAAACTTCCTTTCGGTATGTACAAGCAGCAGCGATAGTTGATTCCTTTCCTTGGTCCCATGGTGGGGATTGTTTCGTGGCAACTTGGGTATAATAGAAAGAATGCTGGGCTTGGAGTCAGGAGGCTGAGGTTCTGAGGCCCAACCTTCCCACCTCATAGGGGTGAGACCTCACACAATTCACACTATGATACAGTGGGACGAACCTTGTATAACCTTTAAGTCTTCCACTCGACTGGAAGATGGTTTTCATTGACCATCCCCCAGCACCTGGAACTCTCCCTCCTCATCTCCATCTCCTAGTATTTCTGGCTTTCTTCAATGCTCAGCTACAGATTCATCTTCTGAAAGAAGTATCTTCCTGTCCTACTTTATCTTTGTGCCCTACTTCTATGGATCATCTCCAATTTATTCCATGTATATCTTGTTGGTAATTGTTTGCGTATTGCCCTCCCATTAGTGAGCTTCTCTGTTTGTGTGTATTTTGTCTTATCGCAATGGTTGGCACACAATGGGTGCTTAAAAGTTGCTTGTTGGTTAGCTAGCTACACTATGATTCCTTGATCCCAGGCACCCCTATTGCCATGTACTCTTACTTGGATTTATTTGGTTTTCGGGGCATTTTTGGAGGCAATTGGCATTAAGTGACTTGCCCAGGGTCAGAGCTAGTAAATGTCTAAGGCCAGATTTGAACTTAGGTCCTCCTGACATCATAGCTGGTCCTCTATTCACTGGGTACTTTGAATTTACCCAAAGTGTAAACTGTATTGAAATCTTTGTATAGTATCTGCACACTGCCTCTCGTGGGATAAATGCTTAGTAAATGATTGTTGATCATGTTCTGTTTCAGGGAGAGATTGTCTGGGGTGGGGATGGGGAAGAGCACAGAGTGGCCTAGGGCAGGGATTATCATGATTGTGTTGACACAGAAGGAGAGTCAGACAACAGGGGACAAGACAGCATGAGAAAATGGGATCCAGCATCAAGGTAAGAGCAAAAATAGTAAAGTTCAGAATTAGGAGAGTTGGGGCACTTTTATCCAAAGGCTGACAGGGTCTTCCTAACTGACCTCAAAGTTAACCATGATACAACTGTGGGCTGCTAGATGGTGCCATGGTGCACAGAGCATGAAGTCAGGAAGACTCCTCCCAGAACTGTGGTTCAGGCAGTACCTTGGGCAACTCTCTAGGACTGTGAGCTGCAGGAAAGTTGCTAATCTGTATCAGGAGAGGACGAACCCTAATTGACGAAAGCAAAGGACCAAATACAAGAGGATAGGGATGAAAAGTAGCTGAAAAAAAGGGGCAAGATTTTAAAAAAGTTCTTCTGTCACACTCATCTGGGCTCATCTCAGAGGCTGGTCTAGTCCAACCCCTTTATTTTACAGTTGAGGGAATGGAAGCCCAAGGAAATTATGCCTAAAGTCTAAATATGTCTAAAGTCACACAGGTAGTAAGTTACCAGAGGCAAATAAGTCCTTCTGACTTATTTCAATTCAACAAGTATTCATTAAATTATTAGTAGCTAAAGCATAGAAGAGACTGGTATGAAATAAGACTGGAAGGTCCAAATGGTCCCAGATTGGAAGGCGCCTTGAACATCTGGCACTGTGAGTTAGGGTTATTCGGGGCAATAGGGAACCACTGAACATTTTTGAATAAAGGAATAGTTTCACTACGTCAAGGCATGAAGATTGTTCTGACGGGAAGAGGACAGATTGGAACAGGAAGTAAGTCGATTAAGGAAGAATCTTTCCTGATTGTGGAGCTTTTGCAATAATATAAGTAGTGTAATAAGGGCCTATCGTGAAGCAGATTAGAGTTCAAATCTTACTTCTATCCCTAGGGAGCAGTGGCATGTGAGAGATGAAAAGAACTGGCAAAGCATTGGTGGTAGAATGTTACTTCTAATCTTACTTGGAGTCAGCGAGACCTGATTTTGAAAACTTCTTCATATACTTACTAGCTGCATGAGCCTGGACAAGTCACTTAACCTCTCTCTCTCTCAAAGTTTCCTCATCAGTAAAATGGAAATGATAATCGCAGCTATCTACTTCTTAGGGTTGTTGTAAAAATCCAATGAGATAAGATGCGTTATGTGCTTTGCAAACTTTAAATCACTACATAAATGCCAGTTATAAAATTACTATTAGGGGCAGCCAGATGATTCATTGGAGACAGTACTGGGCCTAGAGTAAGGAATACTTGAATTCAAGTCTGTCTTCAAACACTTGGTAGCTGTGTGACCCTGGGCAAGTCACTTAACCCCAATTTGCCTCAGTTTCTTCATCTTTAAAATGGGTATGACTGTATCCCAGGTCTTTGGCAGGATCAAATAATCATTGCAAAGTGCTTTACACAGTCCCTGGTACATAATAAGCACTTTAGAAAATGTTTTCATCATCATTTCTACTACTTTTATACTTCAAGAGATCTGTGATTTCATCAGTGTGGGTTCCCCTTCCTTTCCTGTGCTTTCCTTACCTGTGAGATAATTAGCTCTTACTCTCATTTTAAAGATGTGGAAATCGAGACTCAAAAACCTTATAGGATTTACTGAGGACCATAAAATCATACATTTAGAGTTGGAAAGGACCTCAAGGACCATCTAGTCCAACCTCCTGGCCCATTTTGCGGATGAGAAAACAGAGGTGCAGGAGCATTGCTTGATTTGCCCAAGGTTACACAGGAAGGAAATGTCACATGCAGGATTTGAACTCAGATCTTCTCACTCCAAAGACAATGTACTACGCTGCCCAACGTAAGTGGCATGGTGGATAGAATGCTGAACTTGGAGTAAGAAAGACTTGGGTTCCCCAGAGATTCAATTCTACTACCAGACATATACTTTCCTGGAGGTCATTGAGAAAAAGAGTCCCCATACCCACCAAAATATATATAGTAACATTTTTTTTTGTAGTAACAAAGAACTAGAAACAAAGTAAATGCCTATCAACAGGGAAATAGCTAAACAAATTATGGTACATTAATAAACAGGATATTACTTTGCTGTTAGAAAGGGCTAATGTGATAGATGCAGAGAAGCATGTAAAGATTTTTATGCTCTGTTGAAGAGGGAAGCAAGTAGAGAAAGAAATGTGTTATCAATCCTACTGTCTATGTTCATTAGCTCTGTGACAAGGAGCTTAACTTCTCTGAGCCCTTAGCAACTAAGGCTGTTATAGACAAGTGGCCTGATCATCCTTCCCTTAAGGGGAACAGCCTAGAACCTGGATCTTCTGATATCTGACATCACACCACACTGCCTTTCACCCAAGATAACATGGCCAATCTCAATGACCACCATTGTTGAAAATCCAAGCCAGGTCAACATGCCTCGCCTTCCACATGTCCCAAGCTCCCTTGGTCCAGAGGCCAACCCAAACTATTCCATTTCTTCCCCAGGAAGTCCTGATCTATTCCAATAGCTCATCCAGAGGCAAAGCTTTCCTGAAGCATTTGACTGACCTGTCAATCCATGGCACACTCTTTGTACCAAACAATGATGGACTCTGGGAAAACAAGGTAAATTCCTCACCCTTTTTCACTCAAGTCACTATATTCTGTTGCTTTAACCCTGAGATAAGTGCCTCCCATATAAGACCACTGAGGTAATTTCTAACCATTCATTCTAACAGGAAACGGTAAATAGGATCACAGATTTATAAATGCTGATTGACCAACTAACTGATTTAGAACTAGAAAGGACTTCCTAGGCCATCTAGTCCAACCCACTTATTTTACAAATGAGGAAGCTGAGGCGTAGGGATGGATGATAGGCTCATACATAACTTTAGAGCAAGAAGGGATGTCAGAGGCCATTGACTCATCTAGGGTTCTTATTCTGGGTGAACCTGGGTGAGGAAAACTTTTACATCTTTATTTTCACTAGCCTTGGGGAGAAATTAAGCATTTCCTTCAGTTATTTAAAAATGTTATTCTGAGGAGTTCACAGACTTCACCAGTCTTCCAAAGGAGTCCAGGGCACAAAAAAACAGGTTAAGAACCTCTAATCTACTACAGCCCCCTCACTTTATAAATTTATGTAAGATCCTATCATGCCATTCCTATGCCACAATGATGGATTCTGGGAAAAGAAAGTGAGTTCCTAGCATCTTTTCACCCAAGTCACTATATTCTGTTGCTTAAACCCTTAGCTAAGTATCTTACCTATAAGACAGCTGAGGAACCATCTAACCTAACCATTCATTCGAGGGTAAGAGAATCATAGATTCATAAATACCTAAAGTCATACAAGGACAAAGTGTCAAAGGTGAGACTTGAACCAAGGCCCCGTACCTCCAGAGCCAGTGTTTTTTTCCAATATATCATGCTTTGTTCACTGCTAACAATCCTAAAGATTTCCAAAAATCTTCATCCATTTCCAGTGTTGGCATAAAAAGAAAAACACGAGAGCCCATGGAATTTTTTTTTCCAATCCTTAAAGTAGTGTCACATAGCCCAAAGGAAACCAAAGTGCTTTAGTGATTGGTAGCTCTCCTCCCTAACTGCTGAAGGAAGGACTTCTCTGATGCTCAGCCCTCTTGGTTATCTTAGTGACATGTAAATCTTCCCTCCATAACCTGACTTGGTTTACCTATAGAAGTTGTTTGATGAAGTTCTTTTCTTGAGGGGATCTTTATTTTTTTTTGCTTTCTTTTTTTAATTTTAAATTTTTATTTATAATTTTGTTTTTCCTCAATTACATGTAAAAACAATTTTTAACATTTGTTTTTAAAACTTGGAAGTTCCAAATTCTCTCTCTTCCTCTCTCCCCACCCCACCCTCACTGAGAAGGCAAGCAATTTGATATAGGTTATACATCTGTAGTCATGCAAAACATTTCCATAATAGTCATGTTGTGAAAGAAAACATAGACCATAAAAAAAAACCTAAAGAAAAATACAGTAAAAAAATATATTTCAATCTGTCTGGGTTGGATAGCATTTTTCATCATAAGTCCTTCAGAGTTGTCTGAGAACAGCTAAGTCATTCCCAGCTGATCATCTTACAATATTGTTACTTTGCGCACAGTACATGTCACTTTGCATCAACCCATTTAAGCTTTTCCAGGTTTTTCTGAAAGCATCCTGCTCATCCTAAGTCCACTTCTTTATGGAATGTATGAGATTATGACTTTAACTCAGATTGTTCAAATTTTATGACATTGAGGGAAGTATGGAATTAGGGGTCTATATCCCATAACTTTACTGAGATTACAATGTGTAAAAAAATCATTTCCCTGTAACTATGACATAATTTTGCCTTATTAGAGACCTAATCAGGGTTCAAGTATTCTCTGAGGCTGAGACTATGTTTGAGTTTAATAATAAAACCTAGGTTTTTAACCTTTATAATTTCTGCATAGTGGTATGAATGCATATGTACATATATATGTATATATATGTCACATATACATACACACACATTATATATTTGATAGCAATTACATACCACATGAACAAAGAGAGGAGATATTTTTTCCTTAAAGTCACAAAGATCTGAATTCAAATTTGCCCCTGGCACTTGCTCGCTGTGTGGCCACGGGCAGGATACTTAACCCCTCCATAAGACTTTATGATGGACTAGTTGCTTTACCAGCCTCCTGTTAAAGAGAAAACCACTTCTGTTGCTGAGCTCATTCTTGTGTTCCACCTTGTCTTTCAGACCCTTTCTGGAAGAGACATCGAGCACCATCTCTCCAATGCCAGCACTTTATTTTATGATGATCTGGTCAATGGCACCACCCTACGGACCCGGCTCGGCAGCCAGCTGCTCATTACCTACGGGCAGGACCCACTTCACATGGTAAGAAAAGAAAGACATTTGTAAAGTTCTTTCTTTATAGGTACCTTCTAAGGGAGGTCATTCAAGTGTCATGACTCCTCTCTTTAAGAGGAACAGACTCAGAGAGGTTAAGTGACTTCAGTCAATCTGCATGCATTTATTAAGTACTTCTGATGTTCTTGGCACCACTCTAGGAGGGAGATAGGCCCTGCCTTCAAGAAGAGATAATATCTACAACATAAACTCATTTGAGGAGAAAAACAAGGCCAACATATTTCTCTTCCCCTTTTCTTAGAATGAAACCAGATTTGTTGATGGACAAGCTATCCTCCAGTGGGATATTTTTGCTTCTAATGGAATAATTCACATAATTTCAGGTCCTTTGAAAGCACCTCCTGCACCAACTGTAAGTATTTGTTTTCACCTTGCTATGAGGTCCATTCTCTGTGAAACTACTCTTCTAAAGTCATTTCCCCCCATTCTTCTGCTCTGAAAAAGACCAACTCTCTTTGAAAAGTACTACATTTTGGGGGCAGCCATGTTGCACAGTAGATAGGGCACTGACCCTGGAGTCAGGAGGACCCAAGTTCAAATCTGCAGACATTTACTGACTGTGCGACCTTGGGTAAGTCACTTAACCCTGATTACTAAAAAAAGAGGAAAGAACTACATTTGTCAAAAAAGAAGGTTTTATTGGTGGACTCCAGTTGGGTGGGAAGTAGGCATGATGTGAGCACAGGAAAGAGTATCAATAAAAAATTCTACAAAAGGACTGGACTGATAATCAGAACACCCGAGTTCAAATCTCAGTTATGACACTTACCAGCTTAACCCTTTGTGGTTTCAATGTTCCCAGTGCCTATTCCTTTGATGCTTCAAGAAATAAGAGTTAACATTTAGATAATTCTCAAAGGTTAGCACAACTCTTTACATTTTGATCCTCACAATACTTCCTGTGAGGTAAATGCTCTTAGTATCCCATATATGCCCACAGTCACACAATCAGTAAGTGTCAAAGGCAGGATTTGAACTCAGATCTTCCTGATTCCAGTCCCAGCCTCCTATCCATCGTGGTAGGCTGCCTCTGTGGAAAGCCCAACACCAGTGCCCTAAGGGGTGTAGGAGTCATACCATCTCTCCACAGCATTTGTTGTTGTTCAGCTGTTTCAGTTGTGTCTGACCTCATTTGGTATTTTCTTGGCAAAGGTATTAGAGTACTTTGACATTTCTTTCTCTAGCTTATTTAATGTGACTTGTCCAGGGTCATAGAATTAGTATCTGAGGTTGGATTTGAACTCAGGTCTTCCTGACTTCAGACCCAATGCTCTATCCACTGTGTCATGGAGGTGTCCAAAACCAAAAGCTGGGATCAAAATAGGCCCCCCCCAAGCAGAAGGCCTTTCACATCACTAAGATCCCTTAGGTCACAGCATTCCAGTATGGAGAATAACAGCCCCCCTGCTCAGACATACTTTTTTTTTAATAATTATTTTTACATGCAATTGGGGAAAAAAATCAAATGTCAACAGTTTTTTAAAATTATGAGTTCCAAATTCTCTCCCTCCCAACTCCCAGAAGTAGTAAGCAATTTCATATAGTTTATACATGTGCATATTTCCATAACAGTCATATTATGAAAGAGAACACAGACCAAAAGAAAGTGAAAAATAGTATGCTTCAATATGCATTCAGACTCCCTTACATCTTGTTCTGCATCATATCCTTCAGAATTGTCTTGACTCGTATTTCTGAGAATAGCCAAGTCATTCATCACTCATCATTGTTACAATGTTGCTGTTATTATGTTACAATGTCCTCTTGTTTCTGCTCCTTTCACTTTGCATCAGTTCATGTAACACGTACTCCTTTCATGCTCAGGTTTCTACTCATGCTGGTTTGGGAGCAGGAGTGTTCTTCACCATCATACTGGTCATTGGGGCCATCGCGTTAGCTGGGTATTCTTACTTCAGGATAAATCAGAGAACAATTGGCTTCCAGCATTTTGAGGTAAGAAAGTCAAAAATGGGTGAGGGGGAGGCTCTCTGTGGCTACCTTAATGGAGACATGAGCCAATCTCTAGGTCTTGACTGTCACCATTAGATTGAGAAAGTGGTGGTGGCAACGTTGAGCTTGGTGTACTGGTCAAGAGGAGGGAGCATCTTGAAGGTTCGTGGCATCTCTTACTCCTTGGTCATGGTACTCTGGTCCTATCCAAGTACACAGTGCCACCCCTAGATCACATTCCATGCTCAGGGAGGTTTCGCATGCTTCATTATCCTCATCTGTAAAATGAGGCCACAGGTGTCTGAACAATATTGACACTGTGAGCGCAACGAAGGGCATTTAGCACTCACCCCTAACCATGTTCTTGTCTCTTAAAACTGGCATCGAACCTATGATTTCACCACGATGAAAGATCAATCTCATGGAAGAGCCAATATTGTCTAGAGTCAAGTCCACTTAGGATAGTCCATAGTCCAGGTTAACCCTTGAGAAAATGCAGACAAAGTTGCCATCACAGGCAGCTTTTTTCAAGAGTGGAACTCTTAAGTAAAAAGAGGGGGCTGCTGCCCTCTAATTAGGGATACTGTAGAGAGATAACATCCTTGGGTTTATTGTATGTATGTATACACATGTGTGTATGTGTATACACACACACATACAGACAATAGTGAGAATCTTATCAGCCAAAGCCCTTGGAAAGTCTAGCTTTAGAGTCAGGGGATTTAGTTCAAATCCTGACTCTGTTACTACTCCCCATTACTGTAGACAAGCCTGGGTCTCAATTTCCTCTTCTATAAAATTAAGGGGTTAGAACAGATGTCCTCTAGGAATCCTATGAAATTCCTGCCACACATTTTCTCAGTTGTTCCCATTCCATAATCTACATACCCAACTACCCATATATCTGAATTCTAAGAATATCTTATTTAGTTTCTAAATTGGAGAGCATCACCTTAATGGAGTTGCTCACAGTACCAGGGGAAGGCCCAGCACTCCATCTATTCTGCTTTTTGAGTAAGTAGTGTGACCCTAGACAAGTCACTTTGGCTCTATGATGAATCTTCCATTTTATAATAAAAGACAATAACATCCCACCTTGGTCTCTGAGATCTTCCTCAGCTCTAAATTTATAAGCCTAGAAAGATACTGGGCATTGATGTGTCCCAGCTACACCGTAACACAACCAGTTGGTATTGGTCTGGTCATACTTCTCAGTGTCTGAGAGAAGGAAGCTTCAGCCTGACGAAGGAAAATTCCCCAGGTTATGGTCCCTTTGTAACTAGATAATTCACGTACTAGACCATTTATCTAAAATTCAGCTTCCCAGTAGTTGTCATCAAGGAGAGGTGCCTTCTGCCAAATCTGCCCCAACTCAATGTTGAGGGGTCAATTCTTTTGCCTCCTGAGGGCCTGCCCAGAACGGGTTATTAGCAGTATGGTTTCCAGCAGCTGTCATTCAAGATTTGAGATAGAGCATCTGAAGGTCAGTGGCCAAACTTCGGGTCTGAGTCAGCTGGTGACTCACCATGGAAAGAAAGCATTGATAAGTCAGCCAAGTCAGCAATCCCCATATTTTTCTTTGTTAAACAAAATGGCAAGCTACCAATATTTTGCTGTTCGTTTATTGAGCAATCATGACAATCCAAATTACCTGCAAAGGTTTGAGATGTGCTTGTGTGTTCACTGGGGAGAAAATGTCAAAAGAATAGGGGAGAAAAAAACAGTGGTGGAGACAGTGAACTGAAACCCATTTCTAGAGTCATTGGTAAAATCTGGGGATGGTAGCTACTGTGTTGGTTGGGAGATCACCGAGTTAGGGAGTTTTAAGTGTACAAAGCCAATCAGGTGTTGGATCTAGAGTCAGGAAGATCTGAGTTCAAATCTGACCTCAGACACTTCCTAGCTGTGTGACCTTGAATAAGTTACTTAACCTCGGTTTGCCTCAGTTTCCTCAACTGTAAATTGGGAATAATAGCACCTACTTCCCAGGTTGAGATATTTGTAAAGCACTTCACACAGTATATAGCACATAAGTGCTTTAGAAACATATAAGTATTTATAAATTTTTTTTATATTACATAAATATCATTATTTTCCAAACTAAGTCACCAATATGGATTGCCCCTAAAAGCAAAGAGTGATTAATCTGCTTAAGATGAGTCAAACTGGCCTAAGTAGGAAATTTGTTGATGATGAGTTGTTTCAGTTATGGCCCTATAAAGAAACTGAAGTAGTTTGCCATTTCCTTCTCCAGCTCATTTTACAAATGAGGAAACTGAGGCAAACAGGGTGAAGTGACTTGCCTAGGGTCACACACACAGCCAGTGAGTGTCTGAGGTCAGATTTGAATTCAGGAAGATGTCTTCCTGACTTCAGGCCTGGCACTCTAACCACTGCACCACCAAGTTTATAGAGTAGATCAAAGATGTTGTGTTGATAGGTAGAAGAATTGGACCTGTAAAAGGTAGGAAGAATCAGTCTTTAAAAAAAGGAAAACAAACCTTACTCCCAGTAAATCCCCAAGCAAGTCACTTAACCCCTCTAGGTCTCAGTTTCCTCATCTGTAAAATAAGAGCTTTAGATGAGACAGGCTCTGAAGTCCAGCTCGAGTTCTATGACCCCTGCAGCCTGATTCTCCTGGTCTGCTTTCTCAGGGGCCCTGGTACAATGGATCCTATTACTACTGCCCTCCACTAGGCAGCTTACTATCCCACCATCTCCTTTCCCTCTCATCCCCAGGGCATAACCAATTCCCCATTACAGATATACCAAGAGCTGAAATTTTAAAGCCTGTGCTGTGGTTTCTACAAAAGAAAGTTGGGTTTCCATGATATTCTCCCAGTTTCCACCAAATCTCCATCCACAGAGATAAGCTTATTTCTAGAAAAACCATTTTCTTCACAGTCAAACCTTTAACAATCCAGGTTGGTAACAGCCAAAGGAATTGGGTATGACCACTCTCTCCCTTTGTACTGAACTTTCCACAAAGCTGGAACTAGAACCTTGTGACCAGAGCTTTGCCTCAGGGCACAGAATTTGAGAGGGTGGCAAAAACTTAGACCACAGGAGGTGCTATCCAACCTGCTCTTCCTCAGGGAGCAGCCTCTACAGCAGCAGCCTGTCAGTGTCCCCTGCTCTCTATCTCCCCATCACTTACTGGTTTCAGGATCGCCCAGAGACAAACAGTTGATTTGAAAGTACTTTTAGTGTTATTGGTTGGAGACACGATTTCTTCTCAATACTCCAGGATATGAAAAACTGGTAGTTTCAGCTGTATTCTCTCTGTCTTTGAGGCCCTCAGATGGAAGGAACCCCATGGCTTCAAAGCAGCAGGAGGTCCTTTAGCATCCAGAAATGAGAGAATCTGCATCTTAAAAAGCCTTTGCCTCACCCTGTGGGGCAGCTGCTGGCTGGCCTTTTCATCTCTCCCTCTGTTCTTTACTTTAATTGGGAGGCAGAAATGGGGCCCACCATTGGCCCACCTTGGTGATGATCCCAAAGTACAGATGTCTCATTCCCTGCCTCCCTAAGGAGCCTGGCTCTAACTGTGCATGCTCATGTGTGTTCTACGCAGCCAGAAGAGGATATAGATGTCACAGCTCTTGGCAAACAGCCATCCTCGAATATCTCCAACCCCATGTATGACAGCACAACCACGCAGCCTCCAGAACCCGCCTATGACCCTTTTTCGGTGAGTTGGCACCTTCCAAGGAACCTAATACAAGCCACTTGATATCCTCTGGTAGTATCCAAAAGCTAAGCACATCGTGAGAGAATGCTCGTTTCTCCCCATTCCTGGAGCAGTATTTAGAACTCTCCACACAACATCACAGCCTCTCATTGGGTCAGCAAAGCATTTAGCCTGCCAGGGGTAATGTGAAAAGAATGACAAGATGCTGTGACTCAAGAACTGCGTGACTGAGCTGCCTGCCAGATAACAGGGCAGGAACTGCCTCTCACGTTGTCGGGTGACCTTGAAGAAGAAGTCCCTTCTTCTTTCAGAGAGAGGGGCTGGGTTGGTGGGATTTCATTAACATAGAGCATGGGCAGACCAGGGAATCCCTTCTGCCAGTGCCAGGAGGCACCCAATCTACAGCTTAAGTCTTAGAGAGTGACCCAGAGCCCTGCCAGCTTAAATAACCTACCCAAAGCCATGCAGGCAGTATGGGTCAGAGGTAAGATCTGAACCTAGATCTTTCTCACAAAGCTCCCTGTGCTTTAGATTTAAAGCTGGAAAGGACTTCAAACATCATCTAGTAAAACCTACTCACTTTACAGATGAGGAAACTGAGGCCCAGAGTGTTTAAGTGAAGCTGTGCCTACAAGTGACCTAGCTGGAGCCCAAAACCACATCTGGTTCCACATCCCACATACTTTCTTTGCCTTAAAATTGTTTTTCAATTTCAATTGATTTTATCAGTTTTTATTATCCATTTTATCAATTGATTTTATCAATTCAACTATCAATTGAAATGATCAATTTTCTCTGCCTATCCCACATTGAGAAAGAAAAACAAAACCTTGGGACTAGTAAGTGTAAGAAGGTTGGACACCAATGAGTCTCTGGTCCTTTCTAGCTCTAACTTTCTTTAAAATATTGGAGAATATGCAACTGAAATTCCAACTAGTAAGGTATGCCTCTGGTTTCACATTAATTACTTAGATAACCCTGGGTCATCTCCAGTCATCCTGATGAATATCTGGGCACTGGATTCAGATGGCTCTGGAGGAGAAGTGAGGCTGGTGACCTGCACAGCCCTGCCCTCACTCAAAACAAAGTCAAGTGCAAATCAGGTCATTACTTCTCTGGTGGAATGGTCTTCAGCAACAGACAAACATTCAATTACTTAGATATCAATGGTTGAAATCATCCTGTGCAGAAGTCAGCATCCTTGGGCACCTAAGACAATTATAAATAACTCATGTTTATAGTTTCAGAGCAGAGCAGCTGAGTGTGCAGTGGATAGAGTGCCAGGCCTGGAGTCAGGAAGACCCGAGTTCAAATCCAGCCTGAGACACTGACCCTGGGCAAGTCAATCCTGTTTGCCTCAGTTTCCTTATCTGTAAAATGAGCTGGAGAAGGAAATGGTCAACAACTCCAATGTCTTTGCCAAGAAAACTCCAAATGGGATCACAGAGTCAGAAACAATTGAAGAACATGTTTATAGTTTCAGAGCCTCACTATAGTGTAACAGAAAGAGCAGCAGCTTCAAGTCCCACCTCTGACACTTAGTAGCTGTGTGGCCTTGGACAAGTCACTTAATTTTTCAGCACCACACCCTGCTGGAACTCTCCAAGTTTTAGATTGTTGAGCAGGTGACTAATTGCACTGGTAGAGATGGTCTCCTCTTTCCCAACACCCATGACATTACACATCTTAACAGCAACCAATAAAGGGACAGTCCTTCAGAACAACTTGCACAACCAGTAAAGGAGAGAAATAGACTCCAACCCTCTAACCACAAAGCTCACTTCCTTTTCTTGTTAAGGGTTTTCCATACTGTATCTTTTCAAATGTCCTCCTTTCTCTGTCCTTCTCCCCAGCCTCTGCCATAGCCAGCAGATTGAGCAGTGAAGGACTGGTAATTACTGAGTGGTGAGATTGGAAGCCAGCTTGCAAGGGATTAAAAACAGTAAGGGAAACACAGAATGCCAATCCTGACGAAGGATGCTATTGCCTTTTGTCCGAGAGGATAGTGTGGAAATGCAGAACGAGGCACAGATTGAAAGCCAGGGCCAAGGAGTTAGCTCATTTCCCTTACTATAACCGAATAACCTGGTTGTTACAAGAAAGCATTTTGTCAAAGTTTGGAGAAGTTGTGTACTTAACAGTGATGTAAAAATTGTACACATCAACCATTTTTTTTAAATAAAGGAGAGATACAAATTAACAGCTCAAGAGAATGATTGAGTCAAAAGAGAGACTTCCCAGAAGGAAAAGTCTCTAAAGAGGATCAGATTGTAACTTATGGACTCAGTCTGATTTGAGAATTGACCCTAAAAGATCCGATTTTCATGATTGCCCATACTTTGGGAAAATCTCCAAAGATGGCCTAAGTCTAGTTTATGCCTTGTTCCGTCATTTTCAGTTGTGCCCGTCTCTTTGTGACCCCATTTGGGATTTTCTTGGCAAAGATCCTAGAGTGGTTTATGTTTCCTTCTCTAGCTCATTTTATAAATGAGGAAACTGAGGTGAACAGGGTTAAGTGACTTATCTAACCCCCAAAAGAAGGTATTTAAAAGCTTCCAGATTCATGTGAAAGAACCTCAGGCGATGAAACTTCACAGCTCTTATATAAAACAGCCAGAGCTGGGAACCATATCTCCTACAGAGGTGGCACTCACAGCTTCTAAAGGCCCAGATACAAAATGGAACACATGGGACCTTAGAACACACGATATTAAAGAAGTCTGAACCCCACATGTCCGCAGGGGCTTTTTTCTATTTCTAAGTTAGTTGTAATATTTCCTTCTGTGAAAAAAAAGAAAAAAGGCCTGAGAGGGAAACTTAGAACAGTGAAATATAGGAAGTCAGAGTAGGAGGGGCCTTAGGATAGTCAAGCTAGTCAGGAGCTTAGAGCACAGAGGATTAGAACCAGGGCCTAGAATCTCCAAGGAGGGAGGGTCCTGCTTTACAAGAGAACACTCCAGGCAGGAGGGACCTGAGAACAGACAATGTCACAGCTGGCAAGGACCCCTTAGAATATAAGAATGCAGACTGTTGGAGGTGGGAAAAACACTGGAGATCATCCTTTCTAACCCGTTCATTTTACAGATTAGGAAAGGTCAAGTCACCTGCCTGAGGTCGCCAGATAATTAATGGCAGAAGAGGGACATGAAACCTTTTTCTACCTGCCTCTCTAAGAAACTGATTTATCTTTAAAAGCCTCTAATTATAAAAGCTAATGTAGCAGTTTAAGATAAAAATAGCTCATTAGACCCTTACCACTATCCTACAGGTAGGTGTTACTTAATTACACCCATTTTCCAGATGAGGAAATCGACTGAAAGAGGTATATAACTCGCCCAGAATTATACAACTTCTAAGTACCTGAAGTAGGGGTTCTAACTCAGGTCGGACTCCAAATTCAGCACTCAAATACCTTCCTCTGTTTACCTTACAATACAAACCTGGCCCCCAACCCTGCAAAGTGTGTCTAATCATCTTCAGATTGCAATTCCTGCCCTTGTAAAATGGCTTTCAAATTGTATGACTTCAAGAGAGAGTTTTCGAACCTTTTTTAGACAAGCAGGGTTTGTGATAGAAGAAATCCATTATGACTAGAATATAAGCTTTGTAGATTCCAGCTCTGTGGGTGAGTCATGTACCCTGTTCGTTGTGCCCGCAGGGACTGCTAATGGATTCTCAGCCCAAGATACACTTTTCATAAATTACAGTCAGATATGAACAAACACACTCGTATATGGGGGAAGAGGAGATTTCCATCTTGGAATTATTTCTGGCAAAAAAAGAAAGAGAGAGAGAGAGATTGTTATCCTAGAGAAATGAAAACCTGGTAGGCTGATTTAATTCAATAGCAAATCTCTATTACAGGAATCAGATGAATAGCAGCTTGTGACTGGAGGTACCCAAGACCTTTAAGAGGACCAGGAGCTGCAAGGACCAGTTGTGAAACCCTCCCCACTTTGGGGCTTACAGAGTAGCCCACAACCAGCCAATGTCAACTGTGAATACTTAGGGCCAGCCAAGTTTTCGAAATGCTGAAGTGGAAAACACTCCAATGTCATACCTCATTACTTTGTTCTGGGGCTTTTTTGTTTCCACCTGGGGTGGGTGTGGGGTGGGGATGGGGGACAGAGAAACATGCATTTCCTCCTTCACTACATTTCAGCCCAATGGGAAGATTAACCATTTCCCTGAACTCACTCATTGCCTGGAATGGTAAAAAGGTAACATTAACATAACTCTTCAAGGATTCCAAAGTCCTTCATATACATTATCTCATTTTGTCCTCAAAATGACCCTGGGAGGTAGTGCTAGTATCATCATCCCAATTTTACAGATGAGGAAACTGAGTCAGACAGAGGTCAAGTGACTTGCCCAGGGTCACACAACTAGTGAGTGTCTGAGGCCATATTTGCATTCAAGTCTTCCTCCTCATGTTTACCTTTTGCAAACCCTGTCTTCCTTCGAGGATCAGCTCGAGTCTCCTCATCCTTCCTGCCCCTCTTCAAGTCTTCCTAGACAATTTTGTCTGGAATTCTTATTGTCCTCTTTTATATATACTTATGCATGTACATACTGTATTTCTTCTCTCCTTGTCCCAACTAGCATGTAAGCTTTTTGAGGGCAGGAATTGTAATTTTTTTAGTTTTTACACACAGTATGCACTTAATAAATGTTTTTTTGAATGAAATGCATGCCAAAAAAAAAACCCATAAGATTTTTGCTACTTTATCTCCTATTTGGCTAAAAATCTCAGTGAGTGACTCTGGCAAGGAGAGGTGTCCTGTCCCCCAGCTGACAAGGTCAGGGTTAGACAAAGCATCCATCTCTCAGACTGAGTCAGCAACCTGCATGTGTCAAGTCTACACTACACATCTTAATTATTTTGGTTCAAACTTGTGATTTCCTTGGTGCCAGGAACTCCCTGGTGAAGAGATCCCTCTACCAATGCAGGTTGGTACTTCTCCACATTTTTAGTGTTGAGAGCTACCTGGAGAATTAAGAGGTTAATTGAGTTACCCAGGGTCACACAGCCAGAATGTGTCAGAAGTAGGACCTGATTCGAACCTGGGCTTTCCTGACCCCAATGCTGGCTCTCTACCCACTGTGCAATGTTGACTTTCACTCTACAAGGCACATTAGAGGCTGGGAGGAGCATGGATTTCTCTCTAGGCTGACAAATCAACCTGAATTTCACACTAGCTGATTGGTATGCCACATGGCTATAATTCAATCTCTCAGAATTCTGGGGGTTACATGTAGGCAAGATATGCCCTTGAGTACTGGTGTGTTTCCCATCTACAAGAAATTGGTCACCATGACAGCATCAACTAGAACATCAAACACTAACATTAACAACAGAAGGAAAAGCAGAAATAATCAGAAAAGCCTGTGCATAAATCTGAATCACTCTTTCTCACCAATTTCTTTCCCACTATGTGTGGGGAAGAATGGGAGAGGCCATACTTATTTAAAAAAAAAAACTTAGGAAGGTACGTGAGCATGGAAACTCCTATAGCCAGTGGTAATTCACAATTCTGGATTCTGGTCTTAACGCCCTTGGTCCTATCAGTAACAAACTGCACCACACAAAACTGCCTCTTTACCAGATGGTCTCCTTCTGGACAAAACCAGTCTTCTTCTGTTCTCAATCTCTATGCTAAGATAAGTTGTTACTGCTCACAGCCACCCTTAACAGGACACTAAGAAAAAATGTTACACTATTTCAGTGACAATTCCCTTAAGCTGGAAAACGGCCATATCTGCAAATAGGAGGTGATTCTTCTTTGTCCAACCATCTTCAAAATCTCTTCTCCAAGCATTCACAGTTCCTCAAAAGACAGAGAGGCTGTCTAACTTTCCCTTTCTCCCTCTCAAACCAGAAAAGGTAACACAGGCAAGCTCTAAGAGTTTTTCCCTCTCTCACATGGTAGGTGGACTAGGAAGCAATTAAGTTTTGATAGCTCTTCCCCAAGTAACGGAATCCAGCCGTCTTTTCATCAGCTGCCAGTGTAACAGCTCTATCCAGTCTCCAGTTAAGCAGCAAAACAATGCCTCTCTCTGAATCAACAAATTCCCTCAAAATAAGCTGAAAGGTCAGCTATCTCAATGGGAAGCTTTCCATGTCTAGAGTCCCTGGCTTCCTCTAAATCCTAAAATGCTCAGCTTACCCTCGGGTTCTTTCTATTTCTTTTCCACAATTTTTATCAAGGCTTTGTATCTCTAGATTCCTAGACTTTCCATCATTTCCAATCAGAGCCTATTAGGGATCAGTGACTAAGCTTTACCTAACATAAAACTCAAGAAATTCACCTTTCTACCAAACATTATAGTTATTTCATTTATAATTTTGTTAGTTAAAACTAGAAAGCCACATGCAGGATTGTGCTTGTCTTTCGTTGCCGAAGAAGACCATGCCATCAGAGAAACGATGACATGACATTAGCTGATGGATCACCATGCCCTGTGGTCGTACTTACCCTGGTCATTGCTTTAACTTCAAACAGCTCTTCTCAGTACATTTATTTATCTGAAGCACCGAGTACAGTGCCTACCACAAGGCAGGCACTGAAGAGATGTTTTTAATTTTTGACCGACTGAAACACAGTTCTCTCTGTGGTCCTCAGGACAGTGTCTTTCCTCAATATGTTATCTGAAAGACCTTCCACAAGTTGATTTTTATCAATTATCCTTGAATACATTCTTTCCCCACCAATTTCAATAAACAAAACGTTCACCTATGAAAGAAAGCAGAACCTTATACTATAAAGAAAATTAATTGTACCCTTTTCAAGTCTTCGCCATGATCGGTCCTATTTCCTGCCAACGTCTTTCTAGAAGAAATTTCCAGCTCAACCTATTTTAACAAATCCTCCACATAAATCATTTGTAACAATTCCTAAAACCAGTTCATCCCCTTAAACATCTCCCTAGCTTTGGCTATTGGAAGGAAGGAAGGAAGGGAGGGAAGGGAAGGGAAGGAGGGAGGGAGGGAGGGAGGGAGGGAAATCATTTGTTAAAAACTTCTTATATTCTGAGCAGTGGGGATAAAAATACAAAATCAAAGTCAGTTATTCTTCTTACGTTAGATTACTATTAGGTTCTGATAGCTCTTCATCAAATAATAGATTATTAATCTATTATTAGAATAAGGGGAGGCAACACATTCAGAGAGTGATGGCCAAGAAAGACAATTTTGGTGTCCTAAGTTACGGGCAAGGTGAGCAGAGCCATGAGGGAATAAAGTTAAACACCTTTTCCAGCAGGGGCAGAGGTTTGGATGTGATCAGATTATGCTTCTGGAGTTGGAAGGGAACAGAGCATGATATACATGTATCAGCAAAGGCAGCTGGCCCAAAGATGGCTTGGGGATGGGGGGAGGGTTGTGAGTGAAGCATGGGTGGGGCCAGCTCAGACACAGGCCCATGAGAGTCACTTACCAATCAGGACAGCAGGGTTTCAGGGCAGGCAGCATCCCAAATCTTCAAGGATCCGATTCTCTAGGATGATTTAGCTGGCGCTGGAGGCATCCAAAAGTCATAGGAATGGTGAGCAGAGCTGCTAAACAGCAACAATGAAATATTGATGTAATTATGGGTTTCCAGACTGGAAAGAAGGGGAAAGCGTGCCCTGTGGCTGAGCGGGCATGGGATGTGGAACACAGCCAGAAACTGCTAGCTAGAATGGGTTAAGGGGCAGGCAGACCTTCAGGGCCTCTGAGGGCCCTTCCAAGTACAAGATTCCATGACCCAACAGTGACTGGGGTGATGTCGATTTTATATACGAGGTGTGTGTTCATTCTTCGTTGCTGAAGAAGACCATGCCATCAGAGAAATGATGACATGACTTGCACTTGACTTTGTTTTGAATAAGGGAGTTCAGGTCACCAGCCTCACTTCTCCTCCAGAGCCATCTGAATCCAGTGACCAGATATTCATCAGGATGACTGGAGATGACCCAGGATGAGGCACCTGGGGTTAAGTGATTTGCCCAAGATCACACAGCTAGGGAGTGTGTCAAGTGTCTGAGGTGAGATTTGAACTCAGGTCCTCCTGACTACTGCACCGGTACTTTTATCCACTGCACCACCTAGCTACAATGGATAAAATGCTGGACCTGGAGTCAGGAAGATTCTTCTTTATAGATGAGGAATGTGAAGTTCAAAGAAGTAAGGTGACTAGCATAGTCAGTTACGTATCCAAAATAGAATTTGAATCCAGATCTTTCTGATCAAAGTCTAATGTTCTATTTACTAATCTATTACATATCACTGTCTCTCTAGTCCAATAGCTATATTTTTACAGATGAGGAAACTGAGACCCAGGCAAGTTAAATGACTTGTCTAAGGTCATTAGGGGTAGGATTTGAACTCAGGTCTTCAGACACTATGCAAAGAGCTCTTACCTGCACCCTGCTCAGTTGACTTCTTTCTATAATCCCAAAAGAAGACAAGAATGAACATCAATGGACTGAAATCACCCAAGATTTTATTCTGCACAAAATTCATTTATTACATAGTACACAAATCAACTTTTTCTTAAATCAACACTCAACAAATTCACATTGACCTAATTTTATATTGCATCTGGTATCACAATGACTAATCTTATCATTTGACTGACAACGACAATCAACTTTCCAGGTCCAATGTTGAGTTTTCAATGATATACAGAAACAAATTAGAGAATTAACCAGCAAAGCCAGTCTGGTACTCATAAAGAAATATCAAACCAGTACAAGAAGAACTCACGTGTACAAAATAAAATAATTACACTGTGTTCTAAGAACATGACATTCCACCATCTATCATGGAGAAATAATTAATCCTTCCCAAACCAATCCCCAGGGCAGTCACTTACAGAATGTCATTCTGCCTTTTGGATCCAAGAAATAGCTTACAACTGATTTATCAGGCATTTTGAGGGGGGGCAAAATTTTACCACCTGACAATAAATAACTCAAGGTGCAAGTCTTGCATTCCTTCGACAGTGCAGAAATAACAAAGTTCAGCACCATGATCACAGGAATTAGCTAAAAACAGGTTCTCTTCTCCAACTCTGCAAGTGTCCTGATGTCCTTGGGACTTGGCTCTGCTTCCCCCATTCCTCTCAAACGAGGACCCTCACTTCAAGACCTTTGTCCCAGGGCAATTTACAGCACCTGTTGCCCCAGGGGCAAAAATTTCTAACTTTGGCTCTGGTTCCAAGGGAGACCTTTCTAGAAGTCATATTTGGCTTTCACACACAAGTGACATCAAGACTGACTGAACAGGAGCCACGGCTACAGAGGACAGATGCCAAGGCTTAGGAAAGATAGGACAAACCTCCCTGCACGTAGATGACAGCTTACACTGCTAAATGACATGCATCCTGTCTCCTAGGAATAAATCAGATGGTAACAGGATCCTCATCACCCATGGCCATAGTTGGAATGTCCTCTACCATGAAGGGATCCATCTCATTCCTGAGCACTGAGCACATAGGATTCAGACACCATCCCCAAGTTCGGTCCATGATCAGAGCCCACAATCTGGTGTGACTACGGGGCTGTTCTCACTGTCTAATTTTTTCGGGTCTTGGTAGATGGTGAGAGGGGAGGAGGTGTTGTTTGCTTCTTAAAGTCATTCAACCCACCCAAGGCCAATATGCTAGTTATCAAGAGCAGTGGGCTACAGTGGTTGCTAGTGAAGAAATACTAGAAAAAAACTAAAAAGATTTTCTTCAGTGAACAAGGCAGGCAGAGATGTACCAGAATAAATAACACCATCTATCCTGAAACAGGTTACATGTCACTGATGGCGATTGCTAATAAGCTTATATAATGAATTGTAGCTGACAAAAGCTAGGATATCTTCCTAGATCCTCATTTAGCTAATAATCAGACAAGAAAGACCTAAGACACCTAGTTCCTGACTCCTAGCCCTGGGGGATTCCCAAGAAGTCACCCACCCACCGCTCCAAGACAAAGGATAGATGAATGCAGGTAAACAGCAGCTCTGACCTACAGCTTTATTTCTATTATCTTGTTTCTAGTGATATCTTTTGCTTTTACATGACTCATGTTTCTAAACCTATCCCTCCTTATGGTCTTTCCCACTGTGCCAACCTTCACTATAGAAAATGAGAAAAGAGAAAAAGAAATCAGTTCAGCAAAATGAACTAACACCTCAACCATGGTTGATGCTACATGCCCTAGGAACAAAGAATTGATGTGATTTTCCCATGGTCCTACAACAAAAAGGAATCTGACATGAGACTACAACCACCTCTAAGACACATGATTAAAGCTAAAAAATCCTGCTCTCTGTGGTACTTCAGCCACATACATGACAAGGGAAGGACTCAGTGTCAGGTGGATAGAAGTAACCCATGCAGCAGGGCACAGACTTCGAACACAAAGGCCTCATCCTAGCTCTGGGCATAGAGGGCAAAGAACAAAAGGCACATTTCAGGGGATCCTACTTGTGATATCAATAATGGCGGGGTCAAGACTGGCTTCAACGATTAGTAGGTAGACATCTATATGCTTGTGCATGTCAACTCCCTAGATGAGGAGGAAAATGAGGGCACCATCCTTCATGGGGAGGGCATGCCCACTGAGCTAATGGATCTGGGCTGCACTGAGAGGACTTAAGATCAGTCAGTCAGTCAATGAATATTTTTTTAAGCCCCTACTACGTGCCACGCACCATGCTAAGCGCTAGGGATACAAAGGCAAATGTAGATCTAAAATTAGCAACCTCGCCCAATTTCTTCTTTTTACAGACAAAGAAACTTTGGTCTCAGTAGGTTAAGTGATTACCCCAAAGTCACACAGGTAGGATTAGAACCCAAGTCTTCTTACTCTAGTTGGTACTCTTTCCACTGTACACCATGATGCCTCCTGGACTTTGCGTGACCAACAACATAAAATCGTAGTTTCCCAGACTTAGAACTGGAAAGGAATGAAGATGGCATCTAGTTCAACCCCTCATTTTTCATATGAGGAAAATTATGACTCACCATAAAAATTAAATGACCTGCCCAAGGTCTCATAAGTACACTAAACAACACTGGAGGGATTTTTAACCCACAACCTCTGACTCAGAATACGCAATCCTTTCCACTGAAACAATCTGCTTGTCAAAGATGGCTTGTGAGGCTATGCTGGAGCTATCTCAAACCGATTCAGGGAGCTGATGGTTAAATTTTTTGTGTGAGCACTGACACCTCAGAAATCACAGAATACTACAAACCAGGGCATGAATTATCATTCTGTTGACAGTCTAGACTTAAGAAAGATGAAGACAATATTAATAATACTGATTAAATTTTAAATTGTGTCATGTATTCATTTTTTCTCCAGAAAGCTGACTGTTAAACATTTATCACCCTACCCCTAGTTAAGAGTAACATCTTTAAAATAAATACCAGGCAACTCATGGAAGCAAACTATTCTAAAAAGTAGGGAAGAAAAATGATCTTTTCTTATTTAGAAAAGATCTCTCTCCCCCCTCCACTCGCCTCTCCTGCCAACCCCATTATGCACGTCCAGACTGTTCACCATCCTCATACAGGGTAATTTGGACTATGTCTCCAAGGAAACGGCATTTGGGAGAAGGTGCTCATCAACTAGACTTAACTGAAGCACCCCCTGAGTCCAGGAAGTGCTTGAGAAATGTCTGTTGATTTAATTGAAATGTTTTGGTTCTGAAGTGATCTCCACTTACCTATTCACTCAGAATACAGACTAACTTTGTATTGTATGAAATATCCCTTTCAGAGGTCAGTATCCCATAAATTCTCAGAGTTCCCATGCATATTTGAGAAACCATGTTATAAAGAATTTGCTGAAAAGAATAATTCATAATAACAATAACTTTTATACAATCTTTCAAGGTCTACAAAGCACTCTACATATAGTATCTCATTCTATCCTCACAACAACCCTGTGAGGTAGGTAGGGGTCATTTTATAAAAAAGGAAACAAAGACAGAAATTAAATGATTGCCCAGGGTCACACAGCCAGTAAGTGTCTGAGGAAGGATTTGAACTCAAGCTTCCTAACTCCAAACCCACTTATCTACCTCTCCACCATAATGCTGTACAGCAATAACACTGTACTTTTATGATCCTTAGCCACATATCCATCATTCTTTTGGAGAAAGGTCCTGGCTGTCTATGATTTACATTGTAGGCAGGGAGAATGGAGTTGAGCTGCTGAAAGGGAGTTAAGTTTTTTTTAACTTCTATCAATCCATCACCAAACATTTATTAAGTATTTATTATGTAACAGGCACTGTCTTAGGTGCTGAAGATACAAATTCAAAAACACAAAACAAGCCCTACACAAGAGGAGTTTATGTCCTAAACTAGAGGTTCTTAACCTGGGGTAAACTTTTTCTTAATGTTACTCAATGTATGCCAATATCATTCATTTCTTTCGTAGTCTTCTGCATTTTATTGCATGTATTTAAAAGGAGACTTCATTTGAGTCCACGACATAAAAAAAAAAGGTTAGGAACTGGTGAATCCCTCACTCTAACCCTGCACCTCTCAACCAACAAGAAACACCTCAAGTCCCAAACCACTCACTAAGAAAGTACACAAAAAGGCCCCAAAGGCAAGGGTCTGAGATGATGCCTAAGGAACACCTCCCTCTTCCCAGCTGGAATCCCAAACTGTTAATTTCATTCTAGTCTGTGCCTCCAGGTCTGCGGAGTGATACTAGACTTGCTAACTGTGTGCTGATTTTAATAAGGTTTAAGGAGAGGTGAGGAAAATCACCTAAGTCTGTTGCAAAAAGATTCTACTTGTGCCTTCATCCCATCTTTAGTCGCAAACGATGAGACTGATGGAGTATTTTGCTTTTCGAACAGCTATTGGATAATTCATGTTGATTGTTTCAAGCTGATATTCTCAACGTTGCTGCTGTCTTATTTTGCACATGAATCTATAACCTTTCTTAAATGAGAACTACAACCCACCTCCAGTCCCGAATTCTTCTTGGAAGCCTGTGACTATTATTTATCTAAGACAATTTTCTCTCTGCCTTTGTCAGAGGGAAAAAAAATCTTTATGGAGGCTAGGTATAGGCTCTTATCTGTCACTCATGATACTCTTGGTGGGCCCCTGGTAAGAAGGTGGCTGAATGAGGATGAGGGAGTGGGAGGGAGTTAGCTACCTTACCCATCCTCCTGCCTGGAGTCCTTCCAGGAATAGGGCTTCACTTCCTTTGAAGTGCTGCAAATTCCCAGGATGCAGGGTATGTCCACGTCAAAAGAGAAGTACCAAAATAAGTCTCAAAATGCAAAGATTTGAGGGATGAGCTCTAGCTTGTAAAAAGCCTGGCAGTTCAGCATGAGCATGAAACTTGGCTAAATTATAATTGCAATTATAACAATAGCAGACATTCACATAGTGCTTTAAAAGTTTGCAAAACACTTTATATACATATATGGTGGGGTGGGGTCCTAAAGTCTTGACATGGTTTTAAGCTCTTAAAGACCTTGGGGACACTCTATTATCTCATTTGAACCCCACAATAACTCTGTGAGGTAGGACCTACAAGGATTTAGATAAACTTCCTCCACTAATGCAGCATGGTACCTTCTCTGATATCTACAATATAGTCTAAGAGAATTACGTATAAGTAAATACTCACAAAACCAGCATGTGTCAGAGATGGTTCTTGAACTCAGATCCCAACCTTGAGGCTAGCTCTTTACCTAATTTACCATAGCCTCTCTTACTGTAAGGGTTTTTATCCCTATTTCACAGGTAAGAAAACTGAGGCTCAGAGCACTTCATCAATTTGCCCAAGGTCGTACAGTTAACAAGTACCAGAAGTGGAATTCCAATCCAAGTCTTCTGCTGTTTCCACTGTAACAGGTTGCCTCCCTTTTGTGACCTCTCTGAAGACAGAGACAAAGAGTTACAAGTCTGTGTTTCCCATGATGGTTTGTATATCTTAGGTACCCAGTAGGGAACTATTGAATGAATTGCAAAAATCACAATTGTTTCAACACTCAAAACTTGACCAATTACAACAATCTAGAACTAGTACAAAAAGGACCTTATCTATTCCTGAAAAATTCATCTCCAAGGCCTTTGTAAACTGAAAGGCTGAATAAATAAAACTTACAATATGAAGCTCATTTTTCAGCCAACAGAAACCTGGGGGATCTACTGTCCCCTCCTCTGGGTGTCCATAAATTCCCATTATCATTAATAGGAGATACAGATCAGAAGAGAGTTAAACCAGTTAATTCTGAATACCTATTCTATCAAAACAAAGGAAATTTATTCACCAGATAAAACCATATATAAATAGCAAAATACAATATTCATACTTGCTTAGAAAGTGACGTTTATACTCTCACTGGTATAAATGCCTCAATGTCCATCCACCTTGAGGGGTTTCTTTGGTTACTTGGCCTGAGCCACCCCTTGTATAAAGGGGATTCTCAAGTTCCCTGCTGGGGGCTTATCAGACCAGGCTGGAAGTTCATGCTGTAAGGGAGTCCTCCTGGGATAGAAAGTGTGACTGAGATCATAGCTCAGGAGGCAGCTCAGAGACGCCATGTAGATATCGGCAAATCTAGACAAGCGCCTCAGGAAGTATGTGGGGTTCTGGTCTGTTCGAAACAGGCTTCCAAACTGGGAGTTGAAGAAATTTTTGGTCATTTCTCTGTAAAAGTAAAGAAGGTGGAGGAAAGAAGAATGTTAAAACCAGGATAGTATGACCAAAAAAAGAAAACTTTTTAAAAATGAAACCATCAAATGTATCTAATTTTATTTATTAGCCAAGTTTTAAAAGAATAAATTCGCAATGAAGCATTAATTTTTCACAAAGAAAACTTCTTACCCTATAATTTTTCAAAATGAATTTCTATCAGTTTCCTATCTCTTGGGCAGCTACGTGGCACTGTGAATAAAACATCAGACCTGGAGTCAGGAAGCCCTGAATTCAAATCCAGCCTCAGACACTTATGACAAGTCACTTAACCTCTGTTTGCCTCAATTTCCTCAACTGTAAAATGGAGGTAATCGTAGCACTTACCTCAAAAGTTGTTTTAAGCAGGAAATGAAGTAATTATTGTAAAATGCTCATCACAAAGCATGGCACATAGTAAATATTATATAAATATAATTATTGCTATTAACCATTATTATTTTGTACATTATTCAAAACCCCCCCAAGACAACTGTCATTCAGTTGTTTGTTTTCAGTTGTGTCCAATTCTTCATGACTCCATTCGTGGTTTTCTTAGCAGAGACACTGGAGTGGTTTGCCATATCCTTCTCCAGCTCATTTAACAGGTAAAGAAACTGAGGCAAACAGGAAGAAGTGAATTCCCCAGGATCACAAAGCTGGGAAGTATGTGAGGTCAGATTTGAACTCAGGGAGACGAGTCTGACTCCTGGTCGGGCACTCTATGCAGTACGGTGTCACCTAGCTGCCCATTTGCCAAGATGTTAATGTACTATTGGTAAGACTCACTGGTCCAGCCACTCTGGAAAGCAATTTAAAAACATGCTCTGAAAGTCACTGCCTTTTGACCCAGCAAAGACATTATTACGCCTATGAGTTAATGAAGGTAAAATAATTGCAAACCTAAAAGTACCATACAAGTGCTACCTATCCTCATTAGTATTGTTGCTATTATGACGAGATTAAAAGGAGACAAAAAACTGGTGTAAAGGACTCATTGGTAGAAAATTATTTATAACAACTCTTTTTGCACTGACAAATAAACAGAAACTAAGAGAGCATCCATCAACCAGAGAATGCCTGAATAAATGATGGTACATGAATAGAATGGAGTGTCATTCTTCTCTAAGCAATGACCAAAGGTAATAGTTGAAAAGAAACCTGGGAAGACTCACATGAATTGATACAGAGTGAAGTCAGCAGAACCAAGAGAACACAGTATACAGTAACAACACTGTCAAGATGAACAACTTCAAAATATTTAAGGACTCTGATACATGCAATGATCAACCAGGATTCCACAGGTCTGAGGATGAAGACTACTGACCATCTTCTGACAGACAGGGGATGGACAAACACAAGGTGCAGAATGAGACATGGACATCTTTGGACATAGACAATGCAGAGGATTTGTTTTGTGTAAAGATGTGTTATTTGTTACAGGGGTTTTTGTTGTTTTTCTTCTTTTAAGCAAGGGATGGCAATTGAGAGGGAGAGAAAATAATGTTTGTTAAATGAAAAAAACAGAATAAAAACAAAAACTACCTGCTAAGACCCAGCAGAGAACACTCCATTTTGATACCCTTTTCCTTAGAAATGTGTTTTTCCCAGGGGTAGAGCCAAAATAGTGGGAAAAAGGCAAGGATTTCCCTGAGTTCTCCCTCAAACCCCTCCAAATACCTTTAAATAATGACTCTAAATAAATTCTAGAGCAGCAGAACCCACAAAAAGACAGAGTGAAACAATTTTCCAGCCCAAGACAACTTGGGAGGTTGAGCATAGTTCAGCACAGGCCACACTAACATAGTCCCAGTTCTAGCAACCAGGAACAGACCTTGGGAGCCACTGAATCGGCAGCAACAGCTGCTTCCAGACTCCCAGCCCACATATGGGAAGGGGGTCAAACAACTGGTCAGAAGGAGATCACACAGGGGTCTCTTTGCTAGCACTGAGGCTGGACTCTGTTGCTTTGCCCATACTCAAATCCAGGTCACAGTCCTGGGTGGCAGCCCAGGGCAAGAAGGAGCACTAGTACAACAAAACTTACACCCACAGTGGAGGGGAGACCCTCCTCACAGTTCCAAGGCCGAAGAGAGTACTTGTGGTCACTTACAGACCAGAGCACAGGCTAGGAGAGTAGTAAACATATCTCTCCTTAGATCATACCACCTTGGAAGGATTGAAAACATCTGCACAAAACCCCCAGGGAGAGTGCACCCTCCATTCTGGAAGCAGAGTCCCACTTCAACAAAGATTTAAAAGTCATGTAACAGACTGGGGAAGTCAGCAAACAATGGGGAAAAAATTCAGACAATAGAAACTTACTTTGGTGACAAGGAAGATCGACACATACAATCAGAAAAAGACAACAAAGTCAAAGCTCCTCCATCCAAAGCCTCCAAGAAAAATACAAATTGGTCATAGGTCATGGAAAGACTCAAAAAGGATTTTGAAAATCAAGTAAGAGAGGTAGAGGAAAAACTGGGAAGAGAAATGAGAGTGATGCAAGAAAATCATAAGAAATAAGTCAACAGGTTGGTAAAGGAGACACACACACACACAAAAATACTGAAGAAAATAACACCTTAAAAAAACAGACTAGGCTAAATGGTAAAAGAGGTACAAAAAGTCAATGAGGAGAAAAATACTTTAAAAAACAAAACTGGCCAAAGGGAAAAAGAGGCACAAAAATTCAGACAAGAAAAGAACTCCTTGGAACGTAGAATTGACTAAGTGGAAAAGGAGGTACAAAAGGTCACTGAAGAAGAAGCCTTATAAATTAGAATTGAGCAAATAGAAGCTAATGACTTTATGAGAAATCAAGAAACAATAAAACAAAACCAGAAAAATGAAAGAAGACAATATGAAATATCTCACTGGAAAAAGAACTGGCCTGGAAAACAGATCCAGGAGAGATAATCTGAAAATTATTGAACTACCTGAAAGCCATAATCAAAAAAAGAGCCTAGACATCATCTTTCAAGGAATTATCAAGGAAGGCTTCCCTGATATTATAGACCAGAGGATAAAATGGAAATTGAAGGAATCCACTGATCACCTCCTGAAAGAGATCTCAAAATGAAAACTCTCAGGAATATTATATTCAATTTCCAGAGCTCCCAGGTCAAGGAGAGACTATTTTAAGCAGCTTAAAAAAAAAATTCAATTTATCATGGAGCCAAAATCAGGATAACACAAGATTTAGCAGCTTCTATATTAAAGGATCTGCAGGCTCTCAAAAAAACGTCACCTCACTGGTGATTGGAGAAAAGAAATTTAAAACAGGTCTTGGGTACTACCTCATATTTATCCTCATATTTATTATATTGACTAATAGAACAGAAAAGGAAAATGATAAATGGTGGAGAGGACGTGGGAAAATGAGATATTAATCCACTGTTGATGGAACTGTGAACTGATTCAACCATTTTTAGAGCAATTTGGAACTATGCCCAAAGGGTTATAAAAACAATAAAAAAAAAACAAAAAAGATAAGGACCTATCTGTGTAAAAATATTTATTAGCAGCTCTTTTCTGAGGGCAAAGAATTGGAATTGAGGGGATGTCCATCACCTGGGGTTTGGCTGAACAAACTGTGATAGGTGATTGCGACAGAATACTGTGGCACTATAAGAAATTACGAGCAGGATGCTCTCAGAAAAACCTGGAAGGACTTATGTGAGCTGATGCAAAATGAAATACACTGTGTACAAAGTAACAGCAATATTGTAAGATATTGTAAACTGTGAATGAATTAGCTGTTCTTGGCAATACAATGATCCAAGACAATAACGGTGTCTGAATACAGATTGAAGCATGTATTTTTTACTTTCTTTATTTTTCCTGAGTTTTTTTTTTTTGGAAGATACTACATTTAAGCATTTACAAGATGTAAGCCTTACCTCATCTCCTTTCTTTCCTTTTTCCACTCCTGCAAAATCATCTGTGATGTTTCATCTCTGTGAATCTAAGCAATGAAAATGTAACCGTTAGGGTTGTCTTTGGTGTCTTTGATGTATACATGTGTGTGTATGTGTGTTGTACATGTGTTAAGCAATTAAAGTAAAAATAAACCAAACACTAACCAAAAATCGACTTTCCCTCAGGGTGCTTTTTTTTCCCACTGAATCTCCTAATTGATGCTTATATTATTATGACTCACACTTCTTCTACTGGGGTCCTTCATGGATACCTGATCATGCTGCTCTGGGTTCTCAAAGACAAGATCCTGGCCTTTAGACCCCCAAATGGAAACATTTCCACTATAAGCAATGGACTGTGGTCATACAAGAATCAGCCTGGCTAAGGACAGAGGATTTCATCACCAGAAGGATGACCACCAAGTGATGCATTTATTTTGGCTATAGCAACTGATAAAACCATCTCCTAAAATGAAAAAAAA
>CM053770.1:229504106-229528080 GCA_028658325.1 Potorous gilbertii
AAAAATTACAATACAGTCTATTCAGTTGACGTGAGGAATTAACTTTTGGCTCAGCAACTAGAGGCTTGAGCAAGAGGCCTAATTATTTCAGTTAAATTTTGAAACTTTCAGAGATTCTGTCTTCAATCTCATTCTACTCCCGACCCTCCCACCACAATATAATACACACTAACCCTGTATTTATTTACCCTTACTTCAGGGACTTTCTTTTTTGTCTTTTTTCCCCCAAACATGTAGTAGGTACGAATAAATGCTTCATTCCTGACCCTCACACTAACTCTATATCTATCCATTAGACCATGCTGCCTCCCCTTTGAAAACACACAGAATTATTTAAATCCTTAAAAGTTCATTCTCAACTTTTTGGCAAGCAAAAACATAATCCCTTAATCAGTAGATTTTTCTATTTTGACTTTTCCCCATTTTTATAGGTTTTCCTTTTTTTTAATGGAAATATTGCTCTTTTAAGTTTTTCATCCACAAGACTTATCACCAAAGATCCTAAAGATGAGGGGAGAGTGGGCAGGGAAGCAGAAAAAGAAAAACTCAGTCATTCCATCAATTACTCATCAAGTGACTTTTCAAGAACTTGGGTTAAGAGGGGAAAAGGGCTTCACCATTTTTTTTAATATACCAAACAAGATTATGTTGTGAACTTAAATAAGTTATGTACATAAATCAAGCTGGTTCTTATTAATTCCTTTAAAGTTATGTCAATCTCCTTCCCAATGGCTCCACTAACCATCCCTATAATTTCTAAACTAAAATACCCCTTCCTGACCACTACTCCTCCTATTTCTCCTCCATTAGAATATATAAAATCCTAGAGAGCAAGACCTGTCTTCTATTTTGCATTCACTAAGCAAAGTGTTTGGTACTTAAACTTAGTAAATGCATTTTTATTCATTTTTTTAAAATTCTCTCATTCTGCTTTAAGTTATAACCTCTAACTACCAAGGAACTGGCAATGTGGTAAAAAGTATTGAACTGAAAGGACTATACCAAGGTGCTCCCCAAGGAATATATTTTTCATGACTATATCTAAAAAGACTATATCTAAAAGGAGCTACTCCTCAAAACTGATTTTCACACAAGAAAAAAATCAAAATGAAGGCTTCCTTTGAGAGATGCTGCCTAACATCAAACACAGTAGCCTCCTGGGGGGCTGTCTTATTCAACTAAAAATTACTCAATCTATGATCTGGCTTAGAAGCCTAGAGTTTTAAGACCTGAGTTCAAAACTGGCCTCAGATACTTATAGTTGTCTCACCCTGGACACATCACTTAACTGCTGTATGCCTTAATTTCCTCATCTGTAAAATGGACATAACAGCATCTCCCTTCCAGGGTTGTTATAAGTATTAAGGGAAATAATATTTGTAAAGCACTTAGCATAATGTCTGGCACATAGTAGGAGTTTAATCAAACCTTGTTTCCTTCCTTCTTCTCTCATAGCAAAGAGAAAGAACACTAGAATAGAGTGTGGGACTCCAAGGTTCAAGCACCGCCTTTGCCACTTGCCACCCACGAACTCTGTAATCCAAAATGGTGGGCTGATATGTGGTGTTACAGGTAGCCACAGTCATGTATCTTATTCTTTCCCCAATCACAAGAGATTTCCTTCCAAGCATTATCTGCTTTCATTCAATGGCCCAAGCCCTTACAATTCTTTCAGATTCACTAAGAATTGACACCTACTTCTCTTTTGAGTGATTCAATAGAAATATCTAGGCCTTCTGTGACTGTATTAATTGGAGTAGGATTACACTAACGATCTCAAATAAAAACACAAATGGCTTACGGAGAAAAATCTATTTTGTTCAGCCTATAAACCTAAAGGGGAAAACATTTTAATACTGAGTCTTACTTTCCCACTAGTTATGTTTTTGCCTTGACCTTCTCTAAGGGAAAGCAAGCCAGGACATCTAGAATTACTCATCTGAAAATTTTAGATTGCTCATCATATTTATATATATATATATATATATATATATATATAAGTCCGAACAAGCATTATAATTTTCATGGCAATATCCTATAGCAAAAGTCTTCAATTCTGACTACTCAGCAGGTTTTGTAGGAATCCAGAATCAAGCCTATTTCCACCAACCATTAGAAACCAGAACACCATAAGCAAATCCAAATTAAGCAGACAATATGAAACCTTGAAAATGAGAAGAGAAAAAAATTGGAGAAACTAGAATATGTTAAAAAGAAAACAAAACTTGTCACCTTGAAAGCATCAGTGTTGAATAGAGACTTATTTGATTCAACAAATGCCTAAGTATCCACTATATGCAAGGCAAAAACAAGAAGTTCTGCCCTCAAAGAGCTTATATTCTACATCTACATACAAAATCAATCAACAGCAAAGATTTATTACGTGCCTACTGTTAAGGAAACTCAGGAGATCACACAACAGGTGACAGTGGGAATTGGGTGAACCACACTGACACCACCATCTTGTGACCCAATTCTGGAGCTAGCTCAGTTCCTTTCCCTTCAATTAAGGGTCTAGTCCAGGGATGAGGAACCTGCAGCCTCAAGGGCACATGCAGCCTGATTCGGTCTGATTCATTCAAAGGGTTGCACTTGAGGACCTAGAGGACCACATGTGCCCTCGAGGTCACAGGTTCCCGACCCCTGACCTAGTCCAATTTCTGTCTTGTGAGAAATTCAACTGGGAAAATTGGGAGAAAATCTTACTGCATTGTTTGAATCTAGCCTTGCATGGATGGACTACCTCTCTCTGCTCTTTATAGACCCTTAACTAAAGGCCTAGATGATGCTGATCAGAAACCCAGTCAGATCCAAAGTGATTACACGGAGTTTTCTCACAATTGTACATCTCAATTAACCCCACATGTCTTACTTGCACTGATCAGTTATTGATCCAGTGTTCCTTTGATTGCTTACAGACACCTGGAGGTAGGGGGCCACCTCTTTTTCTGATTTCAGGAATTGCACCTGTTCACTCTCCCCCTCCCAATTTGGAAAGCTCTTAATTTTTCCTCCAATTAGAAATCAAATTGACTAATTGTGTAACATAGTTAATTGGTTTTTTTTAATTAAGTGGTCTTACTTGGTCTCTTTACTTGGTAAAAACTGGTCTCCCCTTGTACTTAGGGTCCAGCGTCAAAGCTGAGGACCCTGGTCCTACTTTCTCAAGTAATTGTCATGTATTGCTTAATAAATCTCTACACTCAGAAGCTTGGACCTTTGTTTCCTTGGTCATTTCATTTTCCACTGACCACGCTATCTACCAGGGATTGTGCTAAGGACTGGTGATACAAAGATAAAACTAAACAAGCCCTAACTTCAGGGGGCTTACATTTCAGTGGAAGAGCCAACAGGCACTCATGTAAGCCTACAAACAATATATAAAGAATGAATACAAGGTAGTTTGGGAAGAGAGTACACTCCAGGAAAACTTTCATGAGAAAAGCTGATCGGAATCTTACAGAGGGCCAGGGATTCCCAGAGATAAAATTGAGGAAGGAATGCATTGCAGGGTCAGTCAGCACAAAGGACAGAGGTGGGAGCTAAATTATTGTGGGTACACTATATTGAAGAGGCCAGTTTGTCTAAGAGGGAAAAGAAGGAAGTGTAAAAAGAAAAGTTAGGGAGGAAGGGGTCAAAGTTAGGAAGAGTTTCAGTTTTCAGATATAGGAGTTGATATTTTAACCTGAAGAACCTCCATGTTCCCGTCACTGTGACCCTGGGCTCTGACTGGTGAGTAGTTAGTCACTTGAGATTGCCCAGTCTTGGGCTTTCCACATTTCCTGGCTATTTTCCTACCATGCCACCTGGGGTCTAGGCTCTGCCTCCAATCCAGACTCAAACCCTATCCTGTTCTAAGCTCTTAGCTCTAAATCAATAATCAACACCACCATGCCTGGAAAAGTCATTTGCTGTATGATTCCACCCCAAAACACCCCTTCCTGGCCACCACTCTCATATATTCATTGTGTTTCCACAGTAAACACAACCTTGAGGACAGAACATGTCTTGTTTTCTTGCATTTATATACCAATTATCAATGTGATACTTAATAGTAATCAAGTAATACATGGTTACTTTTCTTTTTTTATTCTTTCATTTAATAAGGAGCTAGGAGAATTTACTGGAGTGAGTAAAGGTGATTTTCAAGAAAGTCACTTTGGCAGCTGTGTGAAGAAGGATTGTAGGGATAGGCTTGAGGTTGAAAGATCAATAGACCTCCTCAATAGACCAGTAAAGAGGTGATTGATAGCCTGAACTCAAATAATGGTTGTGTGAATAGGGAGGGGAGGACAAGTCAAAGAGATGCTGTGGAAGGAGAAATTGCAGGACTGGGTCATGGATTCCATATGTGGTATGAGGGAGTGAAGAGTCAACCACACCACCGTGGTAGCAAACCTAGGTTACTAGAAGGCTGGCAATGCCTGAGGCCATAATAGACAAGTGCAGAATAGGGAAGGATTTCCAGGGAGAAAGATAATACGGTCTGCTTTGGGCAAGGTGAATTCGAGATGCCTACAACTTGAAATGTCCAACAGGCAACTGGTGGTAAGGCTGGATTAGAGCTCAGGACACGGATTACAACTGAATAACTAGTGTTCATGTGACGTAGCTTGGGGGAGGGGGGGTCATCATCCACACAGGCATGGAAACTGAGCCAATACGAACTATGCATAGTATGACTAATGATGGGGAAAATCAGATTTCATTCTAAGAGGGAAAAATGCATTCCAGATACTACAGGAACCAAGCATGAAAGCAGGATTCATGAAGAAAAGTTAACAGGCCAGTCAGACTGGAACAAGGAATCTGTGAAAGACAATAAAATTAAATGAGACTGGAAATGTAGGCAGTAGTCTCACTATTAGGTGAATGCAGTGGATAGAGAAATGGGCTTAGGAAGGAAGACATCTTCATGAGTTCAAATCTGGCCTCAGATACTAACTAGCTGTGTGACCCTGGGCAAGTCACTTCACTCTATTTGCCTCAGTTTCCTCATCTGTCAAATGAACTGGAGAAGGAAATGGTAAAGCACTCCAGTATCTCTGCCAAGAAAACCCCAAATGGCTCATGAAGAGTTGGCCATGTCTGAAATAACTTAACAACAAGTCTCATTATAGGATCCTTTACATGCCAGGTTGAAAAATTCATTTTCTCCTTGAGGCATGGAGAGCCAGTAAAGTTGTTTTGAGTGGGGAGTATTAAGTAGCAAGAGGACATGAGGAGATCTGAGTTTTAGAAATGCAAATGTTGCTGCCATGTGGAAAATGGGCTAGAGCCAGGAAAGCCTGGAAGCAGGAGCAGTTAGGAGGTTATAGCAATACTCTAGAGGTAAGAGATGATGAGGGTATGGACCATAGTGGTGACTGAATAAAGAGAAGGGTTTAGAACTGAGAGACAATGAAGTGGAACTGGCTAGATCTTGGGGAAGAGGAGTGAGAGAAGTCAAAATGGATCAGTAGAAGGATGGTAGTGTCAACCATGCAATTGTGCTTAAAAAGGTGTTGAAACTGTTTGTGAAACTATTTGACTTCCTCGGGTTACATTCTCTTTGAACTCTATTTCCATTCCTTGACCTCCTTGGAGTATATGCCCAAAAGTAGCATGACTGGATCAAAGACAGAAGGGAAAGTTCCCATAAATGCCAAAATATATAAACCGGACTCTCTCTGATTTGAAAAAATGGTGACATATTGGATGCCCTCACCAAATGAGAAGCAGTTGAACAAAGTGATATTTGAATATAAATGGAATATAATCTATTGTAAGAAACGGTGGACACAAGGAATTCAATGAAATACAGGAAGTCGTGTATGAGCAAGCAGAACCAACAGGATATAACATAAAAGAACACAATTAAAAGCTATCAGAAATCAGATCCACGCAATCCATGACCAGTACTGACCCAAGAAGACTAAAGATAAAATGCCTCCCTCCTCTTGGTGGAGGGGTGATGGGCTATGAGGCATTCATTCTCTGTTAGAAATAGCAATTTAGAGCTGGGATAGACATCAGAGTCCAACCCTCTCCTTTCAGAGATGAGGAAACTGAGGTTCAGTGAAGCAGAGTGACTTACAAAAGGTCACACATGTAGCCAATGGCAGTCAGAATTGGAAGACAAGTCTTTTACTTCCAAACGCAGCCTTCTTCCCATTCCCTCCTGCCCATAAGGCCCATGTGATTTTTTCTTATTTTTTTTTTGTTTAACTATTACTTATTAGTTATAAGCCAGGCCATTCAATAAAAGCTCCATTTTTTTCATTTTAAAAAAGAAAACTAGTTCAAAAGTTTATTCTGCCTTAAAAAATAATAATTCTTCCCAAAGAGAAATCTTAGCCATCTTAAAAGATCACCACACCCAAAGCAGAATGACAGTCTGGGAGGAAGATCAAATGTTCCTTCCCATTGCACAAAAAAACCATACTACCATCATCTGCCTGACATTTATTGCTAATATGACATGCACATAAGGAAATATGCAGAAAAATACAGTTCATTTTCTGCTCAATCTAGTAGAGTGTTTTTTAAAAGCCTTTGGAAATTTATAGGCACAAAAGAAAAAAATAGATTATTTTTCTTCTAAAATAGAATCTCTTTATAGCTTTGAGACCATCCTTCTTCTTGAACATCAAAGAGATAACTTGCCCAAGGTCACAATGGTCGTGAGTGGGTAAACCAGGATTTGAACACATGCTTTGTCATTTCCAATCCAGCCCTTGTTCAACTATAACAAGATGGAAGAGTTATAGTATGTCTTCTTCTCAATCATTTGCTCCAAATCAAAAGAGAAGGGTAGAGAATCAATAACAAAGTTGTTGATGTTCTTTAAGAAAAGAAAGTATCAAAGTAAACTTATGAAGTCAGATTTGGGCAAGATTCACAGTCTTTTATCTCAGTTTGCCCAAAGCAAGTTAGGTCCTTTGAGAGTAGGGTCCTTAGTCATTACCTTAATCTAAAGATCCTTATCAGTTCTGGCACTGATCTCACCTTAGCAGAAGCTAGGTAGCAACACAGTACACACAGAGGATCTGGACTCTGAAAGACCTGGGTTCAAATTCAGCCTCAAATACATACTAGCTCCGTGACCCTGGCCAAGTCAGTCAGTCTGTTTGCTTTAGTTTCAAACTTATAGTGCAATATAATGTTAGGAATACATCTAGAAGGGGGAAAGTGATCACAAAAATTTTGCATGGTTTCATCATGAACAAGACAGACCAGATTCACTATATTCCTTTTGATAGCATTACTAAACTGGTAGATGAGGTGAAGACTGTTGGTCTAGTCTGCTCAGATTTGACCAGAGTGTTTGATAAAGCATCTCATATTCTCATGGAGAATATGAGGACATATGGCCCAAACAGTTACATAATTGGCTGGATTCAGAAGAAGCTGCCAATGGTTCACTGTCAACACAACAGAAGGTCTCTAGCAGAGTACCCTAGCAATGGAAGTGTGCCATTTAACATTTTTATCAATAACTTGGATTACAGTAGAAATGGCATGTTCATCAACTTTGAAGACATTAAGCTGGGAGGGCTGATCAATACACGGGATAACAGAATCAGGATCCAGATGGCTCTTGATAAGCTAGGGAATGGGACTTGAAAAAGAAATTCAATAAGGATAAATGTAAAACCTTGCACTTGAAAAATCAATTTCATAAGAACAGGATGGTGGAGGCATGGTCTGTCTGAATAAGATCTAGGAGATTTAATGGACTGCAAGGTCATGTGAATCATGGTGGCAGTCAAGAAAGCTACATTCATAAGAGACAGGCTCTTAACAACAATCCTACTTGACTTCACCCCTAGAAGGTCAAATTCCACCTAAAATATGGTGATTAGGTCTGGGTATAGCCAAAGTTTAAAACATCAATAAGCTGGAGAAGATTCAGAAGAAGGCATGGGGAAGAGCCTTAAGATCATGTGATAAGAGCATCATTTGAAGGAATCAGGCATGATGAGGATGTTTTCAAGTATGTGCATGGAAGACAAGAAATCTTCTATATGATCCCAGAGGGAAAAACTAGAAATAGTGGATGGAAATGGCAACAAATTTAAGTTCTTATAACAACCAAAATTCAGCTAGATAATGTCATAGTACACAGAGTGCCAGGCCTGAAGTAAGAAAGATTCATCTTTGGGAGGGTCAAATCCAGCCTCAGACACTTACTAGGTATGTGACCCTGAGCAAGTCACTTAACTCTGCTTGCCTGAGTTTCCTCATTTGTAAAATGAGCCAGAGAAGGAAACAGCAAACTATTTCAGTATCTTTGCCAAGAAAATCCCAAATGAGATCACAAAGAGATGGATATGACCAGAACAACTGAACAGTAACCACAAAAAACAACCAAAACTGTTAAAAAATACAATGGGCTACCTCCAAAGAGACTTGGAAGTCTACCAGAAATGCCTGGAAGTCCATTTGTCAATATTCTGTAGCAGGATTTCCTTTTAGGTATGGGTAGAACTAAATAGACGTAGAAGTCCCTTCTACTCCGATTCTAGGATTCTGTTTACACACACACAACAGGTACCAGGCTGGAAAGTCTTTTATCATAGCCAAAGAAGGATGAGTTAATATACCAAACTCCTAAAATGTTTTGTAGAGACCAGTACAACATACTTTTCACATGAAAATAATCTTTCTAGTAAAGTATTTTAAATAAGAGTTGAAAACTAACAGAATTTGAAATTAAGTCTTAAAAATTAAAAGACCATCCTCTCTACCTAAACTGTAGTGTGATATCGTAGAAGGGGCACAAGTCTGAAAGTCAGAATACCTGAGTTCCATTCATGGCTCTAAGGCTAGTTACATCATTTTGGCTAAATCCCTTATTCTCACTAAGCATCGGTTTCCCTATCTGTCAAATGAGAATTCTAATACTTGCACCACTTATCCCACAGAAGCAGTATAGGTCTTACAGAAATCCTGCAGAAATAAGTTATGATTCATAGCTATTTGAGAACAACTTACTTAACTTCTCAGAGGCTGAGTTTCCTTATCTCTAAAAACACAACCAACCTCACATTTGAGAAATGGAAGTATATATAAGACATGGCATGACATACTGCGATTACGTTGACCTTGTCTATGGCACTTATTACATCACTTAGACATTTTCCAAAGCTCACTACTCACTACAGGATGAAAGTGAGGGCTGCTGGGAGGAAAGCACTGGGACTAGGTGAACGTGAATGTGGTGTAACAGGGAAAGCCCTGGATAAGCATCAAAGGCCCTGAGTTCAAACCCCTGTTTTGCTCATTACTATCTGCTTGACCTGTGCCATTGGAAGAGATGACCTCTGGGGTAGGAATAGTACCCTAACCTCTCCCCAATACAAGTAAGGTTAGTTTTTCTTTAAAAGGTATTAATTCCCTCCTCCCCCTCAAAGTCTAACAATGGGATAAATGACAAAATGCAAGAATAAAAATTTTAAAATATAGATAAATGAATCAATCAATGAATAAAAATAAATTTAAAAAGTATCAAGACATTCCTTGAAACTTGGTTGGCTCAGAGGACTAAGGATTCATAATGGTGACATCCATTTCTTCATCAGCTAAATAAGGAACAATGAGCACCTGAGAAGGGCAGGGACAGGTTGGGTGGGTGGGTCCCAGTCAGCAATGCAAGTAAGGGTGCTTTGCTTAGTTGAATAAACTCAAGGTGTCCTCAGTGTCTATCCTGAACCTATCTGGAGACAGGGTTCACCATCCCAAGAAAAGAAGAAAATCAAATGAAAGCCAAAATAAATTATATCTAAGCCAAGACTGATTTGAATATCCTTCTCCTTCTAATGTTAAGCAACTTTTTGGGTTAACCACCAAATGACTTAAGCTCTTCCCATTTTGTTCCAATATCAAACCTAGACGACTTGAGGATTCGCTAGAGTCAGGTCCAACCTAGAACAACCTCCAAGGTTCTCTTAACTCTAAATCTATATTTTCCTCTAGGTGAGTTGCTGTACCTGTGTAAACCCTATGACCTAGTGATAAGATCATTAGGCTTATAATTTCAGAGATCAAAGGAGGAAAAGGACCCATATGTACAAAAATATTTATGGCATCTTTTTTGTTATAGCAAAAAATATAAATTAAGGGGGATACCCATCCAACTGAGGAGTGGCTGAATAAATTATGACATAAGAATGTAAAGGAATACTATTATGTCATACGATGATGAAAGGGATGATTTCAGAAAAGCCTGGGAAGACTGGTATGAATGGATGCAAAGCAGTCTATATAATAACACCAACACTCTAAAGACAGACAACTGTGAAAGACTTTTATCCATACCAGGACCAACTGTGGTTCCAAAGAACTGATAAGAAGCATCTTAACTATTACCTGCTAGACAGGAGAAGGACTCGATACAGAACAAGGCACATTTTTTTGGACAAGACCTATGTAAAAATTATTTTACTCAACTTTGCATATTTATTACAAGAGTTTTGCAATTGGGGTGAAAAGAAAAGAGAAGTTCACCTTTCTACCACTACATCCCCCCCAAAAAGAACCAAATGAGGTCAGAATAATTTACACGAAAGTCAAGATTACTTTGAAAGCTACATGCTGAATTATACTGTGTATCTACAATTTTTTTTATTACTACTTAAAAATTATTTATATTTATTCTGTGAACATATGATAACAGCAAGCTCTTTGCAATAGAATTCACATTTTCACCCAAGTACAAATAGATAAGCCTTCTAGCTGCTCTCTGATTCATGACTGGCAGACTCAGACACAGAGCTTCACCCAACTGAATGGATATATATCATCATCATCATCAATAAGCATTTATTAAGCACTTACTGTGTGCCTGGCACTGGGCTGAATAAGTTCTGGGGACACTAAGAAAAGAAAAAACATGATCTCAGCTCTCAAGGATCTCATTCTAATGCAAGACAAAATGTAAATACCCATAAATATACCAGTTAGTCATAGTGTAAATGAGAGGTGGTGGTTGTTGTTGTTTGACTCTGTGGAAAAGGAAGGGGAAGGGAAAGAGGAAGAGAAAAATGGGAAAGGGGAAGGGGAAAAAGGGTAGGGAAGGGAAGGAAGGAAGGAATAAAGGGAGGGAAGGAGGGAGGGGGGAAAGAAGGAAGGAAGGAAGGAAGGAAGGAAGGAAGGAAGGAAGGAAGGAAAGAAGGAAGGAAAGGAGGAAGAGAGGGAGGAAAGGAGAGAGAGCAACAAAGGAAAGTTGCGTTGCCCAACTGACCAGTTCCACTTGAATCCCCAATGTGGCACCTCTCACTCACAGAGCTTCTTGTATGTCCTTCATTCTCAAAGAGGACCATGACATCAGGGAGGTGATGCCATGACATGCAAGGAAATTGTATTTTAAGTGACAGAGGGCCATGCAAAGTCACCAGGTAATCTCAGAGGGAAGGAACTGGGAGATAGGAAAGGTCTCTGGCTGAAAGTGGGATTTTAGTTCAAACTTCAAGGAAGCCAGGAAAATTAGAAGGCAGAAATGAGTAGACATGGCATGGGGAAATCGCTAGTGAAGAGACAAGGGGAGTTTAGTATAAGAAGATTGAAAAGGTAGGAGTGGGCCAGGTTGTAAAATATTTTATTTACTCATTCATTCATTCATTTATTGAGATTTGCTCTCCCTAGCTCATCAAGGTTAAAGGTACACTGGCTGCTCATAGGATCAATCCCACTATGGACCACTATGGAAGCTTTGACCTACTGCTCTGTTTCTGACCTTGGCTACTTTACCCCTCCTTATGCCCCATTCTCCATGTTCCTAGAAGCCACTCATCATATAGGTATAGGACTTAGTGAGGATACCCAGTCACCTCTAGTCCTACTGCAGCTCAGAATTCCTAAGTTCAAGTAATCCACCAGCCTCAACCTCACCTGATAACAGAAATTAGTCATAGATCACCAACACACCCAACGGTGAGGAGGTTTTAAAAGCAAAATAGATCATTTTATATTTGATATAAATTATATAAACTGAGACAAAGAGAGGGTCTGCAATATGGTCAGATCTGTATTTTAGGAATATCACTTTGGCTACTGAGTAGGAGATGGACTGAAGCAGAGAGACTTGAGGCAGAGAAACAAATCCCTTATTTGATCCAATTATTGCAATGGTCCTGGTGTAAGATGATGAAGACCTACACCAGGGTGGCAGTTGTGTTAAATGGAGAAAGAGGGAACGATGGGAGAAATATCATGAAGGAAGACTTGGTGATAGATTAGACATGGGGCATAAGTCCAAAAGGGGAGCTGAGCATAACACTGAGGGTTGGAAACTATGTTAACTGGGAAGATGGTGGTACCTTCAATAGGAATACAGTCAAATGATTTTTCCCCTCCTATGGCTAAGGAAATCTCCTTTTATTAACTGGATAGTTGGAGGACCTCGGATTTTATCTCTAATTTTATCCCAGTATCAAACATAAGCTAGCAGACCAGACTGGGTCAGATTCAGACCGGAACACTCTCATTCTTCAGTTAAGAAATTGAAGCCCAGAGAGACTGGGCTTAAGAGACCTCAGACACTGAGTGTAGGGTTTTCGATGTAGCAGATGCTTAATGAATATTTGTTGATTAGCTTGATGAGTTGCCTGAACTTAAAAGGTGGAAAAGAGCCTTGGTTATCACATCTCATCTCATTATTCTCCCATTCATTCTTTTACACCCAACGATGCCACAGGCAGTGGGATTTTATGAACACAACAGGCCTAAAAAAGAGAGAAGCTTTTGAAAGTGAGGAAGACATTTCTTCTTCCCACTCCATGGTCACATCTCTTTCCTCTTTCTCTCTTAAGGCTTCTCCTCCCACTTCCATGCATCCATTTGACCTTTAAGACAAGGCAATGTATGAATCATTCCACATTTCCTGACCTTTCTCTGCTTCTGTGAGGGTCCTTAGGAACCATGTATGTCCTTGTGTGCCCAATACAAGGCATTCCTGCACCGCAGCAGTGGCAGAAACTGGGCTGAGGCACCAACAGTGGCCCATATCTAAGACTGATTCAGGGGACTGGCTCATTTTAGTCCCAGCTGGGTCCACCCTTTAGAAGCATCACACCCTCTTAAAAGACAGCAAAAGAGATCATGTGGCCCTGGCCGACCCTGGAGAACTGGGTAACAAAGTCCAAGAGAGGAGACCCCAAGTCCAGCCACCAGTTCTGTGCTTAGCCCAGTGCCTGGCACATGCTTTCTTTCAGATAGACTGTCACTTGGTAACTATATAGTCCTGGGCCTGCCTGTTCATCTATAAAATAAATGACTTGAACTGGGTGACTTTCAAATTTCCTTTGGCCTTTAAAACTACGTGAATTTAGAAAAATCTGCAATTCATTTAGTATCTTACTCTATTCAGGTTCGGATTCATTGCCCAAGGTTCTTCTGGTAAATCAGAATAGGAAGAAGGCACGGTGAGCTGGGAGTGACCCCAGAAATCATCTAGTCTAAACCCCACCCCCTCCTTTATTTTACAGATAAGAAACTGAGGCTCCAAAAGGGGAAAGTATCTTAGCCAAGGTTACATAGGGAGCAGGGGCAGCTAGGTGGTGCAGTGGATTGAGTACCAGTGCAGGAGTCAGGAGAATTTCACCTCAGACACTTAACACTCACTAGCTGTGTGACCTTGGGCAAGTCACTTAACCCCAATTGCCTCATCCTGGGTCACCTCCAGTCATCCTGATGAATATCTGATCACTGGATTCAGATGGCTCTGGAGGAGAAGCAAGGCTGGTGACCTGCACAGTCCTCCCTCACTCAAAACAAAGTCAAGTACAAGTCATGTCATTATTTCTCTGATGGCAAGTTCTTCTTCAGCAACAAAGGACGAACACACATAGGGAGGAAACAGCTAAGTCAGGATCTGAACTCAATTCCCAACTCCAAATCCAGTGTTCATTCCACTACATTATGCCACCTCTTGCTAGGGCAACTGGGTGGTATGGGGTATAGAGCACCAGCTATGGAAATCAGGAGGTTGGTTCTGTTGTTGTCATTTTCAATCATGTCTGACTTTCTGTGAGGGGAGTCAGGAAGGGCTTGAGTTCAAATTTTACCTCAGACACTTTCTAGCTGGTGACCTTGGGCAAGTCATATCACCCTGTTTGCCTCAGTTTCCCCATCTGTAAAATGAGCTGGAGAGAAAAATGGCAAACCCCTCTAGTATCTCTGCCAAGAAAACCCCAAATGGGATCACCAAGAGTCAGACAGTCTCTAGAGACACTCCCATCTCTATGATCCTACTTTCTTATTCTCCACCATTCCGTTCTAGCTAACCATACAATTTGGTAACTTGATCCTACTAGAAACCATGGTTGTTACATGCGTCATATCATGTTATTCATTAACTGCTTTAGGATCTTGTCTCTGAAACAAGATAACAAGGGACTTGTGAAAAGGGATCACTCATTTTCCTGATGTCATGGTGTGTGTTCATCCTTCATTGATGAAAAAGACCATGCCATTAGAGAAATAATGACATGACTTGCACTTGACTTTGTTTTGAGTGAGGGAGGACTGTGCAGGTCACCAGCCTCGCTTCTCCTCTAGAGCCATCTGAATCCAGTGACCAGATATTCATCAGGATGCCTGGAGATGAGCCAGGATGAGGCAATTGGGGTTAAGTGACTTGCCCAAAGTCACATAACTAGTGAGTGTCAAGTGTTTGAGGTGACATTCGAACTCAGGTCCTCCTGACTCCTGCACTGGTGCTCTATCCACTGCACCACCTAGCTTCCTTGAAGTCATAGTCCTATTGAAATAATAGGCAAAACTGGAATCAGACAGAAGTGGGTTGTAATTTCCCATCATCCACTTCCTATCTGTGTGACCCTGAGCAAGTCAATTCATTAATCTGAGACTCAGTTTCCTCATCTGTAAATCTTGGGGCAATAATTAGATCAAGTAAAATAACGTACATAAAGTGGTACTATGGATGTGCTATCAATACTCTGCTATCCCACCAGGACAGCTCATGAATACTGTGTTTAACTGTATTACTTTAATGACTAAGCTTGACCCCAGAGATAAAATACACCTCCCACCTCTTCTTTGCATTGCAAATACCATCAGACTCAGTTGATGTGAGGTTGGTTTTGCTGAACACACACACACACACACACACACACACACACACTTTTTTATTCTGTATAATAAGAGAGAGCTCTCTTGGGGAGAGAAAGAGAAAAAGAGAAAGATTTATAAATGAAGGTAAAGTAAATTTTTAAAAGGAATTCATATATTTTAACATGTTTATCAACAGAGAGTTCAGAGTAAATCCTTGCATATTTGTTTACATCTCCAGTCTTTCTTCCTGGATAAACTTTCTACTACTTCCTTGGCCTGTGGCAAGCCATACCGGGGCCTGGGACCACTATCTGCTCTGCAAAGCCAGGCAGAGAACATTCATCTTCAGAAGCCCTTCTTGTGCAGTATTATCATTATGTGGTGAGAAGGTGGTTCGGGTCCATTACTTCAGCCAGCTTGGTGATACACCGTAGAAGTATATTTCCACTATTACAAATGCTACATAATTTTTTCTACAGCGTTTTTCTGCAACTTTGCAAAGTGCTTTGTATGTATTATCTCACTGGAATCTCAAGCTTCTCCCTAGACCAGTCTTTCCTCTTCCTGAAGACAGGTCTGACCACATTACAATCCCCCCGAATCAGTCAACTTTGGAGGCTCTTTATGACCTCTAAGAACAAACGTGGAATCTTCTAACTAGCTTTTAATGCCATTTATTACCTACTTACTTCCTAGCTTTCCAGTCCTTTTCCTGTCTTACCTCTTCCCTTCCACTTAATCCACAATCCAATGATACCAGTCTCCTTTCACAAGACACTCCCATTTTCTCACTAACATTTCAATGGAATCCTGGGAGCAAGTGGAAGCAGTTATTTCTACTACCACTGTGGAAGCACCCCAGGTTTCCAAGGTCCCTAAGGTTCCATCCTGATATACCACAGATGATTCCTAAAGATGCAGCTCTCTGAAGTTCAAAGACCCAAGAGGTAGAGATCAGCCAACGAACCCAAGTGAGCCTGGAATAAGACCAGGCAAGGTTGTCCATCCCACACAAAAGGCTAGCACAGGGTGGAATCTGGTCATCACACAAAACCCCAGGTCAGGAATTAAAACAAAAGAAACAAAGAGAAGAAAGAATTATCAGAGATACAGAGAGAGATGTCATAACAACTGCAAGCAGAGACTCAAAACAAAAAAAAAAAAAAACCAAAAAAAAATTTTATTTTCCACAGGAACTGCATGAATATCTAGAAGAAATGGATCAAAAGATAAAAGAAGAATTAGGAGCAGAAAAATTGCTTAGAAGTAGTAAACCCAAGTAATGGGCTCCCTAAATATTGGAGTAGGACAAACAGAAATCAAGCACTATATCAGAGAGCAAATATTAAAACAAAATCAAAAGAATGACAATCTAAAGAAAATTAGAATATCTGATATTGCAAATAACTAAACTGGGAAAACAGATCAAGAAGAGATCACTTGAGAATCAGCAGACTCACCAAAAACTATGATATTAAAAAGGGAAAATGCTCAGACCCTAGATTCAAGAAATCACAAATGAAAACTGCCCCTCTCTATTGAAAACCAATGGCAAAGTGAAGATAGAATCCCAGCAATCAGCTCCTGAAAGAAATTCCAAATGAAAAGTCCCAGAAATGCCACAGCCTAAACCCAGAGTTCCATATCAAAGAAAAAATATTGCAAATATCCAAAAAGAAGCAGTTCAAGTACCAAGATACAGCAATCAGAATCCCACAAGACCTGGTATCTTCTACCATAAACAAAACAAGCTTGGAATACACTACCCTAAAAAGCAAAAGATAGAGGCTTATAACATAGCATAACTTACCCTACAATGCTGAGTACAGTCCTAGAAAGGAAAGAATGGATCTCTATTGGAACAGAGGTCTTTCAAGTATATCTGATGAAAAAACCATAACTGAGTGGGAAATTTCTTTTTGGTATGGATCCTGCATTGTATTTTCTTTCCAATTACATGTAAAAACAATTTTTAACATTCGTTTTTCAAAATTCTGAGTTCCAAATTCTCTCCTGCCCACCTTCTCTTCCCCCCCTTCACTGAGAAAGCCAGTAATTTGATATAGATTATACATGTACAATCATGCAAAACATATTTCCATATTAGTCATGTTGTAAAAACAGACACCCCCCCCCAAAAAAAGAAAAATTAAAAAAGTAAAAAAGTCTGTTTCAATCTGTACTCAGATGCCATTAGTTCTTTCTCTGGAGGTGGATGACATTTTTCATCATGAGTCTTTCAGAATAGTCTTAGATCATCATAATGCTGAAAATAGCTAAGTCATTCACAATTGATGAGTAGGAAATTTCAAAAGTAAATTTATTTAAGCAATTGAAAGGAGATGAATGATGATGCCATGCAAACATTCTAATGCAGAAGAAACAAGTATCTCTTCAGAACTGTAATGTCTTGATTTTTTGAGAGTTAAATAAAAATATTTAACTGAGGACCTATGGGTTCTGAGAATTTGGAGAAAGGAAAGAGAACAGAAAGTAAAAGGAATATAGTAGTAGTACAGAAAAGGAGGAAGAAGAGGATAGAACCTGAAATGCCTCATAACTGAGTATACAAAGATGAAGGTTTTGAAGTAGTCAAAGAGCTGGACACACACACACACACACACATATACCACACACACACACCATACACGCACACACACCACACCACATACCACACACACACACACACACACACACACACACATATATACACACACACCACACACCCCCAGCTTGGTATGGAAATATATCACACTAAAAAAGGAAACAAGTCAAGAGGAGAGGAGAGGTAATAAAAAAGGAGAATAATTCTTGTTGTTCAATAGTATCCAACTTTTTGTGACCCCATTTGGGGGGCAAAGATCTTGGCAAATATACTGAAGTAGTTTGCCATGTCCTTCTCTAGCTCATTTCAGACTTAACTCTAATCAAAATGACCAACCATGTTTCCAGACATCCTCTGGGGAAGCACATTCCTCACTTCCTGACATAAGAGTGATAAACTCAAGATGTAGGATCTGTTCTGCTTTATTATACATACTTACTTGTTACAAAAGACATACTTCTTCTGTTTTTATTTGGGGCAGGGGGAGAAAAGGGGATTGGCAATAATGAAGGTCATTTAGCCTTTTTTTTTAAAATATACAATGTAGGTGTTATAACGGATAAATCATTTGGACTTGAAGTCACAAGACCTGAGTTCAAATCTAGTCTCTCATATTTTCTAGCTGTTTGACCCTGGACAAAAAGAAAAGGTCACTGAAATATTTTCTTAAATACACTAAAGAAATTAGAAGAAAGGAGCACAGACAAGTAGCATAGCTTTGAAAATAGCTTGTGAAATTCATCATTTCTTTGTGTCATGTATATATTGAAATGTTCACTTTTTTTGGTTTGCTTTTTAGTTCAGAATAAAAGAAAATGTAGAGAAGGAGGAGAAGAGGAGAAGACCTGATGACACAGACATCTAGGAAATTATTAGAATTCACTCATGATAGAGATTCACAGTTTCACATGCAGATCTCTTTTTCAATTCTGCTTTGTGTGGGAAAATGTTCACGTTGGTTGATTTCAATATCATAAGTAAAAAGAATTTTAGAAAAAAGAGAGGAAGTGAATACAAACAGTTTTTCAGAAAGTTAGCTGAAAAGGGGAGGAAAGATACAGGATCATTGCTCTCAGGAGGAACAGAATCTGAACGTTTTTAAGGAGAGGGGAGAAAGGTACATTTGTAAGCAGCAGAGAGGAACCCAAAGAAAGGGAAAGTAAGTGCTGGGTGGCACGGTAAATAGAGCGCCAGGCCTGGAGTCTGGAAGACCTGAGTTTGAATGCTGTCTCAGAGGTTTTATTATACAATATTTTTTAGATCTTGCCCAGGCATGACCTTGGAGAAGTCATTCACCTGTCTCAGCCTCAGCTTTCCCATCTACAAAACAGGTGGCAAAAATGGAGCCTCCTTCACCAGTATGTTGTAAGGAACCAATAAGGTAATACATGCAGAGTGCGTTGTCAAACTAACAGTGCTACATAAATGTTAGCTACTATTAAATTCTATCTGGTTCTTCTGTGAGGCAAGATGGCAGGTAGATCTAGCCCCATTTTATAGATGTGGAAACTGAGGCACAGAGTTTCTCCATGACTTGCTTCAGATCACTCAGCTAGTAAGTGGCAGGGCCAGGATTCCAACTCAAGTCTTATGATTCTAAATACAGGATTCTTGGCACTACTCATCAGTTGTATCTACGCAACAGACGTCCTGGAGTTAATTCACTGTTGTAGGAGAAAACAAGAGCTACACTATATACAAGATTGGCTAACAGTTGGTTATAAACTATAATGTTCTTAAGGGTACAAAGGTTCCTTTCATGGGATTTAATCTAATGCACAAAGAAACACCATATTTCCCAAATACAAAGTGAAGGAAAAAACGGGGAGACTGAGGTTAGCTTTGCTTACAGACTTGAGGCACAGGTCATATATGGAGTCTAAAAAAGAAGACTTGGTTCAAAAAAACCTCTAAAAAGAGAGGAGAGAGAATAGTCAAGGGGAAATAGTCCTGAGGTGGGAAAGGTCATTCTTTGGGCTGTTAACTAATTTACACTCCTGGTGTCCCACGCTGCTTAATGAATCCCTTCCTTCACCTCTGCCTCAGAAAATTTTCAGCTTCTTCCAGGTCCCACTTTCTCCCAGGGGGCCTTTCCTGATTTCACCCTCTCCACACCTTAGCACCTTCTCTCTCTCTCTGACACTGTTTTGTCTTGTGTTCAGTCTGACTCCCGATGGCCCCACTTATTCTATACATTCTAAACATTCCATTCTAAATAGACTATTCTCAGTAGGCAAATTAATTGTTTTTGTTACTCAGTCCTTTTTTTTCAGTCTTATCTCATTCTTCATGACCCCATTTGGGGTTTTCTTGGCAGAGATACTGGAGTGGTTTGCCATTTCCTTCTCCAGCTCATTTTACAGATAAGGAAACTGAGGCAAACAGGGTTAAGTGACTTGCCCAGGGTCACCCAACTAGTAAGTATCTAAGGTCAAATTTGAACTCAGGAATGAATCTTCTGACTCGACTGTTTCCTCTTTATAATCTCCAGCATCTACCACAAGACCTGAAAAATAATCTTGAAAAACAATTTGTTGAACTGAATTGATTTGTATTTGTTAAGCTGAATTAATTTACATCTATCACCAACAAGTCAGCGAGCATTTATCAAGCCCCTACATGTGCCAAGGCTGTACAAAATGCTGGGGATAGAAGAAAGGCTCACATTCTAGGCAGAGCATGCAAACAACTCTGTACAAACAAGATCTGTAGAAGATAAATTGGAGACCCCAACTACTGGTTCGAGGGGCATTTATGAAGCATCTACTGGTGCCAGTCTCTAGGCTGTGAAAAATATTCCTGGCCCTCAAAAGCCTGTGCTTTCTCCATCTGTGAGATCAAAGACTGGACAAGATGCTCCCAACATCCCTTCTCACTAACAATGGGTCCCCTCCCGTATATCAATGGCTGCATTGCAGAACAATGATGCCTTCAGACCCGTGACAGTGTGTGATGGCCACTGGCTCCCATGCTGCCCATGATTCCTGTGTCTTTCCTTAGTTTTAGCAGCCCTCACTTCTCCCTGCAATGGTTCTCACCTTCCCAGTACCAAAAACACACCTTCTAACCTGGGCTTAAAAAAAACAAGTAACCAAGATTCAGACACACACATACACACACACACACAAAAAACTATTACATTTGCAATTTGTATTACATGATAGGAGTAGAATTTAGGGGTAAAGCAAGTACAAATTCCAAGAAAGGACCAATAGAAAGGACCTCCAGGAAAGCAAGCAAATATGTCCAGTGTCAGAAAAAGAGTTGGCAGCGTCTGGTTCAGATCCTGAGAAGCCTGATTGCTTTTTTCCTGGTTCTCAAGTGCATTAGAGATCACTGAGCTCTGGATAAATGTGGGGTATATGAGAGAGAGAAAGAGGGGTTGCGGGGAGGGGGAGAGGGAGAGAGAGAAGGATAGAGGGAGGAAGGGAGGGAGGAAGGGGAGAGGAGAGGAAGAAAGTGGGGAAAGAAGAGAGTGGGGAAAGAAGGTGGATTGAGAGGGAGAAGGGGGAGGAGGAAAGAGAGATGGGGAAAGAGAAGGAAAAGGGGAGGGAAGGGAAGGGAGAGAAGGATGAGAGTGGGAAAGAGGAAGAAAGAGATGGGGGAGAGAGAGGAAGGGATGGGAGAGAGAGAGAGAAAGATAAAGGGAGACAGGGAGGGAGAGAGAGAAGGAAAGAGGGAGGGAAAGAGGCAGGGAAAGAGAAAAAAGAGGAAAGGAAAGAAAGAGAGCTTCCAAACAAGTTTCCATTTGAGGAGAAACAATTAAGTGCAAGACAAGCCCCAATTGGGGAGGAGGGGGAACTCAGCTGCTCAAGTTTAAGCTGGAACAATCCGAACACAATGTTTGCCTTTGGCTTTCCAAATCTCCCAGTGCCACCGAACTGCCAGCTAGCTCCTGTCATCCTCACCATCAGCATAGCATTTTAGTGGTAAGAGATGAGATGAGACATTCATTTCTTAAATTCCAGAATTTCAGAGCTGAAAGGAACTTCAAGGTTCATCTTGTCCTTGTTTTTCACAGACAAGAAAAGCGAAGTGATTCCCCCAAGGTCACAGATGTACTCCCAAGAAGAGGTAGAATTAAGGTCATGGGATGTGGGATGGGGTGGGATGGAATTGGAGAGCATGGGGAGGGGGAGCGGTCTTTACCTCTTCTGTGTCTTGGCCCCCTTGAAATTAGTCAGTCTGGGGAAGTCTATGGACGCTTCTCAGCATCGTGTTTTTAAGTGCATAAAAGAAACCGAAAAGAACATGCTGAAACAGTCACCAAAGTAAGATAAAATCAAAGATCGAGCTCACAAACTCCAGGTTAAAAACTCCCATCCAGCTTCATTTTACAGGTGCGAAAGCTGAGGTAGAGATTAAATGACAGCCCCAATGACACCAGGAGTAAGCAACACAATCTAGGGCTTCCCAGTCAGAGTCCCACACTGCTTTCCTACACTTTCATTTATCCCAATAGTGTAGAGAGAAGTGAACTTTAAAAAGATAGGAAAAATGGGTTCTGGTCCCACACCATGAGACCTTAGGCCAATCTCAACTGCCTTGTCTATAACAAAGTATATAATACCTGCTCTGCCTCAAGGGAACAGATGAGGCTCCATTTAAGCCACAATCTTTTTTTCTGTCTTTTGATTCATGCGTAAATTGGATTTAAGTGAGGCAGAGTTGCACGAAATCATCAGCGTCACTCTCCTCCAGAGTCATCATAGTCCAGTGGCAGGACAGAGTCAAGACAGCTGGTGATGGCTCAGGATGCAGTGGATGACCTTGGCATCTTCAGTGTCTAACCAAGCTCTAAGCACTCCACATCTCCTGCTTCATCTGTCATTATGGCCGTTGGAACAAACTGTTCTCATCCACCCATTCCACCAGATGAAGTCTTCACATGCTTGGGGCAGACACACCCCTAACTCAACAATGGGTATGAGAACCCTCGGTTACCCTCAACCTGGTTTGGCCTGTCTGCCTAAGGGTTTATCGGGGTGTAGATGCTGTGCATGCTGCAGCTTCTTGGAGCTACAGGTGAGAGTTAGGTGGACACCAAAGGTGGAAAGACCCCCAAACAGAGCTCGACAGCCATCACACCAAAGGTACTGGTCCTCCCTGAACACACCCTACACCCCATAAGCCACAACATACAGAGACTAAACGGTTCCAGATGACCTGGGTTCTAATCCTAACTCTGGCACTTACTACCTGAGTGACTTTGGACAAGTCATTCCCTCTCACTGGGCCTCACTTTACTCATAAACTGAGGAGTTTGAACTTAATAAGTGACCTCTAAAGGCCCTTCCTGTTCTAAATCTTAGCATTCGATGTTCCTTCCACTGTCCTTGGCTCTGATGTTGCCAGACCAGATGTCTGTTAGCATCTTACAAATGAGACAATCAAGGCCCAAAGAGAGGAAGTACAAAGTCATACATAGGGCTAATGATAAGGCTCCTGGATGGTGACCCCAATACTGAAAAGCATATCTGACTTCGGGCTAAGGAAAACTTGGAAATTCTTCTCTGTCCTGGAATTCTGGATTTGTAGCCACTTGAAGGCAATACTTCCAACAATCACACAAAGACTGAAACAAATGTCTTTGGTTTCTTCAGTTCCAAATTAACAGAGATGACACCCCAAGAAAGCTCACAGACTACTTAGACACCAGAAGCTGCAAGGAACCAGTCACCAATTGCTTAGCAACAGGACCATGCTGACTGGTTTTCTTACATGCAGAAAAGTCCCTCTTCACAGAGGTTAACCAAAAATATACAAGCCACCCTTATGGCCAACCATTTGGGCAGCAGACGCTTCAGACAAGCAGGAGGCAAGGCCAAGCTTAGCTGGGACTCCCCTCCCTGTCTGAGGAGCAGATGGGAAAAAACCTTCCCCGCTGGACCCGAATATCTCAGGACCTCTGAAAGGGCGGGGAACCGTAGTATTTGGTTTGTTTGTATAGATTACCGCGGGGTTGGGCGGAGGAGTGGGGAGGGGGCAAGGAGAGACAGAGACACCAGGAGAGAGAAGGGGAAAGAGTTAAGAGGAGAAAGGGAGAGCTCGTTGCCTAGAAGGCAAGTTTTTAAGTTTCTTAGGCACACATCTGCACCTTTCCCTGGGACAATATCAAGAGATGACTGCTTCTAGAAAGTCAAGTTCAATGCTAATCAGCGTGAGGCATGAAAGGGTTCGCAAGGGGGCTACGGATGCTCCTGCTTCCGCAAAGGTCAAATCCTGCTGGACCCAACCTGGATCCTGGCATCCCCCTGCTCCTTTCCTGGAACCTCGGCCCTTAGCCTAGCTAGCCAAGGGGTCCCAGGGGGAGAA
>CM053770.1:229528580-229551926 GCA_028658325.1 Potorous gilbertii
GGGTGGCCGCCGGCCCGGGAGGGGTGACTCGCCGGCCCGGGAGGGGTGGCCGCCGGCCCTGACCGGAGAGGGGCTGCACGAGGGTGACCCGCCGGCCACACTCACCCTCCGTGCCCCGCTTGGCCTCCCGGTAGCGCTGCCACAGGAAACTCTTCATGTCCGGGGCAGCTCCGGCCGCCGTGCAGAAGCCCCGGGCGCTGCAGCGCAGGCTGGGGGCCGGGGCTCCCCGAAGGCAGTCGCCCCGCAGCCCTCGCAGCGCCGCCGCTGCCGCCCGGCCGCCCAGCCGGGGTCCGGCCGCCGCGGCCATGCTCCGGCCGCCCGTCCGTGCCTCCCCCGGGGCCCGGCAGCGGCTGCGTCCGCTAGCACGTGGCGGCTCCGCAGCCGGCCGGGGCGGGGCGCTCGGGGCCGGGGGCGCAGCCTGGCTCCTGCTCCGCCGCGGGGAGGCCGGCTTAAGTCACTTCCTCGCGGCGTCCGTGGCAGCAGCGGCCTCGCTCCTCCGGAGTCTGTGGCACGGGAGGAGGCGGTCTGGGGACAGCCTGCGGGCATTGGTGCAAGGTGGCACGGGGGCGGGGCGGGGAGGCTGGGCCTTGGGCGCCTCCGCAGCCAATGCAGAGAGCGGCCGAGCGAGAGCGACAGCGCCCGTGGCCTCCTCCACCCCCACCCCGCTCCAGGCACTAGCTTCGCTAACGTGTGCTCGGATGCGCCCAGCCCCTCGAGGCTGCCGCTGCTCCCCTCCTCCCCCGCCCCACGTACCTGCCCTCCCCGGGCTGCGAGTTTCCTTTCCTGGGCACTCAGCTTACCCAGAGGTGCCAAAGAAAAGGGCCTAAGTGCTGGAGGGGACCGGGAATCTGAGTTGGAGGGTGCGTGGCCTCACCTCCCTGTAGTCCGATCCCTAACTCTAGTTCCAAGAATCGCAACATCCTCCATTCATACAAAACACTCGAAGGTGGGATCCGAGGACCAGGCGGAAACGTCACCTCCGATGCTGGGCAATTCACTCCCCCTCCCTGGACTTCAATTTTCATGGCCTCTGATGTCTCTCCCAACTCTAAATCTGTGGTCTTCATCCCATGGTCCTCAAGGTCGAAATTATTTTAACCGTAATGAAATGATGCCTGTGTTATTTCCACTAGTTAGGAAGTTCAGTCGTTTTTATTCCTGTCGATTCTTCATGACCCCATTTGGAGTTTTCTTGGAAGAGATACTGGAATGATTTGCCATGTCCTTCTCCAGGTCATTGCACAGGTGAGGAAACGGAGGCAAACAGGATTTGAACCCAGGATTTCCTGATTCTGACACCATGACACTCTCCTGTCTCTTTTCAGTAATTCTAATTACTGAGACATAAAAACAACTAGTACTGACCCCCAATACCAATGATTCCTTTAATGATGTTTTGTTTTGTCAATTTCCCAACCCCTTCTTGAGTGTATATGTATTACTTAAATTGAATATGAATTTCAATTAAACATGTTATTAAAATTCTTTCTCCTACTTTCATGCCTTTATTTCAGCCTGTCTACCATAGAATATTCAGTCTCCTCTCCTTTCCTCTGGGCTCCCTTCAAAGCAAACCTCCTACAGAATTCTCCCCACTCTTTCCCCAAGTCATTGCTTTTCCGTGGCTGAGCAAAGTACTTTGTATTTATTCTGTATGTACTTTTTTCCTTTATCAGCAGACACCCTACCACCACCATTTGTAGAATGTATGCTCCCCACAGGCTGAAATGTTGAAACTAGTCTTTGTATCCTTAGCAAAGTACCTTGCACTAATGGGTACTTAATAAATGCTCACTGGATTTGCTTGACATGCGTAACACCCACTGAGATAACTGGAAATACCCAGATTATAGAATCATAAATTTTATTTTTGAAACCCTGAAATTGCTACTCTAAGCACTAATTTGAAGAATTTAGGAGGCAATAAAACCTTCCTGCAGGAAGAATATAAAAGCAAGGAAACTTAGAAAATGAGATAGTAAGGAACTCAATGCAGAATTGAGGGCAATGCAAAGCATCATTTAGCCCACGGAGGGTTTGCTGGTCTGAGCAGCTTCCAGTCATCTTTTCCACTGACTGTATGGCTACTGTGTGAACTGTGGTGTGCCCAGAGCTATCCTCGGTGTGTGGCTGCCTGGAGTTCCCAAGATTCTGCTGTTTTAGATGAAGCTTAGGGAGGCACTACTGCACCATATTTAATTGTTGCTGTAAATGATTGCATAAACAAACATAAAATCATTCACTTGTAACTACATCTTCACCCCCACCACTATCACAGAATTGTGTAGGTGAAGGAGACCTTTAGGGTCCCTCATTTTACTGATGAGAGAGACTCCAAGAGATGTGTCTTGGAAGGAACAAAGCCAAGATTTCAACCCTTGTCTCCTTGATACCAAATCCAATGTTCCTTCCATTACTGGAACTGCCTTTCAGTAAATCATCAAGGCTAAGCAGGGAACTAAGCTCCTCAAAGTGTACCTTGCTTCCCTTCCTTTTTTTTCCCTTAAACTTCGCTCCCCCTTTAAGGCTATCTTTAATGTTAATTTTAGCCTGATTTTACCTATATCAAAATGTTGGGAGGCATACTACAGACAGAGTCTGCCCTAGTTAACAACTTTCATGGGATGGTCCTAAGTAAGGGAGGAGACGGGACAGTGGATAGAATGCTGGACCCGGAATCAGAAAGGCCTGAATTTGAATCCTCTCTCTTATTGTGAGACCTTGGTCAAGCCACTTAATGCCTCAATTTCCTCATCTGTAAAATAAAGAGTACCTACCTCCCAGTGTGGTTGTAAGGATCAAGAGGTAACATATATAAAGCACTCTGCAGATCCTAAAGCTATGTTAAATACTAATATAAGCCCTGAAATACCTCATCTTTGAGGGTACTATCAGAATGATCAGGTCCTCTTATGGTCCATCCGCTGGGACTCTAACTGAAGGCAAAATGTTGGTCTGAATGGGCCATTGCTGCACTCCACCCTGGCAACTTCCATTATTCCTCAGGAGCTTAATAAAACACTGAATCTGGGAATTAGGCAAACTCTTGAGTTCAAATCAGAACTGGTTGTTAGATTCTGGTTTCTAATCCATTCTGCTATTCACTTCTGTTTTATGGGTGAGCTCATCCCATTCACATTCACTGTAGTGATGACTGCGTGTCATCCCAACCCATTTTCTGTTTCTTGTTCTCTCTGTTTTTATTCTGTCCCTCCTATTTTGCTTTATTTTGCTTCTAACCACTGCCTCCCTTAATCCACCCTTCCTTTCATTACCACCACCACCCTTTATCTTATCCCCTTTCCCTCCTATTTCTCTATTGGGAAAGATAGATTTCTATAGATAACTATGTGTGTGTATATGTGTGTGTGTGTGTGTGTGTGTGTGTGTGTATGTTCTTCCCTCTTTAAACCAATTCCATTGAGAGTGAGCAAGCACCGCCCACCACCACTACCCACATTTCCCCCTCCACTATAAAAGTAATTCCTTGAATGCCCTGTTTATCTGAGAAAATTTTCTCCTCCCTTCTATTTCTTCCTTCCCCCTTCTTCCAGTGCATCCATCTTTCTCACACCTTCATTTTGTTTCGGAGGGAAGAGATCATTCCAACAAAATCAACTTATAGCCATGCCCTCTGTCTATGTAAACTTCTTTTAAATGTCCTAATAATGAAAAAGTTCTTAGGAGTTACATGAATCATCTTCCCATATCTCTCTCCCCTCATCCCCTCTCCTCTCTCCATCACTGTCTCTCCCTCTCTGTCTCTTTCTCTCATACACACATATATACACACATGGGTGCACATAAACACATGCTTAAAAGTCCTCTCTTCATTAAATATCCTTTTTTCCCCTGAAGGATTATACTCAGTTTTACTATGTAGGTTTTTCTTGGTTGTAATCCTAGACCCTTTGCCTTCTGGAATATCAAATTCTAAGCTCTCTGCTCCTTTAATGTTGAAGATGCTAAATCTTGTTTTATCCTGATTGTAGCTCCACAATATTTGAATTGTTTCTTTTTGGCTGCTTGGAATATTTTCTCTTTGACCTAGAAACTCTGGATTTTAACTATGTATATTCCTGAGAGTTTCCATTTAGAGATTGCTTTCAGAAGGTGATTAATGGATTCTTTCCATTTCTATTTTACTCTCTGGAGCTAAGATATCAAGACAATTTTCCTTCATAATTTCATGAAATATGATGTGTAGGCTCTTTATTTGATCGTGGCATTCTGGTTGTCCAATAATTCTTAAATTATCTCTCCATCTATATGTCACATTTTCTTCTATTTTTCCACTCTTTCAAATTTGTTTCATTGTTTCCAAATTCTAATTTTAAGGAATTACATTCTTCAGTGAACTGTTGTGCCTCCTTTTCCATTTGCCCTATTTTACACCTCTTTTACCAGTAGGTCAATTCTGTTTTTTAAAGTGTTATTTTCTTCAGTTTCTTGTGCCTCTTTGACCAAGCTGTTAATTCTTTTTCTTTATAATTTTCTCACATCATTCTCATTTCTTTTTCCCAGTTTTTCTTCTAGCCTTCATAACTCTTTCTTTAACTTTCCCAGGAATTCTTGTTGGGCTTGGATCCAATTAACATTTTTCTTTGAGGGTTTACTTGCACCTATTTTCACATTGTCTTCTTCTGAGTTTGTATCTTGGTCTTCTTTGCCACTACAGTAGTTTTTATGGGCAAGTTCTTTTTTTTCCTATTTGCTCATTTTTTTCTAGCCTATTCCTTGACTTTGAACTTTATGTTCATCGAAGCACAGAAGGTAGGATTACCCTCCCTCAATCCCTCCTTCTCTATCTCTCTTCTGTTTCTCTCTTGTCTCTCTCTGTCTCTCTCTATATCTCTCCCTCTCCTCCTCTCTCTCCCCCCTCCTTTCTCTCTCCCTCTTCCCTCCCATCTCCTCTCCTCCCCATCTCTGTCTCTGTGTCTCTTTCTGTTGTACACACACACACACACACACACACACACACACATATGCACTTAAAGGGGAAAGTTTATGGAGGAGGGGACATTTAACATAAAGAAAAAAGTTCTTGAAAGGTAAGAATAAGGACAGATGTTATCCCAGGGATAGAGGATGGCCAATGGGAATTTGCAGTTACAAAACAGCTACTAATCCACTTTAATTGCAACAAAGTACACAAAAGAGTGTCAAGAGTGTCATAAAACAGCAAGAACAAAATGTTGCCCAAACTGAATCTGAACCAGCTCATCATTTTGCCTGATTACGTCCCTGCTGACTATAAATACTAGCTGTCACAAAGGAAAAGATAATGTGTTGCTCTCATGATGCCTTGTAGCCATTATCTTCAGAGAGATACAAGGTCTACCTTGATTCATTAGCTTCCTAAAGTGGTCGGTATGAAATAGGATTGACTCTGTGATGGCTTTGGTGGGCAGAATAATGCTGACCTGTGGCTGTTAGAGAACTAGCTCAGGGGAAAAAGAGTCTTCTCTATGAATTTCAAAACAATTTTTTATTCCCTGTTAAGTGTATTTTTCATAACATTGTTCAGATCTCAACACTGAACAGTACAAGTGTGCACTTAGAATCACAGAATTTCTGGGCTGGAAAAGATGTCAGGGGTCATCTAGTGCACAGGGAATTCCGGTTTGAATGTGACATCCCCCCCAAAATGGGCATCCAGCCAACTTGCTCCCTCATGGGCAGCCTATCTCACTTTTGGATAGCTAATGACTGGGAAGTTTTACCATATAACAAGCTAACCCTGCCTCTGAAGCTTCCACCCTTGACCCTTCGTTCTCTTGGGTCAAGCTGAACAAAGCTAATTTCTCGTTCAATTTGACAGCCCATCACATACTGGAAGACATCTGTGATACCCCAACTCTCCCAAGTCTGCTCTTATGCAGGCTAAATAAACATTCTCAGCTTCTTCCATCCATCCTGGTTGCCAGAATAATTCATGTTTTAGTGAGAAAGAAAGAGGTGTGGATTTGGAATCAGAGCTAGTCCTCCTGGAACACCCCATCCAGAATTTCACATGGAACAGGTACTAGGTGCAGATGGAAGGATAAGCTAGGCTCCTAATTGAATATAAGGAGCTAGATAAATGCATACTGAGTGACTGATAGAAACTTACACAGTGCTTTCAGTGATGCCAAGCTGTTCCCCAATGAGAATTCCCTTTTATAAAGCTAGATTATGAGCTCCTTGAAGGCAGGGACTGTCTTTTTCTTACTTGTAACCCTAGCACTTACCACAGTGCTTAGTGCAAAGCAGACACTAAAATGTTTACTGACTTTTGGTTTTAAAAGTATAGATATATGTAGCCATATTGTATATTTTCCCCCACTGATATCATACAGTTACAAATCTTAAAACATGACAATATGAAAATAATACAAGCTACAGGTGACGAAGGTAATGGAAAGATGCAACAGGCCCAGCCTGAGTAATACATTATCAATAATACCTTATGCATAGAAGATCTTGTAGAAGAAATCAAGACCACATATGACCAGAGGGCAGTCTGGGTCAGTTGTGTAGTTAGAATGAGGACTCACTGACAGATAATCTAGGTGTTCTACTAGCATCCACCAAATGTAGCAAGGGAAGAAATGTGGCACAGGTAAAGAGTGGCTTTGGGGTCGGAAGGCTCGGATTCAAATCCTTCCACTAGGGCTTACTATCTATATATCTTTAGGCAAGTGACTTCATTTCCCTGGGTCTCCCTAGCCTCATCTATAAAATGAAGGGATGGGTCCAGAAGGCCTCCGAGGGCCCCTGACTGCTCTTGGGTAGACTAGTATCCTATGGGTCATGCTGCCACTAAGTGTCTGAGGCTAGATTTGACCTCAGGACTTATTTTCTCAAAGCATAAGCTTCTTATTATGCCATCTAACTGCCTCCTATGTGAAAGGATAAATAAATAAATAGTAAGAGTAAAGTGTTACACATAAACATGAGGTAGAATCATCGTCATTCTCACTATTACAGTCCCAGAAAGGTACTTTCCTTTCAATTCTAGGAGGATTATAATTTCTGTTGTTGTTATTAAGTGCTTTCAGTCCTGTGGCTCTGTGTGACCCCATTTGGGGTTTTTTTGGCAGAGGTACTGGAGTGGTTTTTCATTTCCTGCTTCAGCTCATTTTACAGATGAGGAACTGAGGAAAACTGAGGAAAAAAAACTGAGGTTAAGTGATTTGTCCAGGGTCACACAGACACTAAGTGTCTGAGGTCACATTTGAATTCAATTTTTCCTGACTTCCAGGCCCAGAGCTCTATCCACTGTGCTACCTGCCTGCCCAGACTGCAGTTTACTCTTATTAAAATCTAAGAGGACTTTTTTTTCCTATTTCACAAAAATGCTCAGTAACCATGACATTGTTTTGAAAATTCATTCATAACTTCTGCACTGCTATACAGGCCACAGCAATATAACTTTCTACAAATGAACATCTGGATAATATTTTGTTAATATTTTACCCCAAAATGTAACTTGTATGGTAAAACGTTCCATAGATCCCTATAATTCCATCTACATCAATGTACTTAGGAATTATATAGGATCTTTCTAATTCTTTTTGGCTAAAATCTGTGAAAGCCACATTCTGGAGAGTTTTAATGACCACATAAGTAAGCTTCATCAAGGCATTCATATTCCTCTTTATTTTCTCCAATTGTTTATGAAAAATAGGCAAATGGACGCTTAGAAATAAAGTCACACTTGAAAGAGCATGGGTGTGTTTGGTAGATGTTGCCTACAACAGTCTTTATTGCTTATTATTTTCACTCAATTTTTTCAACAATCTCATATCAGTCTGCTGTCTTTTGGGTGGAGAAGGCTTATGAAAAGTTGTATGTCTTCCTGATTTCTGAAAGAGCTGATTTTCTGGGGAAGTCTGTGGCCTGCAAGGAATTTCCAAGGAACCCACGGTATTAAAAGGCGCTGACACTGGGGTTTGCGGACTCCAGTTATAAGAGGAAGCTGAAGGTGCCCTTTCTCTTGGAGATTTCAACATGTTCTCTGGGCTGCTGAAGGCCGTGTTCTTCCCAGAAGCCTCTTTCTCTTTCTTTGACAAGGTGTTGTCCTCTCGACAGCTCCATATTTCCACGTTGTTTTGGACCTGCAGCTTAATGATCTCCTTTGTCGGGCTGCAGGTGATGAATCTTGTGCTCTTCTGCCCTTTCCCTAAAAGGCTTTTCGAGTTACTGTCCTCTGAGACTTTGTAGGAGTCCAGGCTCATGGCCCTCTGCAGTTTAGCAGCGCTGCTGCTGAGTGGAGATTTCAGGGTGCTCAAGTTCTGAGGCCGATGGTACTCCAGCCTTCTCTTTGAGATTTTCTCCTGAACCAAGATCCCCTTGAAACTCTCGTGGCTCGAGCTTCGGCCTTGAAGACTCCCTTGGTTTTGGCCTTTTCTCTCAAGCTCCCTCAGGAGGCTACAGAAAGCAAAAGGGACCAGGTAGTCTTGAGGTGGCATGAATTCCAGGAAATACCTGTCTTAAAGACGGAACAGAGACTTACCGGAGGAGCTCACAGGTGGAGGAGTGAGAAGGGCCCAGGTAAGTAACTCTTAAATCAAGTGCCCTATGCAAAAATCCAGTTGCCTCTTCTTCCAACTGACCGGAAGCATCAATTTTAATCAATTGACCAGCTAGGTAGAAAGAAAAGAAACATATCTTAATCCCCATACACTTCAGTGTGTACCTTTAGAAACTGACAATTAAAATGGATAAAATGAAGTACATTTGTAAAGGAACTATTGAGTGTTTTAAATACGATGAAGGTGCGCTCACACCCAGGGGTGCCCTGTCAGTGTGTAGTGTATTTTACAGTCTGTCTACTTCTAAGTGTCAGGATCTTGTGGGTGTCAGCACACCTTCCACTGGTGTAGATCACAGCCCCTCCACACCTTCCATAGTCCCTCTGTCGATTACCTCCAGTTTATCTTGTCCGTCTCTTGCCTGTACATGGTCATGTTCATGTTATTTCCCCCATTAGATGGGAGCATCTTGAGGACAGGTGATTTCTTGTGCCTTTCTTTGTATTCCTGGCACTTAGCATGGAGCCTGGCACACTGAAGGCAAATAAGTGCCTATTGGATGGACTTGCTATTACAAAAGGGCTGAATTTATAGCATCATTCATAAACTTGAAATTCAAGTTGTGATACATGAATCTTCTTGGCATTAGTCTATGACAAAGGGACTCTGTGACCCATCCTAGGATTTCGTAGTGGAGAAGAAGACTGACACATGACTTTAAGGCCTTTCCATGTCCTCATTCATCTCCTCTCTAGCTAACAGGTACTAATCAGACTTAGTTCTACCCAATTGTGACTTCTGCTTGCAAAGTTCTCCCTATCACAACTACTACTTTATTGTTTTATGCTCCATGGGATATTTTGAGTCATATTTACTCTATGCAATAATTTCCCGTGGCTCCCAATTCCCTCCAGGATCAAATACAAAATCAAAGCCCTTCATCACCTGGTCCCCTCCTACCTTTTCAGTCTTCTTACATTTCACTCCCTGACACATACTCTTTGATCTAATGACCAAACACTCCATTTCTCAGCTCCCATCATTTTCACTGGTTTTTCCCCATGCCTGGAGTTCTCTCCCTCTGATCTTTGCCTCCTGGCCCCCCTGGCTTCCTTCAGGTTCCAAGTAAAATCTCATCTTCTATGAGAAACTTTCCTCATCCCCTCCTGATTCCAGTGCCTTCCCTCCGTTAACTATCCCCTACTTATCCTAGGAGTAGCCTGTTTGTACATATCTGTCTGCTTGTTGTCACCCCTAGTAGTTTGTGAACTCCTTGAGAAGGGGTTGTTTTTGCCTCTTTTTGAATCCCTGGTGCTTAGCACAGTCCCTGTCACAAAGTAAACACTTAATTAATGCTTACTGACTGACCAACTCATGGTCTGAATCTTGAAATCCAGGATGGTCTTCCTGAGGCTAGTTCTGCTTAGCAATCCATGGCTATTTTTCCCCCTTTTAAGTTAATTTAGTGAATTTAGGTGGCAGCTGGGGTGTAAGTGTCAAGGGCACAGGATGTGAGACCTGGTTTTCAATACCAGTTCTGCTTCTTATGACCCATATGGTATTGGGAAGTGTCTCCCCATATGACAAGACTGAATATTCATTAAACTCAAAAACACTCTGAAGTTGAACAAAACTACTGAAAGTTTGATAAAAACTGCTGGGAAAACTGGAAAGTTGTTTGGCAAAAATCTGATTTAGAACAGTCATCTACATCATATAGCATAAATCTATGCATTGGGAAATGAGTATGATATCAGAAATGTAAGTAATAAATAAATGTAATAAACAAATAAACATAAATGAAAGATTAAATAAAATGAGGAGATTGGCCTGGGTTCTTTCCCACTCTAAATCCTGTGATCTGATGAATTACTGAATTATGCCCCTGACTGGCTAAGCAGATGTCTTTTCTGTCTCATCCCACTTAACCTGGCAGCCCAGGAGAGCTGAGCTCCACCAAGATTGGTTGGGTCTTAGAATTGTTGGAAAGCTTAGCATTCAAACCCTGAACCTTGAAGACAGCTCCAAACTCAGGTTCTAATCTTGGAATTCCTCAGGATGACAATTCATTTAAGGCCACACTGAATCCTGATTCATCAACTTAACAATAGGAAGGAGCCACCAGACCTGCCCCTTAATGCAGAGCAATTGGTGAGCTGAAAGGTCCTCCAAGAGTGGGGAGAGTCAGAGCATCATTTCCCCCCTCGAATCTCTTGATTCCATGAGAAACTACCATCAAAGTTCTGGGGATGAGCGTGACAGAAATGGATGCCAACACTTGCCTTCATGTTCCTCAAATTCTGCCTGGTATAACAAGCACGTGTCCTGACCATGTTGTTCAGTAATTTTTCAGTCATATCTGATTCTCTGTGACCCCATTTGAGGTTTTCTTGGCAAAGATACTGGGGCAGTTTGCCATTTCTTTCTCCAGTTCATTTTACAGATAGGGAAACTGAGGCAAACAGGGTGAAGTGACTTCCCAGGACCACATTGCTAGGAAGTATCTAAAGCCAGACTTGAACTCAAGAAGATGAGTCTTCTTGACTCCAGATCTGGCACATTATCCACTATGGTGCCACATAAGCTGCCTTCAGGAGTTGATTTAGGGGAGTCCAGTACTGCCTGGTTCCCATGTAGTCCCTACTTATCCACCTGCCACTCATCTCTAAAAGTCATACTCCTCTTGTTCCAGCACAGCCAGTTTCTGGCTTAAAGTTCCCTCCTACCCTGTAACTTGCAAAATCTGCATTAATGTTCCTATCAGTTAACAGAATATACTGTGTACTCTTTATGGATCTGGGCTCAGTGATAATGAATATGACTGGTTTTGGTTCAAGGGCTGGCCTAGCCAGGGTCAGAGAGGCTCATCACCAATTAGATCAGAAGTTTTCAGCCATAGCAACTCATGAAGAACATTGACTATGGTGTAGAGAGCCAGTCAGAGGCAGGAACTTGAGACCACAGACTTTCTAAGGATTTACAGAACAACTTAAAGGTATTAGAGAGACTCAAGAAGTGGAAGGCATAACCCTGGCATTCCAACGACAAGTCAGGCTGGGACTGTATCCTAAAGGAGGCCAAGAACGAGGGTTCAACTGATGGGCACAGTTGCCATTCTCCTGGGGCCCTCTTGGCCCAGGACTCAGAAAACATTAAACCTACTCCTGAAAAATTAAAATAAATCCCATGTAACTGGAATATTTTCAGTGAAAGAAGAATTTCCTATTCTCCATCACACTACAATTGCCTCTTTTTATTATGACAGGGCTATTTGAAATTCAGTGTTGTGAAAGACTGACGGCAAAAGGAGAAGGGAACAGACATAGAAGCAACGAACATGAGTTTGGACAGACTTCAGGAGATAATGGAGAACAGAAAGGCGTGGCACATCCATGGGGTCACAGAAGAATTGGACATGACTGAACAAATGAACAACTGTCAGTCAATAAGCATTTAGTAAGTGCCTACTATGTACCAGGCACTGTGCTCATTGCTAAATACATACATATGTTTTACGTTATGTATATACATATATATGTCATCTCACTTGAGCCATTTATCTCAATTGAGCCCCATAATATATATATAATATATATAACAATAATAATATAATATATAATTGTACATATATATATATATATATATGTAATATGTGTTTGTTGTCTCTCCCATTATATTGTAAACTCTTGTCAAGTAAGGATTGTTTCATTCTTTGGAGCATATCCCTAGTACCTAGTACAGTGCCCAGCATATAGTAGGTGTATAAGAAATGTATGTCGATTGATTTAGTTTAAAATAAAGGTTGAGAGGTTTGGGTTGAGCAGAGTTAACAATTATGGCTGACCATGAATACTGTCCTTTAAAAAGTGAGGGTCTGATGGACCCATATCTCCTTTGTTCCAAAAAATAACCTGGTGCTCAGAGCTCACCTATGATCTCATGGCCCCTAAAGGTCAGGAGCAGGACTTAAACACAAAGCACTGTGCTACCTCCCATCAACTAACAATAACGCAAGCTAATTACCTAATTTACACATGACATTGCTGAGGCTGACATTCAGCTGTTTTTTCACTTGGAAGGAATTAGTCAAGAGTTCCATGTTTTCTTTTATGTTTATCACTCCTCTGTAATAGTCAACTGCATTTTTCCTTTGATATCTGAAAGAAAGAGAAAGTGGGGAGAGGGAAAAGGAGAAGAGAAGGAGGGAGGGAGGGAGAGAGAGAGAGATGAAAAGGAGGAAAGAAGGAAGGGAAGAAGGAAGGGAGGGAGGGAAAGAGAATGAGAGAGAGGGAGAGAGAGAGAAAAAGAGAGAAAGAAATAAAGAATGAATCAAAGAAAGGGAAGGAAAGACAGGAAGGAAGAAAGAAAAATTAAGAGAAAAAGAAAGGATGAGCAAGGGAGGAAGAAAGAGAGAGAGAGAAAGAAAAAGCAAATTTGATTTAAGTTACAGAATACTGATATGTACTGTGCCGTGCCCTCCATCCATCCCTTTGGGGCCATCCTGGGAATCCTTCTCTGTGCCCATCTCTTTCATTACCCATTATGCAGCCTCACTCACACAGCCCCATCCCTAATCCCATACTCCCTGTACCCCCAGTCTCTCACCCGGACAATCCTTTCATCTGGGCAGAGGTTTTATGTGTCAGTGACTTTGAGCTACTTGCCTCCTGAAAGGGAGTAGTTCTTGGGATTTGGCAATGGAGGCAGGGGAGAAGGAAAAACACTGAAGATCCTGAGCATGGCCGCAGGCCTCCCCTAGTTAAGTTCAACTAACCTTGCCATTAGCTTCCTGGCTACTCTATCTTGTTCTCATGTTGCTGTGACCTAACTGCTGTTCTCAACTCTTGTTCACTGGATTGGAAATGAGGACATTTTGGTTGGTGTGTTTGCAAGCAGAGAGGAAACCACAGGAACCAGGAGCAAAATTATCCCCCTTGGTAGGAATCTCAACCCTTCTAGCCACTGATATCTTGGAGAAAAAGATCACAGAACACAAACTCCATTACTTGGAACTCTTTATTCAGTCTTACTTTTCAGTCTTTTTATGGCCACTTATTAAATCTGCCAAATATTCTTTAATTTCTCCAACTAAGAAATGATTCTCTCCAAATAAACTTTTTCGAATACTTAAACATTCTTGAAATTTCAATTTTGCAATAGAAAAGTTCCCACCAAGAGATCTGAAAGTGAAATATATATCATGTTTTATTTACTAGGCATACTGAATACTGGGTGACATCTTGTGAGTTACTAGAAGTTATCCTCTAATTAATCTTTTATTTCATATGAAATTCTATCAGGAGAAACAAATTCAGGGGTCTACATGTAGTGTTCATGGCCCCTCAAAGCTACCCTAGGTTCAAGGTACACTGTGAGGATGGCTCAGTAGCCACTCAAAGCCAGAGAAAGCCCTCACATGTATTTTAGCAGCCAGCCAAAGAAGGCACCATTTGAAGGCAAAAGACATTTAGTTAAATTAATCAAATGTTAGCAAGGTGACAAAAAAGTGTTTGGAGGTAATCTGGCCAAACTGCTTGTATTTAGTAATTTTTTTATTTATTTTAAACTCAAATACAAAATGAGTAAAGAAAAAACATTGCCATGTTCACAGCAGACTATAAGAGAGAATTCAATATAAAACAATAAATTTCCACAATAAACATCCATAAACATACACTCATACACATATATGTAAGACCGAACTATGCTTATTTCCATTTATCATCTGTTACTCTGAAGGTTGAGAGTATCTTCCTTCCTAAGTCTTTCCATTATTTCCTACACCACAGCAATATTCCAACCCAATCAGATTCTATCTGAGAGATTGTCTCTGAAAGTTTTTGCCTCAATTTTCTGCATTACTTCTATCTTGGCTATATACAATTTATTTATACAAGAGATTTTTAATTTAAAATCACTGAAATTATCCATTTTACACTTCAATAAGGCTCTTACCTTACAATATGATTTAAGGTCTGATACTACTAAATCTACTTTTTTTACATCTTTTTTCTCTGATTTCTTTGAAGTTCCTGATCTTTTGTTCCTCCAAATGAACATTGTTATTATTTTTTCTAATTTGGTAAGGCTTTTTTTTTTAGTATTTTAATCAGGATGACATTGAATAAATAAATTAGGTAAAATTGTCATTTTAACAATTATATTGGCTTTATCTACCTATGAACAATAAATATTACTTCAATTATTTGTACCTCACTTTATTTGTATAAAAATTGTTTTATGTTTATGTCCATATAGTTCCTGTGTCTGTTTTGGCAGGTATACATTCAGATATTTTATATTATCTAGTTATTTTCAATGGTCTAAAACAATACTGAATAATATTGCTGACATATAAGGTAGTTGCTCTTCTTTTTCTCTTTTGAGTAAATCTATTTTAACTTTGCCTGAGATCATGATTACTATCCCAGCTTTTTTAATGCAATAAATTCTATACCTGCCCTTTATTTTATCTTTGTGTGTATCTTGCACCTTTATAGTGTTTCCTAAAAGCAACATATTGTTGAATTCAAATTTTTAATCTGCCATCAGATTCCATTTTATGGGTAAATTCATCCATTGACATTCTAAGTTATAATTCCTTGTTGTGTATATTCTTTCTTTCTATTTTTCCTCACTATCCTTCCCACCCTATTTACTCTACCCATCCTCATTCTTCTACTTTACTTCTACCTGCTATATTACTCTCCTATTCCTTAACCTACCCATTCTTCTAAGAATCTCTCATCATTCCCAATTAATAAATGGTCAAAGGATACGAACAGGCAGTTTTCAGAGGAAGAAATTAAAACTATCTACAGTCATATGAAAAAATTCTCTAAATCACTATTGATTAGAGAGATGCAAATCAAAACAACTCTGAGGTACCACATTACACTTATCAGATTGGCTAACATGACAAAACAGGAAGATAAATGTTGGAGATGTGAGAAAGTTAGAACATTCATTTATTGCTGGTGGAGCTGTAAGATGATCCAACCATTCTGGAAAGCAATTTGGAACTATGCCCAAAGGGCTACAAAAATGTACATACCCTTTGACCCAGCAATATCACTTCTAGTACTATATCCCAAAGAGATATAAAAATGCAAAAAGCTCCCCCATGTACAAAAATATATAAGCACCTCTCTTTGTCAATTGGGGAATGACTGAACAAACTGTGGTATATAAATTAAATTTCTCTCCAATTTACCCCATATATACCTTGATTGTACATTGTTGGTAGGTTTGTCTCTCCGTTTAGATGATAAGTTCCATGAGTGCAGGGACTGGTTTTATTTTTCTTTGTATCCTAAGCACTTAACACAATGCCTATAACATAGAAGGTGCTTAATAAAGGCTTATCAAGATGGAATACTAATGTGCTATAAGAAATGATAAACAGGAGGACTTCAGACAGGCCTAGAAGGACTTATTTGAACTGATGCTGAGTAAAATGAGCAGAACAAGGAGAACACTGTACACAGTAACAGCCACAGTGTGAGAGGACTGTTTCTGATATACTTAGCCCTTCACAGCAAGGTAAGGACCTAAAACATTCCCAAAGGACTCTTGAAACAAAATGCTATCCAAATCCAGAGACAAAACTATGGAAACAGAACGCAGAATGAAGTAGTCTATTTTCTTCTGTGTTATGTTTTGTTTTGGTTTGATTTTTCTCATGGTTTCTCCCACTAATTTTAATTCTTCTATGCAACATGACAATGTACAAATGTGGTTAATAAGAATGTATGTGTCGAACCCAAATAGGGTTGCATGCCATCTAGGGGAGGAAGGGGAGAGCAAGGGGGAGAAAATTTAAGACTTATGGAAGTGATCGTAGAAAACGGAAAACAAATAAATTAATTTTTAAAAAAAGAATCTCTCCCTCATCCTCTCCTTGGTCTCTATCCCCTTGACCTCTTATTTCTTTTAAATTTAGAAGATTTTTATACCCTTCTAGATATATATGTTGTTTCCTCTTTAATCTATTCCTGATGAAAGTAAGGTTCCAACACTACCTGTCCTCCACCCCTACTAGTTATTTCTATCTCAATTTTTCCTTTTATGACTCATTTGTATGAGATAATTATTCCTTTTTATCTCTCCCTACTGCTTTGTTTTTTAGAATCACTGCCATCATACTCAAACTACCCAAATAACGATGATTATCCTAAGAATGCTGCTAATATATTTAAACATACAAAGTAAAGAATTTGACTTTGAGTCCCTTGTAATTGGTCTTTAATGTTTACCTTATATTTCTCCTGGATATTATATGGTGAATTTTCCTTTAAGTTCTGAGATTCGTCACAAAAGCCTGAAAGTCTTTCCATTTGTTAAATGTCCATTTTTTTCAATCAGGATTATATTTCACTTTGCTGGGTAAGTTACCCATAGTTGTAACCCCAGTTCTTTTGCTCTATAGAATATAGTATTCCAAGACCTATAGTCCTTCACCATAGTAGCTGCTGGATCATGTGTAATCCTTATTGTAGCTCCATGACATTTAAATTGTTTTTTTCTTTTTGCTTCCAATATTTTCCCCTTGATCTGAGAGCTTTGAAACTTGGCTATGATATTCCTATAAGTTTTCCTCCTGGAATGTTTTTCAGGTAGTAATCAGTAGATTTTTCTATTTCTGCTTTGCCTTCTTGGTCTAGAATGTCAGGCCAATTTTCCTGGATAATTTCTTATTGTATCAAGTTTCCTTTTTATCATAATTTTCAGGTAGTTAAACTATTCTTATATTATTTCTTCTCAATCTGTTCTCCAAATCAGTTGTTTTTTTGATGAGATGTTTTCCTTTCTCTTCTGTGTTTTCATTCTTTTGATTTTTTTAATTATTTCTTGGTGTCTTAGAATGTTATTAACTTCCCCTTGCCCAATTCTAGTTTTCAAGAAATTATTGTTTCTCTTAAGTTTTTGATTCTCTATTTCTAGTTGGTTGACTCTTTTCATAATTTTGTTGATTTTCTTGGATTGCTCTGATTTTTTTTCTATTTTTCCTTCATCTCTCTTATTTGATTTTTAAAGTCCTTTTTAAGTTCTTCCAAGAACTCTTTTTGTGCTTGGAACCATTTGACATTTCTCATGGAAAGAGGAGTGACTTTTTAAGCTCCATTATCTTCCTCAGAATATGAATCCAGATCTTCTCTATCCCAGTAGTAGCTGTCTATGGTTGGGTTCTTTCTCCTTTGCTTTCTTATTTTTATTTATTCATTTTTATTTCATTTTGGTTTTAGCAGCTATTAGTGTAATCAAGTTTTAATCCCGAGGTATTGGGAATGATGCTTCAAGACTCAGGTCCTAATTACTGTTATTTTCTGAGGTGTGTCCTGAGACTCTACCTTGGGCTCTCCATTCCTATGGTGCAGCTGGGGCCTCCAGCCATACTATGCCCCAAAAGATCTTGCTCCATATGGTCCACCTAGTAGCTACAAACTACAGCTGTCCTCCCTTCCCTGGAACTGAAACCAGGGACTCTTCTCTCCTGCAAGTGCCCATAGTCAGCAGAGTCCTCACCCTTCTGCTACTGCCCTCACCAGATGTGTGCTAGCTCCTTCTGCCTGGCAGCAGCAGCCCAGCCTAGGACACATCTGGTTAATATAGTTGTATTTGATGTTGCTCAGCAGTGGAAGGTTCTTCAGTCTTCTACTTAGCCACCAGACTCCCACACTGTCTGTGAAATGGAAATTTCTAAGGTTGAGGCTGCCTCTCAACCCAACTGCCCTCCAGGACATACTGTTTATCAATTCTGCAGAGATAGCCTAGGGGTGTTTGCATTTCACTCAGGTCAGGTCTTTTCTGGGGACTTCTTAGGTTGTCTCAGAACAACTGCTCTACTTTGACTTTTATTTCTGCTGATCTACATTCCCTCTGAGGCCATGTTCCATCATTTTTTTGGAGAGGAAATTTGGAAAGCTGAAAGTTTTCTGACCTATTCCGCCATCTTCTGGAATTTTCCCTCCAAATGACTTTTTAAAGTTAAATGCTTCAGATCTGGACTCTCTCCCTCCCAAAACTCCTTCCCTCTAGCCATCAATAAAGCAAGAAAAATAAAATCCCTGCTACAAACATGTAGTCATGCAAAATTACATCTCACATTTAGCCAAATTACTTTTGAAGGTCAGGACTTCCGTTTCTTAGTTAAATGGCAGGTGGGAATAGGCTTTGCATGAAATACAGTCATCACCAAAGACTCTGTATAAAAGCAAAAATATGTTAAATGATGGACATACTTACTTCAGAATACCTTCTGTGCATTTTAGCATAGCAAAATCATATGGGCTACAACTGAGTTGTTTCGAGAGGTCAACAGTATTCTCTAGCAAGTGATTTTCCTTTACAGATCCTTGGCTCATTGTCTTTGCCAGGTTATGTAACACCCTGCCTGCAGGAAAAAGGTATCAAAAAAGGAACATGATGCTTGAAATGCATTTGACAATGGATTAATTACTAAAGATGTCGAGATACAAAGGATTTCTGACAATCCCTGCTTTATCTTCTATTGCCAAGATACTTAATGGGAATGTGATTTGTGGCAAGAACACCGGATATGCAGACAGAGGTCCTGGGTTCAAATTATTACCTATGTGACTTTAGACCAGCCGCATCCACACTGTGGACTTTGGGTTCCTCATCTACAAAATTAGGCAATTGGTAAATGGTTTCTCTGTAGTCTGCTGGCAGGTCTTATCAATCCTACCCATAAAATGTCTTTCATATCCACCCTCTTCCCTCCACTCATACAGTCTATATCATAGTTTATACCCTTGTCACTTATAGCTTGGACCACAGCAGACTATAGCCTCCTAATTAGTCTTGCTGCCCATGGTATCCTCCACACAGCTACAGAATTGATACTTCTAAAATACTTATCTGACCATGTCCCATCCTCCAAATATTCACTAACTCCCTATTATCACCAGGATAAAATGCAAGGTCCTCCACCTAGCATGTAAAGCCCTATCCAAGCTGATCCCACCTCCCTTTGGGGTCTTATTTCCTATTTCTCTCCAACCCTCACTCTCTGTTCCAGTCACACTAGCCTCCTACCTATTCTCCATGCATGATATTCTATCTCCCACCTCCACACTTTTGCACAAGCACACACCACATCCAGAAAGTGTTCCTCATCCACTTTAGAGAAATCCTCAACATACTTCAAAGCACAGCTTAGTTTTCACCTCCAACACAAGGTCTTTCTTCATCAAAACACTCAGTAGCACTTTCTCTGTCTTTACCTCTCTCTCATTTTCTTTTACTTTGGAGGCATGAATTTACTGTGGCTGTTTTTTAATATTTTTATAACTATTCCAGTATAACTGGCTCCTTTTGTAATCCAATGTATCTTCTTCATGCATTTAAAAACACTAATCTGAGAAGGGGGTGCATGTCTTAACCAGACTGACAGCCAAAGGTGTTCAAGACACCAAAAAGACCAAGAATACCCCACACACAATATGTCACACTGACCATACACACACACACACACACACACACACACATACACACACACACACACAATATCCATATAAGTGATTAAATGGTGCATGAGAAAAATACTTAGGAGCATCTGCTGAAACAACCCCAGTGTCTTTTCCACATTAGTCATTCAGATTCACATCTCTATGGCACCACTATGCTTAATTCACATATGAACCCCGGCAAATGGCAGAACCTTTGGCAACTAAAATTACACACAACAGTCAGCATTATTTCCTGTGGGTTCGAAAGCCACAGATGTTGGAGATCGCTATGACTTAAGTCAATGCCCTCATAAATGCAGCTTCCTGAACAGAAATGAGGAGACTGTTTGGAAGATGTGTCCCTCAGATGTTGCTTGTCATTTTTATTCAAGTCATTCCTGGTTATTTATATGCAGCATTCTTCAATTCTAATTTCTAAAGAGTCAGTGTTATTGGCATCATAGAAAAATGCACAGAGATCACTGATTTCATCTAACATGTCAAAAACAGATCAGGTGGCACCTTAGATAGAAGTGCTGACCCTAGAGTCAGGAGTTCAAATGTAGCCTTAGACACTTACTGTTTGACTTTGGGCAACTCACTTAACCCCTGTCTGCCTCAGTTTCTTCACTGTAAAATGAGATCATATAATCAATCCTCAGCTTTTGCAGAGGTAACATTCTAGAAAATGGGGCAAAAGTAAAAAAAAAAAAAAAAAAAAAAGAAAGAAAGCCACTAATGTTGATACACCAGATCTACAGGAAATAGGAAGTTTAGGTTCCCACAGCTACCAAAAGCTATAATCTTTCACTAGAGATTGCTGAAAATACACTTTCCAGTGTACAATTCTTTATAAGAAAACATTCATTCTGATAATATGTACTTTGCCTAACACAGTAACCATAAAATAACCTATAAAATGCAAATAAAAGTGGTAATATGCAAAATATTTTTTCTCACAAGCAATTATCTAGAATTCTGGGATCTTCTGTACTAATATCTCAAAAAAAAAATTTTAAAAACAACACTGATTTCAGACAATGCTCTTCTGTTGTAAACCTCTCTACCTTGGCTGCCTCTGAGACTTGGCAAGATTTCAACATTACACCTGATACTCCCAATGCACAGGGAACTCTTTACAATGGTAGGATCAACAAGACCAGTGGAGCAGCTAGTAGGATACCAGCCGCTCCACAAACTTGCATCCATGACATCCCTCATTTTTTTCTCTATTGCACACAGCCATACATGTTGCCAATATAAAAGTGAAAGTGAGGTTACTAATAAAATCACACAAATGCTTCAGGTCCTGAAAGTTTATTAATCTGCAAATATCAAGGACTGAGTATATCATTCGTCTCCCAGGGTGGTTGTTAGGATCAAATGAGATAATATTAGTAAAAGGCCTTAGTATAGTGCCTGGCACATAGTAAGAGTTTAATAAATGTTTCTTCTCATTCCCATTCCAAACCCTTTATTTAACAAACAGGGAGACTGAGAAGCAGAAAGGTGATCTGCCCACGCTCACACAGCCAGTTCATTCATGGACAAAGGGACCTTAGATACCATGTACTCCAACCTCTTCACTGAACACATCAAAAAATACAATTAGAGAGGGAAAGAGACTTGGGCAGGGTCACTACAAAAAGTAATCTCCTCTCCTTGATCCCTATGATCAAACTCATATTTCTACAGCACTTATAATAAGGTTTGCAAAGTTGCTTTCCTTACCACAACCTTATGAGGAAGGTAGTATAAATGTTGTCCTCACCTTCTGGATTAGGAGACTGAAGGTCGACATATGGATGAAGTTATTGCTCAAAAGACAAAATATGCCTGCTTTCAAATTTTTATGAAATCATTAGACAAATATTCTATATGTATATCAAGGACATCCTTGATGAAATAATGGGAAAAGGTCAGATAGGTGAACAACACACACCAGCTGCCTATGAACTGACCATCAGACAGGGAAAGAAAAGGGCAGAAAATACAAGATATCACCATGTTTACTGTTTGTGGATTATCACCACCACTGCTACAAAAAAAATCACTCATTCTCTAGCTCTCAGCTTCCTTTTTCATAAAATAAGGGGGCTGAACAGAAAACTGAGGGTCAGAGAGGTCAAGCCACATCAGGGTCTTTTTTTTCTCCCATTCTCAAACAGAACATGGAAAGGGAAGGGGAGAGTAATGTCTAAACACAGGTGCAAGAGACAGGCAAGAAGAGAGGAGGTCATCAAGGATGGGTAAGGAAAAGGCTGCCTGGAATGAGTCATCATTCTCACACATTCTTTCTTGGGACAAGTGAAAGCAGTCCTCCATGTTGACCACCTGATGGCACCATCAGCTCAAGACACCTTGCTCAGCCACTGGAGTCAGGTACAGCTGGTCAGGTAGGTAGGAGGGAGGAGGTTGGGCAGGAGCCTCTGAAGAAGGGTCTATCTAATAGGCTCTTGACAATGCACAGATTACTTACAAATCCACAAGGGTGAGAAACACAACAGAGATTGGGGAAAAAGGAAGAAACAGCTTCATTGGAAGGAGTTGTCCTATAGCACATTCCAGTTTTTCAAAGCATAACATTTGGTAACAGGGGAAAGCACCATCCTGGCAAGAAAGAATCATGGAATTTGGCATTTCCAGAGCCAAAAAGGAATCCATTAAAAATTGTTTCTTCCAATGAGTGAAGTCCTTGTAGATTTGTTTGGTGGAATGATACAGGAGCTGAATAATGATGATGTGTTAAAGAAATAAATAAAAAGTAAGCATTTTTTTAAAATCAATCAGTAAACAGTTACTTCACACCTATGTGCCAGGCACTATGCTAGGCCTGGGGATACAAAGAGGCAAAAGATAGTGCTGCCTCCAAGGAACTTACAACCTAATAGTGGAGACATGTACACAAACAAATGTATATAAACATGCTACATACAAGATAAATAGGAAACAATTAATAGCAGGCTCCCAAACAGCCCTGAATGGAACCCAGACAATCTGACCCTAAGGCCCTTGTTCCCAGCATACCAGGTGGCCTCTAGGAAAGCAGCTTCCCTTTTCTCACAAATCCATTCAGTTTCCAGTGTTGATTTGGCTCAGGGGTACATGGAAAGACCCTATGGAATTCCTTGTAAACTTCCCCCTACCTACCTTTCTGCTTCAGTCTTTCCAGATTGTGTAAGCCACTTGGTGTCAACTGTCTCCATGTGACCCATGCTCTTTGGAAAAAATAAAAGGCCTTCTGTAAGGATCCTATTTCTAAATAGAGCTCTCCCAAGCTGAGTTGTACTTTGAAGAGTATTTCAGATTCCAAGTCATGCTGCAAAAAGAACCAAAAAGAACAGAGCCACTAAATGTCC
>CM053770.1:229552426-229571071 GCA_028658325.1 Potorous gilbertii
TAAACATAGTACCAGCCTGATGCTGTAGGGTAACATTTTTAACAAGGAGTTAACCTTAACAATCTCACTCTTTAAAGAGACACAAGAGAGATTCAGGAGGCTTGGCACAAGCCCCTCTGGGGCATATCTGCTGCTTTCTATGGATGGCCCTGGGCTTTGGACTATCATAGGGATAGCTCTGGGCCCTTATCGCACTATAGCATTGCTACAGGAAATTAAAAGTTAACAGTGTTTCTCAGATAACAGGAACATTTCATTAAAACATTTGCAGACCAAATAAAAGATGAAACCAATTAATAATAATAGTATTTCTTGGGCTCACATAAAATTCCAGGCACTGTCAAATACCCACTGTTCATTCTAGTGGACGAGAGAGTTGTGATTCAAATAGAAGATCATTTTAAGACCATTTCTATTTGAGTACATTATTTGTCATAAGCAAGACCAAGTAAAGGAATGTATATGAATGGGGAAAAGAATCAGAACTCAATGTGTGATTTTATTAGTTTTGGGAAATCTCCCTCTGATAAAGTAGGTCAGCACCTTCTCTGCAAATTGGAGTCTCAGAGAGTTGTGGTTTAGGAAAAGTCCCTTACAAGGACTGGAAAACCTTTCAGAGTGTCTGAGTGAGAGCCAATCCCTTATCTCCAAAGACCAACTAGGCATTTCTACTTGGATAATTTCCACTTGGAAGACTCCTGTGTCTCAGTCTCCCTCAAACTCAAGGCTGAATTAATTCTCAAACCAGCTGCCTCCTGAACTTGGCTGTCTCTGTCAAAACCTGCACTGTTTTCTTAAGTTTCTCAGGTTCTGAAGTTTAAAATTATCTTGGACTTATTCATTTAACTCATCATCTTAGAAGAGAGATGGCATAATGAATAAAGTATTCAACTTAGAACTAGGTATAACTGTTTTCAAATTATGCTGTTGACATTAGCTGTGTAACAAGTCATTTAGCCTCTCAGAGACTCAGTTTCCTCATCTGTAAGATGAGCAAGTTGGATGAGATGACCTGGAAGATCCCTTCTGACTTGTTACCTGTGATACTTTGCCCCACTCTAGTTTAGGTCCTTTTGTGTAGTCATTTTCAGTAGTGTTTGACTCTTTGTTGACTCCATTTGGGGCTAATTGGAAGAGATGTAGAGTGTTTTTCCATTTCCTTCTCCAGCTCATTTTGTGGATGAGAAAACTGAGACAAAGAGTGAAGTGACTTGCCCAGGGTCACACAGCTAGGAAGTGTCTGAGACTGGATTTGAACTCAGGTCTTCCTGATTTCAGGCCCAGCACTCTCTCCACTATGTAACCTAGCAGCTTATATATGTTCAAACAGAGGTTTGAATGACTGCTTGTAAAGGGAATTTTCAGTCAGCTGTGGGTGGTTAGGTGACTGCAGCAGTCCCTACCAATTCCAAAATCCATGTCTCCAGTGAAACGCTCCATAAGAATGCATTTGCTATAAACATAAACAAAAGATCCAGAATGCTGGTCCAGATCCAAGACAAAATTTGCTACAAATTTTTGTCTAATGTTTGAGGAAAAAAGAAAACAAAATACTAGGTACAGAAGAAAAGCTCTTTAAACCTATGTGTTGGACAGTTCCACTCTCGTTCCAATAGCTGTCTTCTTTGGACAATCCTGTTCAGTCCTGGTGATTAGTGCTACTACCCCCATCGGCACCTGTCTGGAATCTCTAGGGATTTGACCTTGAGTTAATACAGATTTTGATACCTGCAGATGATGCTGAGGATTCTGAGGAAATGGAAGAAGAGATCCCTGTGGTGGTGTGCGCAGCAGCAGGCAGGATGGGTGCTGCCATGGCAGCCATCAACAGCATCTACAGCAACACAGATGCCAATGTCTTATTCTATGTGGTTGGTCTGAGAAACACACTCTCCCACATCCGGTAACCAACACTTGCTTCAGAGGGGCTCGTTTGTGTCTTTTCACTTAGTAACCATTGTCCTTTCGTAAACACTACTCATATTTGGGGGATTTGATTGTATAATCATAACTAGGCAATCATAACATAGCTGACAAGGTGCCTTGGGGTAAAACTGGCAGCAAAGGGAGTATGGTGGTAACTAGGGCATCATGTTGAAAGTCAGGTCATAGGATCATAATTCAGTTCTTCCTCTAAAAATGAGGTAATTCAACTAGATGAGCTCTGAGGTGCCTTGCAGCCATAAATATTGGATCCTATGATCCGTAACTGTTTGTAATGCCTCTGCATGTCTGGCCTCATTAACTACCATTTATAAATCCCTTAAACAGAAAGTCTCTCCTCTGCCCCTCCAAACCCACCAATTTTAAACATTTGGAGTGGAAGGGGATAAAGATAGGGGATAATATGGGATTTCATTGGTATAGGGAACCCCTTAGATAAGAAAACTCGCTTTGCCAAAGTACATCAGTCACTTTTCTGCAAACTACAGTCTTAGACCAGGGGCTCTTAACCTGGAGTTAATGGAGGGACTCCATAGGGTTTATGAATTTGGATCAGAAAAATAAATTACAATTTTATTTTCAGCAACTTCTAACTGAAATTTAGCATTTCCTTCAAATTATTTTAAAACATTGTATATCAAGAAGGAATTCCTGGGCTTGCCTAAGAGGTCCCTGACACAAAAAAGGCTAAAAGTTCCTGTTTTAGTTTCTTAGATGGGCAGTAGAGAGTAACAATTTGCACAGTGTCACACAACCACTATGTGTCAGAAGTGAGACTTGAACCTTTGCCTTTAGGGCCTCAAAACAAACTCTTTATCCATGATGTCATGCTGAATCTTTGGGAGAAAATTTGTCTATCTTCCTCCCTTCCTTTCCCTTTCTTCCTTTCTCTTCCTTCCTTGCTTCCCTTTTTTCTGGCCATCAAGGTTAAATGATTTGCCCAGGACCATACAGCTAGTGTCTCAAGCTGGATTTGAACTCAAGTCCTCCTGACTCCAAGACCAGTGCTCTATGAGAAAATCTTTCCAAAATATACCGAAATTTCTAAAATTGCCTTTTCTTCACTGCCAGTGCTCCTACCCTAGTGCAGACACTCATCCTTTCTCACTTGGACTGTTGTAATAATCACAATTGGTCTCCCTACTACCATTTTCTCCTTTATTCAATCTCTCTCATACCCTAACCATGACCCTTGCCTTTTATTCCCTCTTCAGAAAATGGATAGAACAGTCTAAACTAAGAGAAATCAAGTTTAAAATTGTGGAATTCAATCCAATGGTCCTCAAAGGAAAAATCAGACCAGACACAGCGCGCCCTGAGTTGCTACAGCCTGTGAGTTCTGAGGGCAGACCACTTTTGAGCCTGATGCATGGAACGGGAAGGCATTCAGGGAAATGAATGGGGCTCTTTTTGGTGGCCTTAGGGAGTGGGATGGGAACAGAGCATGGACTACAGGAGCAGAATGTCACATACTCTATCAGATACAGGTTGTTGGTTAGTTTTGACAATTTTTCTTTTACATAAGGGAAGCCTCAATGAAGGGAAGTTAACGTAAAAACCAAAAGGCATCAATAAAAAGTTAATTTTTTTAACTATAAGGGGGAAAATCATCTATGGGGCTACTTTGTAGGACTAAGCCTTGAGATATGAGAAACTTTTCTATATAGCACCAAGAGTATATCTGCTGCACAAAACTCCAGATCTTTTGCTGAATAACACTCACAGGACTATTAAGAAAGTGCTTTTAGAAATCTTAATGTAACCAAAGAAGAAGAAGAGGAAGAAGATTTTATTTACTTAATTATTTGGTTCAGACGTGATTTCATTGGTGGAGAAAACTCCCAGTGAGAAAACTCCCTCTACCAATGCAGGTTTGCACCTTCTCTTTATTTATATTTAGTTATTATTGTTCAGTTGTTTCTGACTCTTGGTGACTCCATTTGGGGTTTTCCTAGCAGAAGGGTTTGCCATTTCCTCCTCCAGCTCATTTTACAGATGAGGAAACTGAGGCAAACAGGGTGAAGTGACTTGCCCAGGATCACACAGGTAATAAGTGTCTGAGGCTAGATTTGAACTCAGAAACATGATTCTTCCTGACTCCCCTGCACTACCTAGCTGTCCTCTTAAATTTATCATTTTAATTTACTAGAGCACTGAGTTGTGTGACTTGTGCAGGGTCACAAACCAGTTGGTGTTAGGAGTTAGACTTGAACCCAGGTCTTTTTGACTTTGAGACCAGTTCTCTGTCGACTAGGATGCTTTATGTTCTTTGATTCTATTTTGACCCATGAGGAATTTTTGCAGCTTTTGGAAATCAAGTTCTACCTTGAGCTTGGTTCTTTCTGCAAAAAGGACCAACCCAAGCGAGGATCAAACAACTCTAGAACTTTACAATTTGTAAGGAAGTTTTCTACATCCACTCCCACACACTCTCTTACCTGGACACTGAAGCACCAAGAGTCTGAATCTGGTACTTTCAGGTCTTGTGCTTCTTTTAAGACCTGGCTGATAGTTCAACAAATGCCTAGGATCTTAGAATCTGGAAGGACCTTGGGGCCATCTAGTCTAACTCCCTCTTTTTATAGATGGGGAAACTGAGGCCAAGAGAGAAAAAAATATTTGCCTGAGGTTGTACAGGGAGCATCATAGGATTATATATCTATGATGGCTCTGGAAGAAATCTCACAACCAATCTTAGTCCAAACATTTCATTTTTCCAGATGAGGAAACACTGAGGCTCCTTCCAAAGTCACTTACTCAGAAGGTGGCAGAGCCAAGATTTGAACTCAGGTCCTTTGACTCTGAATTCTGCAGCTTTCCCACTACACCATATTTGTAGAGTGGCTTACAAGCCTCAAGGTACCAGATAACCATTGCTGTTATCTCTTTCTCCTCTCATCGCGGAAACTCAGACCTCACTTGGCATTATTATTGGTAGTATCTCCTTATAAGCTGTATTTCAACTGAAGAAGCTTTGTACTTGGAAGGAAACAAGCATTGATAAGTACCTACTATGTGCTAAGTGCTTTACATTATTATATAGTTATATATATTATATATATAGTTATTATATCCTTTGACCCCCACAACAACCCGAGGAGGGAGGAGCTATTATTTTTTCCATTTTACCGATCAGGAAACTGAGGCAAACAGAGGTTCAATGACTTGCCCAGGACCATCGCTAGTAATGGTGGAAGAGAGAATTCAAATCTGAGTCTTCCTGACTCCTAATCTAACATTAACCATTGAAAAAGCACACCAGATTTTGCTCAGAGGGTTTGGGTTAAAATCCTGACTCTGCCACTTGCTAGCTGGATGACTTGAGTCAAATTTCCTAACCTCTCTAGGTCTCAATTTTCTCATTTATAAAATGACAAGATAAAGTCTAAGTTTCTTTTTAGCTCTAAATCTATGATCTCTATGAGTCTGAACAAGATATTCCACATCTCTGAGACTTGGGTCCTTTATCTGTAAAATGAAGAAATTGGATTAGAGATCCCCTAATGTTCCTTCCAGCTCATCAATGTGCTTTTAAACATTTAACAACTGGCTTTCTGGTGGCGGATTGAGGGAAATGTACACAAGACATTTTGTAGTTTAATATGCATTATTAACATTTCTCTATCACTTAAGTCTAAACAATGAACAAAACAAACCCTGGTTTATAACATTCATCAATTTCCAAGGTGTAAACAGTCACATTAAAAATTTAATATTTGACTCCCACAAGCTGGTAGGAGCTGCCTCCAGCACACCTCTGCTTCTAACTCTAAATCTAGGATGGCTGGGGATATCCTCTAGGTGGTATCAGCTCTTTTCTACTGATGAGTTGGAGCAAAGATTCCAGTGCCCAAGACTATCAGCTGTAGGACCTTGCAGTCCTGCCCTGGTGTAGGGAGTTTTCATACTGGGAGATAGAGGGCTAGACCACAGTGAGATTTTCTGAGTCCTTCTTGAACCATCAAATATAAGTGAAAGACATTCAGGAAGAATACCTCCTCCAGAATATTTATTTCTTTCCTTTTATTTTTTCCTCTCTCTTCTTTTAACAGCTGAACTTTGTGCGATTTTATCTCCCTCTACTTATCCACAAACACGAGAAAGTCATCTACTTGGATGATGATGTCATTGTACAAGGTACGCTGCCTGCCAAAAACACTTGGAATGGAACCCCCAATGATCCGAGAGACTTCCTGGATGCACAAAAGGCTCAGTTGTTTGGGTTTCCTCGTGGAAAAGTCCTGACTCTGGATGGAATTTGGGAATGGGTTGAAAGTGAGGACCTTTCCCCATCTTCTTAGACATGTAGAAGCAAGGTTTGATTCATGAATGACAAGGAGAAAGGAGCAAAAATCTGTATGTAATGTGTGCATTGAGCCCCCAGCTGCATTTTACCCAGATCACACTTGACATGAAGGCAGGAGATCTTGGTTATAGTTGTAGCTCTCATACTTTCTAGCTATGTGACTATGAGGCAGGGTTTGGTTTTTTCCCTTCTCAGTCTCCTCATCAAAAAAAATTCTGGGGATACAAATATAAGCAAAAAGAATTGATCTGTCCCTGGAGTAGCTTACACACTAATGAGGGAAAGATCACACATAATAGGAAACTGGAAAGCAGGAGCAGGGGCAGAGAAGCTTACATTCTAATGGAGGAGAAAACATAAATCAGAGCATTCAAAATAAATATAGAGAAGATGGAAGGTAAGTTTAGAGTGGATGAGCAGCTAGCCTCATTCATTTACCACATGTGTGACCTTGGGCAAGTCACTTCACCCTGTTTGCCTCAGTTTCCCCATCTGTAAAATAAGCTGGAGAAGGAAATGGCTAACCATCCTAGTATCTCTGAGAAGAAAACCCCAAATGGGGTCACAAAGAGTCGGATATAACTGACAACAACAACTTTAGAGTGGATGACACCAAGAACTGGGGGGACCAGGAAAGGCTTCCTAGAGAAGGGAATGCTTAAGCTGAGTCTTAAAAGGAGCCAGGGACTCTTAGAGTTAGATATTAGGAGGGAGAGCCTTCAGAACAGCCAAGGCAAAGGCAGGGAGATGAGAGATGGAGTACTTCCGGTCAGTAAGACTGAATTGCTCAGGAAGGTGGGAAAGGGGCAGGTTGTAAAGAGCATTAAATAAGGTTTTAAAACTCCTTAAGGATGGAACTCTATCATCTCTGTATACCCCATAACAATAACATAATAATCCCTACCTCTCAGGATTGTTGTGAAGATCAGGTGAGATAATATTTGTAAAGTGTTTAGCATAGTAGGTGCTTAATAAATTAATCAAAGCATAGTAGTTAAGCACAGAGTACTTAACAGTAGTGGGTGCTTAACAGATTCTTATTTCCTTTTCCTGTAGCACAGGCTTTTTTTTTTAAATTTAAATTACACTTTTAAAAACAGTATTTTATTTTTCCTCAGTTATATGTCAAGAAACTTTTTTAGCATTCGTTTTTACAAGATGTTGAGTTCCAAAATTCTTTCCCTCTCTCCCCTCTTCTGAAAATGGCAGGCAGTTTGATATAATTTATACATCTAGCACAGGCTTTTGTATAGAAAAAAGACTCAACTATCTGATAAATGGCAATTGTAATGAAAATGTCTGTTAGTTTTTGAATATTTTTTTCCACCCTTCAGAAAGGACGGTGGGTTTTCCTTGCCTCTTAATGAGACAGGAACATCAGATATTTTGGCTGCGGGTAGATTGTACTTTAAATAAAACCAGTATGAATATAAATATTTAGGCTTGTTATTATTTAGCAACTTGCCTAGGGTGCATCCCCTGTGTAGACAGAGATGTACACACAACTTAATGCAGTTATCTCATTAAAAGTGCCGAAGAGATCTTTATCTTTTAGTCAGTCAATCACCAATATTTATTAAACTCCTACTATGTGCCAGGACTGGCATATTAGGGGCTGGGGTATACAACAGCAAAAAATGAAACAATCTCTACCCTACAGAAGCTAATATTTTATTGGAGGTAAGGGTGGAAGTGGGTGGTGGTAAACAGTGTATATTCATTTAAGTGACTCCATATTGAAGGTAGGGGTGGGGGGGATGAATGGGCACTAACAGCTGAGGGATGAACAGGGGGCATTTCAAGCACAAGTATATGGTTGCTTTTAAGCAGGGCAGCGCCAGGGGGATGGGAAGAAAGCTCAGAAAATGAGATGCTTCTGTTCCAGTCCTGAGCAGCTGCATGACTTTGGACCAGTCATTTCCCCTCAGTTTCCTCATCTGTAAAATAAGGCGGTTGAACTTGACAGCTTTTGGGGTCCCCTTTGCTCTAGCTCTAGGACTCTGAACTGTCTTCATTCAAGCCTTTATCCACACGCCCTCATCGATGAGTATTCATTAGCTTCATTGGGTCTTACTCTCCTGGAGGAGGAGTTGGATTTATTTACTTCTCAAGTCACTTGGGGGTCTTTGGCTACTTCTTTGAGATTTCAGCTTGGTGTTTTTAAACTTAGGTGATATCCAAGAATTGTATGACACAAAGTTGATGCTGGGCCATGCAGCGGCTTTCTCAGACGACTGTGATTTACCTTCCACCCATGAAATGGTTAGAAGTGCGGGAATGCAGGTGAGTGATTCCCCTCATTCTGCCATCCTTCTCAGCCCGGTCCTCTTCGAAGACTTCTTTCTTCTTCCCTTAATGTCTGAACACAGGTATTTAGAACCACAGATTGATGAATGGATGGATGGATGAGAAAAAGGAAGGAAGGAGAAGGGAGGAAGAAAAAAGGAAGGAAGATAAAAGGGAGGGGTGAGGAAAGAAAGAAGGAAGAAGGGAAAGAATGATTAAGAGGAAGGAAGGGAGAATGAAGGGAGAGAAAAGGAAAGAAAGAAAAAAAGGAAGATAGGGAAGGGGATGGGGGGGCTGACAGTCCTACTATAGCCTTTTCTTGGTCAGACCAGACACAAAGCACTAGACTTAGCTTTGGGCTCCCATTTTAGGAAGAACTTTGACAAAATGGAGCAAGCATATGCAGCAAGGCAATAATGGATAAAATGTGAATTTGGAATCAGGAAGAGTTGGGTTTGTCAGACAGGGACTGGCTGGTTGACTTTGGGCAAATCCCTTTGTTTCTCTATGCCTTGGTTTCTTCATCTGCAAAATGAGGGAATTGGGCCTCTGAGGTCCTTTCTGGATTTAACTCTAGGCTCTTATGATACCATGAAGGCACTGAAGTCAAGAGGAGGTTCGTACCATTGAAGATGGGTGAAAGGAGTTGGAGATATTTGGCCTAGAGAAAAGCATAATAAAAGGGACATAATATCCGCCTTTATATATTTGTTGTTGTTTTCAACGGAAATTTATGTATTTAAATTTATTTATGAAATTTGTATATTTATATTAAATATTTGACAGCTGTCTGTCATGGAAGAGGCATTTTCTGCTTGGCTTCACCAGGCAGAGCTAGGAGGAATGGGCAGAATTTTCAGAAAGACAGCATTAGGCTGTCCAGAGAAGGAAGGAACTCTTGTCCAAAAGCATAATGGGCAACTTTGGAAGGGAAATGGGTTTTTCTCACTGGAGGATTTCAAGGGAAGGTTGGGTGAACCCTCATTAGGGATGGTGTCCAGGGAAAGGCTGATCTAGAGGGTCTCTGAGGTCCCCTCTGAAATTTAATGGTACTTTGAGTTCACAGAAGTACCACGTAGAATGTCAGAATCAAAGGTCTCCACAGTAAAGACAGTTACACCCTGGATTTCAGGTGTGTTTGGGGGTATTCTTTACCCCATTCCATTAAAAGTGTTATACTCTGCATTCTTTCCTCCATTGATTCTGGTTTGGGACAAGAAAAATTTTATTTGTTACTAACTCATTTGTAGTAGATCAAGCAAGAATTTATTTAGCACTTACTGTATGTTAGGCACTGAGGATACAAAGGAAAATAAGAGTCCCTGCTCTTAAGGGGCTTATGGTGACAGCATACACCTATATGCATATTTATATATACATATATGTATTTCTGTATACACACACCTACATGTAGGATATATACCTGTCTATATGTATATACATACATACAAGATAAACACACATATACATATTTTCATTATTATTAAATTGTTTCAATTGTGTCTGACTCTTTGTGACCCCATTTGGGATTTTCTTGGTTTGCTGTTTCCTTCTTGAGTTCTTTTTACAGATGAGGAAACTGGGCAAACAGGATTAAGTAATTTGCCCAGGGTCTGAGACCAGATTTGAACTCAGGAAGATGAGAGGCCTGGCACTCTGTGCCACCTAGCTGCCCATAATCCCATACCCACATATATGTATAGATACACACACATACAAGATAAACAGTCATACAATTAGATATAGATGTATTTCTGTCCTTTTTCTGTCTCTTTTCATATACTTATATATAATCTCATTAGTACAAAATACAGAGCAGAATCTATGTGACATTAGAGGAGAAGGCACTAGCAGTGGGAGAAATCAGGAAATGCTCCCTGAAGAAGGTGGTGTATAAGCCAATTCTTGAAGAAAGTCAGGGAAGCCAGGAGGAGAGGTTGAGGAGAGAGAGCTTTCCAGGCAATGGAAAACCATTAGTGAAAACTTGGACAGTAGAGCATAATGTTTGAGGAGCAGTAGGAAGGCTGTTTTGCTTGATCAGAGACTATGTACATAGGGGTAAAGCGGAAGGAGAATGGGAAGACAGGAAGAGATCAGGTCATGAAGAACTCCACATGGCATGTAGAGGCATTTATATCTCATCCTGGAGTAATAGAGAGCCACTGGGGTCTATTGAGGAGGATTGACATAGTTAGACCTGAGCTTTGGGAAAATGACTGGCAACTGTGGGGGAATGGGAATGATGAGAGATTTGGAACAAATGGGTAATGGAAAAACAAAAGCTCTAGACTGGGTTCTAGCCCTGGCTTTGCCACCACACTAGCCATATGGACACAGTCTACTCACAACCTCTCAGAGCCTTGATTTCATGGAACCCTATAAGTCTAGAGTTGGGTAGGACCTCAGAGATGATCTAGTTTAACCTCTACTTGATTGGAGGAGGTGGAAAATGGACCAGATTTGGACTGAGAGGATCTGGTTTAGAGTCCCAGATCAGTCTTTACTATCTATGTGACTTCCAAAGTCATATGCTTTGTAAACCTTAGTTTCCTCATCCTTAAATGGGAATAAAACTACTTATGTTATCTACTCCATCAGATTACTATGAAGAAATAATTTACTTATTTTAAAAATTTACTATTTTATTTTTGCTCTAGTTACATATAAAAACAATTTTAACATTTTTTTCCTTTTAAATTTTGAAATTGAGAATATTTTTTAAACCATTAAAGAAAGAGTTGGAAGGGATATCCTATGCCAATCCCACTTCTGGTCCAACCCAAACCCTTTTTTAAAAAGCATCTCCTTTACAACAGAATTCTGCCCTTCCCAAAGTCTTGTCTACTGGTTCTAACTGTGGTCATCCAACCATGGCTTAGACACCTCAAGTGAGGGAAGAGCTTCCTATTCCCCAAAGCAGTCAATTCCATTTTGGGACATTCCCAGCCTTTAGGAAGTTATTCTTTAGACTGAATTACAATCTATCTCTTTGTGGCTTCCATCTATTAATCCTTGTTCTGAATTCGGGGTCAAGCAGAATAAATGGAATTCTTCTAATGGTTGTCTTTTTAATTCTTGAAGACAGTTCCTCCCAAGTCTCCTCTCCTCCAAACCAAATATCTCATTTCCTTATGTGTATAATGAAAAGATTGGGCAATAGGGTTATCTCCAAGGTCTCTTCCAACTGAAAAGAGAAACAACAAAAACCAAACACTGGATTTAACAATTTTAAGGATGGAATCTGACCTACAAATTTTTTGCTGCTAATTGTTTATGTAAGAAACATTTTAAAAGACATTGCATAATATAGGGAATAGTAGTACTAGTCTTGGATTAGGTCCCAATGGTAAGAACAGGCGCAGACAACTTCAGCCCTGAGGGTGCATTCCTTGGAATCAATCTCATAAGGTCATAGTGAGCAAAGTCCTTTGTAAACTAAGAGTCCAATAAGGGCGAGTTGTTATTTAGATGATCCAACCTATCCATTTCATCGTAACAGCCGGGAAACTGCATAGGTGGAATTTAAATTATGGCGTCATGGGGAGTGAGATGTCATATGCTTTATTTCTCATTGTAACTTCAAAGGGCTTATAATTTTCCAGAAGCAATCTGCTCAGCCTGGCTCATCAACCAAAATCCACATTCTTTTGTAGAATACATACATGGGATTTCTGGACTACCGAAAGAAGGCGATCAAAGACCTTGGCATCAGCCCTGGCACCTGTTCTTTTAATCCCGGTGTCATTGTTGCCAACATGACCGAATGGAAGCACCAGCGTATCACCAAGCAACTAGAAAAGTGGATGCAGAGAAATGTGGAGTACGTGTGGTTCTCTTACATAGAAGGGTGCAAAACTACTCAGTTAATTTTCCATTTCTTAGATAACTTTCAGATGTAAAGAAGGGTTTAGATTAAATGCCCTTAAAAGTTTCTACTAAGCCCAAACATTTTCTGAGTCTATGAACTGGGTATTAAATTGAAGTAAATATACAAATATTCCAGTCAGAGGAATTAGACATCCTGAAATTGGGCTAATAAGCTGCCTATGGTCTTGGACATATTAGCATTTGTGGGCCTCATGTGTTAAAGAAGGGATTTGGAGTAGCTGCCTTCAAACTCAAGATCTAGTCTTTTTTATTGAAAAAAAGTATTAAAGACTTTATGTTTTAAGAGTATTAGGAGTAATGGCTAGAAAACTTAGGCCCATGAAGATAATAGATTCAAGTTCACATGTGCAGGTTGTGTGACCCTGTGCACCTCTGCAGGGAGAGCTTTCTCATTCATTGGTACTCCAAAGCAGTGAAGTCACCAGTTTCTGCCCTTAACTCTATGTAAGACTGGCCCACTTGAACCCAGTCCTGGATGGGTTTGGCTTGTTTTTTTTTTCCTTTTTAAAGACAAGAATAACAGACAGTGAAACTGCTCCCCTGATAAGCCCAAGATGTAAGGAGAAAATGAGGAGTCCTTCAGCATCCTGGGACAAACTCATGAGAGGCCATAAAAATATTATATAGAATAGGCAGGTAGGTGTGGATGGGTTACAATACCGAGATTGCAAATCCTTTTAAGTATTTGTGACTTAGGCTACAAAAAAGAAATAAATGCTTGAGAAATATTGTAAATCTGCGAAGATTCATTAGAAAAATGTGTTTATTGTGACTGTCAAGTCATTTAATATGGTGCACTTGCCCCAAGAAGCCTTGAACACTTGAAATTAAAATCTGGATTTCCTGCGTGCTCTGAGATGACAGTTTGTTCTGTTTTGGTTAAATACATCACTTCCTTCTGAGCTTGTTGATCTCCACGTTTCACATCATCTTCTTTTTTTTCCTAGGGAGAATCTCTATAGCAGCTCCCTGGGTGGTGGAGTGGCCACCTCTCCAATGCTCATTGTGTTTTATGGGAAGCATTCCCACATCAACCCAATGTGGCACATCAGGCACTTAGGTAAGCCGGGATCCAGACTGCCAAGGGGAAGGGTGAGAGGAAGCCTGGCACCATCAAGACCAAACGCACCTGGGTGGCATGACTTGGGCTCTGACAACTTTGGGCATGAGGAGGCAGATTTCTGACCCAGCAAAATCCCGTAACTTTAATTGCAAATGATGCTTGAAAAATGTTCTGAGAATTGGGAGAAAGTGGGACCCTCTAGCTCTGTTATAATGGCTCCATAGAACAAAGATACACGTTATAAAAATCATATGGGGTGTTTAATTAAGTCATGTCCATTTTTTGTTGTTTAAACACAGAAAAAGAGTGGAACAGAGGAAGGAAGGAGGGAAACTTTTATTAAATGCCTGCTATGTGCCAGGCACTGTGCTATGTGCTTTACAATATTATCTCATTTAATGCTCAGAACCCTAGAAAGTAGGTGCTATTGTTGTCCACTTTACAGAGTAGGAAACTGAGACAGGTAAGTGACTTGCCAAGGGTCTTTCTGACTACAGGCCTAGTACTCTGCACCACCTAGCTAGATATAGATCTACTATATACACATATACATGTATATACACACACGTATAATATACACTTGTGGACACACATACATGTGTATATATGCACGATATAGCTTATATGTATACTTACACATATAGACACATAAACACACACATATATATATTCACATTGTATATATGTGTATCTGTAGATATAATATACATATGTATATACATAAATACATATATACACACACATGCCTGTGAGTAAATACACAATCTCTGTAAGTTACAATCCAACCTCTAACATACAACGAGAGGTGTCCAGATGGCACAGGAGTTGAGGAAGACCGGAGTATTTGAATTTTGACTCCAACACTCACTAGCTGCGTGACCCTGGGCAAGTCATTTCACCTGCTTGCCTCAGTTTCCTTATCTATAACATGGGAATAGTAACAGCACCTCCCTTCCAGGGTTGTTGCAAGTATCAAATGAGATGACACATAAAGTAAAAATGCCATTATCATTCTGATGGTTACTACCAGGGGCATGTCACTTACCTTGATGGCTTCGGTTTCCTTTCCTGTAAATTGGGGGGGGGGGGTGAGGCTGGACTAGGTGGTCTCCAAGGTCCTTTCTAGTCTTACATCCTCCCCCGAAGCAAGTCAGAAGCAAGGCTCTGATATGAACAAATCTCCCAACGCTTCCTTGACTTTTGGGTTACTATTGAATTAGTGCCTCGGCACAGGTAGTCCTGGCATGGCCTATTTTCTCTCTTGATTCAAGAGGACGGACAGGTAGTTTGCATTTTAATGTGCCTCCTAACAGGATGCTTCTCTTCCTTGCTTCCCAAACTCCCTGAAGGCTGGAGTGCAGAAGCCCGATACTCAGAGCACTTTCTTCAGGAGGCTAAATTACTTCACTGGAATGGAAGACACAAGCCGTGGGACTTCCCTAGTGTTCACCCTGACCTCTGGGAAAGCTGGTTCATCCCTGACCCTTCTGGAAAATTCAAACTTAACCGTGGAGGGAGCTGATATAAAGACATGCATGGTGTGTTCCCTTTCACTGCCCAAACTTGCAACTCAAAATAAATGGATTATTTTTATGAGCATTTTTTTCAACACATTTGAGTCATAAGTCACTCTCATTTGACAAAGAAGGCCTCTGAGACTTGTACTATGGGAAGCAGAAATGGATTTACTTTTTTTTTTCTCTCCAAAGTATTCCCTTAGGGAAAAGTCAAGATTGTGTAAGTATCTGGTTGGAAAGAAATCAGTACATTGGAATATTAAAATTCAGTTGCTTAGCTTGACCTTCAAAGACAAACATCTTTATGGACAAATAAAATTAGGAAAGTAAATATTTCTTCACCCTATGTTAAGATTTCACACCAAAGACAAGGTTTTTTTATTCCTAACTTATGAGTTTCCAATATTCTGAAGAACTATTTCACTTAAATATTTAATGATTCCTGGATCTTCTCAATTTTTTTTTTGTGGGTGGGAGATAATGTATAATTTAATACTTTTTAAGTAGAGGGTTTTGGACCAAAACTGAATATACATTAAGGTGCATAAAACATTAAAATCTCATGCAACAGGAAGACAACAAAGAGATAGAGTTCCCATGTTTTTATTTTCAAAATTGGCAGACTTTCGAAAGAATTTAAAATCTTTTCCAATACCATTTAATGAAAAAGCTCCAGATCATCTTATGTAAGACCAATTAACAGCCATGCCTGATTTCCTGTTTTTCATGAAAAAGCCACAGCACATGATTAGATATTTCCCATATTCACTTCTATAGCAAGTGTATGACAAAATTCAAAGACTGTATTTTCCCTCCCCTTTAAATTAAAAACAAGACTATTGTAAAGCTACAATAGTTACATACTATAATGGTATCTAATCACATGCTTTACATAGTTCTTGTGAAAATATAATTGATTCCCACTAATCCCTGATGCAAGGCACTTGTGAGCACCTGCAGGAAAATGTCCATGTAAACAGTAATACAGTACATCATTTTAAATAACAAAGAACAAAGATTTTTCACACAGTTTGACCTAAACATACAGGAAAAAAAGCGAGTTTCCACCACAGCCCACAGTAATAAAAGCAGAATTGGGTCACAAGATAGATTTTTAAACAGCTATTACAAAGGTTAAGCCACATGACTCCCTGAAGACAACAACTATAAATCATCATAAATATTTCATATTTAAAAAGCCACATACTATGTGAATATAAAAGCACGGTGTGTAAGAGCACTGGACTGGGGAGTCAGGACATCTGGGTTCTCATCCTACTTTTGCCATTAACACTAACCCTCGCTGGGCCTTGATTTCCCCACTAACAAAATTAGGGAGCTGAATGAGCAGACCTCTCCAAGGGTCCCTTCCAGCTCTGATTTTCCATGATTTATCATTCTGACCAGGGGGAGAATTTAATAAAAGCGGCATCGATAAACGGGCGTGTAACACCCACAAGATGAAGTGATTACGGGTCATTTGTAGCACCATGGAGACTGTATGCTAGAAAAATCACAAGACACAGAATCAAAATACCTTTTCACATACCCTAAGCAACAGACACTCTTGCCAAGGAGATGAGTGATGGTGGAGAAAGGGAATGAAAATGACTGGCTTATCAGATAGGACCAGCAGGGGCAATCATATTCTAGCAGACGCCACATTTTAGAAGATATGTTTCAAGTACGAAAAGCACCCATATGAACTTCCTCAAAACAACACTTTGACAACACCTTCGCACACGGAGAGTAGAGGCAGGCACCCAGAGGGAAAGGTCATCGCCTCCCAACCATGCACCTCTGCTCTTCCTCACAAGTAAAAGTCTGCCAAATAACAAATGAACCATTGAAAATGTGATTTTCCATGGCCTGCCCATGTTCCCCAAAGCTGACTTGTGTGCACGCTGGCTCCTGGGGGGTGGCCAGCTGCCGGCCTACTATGAAGGGAAGGCAGCTGGCTCCAACCTGTGGCCTGGACTCAAGTGGCTTCCTTACTGAGAAATTCCAAGTGCTTGCCACATGGAGAAGGGGCCACTTTGGAAAAAGAAATGATTAAAGGTTGCCCCATCAGCACAACTGGAAAATCCCAAGTCCCAAAGCACAAGCTCCATGGACATCAAGTGAGGAGTTCCATGGCCACATGTGAATTGTGACACCTCTGTGTGTCTGTACCCGTGAAAATCATGCACAGAATGTGCTTTTCAGGCATAAAAGGACTCTAGGATTTCTTGCCATATATAGGTTTAAGAAAGGAGTATAAACACACAGGCTATTTAAAAAAAATACAGACTATAAGCAACTCCCAAAAGAAATAATTTCTTCAAAAATAAGACTACAGTTTGTCAAAAACTGTAAACAATGGCATACGTTAAATATAAAAACTCACATACAAAAGAATCTACGTTTGTTTTCAAACTATCTAGCTCATAAAGTTAATCCTACCACACAAACGGGCTACCGGAAAATAATGAGAGGAGGAAAGTTCTACAGCAATGCTTCAGTTGGTGAGCTGAGGCAGCCGTCCAGACAACTGCATTAGAACTGCAGTATGTAGAAAAGCTTCAAAGGCTGCCCTCACACACAGCCACCTTCTTGCTCTGGGCTCCCAAAGGGACTGAAGGAAGGCAGAATCTGGTCTGTGAACGACTGGGTCATCCACTGATCGGCCGAAAGGTCCCCAAAAGTTGGTTCTCCACCTAAGGCAGCATTATTTATTCCTAGGCAGAAAAAAAAAATTCAGTGTTAGTTTATTCTGTCTAAAAGATTGTGATGGGGGAGGGGGGAGCGGAGATGGTGGAGTAGAAAGATGCACATACACTAGCTCTTCCCCCACAGCCCATAAAATACCTGTAAAGAAAGACTCTCAACAAATTCTAGAGCAGCAGAACCCACAGAACAAGGGACTGGAGGAGATTTCCAGCCCAGGGTGACCTGAAAGGCCAATGGGAAAGGTCTGTCATACCAGACGGGAGCGGAGCCCAGTCCAGCCTTGGCCTTGAGGCATGGTGCCAGGAGGAGGACCTTAGCAGGCCTTGGGGGCGGAATCCCCAGCATCAGGAGCAGCAGTTTGGAGATCTCTCAACCAACAGGCGCCAAAGGTCAGTGAAAGGGTTTTTTCAGCTGGCTGAGAAGGGAGCAGGGTCTTCCCAGAGCTCCAGCCTTGGCAGAGGCAGTGGCCACATAGGGCAGCAGCAGCTCCCACAGCAGCCTGCATAAAACCCCTGGGGGAACTGAGCAGCTGATCCATACCTCAGCCCTGTGTGGTGGCCCTGCTCCACCTAAAGCCCCTGGGGGAATTGAACAGTTGATTTGAATCTCAGCAGCCAGAGGTGGCTTGGTGGAACCGGAGGCCAGGTGGTTGTGGAGAGGAAAATACTACTCACAGATTCTGGGCACAAAAGTTTCTGGTTACTCCTAGACCAACGTACACGCTTGACTGTGCCACCTCGGAGGAACTGTGATCTTACAGATCTCCAGAGTATACCCTACTCTTGACAAAGGACCCAAAAGTCAAGTAATTGGTTGGGAAAATGCCCAAAAAAGGGAAAAAAATAAGACTATAGAAGGTTACTTTCTTGGTGAACAGATATCTTCTCTCATCCTTTCTGATGAGAAAGAACAATGCTTACCATCAGGAAAAC
>CM053770.1:229571571-229590528 GCA_028658325.1 Potorous gilbertii
TCTGACTTTCAAACACAAGAATGAAGAGAAGCATGAAAAGGTAAACAGGAAAGAGAAGTTATAAGGGACTTACTAAAGTTGAACTGTTTACATTCCTACATGGAAAGACAACATTTGTAACTCTTGAAACTTTTTTCAGTATCTGGGTAGTTGATTGAATTATACATACATAAACACACACACACACACACACACACACACACACACACAGAGAGAAAGAGACAGAGAGCACAGGGTGAGTTAAAGGAGAAGGGGTCATGTCTAAAAAATGAAATTAAGGGTGAGAGGAATATAATGGGAGGAGAAAAGGAGAAATGGAAGGGGGCAAATTATCTCATAAAAGAGGCAAGAAAAAGACTTTTCAATGGAGAGGAAAAGGGGGGAGGTGAGAGGGAAAACGTGAAGCTTACTCTCACCACATTTGACTCAAGAAAGGAATAAAATGCACACTCATTTTGGTATGAAAACCTATCTTACAATACAGGAAAGTGGGGGAGAAGGGGATAAGTGGGGTGGAGGGGATGATGGAAGGGAGGGCAATGGGAGGAGGGAGCAATTACAAGTCAACACTCTTACAAGGTCAAAAGAGAGAATAGAAGAAATGGGGGCAGGATAGAATGGAGGGAAATACAGTTAGTCTTTCACAACATGACTATTATGGAAGTCATTTGCAAAACTACACATATATAGCCTATATCGAATTGCTTGCCTTCCCAATGGAGATGGGTGGGGAGGGAGGGAGGAAGAGAAGTTGGAACTCAAAGTTTTAGGAACAACTGCTGAGTATTGTTCTTGCATACAACTGGGAAACAAGGAATACAGGAAATGGGGTACAGAAACTTATCTTGCCCTACAGGACAAAAGAGAAGACGGAGATAAGGGAAGAGAGGAATGTTAGAAGGGAGGGTAGACTGGTGGTAGGGGTAATTAGAATGCCTAGCACTTTGGGGTGGAAGGAGGGAAGAGATGAGGAGAAAATCTGGAACCCAAAATTTTGTGGAAATGAATGTTGAAAACTTAAAATAAATAAATTTTTAAAAAATATTTAAAAAAACGAAAAAGAAAAAAAGTAAAAGATCGAGATGATAAAACTGAAGGCCTTTAAAGAAGTATGAGTTACAGATGGCCAAGAGGTTTCTGGGAAAAGGATTTATCAGAGCAGTCTTATGAACTGGAAGTTTGGTTTTAACTTTTTGAAAATAAAAGCATTTTAAAAATTGTTCAGGGTAGGAAATCATTAAATGTCATGAGACTTATTTTGAATTACAGTAAATGAGAAGAAATCTCTTTTCCCCCCAATTACACATTAAATTAATACTTCTACCTATACCATCACTAACCCAATCATTTACAGTAACACAGCAGTAAGGGGATTCCTGGAGGAGAAACCCTCCAGCACAACAAAGTATAGCTCATCGAAGATTGACTAAACAAGGCAGAGGAAGTCTGCCTGAAAGCCAGAGGCAGGGGACACCCAGGGAAGGAGAGGGGGAAGGGGGAGAAAGAAGAGGAGGGAGAGGGAGAAGATGGGAGAGAGGGGAGGAAAGGGAGAGAGAGAGAGAGAGAAAGAGAAAGGGAGAGAGAGAGAGAGAGGTGTGCGTGTGTAGCTAGGCCTTCTTGATCCCTAGGTCTACATTCTCTGCCCTCCAAGCCCTGCTGCTTTCTTAATGTAGTAAGCATGATGTCATCACAGCCTCGGAAAACAGCAGAATTGTTCCATGACCCAGGAAGGGCAGCCTCACTCTACCTGTTCCATCCAAAGAGAAGGCACACGGCGGCTCAATGTCACATGCCTTTTCACAGTAAGCCCCTCCATAAGCTGCTTCATAGCCTGGATCATACTTTTCTTCCTTAACAGCCATCTTCTTTGCATCCTCTGCAAGAAGAAAAACAAATTAAAACTCCTTCTGAAGAACATCAGTTGGAAAATATTACTTGTGGAAGTTAGATGTTAAGACGGTAACTCAGTAATTCACCTTTGTAGATAACCATAATGGTAATTTAGGGGCAGAATCCAAATGTGTCAGTTCAGAATCACAGGGAAGAAATAACTTCAAAGATGTCTGGTTACTTTACATGTAATTTTAAAGGCATGTTAGAAAACAAAAACCAACAACAACCTGGCTAAAATAGAGGTTCTTAACCTGGAATCCATGGAAATGTCTTTTTAAAACATATTTTAACAGTAGCATTATACTATAATTGGTTTATTTTATAATCCACATATTTACATTCTTCTGAGGGGTCCTGGGGCTTCATGAGAAAACAATGAAGTAAAGAAGTGATGATCCCCTGCATCAGGGCCATCTGAAAGATCTTTAGACCTGGTGGGGTGGGTGGGAGAAGGCCTGGCCTGAGGGGATGGGGATGAGTAAGATACAAAACCTCTAACAGAAATGGTTTGAGTCAAATGCCCTTTACTAGAGTGTGGTGGCATAATGGAGGCCATGCTGCCTCTGCCTTCATGTACAAGGCCACACAGCAGTAACATACCTTGGGCAAGCTGCAAATCAAATGTGTATTGAACCTCCTGAACATCCGAGTTAGGCACGATGCCTTTCAACTGGTCTCTCAAATCTCTCAATTTGATGTAATAATGAACTTTATCTTGCGCCCGTGGGAACTGAGCACACCGTGCGCTGGATGACGGCATAACATAGCAGAGCTATAAGAGGAGATGTTTAGAGTGAGGACCCAGAAAAGGATGACCCCCAAGCCTAAGCCCAGCCACTCCCAACCCCAATCCATGAGACCCTGTGTGGCCACAGGATCTGCCCATCCATCCCATGGGGGAGAAGATCCCAGAAGCCAGCATTCCTGGTTCCTAGGCAGGTGTGCATGCCTTAAGGCAAAATCAGATCCCCCAATCAAGTATTTATTTATGCCCCACTATGTGCCAGGCACAATGCTAGGTAGAAGGGATATAGATACAAAAGGTAAACAGCCTGTACCCCCAAGAGGAAGGGGTGTGTGTGTGTGTGTGTGTGTGTGTGTGTGTGTATGTGGGTGGGTGGGTGTGAAGATCGCTGCTTGTTTAGAGAAGTAAACCAGGCATTTCTCTGCAAATAGGATCATAAAATTAACCTGACACCTACAGAAAGGAATCTATTATTAATGAAATCCATTGATTAAGGGCAGGCATATAATTATGTATTTGTCTGACCTGAGGTGCCTTTAATTTCTACACTGAATACAGGGGCCAGGTTTTATTTATAGTTCTACCTTCCCTTGATGCACCTAGGGGGCGCCATAGTGCAGACAGCACCAGGCCTATAGTCAGGAAAACCCATCTTCCTGAGTTCAAATTTGGCCTTAGACAGTAGCTATGTGATCCTGAGCAAGTCACTTAACCCCCTTTGCCTCAGTTTCCTCATCTGTAAAATAAGCTGGACAAGAAAATGGCAAATCACCCCAGTATCTTTGCCAAGAAAACCCCAAATCGGTCACAAAGAGTCAGACACAACTGAAAATGACTGAAGAAATATTTCCTTGAATACTACATTGCAGAGTATATGCCTGATAAAAATTTGCAGAATAAATTAATTTATAAAATAAAACCATTTGGAACTAACATCATAATTCCCCTTTCATTAAAAAAAATAAATTTTTAGTATCAAAATCATTTTGCTTTTTTTTTTTCCTACCTTGTCATTAAGAGATAATATGCTTGAATTTTCCAAGTATGTTTCAGTCTTTCCGCCTGCAATTTTGATCTCACTTAATTGGACTTAATTCATTTGCCTAACACTGTTAAGCAAATTCATAGACAAACTTCAAAAGTCTTAAATTAAACAGATATTATTCAGTGTTTATTAAACAAATGCACATACCATATTGGCCCAACTATGAGTCAAATTGTTTTTCCCCTAAAAATGGTTTCTATAAAATATGAACATGACTTATGTTGGGTGTTACTGTAATCTATTTTTCCTTTAAAGAGATCACATCTTAGAGGGATAGTCTTTATTTAAACCAATATGTTTTTTTCTCATTATCAATTACCATGAGCTAGAAGAAAGAGAAAGGCTAACCCGACTAAAAATCTTTCATTTTCATCAGTTTCCTAACAAATGCAGTTTGGAGAACTTACAGTTTCTGTGTCTGGAACCTTATGGGGCTGAAGTCCAAATTCCAACTTCTTAACTTTTACTCCAAAAACTTCTTTACTAAAAATTTCATAAATACCTAAAATGAAACACAGACATACTGACATGCAGAACTGTGGAAAACAACATGAACAACAATAAAAGATCAGCTCAGGTGCACAGAAAGATCTTACATTTTCCATTGAAAACCGCTATTCGAGGTTGGTACTTCTGTAATTTCTGCACCAAAATGCGTCCTCCTTCTCGAAACTCTTTACTAAAATGGAAGGACAAAGAAGTCAAGAGATACAGGACGGTCATACGCCATCTTGGCGAATCTTCAGAATTAAAAAACAGGAACAATGACGACAGCAACACAAAAACAAGGTGGAAAGTGGAGAACAAGAAGATCACTGTGACCCACAAGGTTTCCATCTTGTAGCATTAAAAATCACTGTTAATTGTCCTACCTTGAAAGGTCCTTGCTGCCTGGGGTGGTCCTTTCAACCATATTTGTAAAGCCAATACCATATTTTCCTGGTAAAGTATGGTCATCCATATGATTTAACTGGACCTCACTAAGTCCAGACATAAAGAGACACTTCCCTATAACAAAACAGTAGGAAAAAAAATAAGGTATGATTTTAACTTTAAGGTAAAAGGTTTATGTTGTTTGATATTCCATTCTTCAGAAGATATAACAAAAATACAAATTACTAACGCCCTTCTCAGTAAGAAGGAGAACACTATAAGCAGATCCTTACAGGGCAGTAAGCAAAAATAGCCTTTTCACTAACTACTACTCACAGGACAGGCGAGCTGGCCAGGCCCTGAGAGGGCAAGGAAGAGGCAGCATGTACCGGGCAAGCAAGACGGCACCAGCAGTTCCCTGGCCCATCATCTCCCCTCAAACCTTGTTGCTGACAGCCCAGGACCCTGTGACACCCCAAGAGCTGTGGAAATGGTAGTACCCCACCACCCACCACCAGACCTGCTTCCAGGTCAGCCCCCGCCGCCATCATCAAGAAATCATCGTGGAGAAGGAGCCACCTTCCTCAAGGCCAAAAGTGACATTTGCTGAAGAATTGCCTGAGAGATGCAGGAGCCCTGGAAGTGACAGTAGCCCCTGACCAGGTCCTGCTTTAAGCCCTGCCCTCTCAGCCATCCCCATCAAGTGCCAACCAACTGCCACCCTAAGGGTGGGCAAGGTGGCCCAGTCAAGGGCACAAGGCACTCTGCAGAAAAGATAGGAGGATGCAAGTGTCAGCAAAGTCAAATCATAAACAAAGCTTTGATAATCATTCCCCCTTCAGATCCCAGTGGAGAAAAGGCCAGGACCTGACTCCAAGAGTCCTGGAAATTTGGATGCTGCTAGCCTCATACCTTCAGCCATGAAACATCCTGTGGAGATGCAGGCTGCAGATTGCTTCTCCTGGGGATTATAGTCACAGAAGATGCAGAAAAAGAAAGCTCTACCCACCAAAGTCTTGTGCTCTACATCAGAAACGGGTATAATTTTGTCAGGGGAAATGACATTAGAGAAGAGGCCTGACCATCTGCTTCCTTTTTTCCCCTCACTTAATAGTATTTTGGGTTTTTTTCCCAATTACACATAAAAATAGTTTTCAACATTCACTTGTTAGATTTTGAGTTTCAAAGTTTTCTTTCTCCCTCCCAAGACAGCTAGCAATCTGATAGAGACCATGCACATACCATCACAGGAATCACATTTCCACAGTCACGTTATGGAAGAAGAAAAGGGAAAAACCACGAGAAGGCAAAAAAACCGCAAGAAACCAAAAAAGTGAAAAATTGCCTGTTCCAGTCTGCATTCAGACTCCACTGTTCTCCTCTGGATGTGGATGGCACTTCACATCCCGAGTCTGTAGAAATTCTGACCATCTAACTCTCCTACTGTCCCCTAAGGCGCATGGGACTTTCCATGGCAGTTGTGAGCTGGAAAGCAGTGACTGTCTGACTTTTCTGTTTGTATCTCAGCACTTAAGGGAGTGCAAAACACTTAATAAAAACTGTTACTCATTCAACTGACATGCAAGCCAGAAGCTCTAACAAAAAGAAGTCTTTCACAAGGAAATTTTTATATTATAATTGAAAACTAGACTGGATGGCCTCTCAGCTTCCTTTCTATTCTAGGTTTCTATGAATATAAGATGATCAGCATTCTTCACATTTGAGATTTTTGATATTTTTGTCTACTGGGTGATGATATGGGCACTAGAGCATTTCTCCTCTGTGGCATCATATTTCTTGGTATCTATTCCAGAGATAACAGTTAACACCTTATGACCACAGTGGGAAACCAGGAGTCCGGATGAGCTGAGCCAAATTGAGTGATTGGAGCATTAGCAGGTCTTTGGCAACCACTCCGGGACTAAGTAATTATCCATTTGGAAATGCGATGGCCTAATCCACCTGGCTATTAGGTTCCCTTCATGCTAATAGATGATACCACCACCTCCCCCCCAAATACCCAGAGATAAAGGCAAAGACCACAGAGGACACATGTACTTCTTGGTAAGAAGAAAGAACATTTGAACTTGTAATTTTTATTACTTCAGAGGTGGGCTGTCACAGGTCTTGGGGTTTAAATCCTGCCTTTGACACCTAAGGCAGGCAAGTCATTTAACCCTTCTGTACTGCAGGGACCTCTAGAAGACTCTGAGGGAGTTTTCACATGGGGAGTTCTCTAAACCTAAGAAATGCAGAAGTTCAAGATCTTTGTGGAGGAATTTGGAGAGGGGAACATGGTTGTACTTCCTCCTACTAAGCTGCTGTCTTGACTCCAGCCTAGATCTGCCCCTCTGAAAAAGACTGACGTACAACTCTGTTGCAATCTTTGCTCTTAACGCACAGTGAGAATGTCAATATGGACACAGGGTAGCTATTCGAGTAGTCTATTAATCCTTTGGTCACTGGACAGAATGATGCATCAAGAATAAGTACCCAGGGAAAATGACTCTTGGTAGACATTCGAAGAACTGTCTGGCTTTTGTCACCCTTTGTCCTCCCCTTTCTGCTACTCAGAGGGTGAGGCTGCTCAGGACTAGGGGCTGGTTTGTATATTTTATAGCTCATCAAAGCCCCCCAAAGTCATCACCTGACGACCCTCCTACTGGTGATAAGTCCCTTTACATTAATCAAGCTGGTCTGGGACTGCAAACATAATCCCTCAGTGGGCCAATTCTTTCTAGCTTGGTAGAACCTGCCTGCTGATAGTCTTATAAACCTCAGGGCCAGCACCATGCCAGGCTAAGGCAAGAAAAAATAATCTAGCTAAAAAGCTAGTGAATGACACTTAACAATAATAATATCTTAGTAAGAGAACTTACAAAAATGGTTTCCAGGTCCTGGGTAATGATGCCCTTTGTAAGCTGCCATGAGTCCTGGATTTATGCCAATCTAGAAAGCAAGACAGTTCAAATTTTAGAATTACCAATACATGATCTATTGGGGCAAAAAAGTGGTAATCAATCCTTTATTTCCAAAGTTAATTTATCAAAATACAAATTTAAGTAAATGTGATTAACAATATATGCTTTGAAATAATTTCTTAGCCTTAATTTGCGAAAATAATGTCATTTTAGAAAAAACCTTTTGTTCTAAATTATTTTTTCAATCTGGATCAATTATATCAACATATCTTTTGGCTAAAGGTGAGATCAAACTCAAATAGAAAGGGAAACCATATGTAAGAAACTGCATAATGACTTAGTTTTCAAATGTAATTTTTGAATTATTGTATTGTATTTTTAATCTATTTAATCTATTGTATTTTTAATTTGTTAAACATTTCTAAGTTACTATTTTAATCAGCAGGCACATTGTGGAGTGTTGTGGGAAGTGTCTGACACCTCTGACTTAAAGGTTAACCCTAAGTGCAAAATTTTACAGATCTTTTAAAAAATATGAAGGCATTTAAATCAAAATTTGAATTAAAAAGCATGAAAAACTCAAATTTCTGTAAAACATAGCCCAGAAGAGTTCAAAGGAATGGTGGTTGGAAAAGTATTGAGTGCCTTTTTAAAGAAATGCCACCATTTGTTGAGAAAGAGCACTGGATATAGCACCAGAAGATTCAAGTCCTGTCTTTGACACCAACTATGGGACCTTGGGCATGTCAACTCACTCAGTTTTCTTGTCTGCAAAATGGTGAAAACCTCATAAGATTTTCTCATGGGGAAAAAAATTTTGTTTACCATAAAGTACTATAAAAATATGGGCTAGAGATAGTACTAAATACCAGTGTATCACATTTTGTACTTTTTTTCTAATGTTCACAACACCCCAACTCAAATCCTCTGTCAAAGCCCAAATTAAATTACAAGAAATGAAGAAATGGAGCCATGAACACTTAACACAGCTTCTGATTTAACGAGCAGCCCCTACGTCATGGCTCGATGCCTGTCCCACTTGTGCTGTCCTTACCTTGTGACCAACTTACTTAAAAGATAAGGAGTAAGATGTCAGGAATATATTAGGAAATATGGTCGAACAGTGATAAGTGAAGCAGGGAAAAGAAAGCAAAAACAAAAGGGGAATGAGGCCAAGAGGGAGCTGTCTGGACAACTTGTGTTAATAGCTATGTTTTGTTCTCTTTATCTCTTAGCTCTTAGTAGTGAAACTTTTTCTTTTTCTCAAAAGGAAAACTGGACATTAAGAGCTGAGTGGCCTCTTGCAATGTAACCTTCAGCGGCGCAAAAGTTGATACTTATACTTCCCAAAAGGGACACTTGGAAATGATACTTTTCATCCAAGTACAGAAGTATCTCAAAAGAGGACTGCAAATTACAGATAATCTACTGTAAAAACTCACTCTGCTATTAACGTTTTATGAAGATGCCAACTTACAATAACAATGTCCAGGTTGAAGGCCAAAATATCAGGCAGGGTCTTAGTCAGAAGTTCAGCTTCTGAGACCCCATTAAAACGATCCACTTTCCTTTTCACTTTGAAAGTGTCCGTAATTTTTTCCTGTTTCCCCTTGGATTTTGCTGACTTGGCTGCTCTGGGGGATCCAGTGGATTTTTTTGGCTCTGGCTTTTTTGCCTCCGACGATCTGGTTCTTCTTTTTCTCCCCTTTTCTTCTGAAACATTGGAATTATTTAGATTATAGATATGACATTTCTATCACAGATGTCCAATATTCAGTGCTCACCATATACACAACCTTCATTAAATCCTTATTTATGTACTTTAAAATGTCAGTAATGCAGGCTAGAGGTCTAATAAAAGAAATCTATCTATAAATAGCACTGAAGAGCCAACACACTGAAGTTTGGCACAATCACATTACACAACTCTATTGGAGGATGGAGAAGTCTGGAGAGTGAGCAGTGAGGCAGAAATAAAGTGAGCATGGCCCGGTTCCCCTCATGAAATGGTGGACTGCATAAGGAGGCAGCCCTCAGTTGTCAGTGGGCCCCATTTCTTCCAAATTTCTATGTTTATTTTGAATACATGATGAATTTTCTTATCTGTAATTGTGATGTATTTGGCCAATAGATGATAGGTTCTTGGAGGGTAGGGATATCTCACTTCTGTCTCTCTATCCCCAGAGCCTAGCACAGTGCCTAGCACATAACAGGCATTTGACGGTTAATAGTAATAAACCTGAATCTTCAAGAAAATATTTTATTTGATCTATATACTCAATAGGAAAGTAAGAAATACTTTTATAAAAGATTTCCCTTTATAAAGTTAAAAACTTTTTTTAAAATTGGCATTTAATAAGCTAATTCACTTCTGTGGAATAATATATCCTTTCCCAATAATGCCAGAAAAATGTGGTGTTACTCTAATAAACTGATAGTCTATAAGGCAAGTAAGGTACTGTAGGTTCCATGAAAAACTTAAAACTAAGATTTTTCGCATGCCAATATTCAAAATGTATTACTTTAATAGATTTGTGAGCTCAATGACCCAAACTGCAAACTGTCTATGCCATCTTATCTTTTGTGATTCTTCCAAATTCATCTATCAAAGCTATTTTTATTGTTGCTTTATCTTAAATCATGACCCCAATTCGTGCCACTTTTTACTAGAGCACAATCTATTTTATGGATTTTTTTTAACTCTGTACATGTGTAGCAAATAGTTGAGTTCTGTTTTCTAATCTAGTCTGGCATGCTTTCATCTTATGGAAGATTTAACCCATTTACATTCAAAAGTAAAAATTATTCCTAAGATGTAAGGTTGTAGATCCCAAGTTGGAAGACACTTGAGGAGACTAACAGTCATATAGTCTAACCTCTTCCTTATACACATGAGGAGACTGAGGTCCAGTGGGGTGAAATGACTTGGCCAATAATAAATTGGATACTGGGGCTTTGCATTCAGGTCCTTTAACTCTAAGTTCAGTGTTCTTTTTACTGCACCATATTGCCTAAGATTAGAATTGTTCTAGGAAATCCAGCATCTAGATCTCTACTAAAGTTCTCCAAGGCCTACAGCACAAATTCTGCAAGGCCTACCAGTTTGTTTTTTTTAACTGATACCTCCAAATTCTGTTATATTACTTTTTTTCAATTGGTATTAACTTCCTGTGATTTATTTTCCTTGAAATAACTGAATCTTAGTCTAGCGTTTCTCTTGCCCAGTCTAGAAAAGAATATATGCAGTTCAGGAATTTATAAATAACATGCCTGATACCTTTCTTCTGTTCTAAATCTATGATTTAATAGATAAAAGGAACTCTCAGTGGGGTAATTCCTTCTAGCAATACAGATCAACAAATGTTCCATCATCCTGTAGTCTCAGAAAGTTGCCTGCTATACTGAAAGTTTTGACCAGGGTCACTCATTCAATGTGTCAGAAGCAGGACCTCAACCTAGGTTTTTCTGACTCTGAGGCCAGATCTCTGGCTACTGTACCATGTTTTAATTTAATTTTCAAGTGTTTTTTAAAATGGTCAATTACGACACTTATAGCCATTAGAGTACAGAGCTAGCAATGCTCCTGACTTTAGTTAATATGACACAATCTGCAAAGCAAGCAAGAAGTAACTGCATTTGAGAATGTAATTTACATTCTCACAACACAATCTTAAACAGCCATATTCTAAAAGGCCACAGGGTGGAGATATTGCTCCAAGAGAGAACTTTTTTCCCCTCTAAAAAATGAAACAGGTCACCTCTTACTTTCCAGAGAAGAAAGTTTTTTCTCATTAAAAAATGAGGAAAATGAAGTATTTCAAGAACTTTCAATTATCATTAAAATACATTGTATGCAAAAAATCCCATACAATGTAAAATAAAACTATATATAATGTTTTAAGCTAAAATATTATTGACATATCATGTCAGGTTTGGAAAGAATCAAAGGATCATAGATTTTGAATTAGAAGAGACATTAGCAGTCATCAAGCCTAATCTCTTTTTTACAGATGAGTGAACTAGAGTATAGGAAAAGGGTGGGCAATTTTTCCAGGGCTACACAGCCAGTAAGTGTCACAGCCAGGACTGGAATCTCGGAGAACGTTGAGTTCAATTCATTCCTGAACAAAAATCCTCTCTACCAAAGATCTCACCAGAGGTCCCCCATTTTTGCCTTTGCTGAGAGGCCTCAAGAGAGCAAGATTATCCCACAAGTCTGTCCCACTTCAGAAGTCTGCCACTGTCATTCTTATGTTGTGTCCAAATTTGCCTTGTTGGAACCACTGCCCCATGTGATCCCTCTTCTATGTGACAGCTCTTCACACGCTGGCAGAGCACCACCAGCTACCTAAGCAGAAGGTCAAGCCCCTTCACCACCCTGCTTGTCATTCTCCAGACACTCTCCAGCTCATCAACATCTTCTTTAAAATATATTTTTTCTTTTAGAAGCAGGATTATATTATCTGATGTAGTTATTGAACAGAGTTCTAGATTCCATTTTTAATGTAAAAAGCAAAAGGGGGAACAATAAATACTATGTCTCTCTAAAAATTAAAAGAAAAAATAAAATATATACATCTAAATCAATTTCAGGTGTGTGTTGTTTTTGTTTGTTTTTTTTTTAATCCATGTGGCTGTTGACTGATGTTTTTCTCTTAAGGACCAGTGGCTTTTGTTTAAAAAAAAAGTTCTTCACTCCTGTACTAAAATTTACTTAAAAAAAAAAAAAGTTTAAACTAGAAATCCATTAGATCTTAGTACTGCATCCTTGCTAATGCCTACTGGCTATTTTTTTTTATCTGAGTGGTGAACAAGTTGGTTAGTCTAAGCAGTAAATTCTACATGCTGGTACAAAGTTTTCTGTTTTTAAATTTATCCACAAAATTGGATTCAGACAGGTTGGCATACATACCACTTTCTTTAAAAATCTTATTGCCAGTATATATAGTCAAATTCATCTTTACAGTCTGATCTCTGCTTTCATTGATGCTGCTTACAAATCCCACATTTCATTACATATGCTTTTTGTCTGTTTTCCCATAAAAGCACTATAAAAGATCCATATAGCTCATTACAAATCTCCTTCTGAATCTTTTCGGAAATTTAAAATCTTTTTCAGCTTAAAAGTGAATTCTGGAACACTGTGAAGAGTAAAATGGGTAATTCTGATTATACAGAAAGTTTCTGTACAAATGAAACTAACCAAGTAACCAAGATCAGATGGAAGACGGAAAATTGGGAGAAAATTTTTACACCAAGTTTTTCAGATAAAGGTCTCATAGCTCAAACATATAAATAACTTTGTCAAATTTATAAGAATATGAGTCATTCCCCAATTAATAAATGGTCTAACGAAAAACTACAAAGAGGTAGTTTTTAGATGAAGAAATCAAAACTATAGATAGATTCAACAAATGCTTTAAATCACTATTGATTAGAGAAATGCAAATTGAAACAACTTTTATACATTACCTTATACCTCTTAGATTGGCTAAAATAATAGAAGAGGAAAGTGATGTTGGAGGGGATGTGGAAAAATTGGGACACAAATTCATTGTTGGTGGAAATGTGAACTGATCCAACCATTTTGGAGAGCAATCTGCAATTATGCACAAGGAGTTATAAAGCTGTGTGTACCCTTTGACACAACAATGCTACTATTAAGTCTGTTTCCCAAAGAGATTCAGGAAAAAGGAAAAAAACTTGCATGTTCTAAAATCCTTGTAACAGTTTTCTTTGTGGAGGCAAAGAACTGGAAATTGAAGGGATGTCCATCAATTGGGGAATGGTTGAACAAGTTGTGGTGTACGATTATAATGGAGTAACAATGTGCTGTAACAAATGATGAGCCGGTTGATGTTTACAAAAACATGGAAAGACTTTTATGAAATAATGAAGAGTGAAACGAACAGAGCCAAGGGAACAATGTACATAGTAATAATAATATTGTTCTAAAAACAAATTTGAATGACTAAGTTATTTTGCAGATTAGAAATACTCAAAGTAATTATGAAGCAAGATGCTATCCATATGCAGAGAACTGTTAGATGTACATATGTATAGTATAGCTATGTGTCTGTGTGAGAATGTGTGAGTGTGTGTGTGTGTGTGTGTGTGTGTGTGTGTGTGTGTGTAAGCGATGGTAGCCTGGGTGGGGGAAGAAGAGAAAAGAAGTGCACAGGCAAAGAACAAAGAAAACTTGAAAGTACAGAAAAAGTAGCGCAGCTTTGAAAATGATGTGTACTATTTATTACGTAGTATTTCCAAAACAGTAAACTGTGAAATGAAAATTCATGACTTTATATTGAATCCTCTTCTGTTGTGCTGTTTACATGAAAATGTTCTATTTTTTATCTTTTTTGTATTTAAGTTCAAAATGAACTTAAAAAAAGAAAAAAGTGAATTCGGGATAGTAAAGAATCAGACAGAAATAGGCCTGCTAAAGTTAAGCTCTAAGAACTTTTTTTAAAGCTTATTTTGTCACAATGTAAGAGTAATTTTTTATTTTCTTTAAAAGTAATGAATTCACCAATGTCAGTCATAAACAATTAAATAAAATGAGATCTGCGTTTTCTTTAATACCGCACAATTGTGATTTAATATCTCGTTCAAGTTTCTAGTCATACAACACTTAAATATTTTGCAGCAAGTTTGAAGAAAAACTATTACCAAGTCACAAAAACATGTCCTATTAAAGACAAACAGGATAAAGAACCCCTATAAAGATCAACTGCATACATTTTTCTAAAGGTAAAAAAAAGGCTAATAAAAATCTCACTTAATCTATCAATGTATCCAAAACTACCTTGAATAGGTTCTGGGTCAAAGGCTGGGACTGGAATTTCTGGAAGAGCTGGTGGTTCATTCATAAATTCCATGCTGGGAGCCGTAGCCATCATTGGATGGTATGGAAACTGGTAAAATGCTTGAATTTGCTCAAAAGAATATCTTAAAAAAGCAAAAGTGAATAAGAGAATATATTTTCATTAGAACATTCTGAACTATTTTATTAAATAAGTTATAATGAGACGCTAGCATGCTATTTTGTAACCAGAAGTTACATCTTTGTTTCAACAAGAATATTTATGGGATGCAGAGACAGTCTTCTAGAGATACCCCAGAACACCACAGCTGGAAAGACCAAAAAAGTTAATAACAGTCATATACCTTCAAAAAAAAACCTATACTTACAGTTCAAGGCAGAGCTGCTTGACTACCATAATATTAAAGATGTCTATAATCTCTCTTCAATATTCAATGTTTCAATATTTAATAATACTAGCAGAAAAAATGTTCTGATAAATGATGTTATGATAAAATCATTCTAAGTCTCTCACACATTTAATTTCTTCTTTAAATATGTTCTGTACAAGTGATTAAAAATGATTAGAAGTAAAAAACAGGACTATAAAGAATTGTTGTTAGCTCTCCTAGACTTAGCTGTTCACCTGTGTGATGACAGTAACACACCTAAACTCCAAGGTCAGCTTTGTAGTGGCTAATAGATCTCTGAAAGTTGAATATGAAAAAATGAAAAGAGAATGACAGTGAACAGATGTTTATTAACAAGAGCTCTCTCTGAGAGGAATTACCATGTCTGAGACTATTAGTGTTGTTCAATTAGTCATTATATCATAAATATCTTAAGTGATATTTTCACATATTCCATTATATAGATGACAGAATATAAGCACTATGTATACTTTTCATTTGGAGGAAATAAGCAGATCTTTCTGTTAACTGAACTTTAATAATTTACAGAAAGCATTCTGGACAGTACTGACAGTCACACAATGTTAAGAGATCTAGAGAAAGGCCCTGGCATGTTGGTTAGAAACCCCATAAAAAAATTTAGTGATTTCTCACAGTTATAGGTAAGAGAAGTATTCTTAATTAACCAAGAGACAGAGGTAATTATAAAAGATAAAACAGATAACTTTGACTAGTTGAAACCAAAAGCTTCTGCAAAGATACTAATGGATCTAGAAGAAGAAGGAAAGTGGCTGAAGGGAAAAATTCTTTGTATCAAATTTCTCTGACAAGGGCTTTATATCTAAGATAGAAAAAAATTATATTTAACACACATGAATATAAAAAGTTTAAATGATAAATGAACAAACAGTTCTTAAAAGAGGAACTGCAAAGTATTTATGACCACATGAAAGAATGCTCCAGATCATGCAAGACAAAACAACCCTGGGATTTTACCTCATAATTTGAAAACTGGCAAAGAAGACCAAAAAAAGAGTTGGACAATGTCGGACAAGTTGTGGGAAGAAAGGCACACCAACACATTGTTGGTGGAGCTGTGAAATGGTACAACCATTTTAGAAAGCAATTTGGAATTATGCAAATAAAGTGAATAAAATATCCATACCTTTTGAATTCCATTAAATGGGCTGATAACCCAAGAAAACCCTCGATAAGGAAAAAGCACCCATATATTCCAAAATACTTTACAGTAGCATTTTTTGTGAAAGCTAAGAAATGGAAACAAAGTAGATGCCCATCAATCTGGGAATGGCTAAACAAATTGTGGTGAATGTAATGGAATATTACATTGGTACAAGAAATGATGTGTGTGATGCATGCGGAGAAGCATGGAAATTATGAACTGATGCAAAGTGAATACAACAGAGCCAAGAAACCAATCTACAACAATGCAAGTGGAAAGAACTGTGAACCCATGTCAGAAAATCAAAACTAAATGTAACAAAATTATAAAGCTCAAGCATGACTTAGTGAAGAGAAAGGAGAACGCACCTCCCACCTCCAACTCTCCTTTGTGGAGGTGGGAGGTGCACAGGCATGACACCCTGCACAGGTTTTTGGACTTGTTCAATGTACCTGTAAATTGTGTTGGTTTTCCCCCCATCTGTAAAGGTTATATGGAATGGCTTTCTGGGAGAGAAAAAAGGAGAGGGAGGTGAGATGGGTATGGTGATGTAAGAAACAGAAAATATCAATAAAAACTTATTTGAAAAAAGGATTTATGGTACAACAGATGAAGGTCATGCAGGATGAGTAGAATATGTGCTGCAGGAGAAAATGAGGATGAAGATGGTTTCTCATCAACACTGCCAGGGAAACCCCTCACATTAGGAAAGGACTGAATATGTTATTATTGTCAAACAATCCTGGCACAGGATCCCCACACAACCATCCCAGAACATCTGGGTCTACTGCAGACATTTAAACTTCTGTTGCTTTAAGGTATGCTAAGCATTTCCTCACTACATAGTAATACAAGTATATTATCCCCAGTTTGCAGGTATGACAGATGGGTCAGGGAGAAGTGCCTTGTCAAAGGCCAACTGCTATTAAAGAGTAGAGCTGAGATTTGAACTCAGACCATTTCACTCTTAATGGGCTTCCCGCCTCACTATTGCCTTCTACACTCATCTTGCTGTTTCAGCCTGGGTCAAGGGAAACAGTTCTGGATTAAACCAAAGCAAGTCAGTCAAAGTATCTGAGACTCAGTTTCCTCAAGTACAGAATGAGAGGACTGGGCTAGATGAGGTCCCTTGTAGTTCTAGAACTGGATTTCTCTTTTGCTATCCTTCATGTTGCCTGTCTGGAACAACACTGCAGAAAGCAATGATCCGCAGCTATTCATAAAGCAGAAGAAGACTGATCCCCTCCCACACCAGCTTAAACTGCTTTGCCTGACACTTCAAAACTAAAAACCACTCCCTTCCCCACTGTACAGTACGACCTGGCTCCAACATGCCAGCTCTCCTCATTGAGCCTTTGCAGAGGCTGTGCCCCATGCCTGGAGTGTCCTCTCTCCCTTCAAGACACAGCTTAAGGGCCTTTTCCTGTGTGTGGTGTCCCCCAAGTCTTAATGCTATTTTCTCTATTAAAAGCTTTAATGACACCCACTGTTGAGCCCTCTCCTAATCAGTCAATAAGTATTTATTAAATGCCCATTAAGTGTCAGGTATTGTGGTAAATGCTAGAGCTCATAATTTCATGGGGGAGACAAGAAGTAAAAGACTATGTGCCAACAAGCTAAAAAAAGGGTAAATAGCTAATAATTTACAGAGGACAGGCACTAGAATTGAGAGCTTGGGAATGGCTTCCTACAGAAGGTGAAGATTCTGGGTTGGGATTTTAAGGAGCTAGAAAAGCCAGGAGGCAGAGATGAGGGGGACAGCTGGGAAAATGCCAGGAGCCCAGAGACAGTGTCAGGAAACTGAAAGGAGGCCAGCGTCAAGTGAATCCAAGAATACGCAAAAAGTACAGGGGGTTAGTGCCAGTCCCTCCCACCTAATAACCCCTCCCCCAATGGCTCTGTAGACATCTAGATCAGGGTTGGGGCAGCTCCTTGGGAAAGTGGGCCTGGAATCAGGAAGACCTGAGTTCAAATCCAGCCTCAAACACTTCCTACCTATGTGACTTGAGCAAGTCACTTCACCCTGTTGCCTCAGTTTCTTCATCTGTAAAATGAGCTGGAGAAGGAAATGACAAACTACTCCAGTATCTTTTCTAAGAAAACCCCAAACAGGACCACAAAGAGGTGGAAGGGCCTCAAAAGACAACAATAAAGACTAGGGCTATCCTGTATCTGCTCATCTACTTACTCATACACACCACTTACCACCAACATAACAATTCTGACAGGAGAAAAGGCTCTACCTTCAAGTCAGAGTTGAATTCAAGTTCAGTCTCAAGACTGTGATGGTGGCCTGCCCCAGGAGGCGTCATTTAAACCTTCAGGGGCCTCTTGCATTGCTGCTAAGAAGCCTTTGAAGGGGGCTGAGGGCTAACTCCCTCACAATACAATCACAGGTCCCTTCTATCCCTACCAGTAAAAGCTATCAGTCCTGGGCTTTAAAGTTTGCGGAGTGCTTCTCACTCAGGGTGTTCCAAAAGTTCAGCTATTTAGGCCTTAAATAATGACAGCTTAAAGCAGCACCAAGGCCTCTGAACAACCATCCTTTGATCTCTCACTTGATTGTCACAACACCCAGTAAAGTAGGTGCTGTCACCATCCCCGTGTGAAAGAAATCAACTCAGGGAGGGCTGTTTTAGGTCAATCTTCATTTCTCACACTTAAATTTAAAAGCTTCTCGTTACTTTGGCTCACGGACTCCTGGGTACCCTGCTGCCACGCTATCCACGGTATTTCCTTGGCCATTTCCTTCTCCACCGGATGAAGACAGAGGATGCTGACTTGCCCAGGGTCACACAGCTGCATCTGAAGCCAACTCTGAACTCAGGTCTTCCTGACTCAGGCCCACTGAGCCACCGAGCTCCCTCCAATTAGAATGTAACTATTTTAAGACTTAGTTCAATGTAAAAGCTTAATTTAATTTGGAAGCTTAAATTTAATTAAAAAAACAAAACTACGTACCGGGCACTGTGCTAAGAGCTGGAGACACAAAGAAACGCAAAAGTCCACCCTGCCCTCAAAGAGCTCGGAGTCTACTGGGGAGACAACATGCAATAATTAGAGGTAGGGGCCGGGGACCAGCCCA
>CM053770.1:229591028-229630434 GCA_028658325.1 Potorous gilbertii
AGAACTGTCTTGTCATCTTCATCTTCCTGATTTGGAAAAAGACAAATTTCATGACCATTAATAAGAAAACACGAGTGAAGTTGAAGACCAAGGAAGAGAAAGCCTCAATAGTACTTGTTAACTTACCTTCACCCGCCGGAGCATGTCCTTGATCAGTGGGTGTCTAGGATTAATTTCGAGTGTTTTCTTCTGACTGGCATAATAGCTGCCAAAAATAAAGGAAACATATATGAACACTCTCCTGACTTCCTCCAGGGCCATGAAATTCTTCATTTTTCTTTTACTACTCCCCAGATAAAACTATCTCTAGAACAAGGAATTTATACCTTACTGTTGCCCTGGTAGGGCAAACAAAGGTTAAGATGAAAAGGTGAAAAACTCCTACGTAAAAATCAAATCCATTTTGTAGTTTAGGGAACCAGAAGGTGGCAGGTTATCTGTTCCCAATCCACCAATCGTCTCATCAAATGCCCAGCATAGCAGCCATGGCCCCAAAGGCCCCCCAGCACAAACAGGCCCAGATGTCTGGCCCACGCTGAGGCTTGCCCTGCACACAAGCATAGGAGCCAGACACAACAGTCTGAGGAGCCCCAGAACCTCCTCGGAGTACATGCTTACTTTGCAGAAATATCCATGCCTGTCTGGTAAGCCTGAGCTTTCATGATTCTTTCCATGTTGCCAGACCAGCCATACTGGCTGGCCACCAGAGCACAGGGAGACTCCGTCAGGCGCTGGGAAATCACAGCCTTCTCAATCTTAAGGAGAAAAGGTAGCCAAGTGTAAGAGTCTCAAAAATGACAACTTACGTACTGTCTGTTTGGACTAAAATGAGATTTTCATGAAGAACAGTTATTGGAACTCTGTCCATGGCAAGCTACAGTAATTCAATACCAGGCATCAAGACCTGGATGTGAGAATGGTTTCTGATGCTGTAAGCCCAGGTAAGCCATGCAAGTTTTCTGGGACACCAGGTAACTCTAAGAACCTTCAAGCTGTATTAACAGGTGCTGATTTGAAAGCGGCCTATACTGGGGGTTCCCTACACCAACAGAATTACAGGGGCAGACAACGGGCAAGGTACCAGGTATGTACAATCTCTGTGTGAAGGAAAGGGACCAAGCGATTGTGGGAGATGCCCCTCCCCCCACGGGGCAAAGGACAGCTCTAGACAACGCATTCTGGAAAAATTTTGAGAGAGTGTAAGTGCATTAGAATTAAATTTGGGTGGATGAGACAGCACCTAGGCAGAGATGAAGGAGCAGCACCCCATGAACACAGGGGTCAGGGGGCCTGTGCAGACATGTACCACAACAATGACTTTAAAACTTTAAAAAAAGGGCTACCTTGTCCTTAAGAGCTTTGTCCTTCATCCACTCAAGCAGGGGCTCATACTCCTTCTCCACAGCAGCTCGGCTTTCCTTAGTTTTCTCACTCTCGTCAAATTTCACTCCTTCCTTGGCAACGTTCTGGAATCTCTTTCCGTCAAACTCCGGAAGAGCCTGGATGCAGTACTCATCGACAGGCTCTGTCAGGTAGATCACTTCATAACCCTTCTTCAAGAGCCTCTCCACAAATGGGGATGATTCGGCCTGCAAAGCCAATGGATTTCATAGATGAGATTCCTCGAAAGCAGCAGTTCCCTAGTCTTGGTCTCCAGACCCCTTTATGCTCACAAAAGTTTGAGGACCTCAAAGAGCTTTTGCTTATATGGATTTTATCTATTAATGTTTACTGTATTAGAATTTAAAAATCAATAAATTTTGAAAGTTAATTCATTAAAAATGATATTCTTACATGTTAACACAAAGAATATCTTTATGGAAAAACCCATTGCATTTCTAAAACAAAACAGAAATAAGAGAAGACTGGAATTGTTTTTCTATGTTCTTGCATATCTTTTATGGAAGACAGATTCTCATCTAAGCTTGTACATTCAATCTATGATGATTATTTTTGGTTTAAGTATATGAAGAAAATCCGACCATACAGACAGGTAACTGGAAAAGGACTGGGGGAGAGGGGCTGCACTTTAATAGGCAAATGCCATCTTGGTATCGCAAAAATAGCCTTTTGACTTTGGGGACCTCTAAGAGTCCATAAACCAATTTGAGAACTGTTGCTTTAAGGTGTAAATTGTGTCTGCCCCTGCCCCCCGCAAATACACAGCTACGTTATCTATCATGAGGTTGAATTCTTCAACAACATGCTGCTCACCTCCTTTCTGCTAGATCCTGCCATGAAGTAGATTTTATCTTGTTTCTCTTTCATCCTTTCCACATACTGGTCCAGACTGGTAAGGTCACTTTCATGATGAGAAGACTGAAACCTAAGCAGTTTAGCAAGACGAGTACGATTGGAATGGTCTTCAATCACTCCAAGTTTGATGTTGGTGCCAAATTCTTTCCAAAAAGTTTTATTATATTTCTCTTCAGCAATCTTCTTGATCATATCAAGAGTTTTACGCACCAGTTTCTTTCTAATAACCTAGAAAATTCAAGGGGCAAGAGACAGGTTAGTAGAGATAAGACTTGTTTAAATGAGATTCCAATCAAGACCCGTGATTAAACCTAACAGTTAAAAAGGTATTCTTTACAAGGTATCTCTGTGTCTTGGACCCCACTTTGTAAAGCCTATGGACCCCTTTTCTCAGAATCACATTTTTAAATGCATGGAATAAAATATATAGGACCACAAAGGAAAACAAATTACACTGACATTGTTAAGAAATGTATCCTATCCTATCCTCAAATTTTAAGACTTCTGGTTAAGAATCTTCTGTTACAGAAGGGTCCCAGCTACACAATACAGGAAGATGGCCACCTTAAACTGAGGAGTGTTCCAGCAGGAACAGGAACTTCTTTCTTCTCTGCTGATACAGCTTAAAGTTTCTGTTTCAGACCTACCCCAGATGCAGTATCATCTAAATCTCTGGAATGTAGGCAAGACCCTTTCACATACTTTTATGGGCCCAAAGATTGCACTGTTAACTAACTCTCCCTGCAGGACTTAGGTTTAAAAAAACCCACCCTGCTCTTTATAATTCTCTGGCCCAGGAACATCACGGACTAAAATGAGTCTTTGTGGGTAGCCCAGACACCTCACTTGGTTTCAGCGTTGTAGAACCCTGGATTATGTACTTAGAGAAGTAGGTCCCAAACAACAGAGAGATATGATTTGCCTAGAAATTCCTGTTATTATGGACAGCTGTATGTTATCTGAAAGCTTACGGGGGGTTTGGGGGGCACTCCTCAGACACAAGGCCTTTTTCTAGTCACAATTTTGTCAAGATTTCTCTAGGAATTCTTTAAGGTTCTAAAGGAAAAATCTATTAAAAAACTCCACTTAAAACTTTTCCTTATTTAAACTTATTTAGAAATTCATGGGAAAGGGATCTTGGGATTGCACAGTGGCATAAAGACATAATGGACATGCAAGAATGAATGAAAGGCTCAGATCTGAACAGTCTATTTGGGACCTTGGTGGCCACGAGTCAAGCCTGGCAGGCAGATTTGCATGCTGCATGCATGGTTGGCTGGCTGGCTCAGGAAAGCTTCAAATGCTCACCTTAAGCAATTTATGTTGTTGAAGAGTTTCACGGGACACATTCAGAGGAAGGTCATCAGAATCCACCTAAGTAAGAAAGTTAATCAGTGATCGAGCTACAACGCATACCATTAACTAAAAGCAACAACAACAAATAAAAGCATCTTAATATACTTACAACACCCTTAATAAAATTAAGGTACTTCGGCATCATATCATGGAAATCATCTGTGATGAACACTCTGCGTACATATAGCTACAAGAGACCCAAAGCAAAATTATAATCGGAAAAATCACACTTTATACAGAATTTTAAACTTAAAGACATACTAAAACAAAATAAAAAAAGTGAAAAAGAAACCAAACCTTAATGTAGTCACTCTTCTTTGATCCATATTCATCAAATAATCCACGTGGAGCAGAAGTGGGAACAAACAGTATTGACTTGAATGTCACTTCTCCTTCAGCAGTGAAGTGGATAAAAGTCATGGGATCATCACTTTCCTGTGGAAAAAGATTACTGTTTCGATATACCCAAGGAAACATGAAAGCTCAATCTTTTTCATGAGAAACAGACATTAAATTAAGAGTTCACCTAGTGGTAGCCACCGAGAGGCTGAGTTCAGCACTAAAGACAAACAGTAAATGCTTCTATAAACAGTTTAAGTGTTTTGCTATACTTCATTACTCTGTTAGAATTGTTCCCCTCCTCTTGTAAAAGATGGGGAAGTGCATATAAATGAACTGTAGTTGGTGGGAGAGGGAAAAGAAAAATATAACTAGATAACCAAAGCCTTTTACAGAAGAAAAAAGGAGCCTGGATACCTGTGAAGGTATGAAGAAATGAAAAGATAAAGGAAGGTTGGAAAGATGAGCACAAGGTAAAGGATGGGATATGGGGGAGGGGAGAAGACCAAACCTTTACAAGACTGCCAAAACAGGGCAGAAAGTAGATGAAAATGAGGTCAAGGAGGGAATTTTAAAAAATCGATATTATTAATGATCATGAAGCTCTTTCCCCTTAATTTATAGTTAATTTTGGCTAAATAGCCAACCAGTAAGAGCTAGTACCAATTAGTGTTATCATGACAGTAATGGAAAGATAAACTGTACAATTTTATGGACAATATTTTGATAAATGCAGATACCATGAGGACAATGGAAGTGATTAATACAAAAGGACTCAAGTCAAGTTAGAAACAGACCAGGGAGAAAATCAATACAGGGAGATTTTTAGAAGAGAGATCAGCAGATGAAACACATTACACTGCTTGGACAGATGGTTCAGAAAATACAGTTATTTCCCAGAGTCGATTACACCAGTAACTAAAAATTTCAGTGCCATGCTGATGTACCAAATGACCCTTTCTTTTGTCTTCCAATCCAAGCCGTCTATTTTAGAAGAGCTTACCTTTGAAAATGATTTGTAAAACGCTTTGTATTCATCTTCTTCCACTTCTTTTGATGGTCTCTGCCATATTGGTTTGATGTCATTCATTAGCTCCCAATCCCAAACAGTTTTCTCAACCTAAATGGGTAGATACTACTGTTACAGATGCCTCCTTATGTCCTTACACATATATACATTAAAGACCTATGGTAAGCCTGGGTTAATTCACTTAAGTTCTGCAGACATGTCTCTTCACCTTTAAAATGGAGATCTTATTTGCACTGACACCCGCCCCTCCCAGGGTTGTATATAAAAGCTTTCCTTACATTACAACTCACAAAAGACTGGTTGGGTTAATGACTGTTGTTTTCATCACGGTCACATGCAATTTCCTTCAAATTCTATAATGGCACAATTATGCCACCTGAATGACCCTGAGAAAGCCCTCAATGAGGCAGCATAGGCCTGTCTGTGGCTTCCCTTTTCTCCATTACCAGTTTCAGACGAGTCCCTAAGAGGCCAAACTTGCCTTTTTAGTCTTGGGCTTCTTCTCCTCCTCATCTTCCACTGCAGCTTCATCATCTACTTCGTCCTTTTCCTTTGCCGATTCTTCCTCTTCAATGGGCTCTTCTACCGTTTCTGTCTGCAAAGACCCAAAGGCAGAGCTCACATGCAGTTTCTAAACTGCATCCCTGTGGAATGCCTGTCTGAAGAACTAGTTTCAGTTTTCTGACAATGTTCATTCCATGGCCAAGCTCAGTACAAATTACTCCATAACACTAAAAAGAGACTGCTTTGACATCCCCTACCTTTTTCCAGGCAGAAGCAGTTAAGCTTCACAGGTTAATTTTAAAACACATTTACTTTCAGGAGTAATCAAGTCTAGGTTCATCTATCTATGAGGACTCAATTTGCACATCCTTGAAAGGCAAAAATGGTGAACCCCTTCCCACAGAGCACAGTTCACCTGTATGTAGGGTGTTGGGAGGGGACAAGATTGGCTGCATGAATTCTATAGCAAAAAAGTAGATTTACCTTGCTGCTCCACAGGTATATAGGGAAGTTTATAAACTGTGAATATTTCTTGACAAGGTTTTTAATAGTATCCAGTTCAAGATAATCAGATGCCTCTTCCTTTAAAGCCAGACTTCAAGGGAGAAAGAAAAGAGGTTCATTTAGAAAAAGAGAAAATCAGTCAAAACAATCAATTTAGTCATTCTTTTCGATTTTCTCAAGTAGCATGGCAATGCAAATACTTTCTCAAATCTTTATCCTAATTCAAGAAGCTCTTGGCATGTTGACTTTGGATACAAAGGAAAAATGTTCTCCAGGTCAGAGTTGGAGAGGGTAAGGGAAATATCATTCCCTAACTAGGCTCTAAATTTCATCATGAGTTGACTGCACCAGTCCCTTGGGAGTTTTAGGAAAGCCTTATCTACAACGGACAAGAATGAAGACCTTTACTTAAACTGCAAATGTCTTCTGAAGACACTAGCCTGTAGCTTTTAGTAGCAAGAGTTACCACTTCAGAGGACTGGTGTCCTCCTTTGCCACCAAACACAGGCTAAGGAGTGTTTAAAAAAAAAAAAAAGCAACAAGAGATTGTGTTTAAGTCTATAGATCAGTGCAAATCGTTTTTTCTTTTTGCCAACGACTGTAAACTGAGGAGTTCCATATGTTATTAAAAACGGAAGCTGGAAATTAAAGATTCCCAAATCATCCAGGTTTAAAAAAATAAGCAGTAAGTTTTGCTAAAACACAGAATTCTTAATCAACCAACAGGCATTAAGAGACTGCTATGTGCCACGCACTTACAGAGAGATAAAAATGAAAACATATCCTGCTCTCAAGAGACTTATATTCTATGAAGGAAAGGCAACATGTCCACATGTACCAATGTAAAGTACAGAGTATCATGCAAAGTAAGTTATTTTGGGAATGGAGCTTTGAGAATCAGAGAACAGCTCACAGACAAGGGAGTGCTGAGCTGAGCTTCTTCAAACCGTTTCTCTTGTTCTAGGATGATCAAGTCTTTAATTGAAAACCCCACCAACTGCCAAGTATGTGATAAGCTAGAGGCGCCAGATTTTTGTTGCAGTAAGGGGCTAGGGTATATATAAAAAAAAATAATCACACTATTGTGTGTTTATTTAAACTTCAAACACTTTGTTAATAGTTATTTAGGATGTTTCATCCTAAAATGACATTTATGCCATAGTTAGGACTCCCCTCATGGTTCTCTATTGTCTACGGGAAGCCTGACACAACCAGGCCCCAAACCCCGCTGGCTGAACATCATTCCCTACTGCAGCACATCAGCCAGCTGCTCCCGCACCAGGACCATTCACTACTTCATTTTCCAGGCTGGACATCCCGCCAGTTGTCTCCTGTGCCTGTTAGATGCAGCTCAGACATCATCCTTTGCACAAAGCTGTTCTTGCTTTTCCCCCAACTTCCAGAGTTCTTCTCCTCCAATTACCTTATATCTAATGACTCTGTGCACGTTTATATGTATATAGTTTATATGTGCTCGTCTCCCCCATAAGAATCTAAGTTTATGGGAGTAGGGATTGTTCCATTCCTTATACTTGGACCTCTAATACCCAGCACAGGGTACCAGACACACAACACAGCAGGCACTTAACAAGTGCTTGCTTATGGTCAAACAATAAAATGTACAGGGCCATTAAAATCAAGCCTAGTGACACATGATTTAGGATTATTATCAAACCTGGTAGACGCAGACATGGCCTCATCTTTTAAAAGCATAAGGTAGCCTGCATCAAGACCACTTTTTAAAGCTTCCAAAGCGCTGTCTTCAGAACCCCAGGAGGCAGGATGCGGAAGCGCTTACTGCCAAACACCGGAAGCACAGACTATCATGAGCAGACACCTCACAAGAGGAACTGTGATACTTACGTTATGGTGGTGCCTCTTCCCAATGTGTCTCCTCTTGGGTCAGCGATGACAGAAAATTCATTGGAGTCAGATTCCCAGATGTGTTGGGAATCGTTATTATGTTTCGATGTAACAATAACCTTATCTGCTACAAGGAAGGCAGAATAGAAACCTACACCAAACTGGCCAATCAACTCTGAAGTTGACTGACCATCCCTTTGTGCCTCAGTCATTTTGTTTAAGAATTCACTTGTGCCAGACTTCGCTATGGTACCAAGGTTTTTAACTAATTCTTCCCTGGTCATGCCAACACCAGTGTCTGTAACATGCAGCAGGTTCTTCTCCTTATCACACTACAATCAAAAGAAGGACAAGATGTTGAAACCTTTCAGACGCTGAACACTCAAAGCAAATTATACAACCTAACCCTGGGCTAGTCCTCTCTACCATAGCCAGCTGAAATGAAGGTTTGGAGCAAAGATTAAAATGTGTTGCTACTTTAGAAAACGGTTAGTAAAAACAATACTCTGAAGTGGGCAAATGCTTTCCTGTTTTAAAAAAGCAAGCACACTAGCATCTGATACACTAAGTAAATTACTAATATAGTTAGTATTTAATTTAATCTATGACCCAGGTTTTTATCGTACTCAAAGGTCGTCATCCATTAAGTTAATGTTAACTACCACAGTACGTACATATAAGTACACACATGTACATATCCAGTACAGTCTCCCTAAGTGATGGCACAAACTCAAAGAGTCAATATGGGGAAAAACAAAGTATATAGGGATGAAAGCAAAGACTCTGCAACATTAATAATTCTCCAAGTATTGACTGTCATCTTCTACTTTCTAGAAATTCTTCTGGTTTTAAGCATTAGCTAGTCTTAATTTCCATCTTACCTTAATTTTGACGGTTAATTCTTCATTTCCAGAAAGAGCATTTTCATCAGTCAGTGAAATTAACCTTATTTTATCTAAGGCATCAGAAGCATTTGAAATCAGCTCTCTCAAGAAAATCTACAATAATTGGTAAGAGAGGACCCAGATAAAATACACTGTAAACTTCAGACTTAAGAGCCACTTTATTTCTGTCCAACAATCTTAAAAAGCTATTTAAATCTTATATCTAACTACTCCTACTGAGATCTCATCTGGTAAAGTGACTGACAATTTTCTTAATGTCCTTTTTTATGTGATAGGGTGAGTTTAAACATGATTGATCTTTACCAGACTTACAATCACTAGTTCAAGGTAACAAAATGACATTGTTGCAAAAGGGTAGGAAGGTTAGCACTGTTTTAGAATTATTTTACTATATTTCTGTACTATGGAGATGGGGGAAAACAAGAAACCCTAGAGGAGATCTTGGCAGCAGAGTTAATTAAGAGCTATGATCTTGCACCATGTACATGGGGCGATGCATACAATTCTTACCTCCTTATTTTTGTACAAAGAGTTGATTATAAGCTTCATCATTCTGTTCACTTCTGCTTGGAAAGCAAATTTTTCAGATTTTTCTCTAAGTTCTTTTATTTGGGATGCATTTAATCCATCTAATTGAATAGCTTCTTCTTCTCTATGGACAGAGAAAAAGAAAATGTTAGGCTACAATACAATTAAGTGTCACCAAATAAGTTGAAGGACCATAGTGTTTAGTATGATAATGGAAGCACAGTCAGTGTTTGTAATCTGCTGATCCTTTCTCTTCACCCATAAATAAGGCTAAAATTTAAGCCCTTCCAACAAACATTTCTTTCACTCAATTATTATGTTGCATCTATAATGCACACTAATAAATAGTTTAGATAATTAACCCCAGCTTTACAAACAATCTACCTACACATCATTTCACTTTTTCACAACCCCCTTTTCCCTGAAATCTGCTATTTTGCACAGGAATTTTTCTCAGTCTAGTTTCTAAACTAATACCACACTATTGGCTGTCAACAGTGTTCTTGAATTATCTTTCAGCTGTTTAGGATACTTCAATGCTAGAATTTTATCTGTATTGTATTATAACGCATGTGTGAATATGTGGGTTTTAAAGCAGAAATATATTCTTAGCTTCCATATATTTTCACCCTGCACTTTTAAATACATACATAAACATATCCACACCCACCCAATAAGCAAGGACAAATAACCACTTATTCTCCAACTTATTGCTGATACTCCTTTTACCCCACAGACATTAAATCTCTTCATTTGATATTAACTTCTGATAACCAGGAGTTAATTATACTTGGACAAATTCATTCTGATGCTTTATAAACCTGTCGCTCATCTTGGTCTTCAGTTCTACTAGACCAGCTGTAAGAGGGCCGAGAGGTAAAATTCAAAACATGAAAATAAAATGAAACCTGACTTGCTTGTGCCTTTGGAAAAGAATAGAATCATTTTGAATTTTGTTTAGATATCTGACAAAAGATTTCAGATATCTTTTCCTTTTTGAGACCAGAGAACACAAACAACATCTGGCCCCATGTAGTAAGTCATCAAGACAGTTTCAGGTCAGTACCAACCTCTGGACGACTTCGTCATCTGTCCGGGAACCTTCTCTGCTTTTACCCAGATCTTCTTCCACTGTGGCTTCCACATCCACCTGGTCTTCTGCTTTCACTGATCCTAAGGGAAAAGGACATTCCTGTGTGAGACAACTGCCTTTCCAGTCAAATGGAGATGAGCTAACAGGGGACACAGGGTGGTAGGGAAAGGGGTGGGGCCCAGAAACCTTGTGAACATAGGACTGAACTCCAAAATCAGCTTCTAGGTCGACTGGGACTTAATAAAGGGATGACCAACTTCTCCACAGAAACAGACTTACTAGCATTCTACTTGGAAAATCCTGGGTTCAAGTGTGAGCCAGAATCCTTAGTATCTCTGTGACCACAAGCATGTCCTATCCCTTTTCTCTGGGCTTTTCCCCAGTCTCTAAATTGGACGGTCCTGGTGGTGAGATCCAAATGGACAACAAAGATACAAGCCCCTCAGTGGGCTTCACAAAGCCAGTTTAACATGTTACTTCATGGCCCTAACTGTAAACACTTGCCCATCACTGCAGACCAGCTCTTCTGTCATTGAAGAAGATCCAGAGATGCCAGGCAGAGAAATCAGATCAAGGTCCCCCTGAGGTCAGACGGTTCAACTGGGGACCCAAGTAGGGGAAGGGAACATATTCAAAGGGTCATCTAGTCCAGCACCCTCATTTTACAGAGAAGCAAACTGAGTCTCTGGGAAACTGAAGTAATGTGATCAAAGACTGTGTCACCAAGACGGATTTGAATCCCATTCTTTTGACTACAAAGCTAGTGTTATTTCCTCTGTACCTTGTCTAGAGTAAAGACTCAAACCCAGCTCAGCCTTTATAATGCTCGGCTGCCCTCTCTGTACCTGATCAGTCCCTTTTAGAAAGGGAATTAGAGGGGAGGGATGTTGACTTGACTTTCACCTTGGACTCCAAGGTGGCCCTGCAGCCATCCCTCCGGTGCCTCAGCATCACTGTAGACAAGGTTTCCATCCCATCTCGATTCTCTCTTGCTGGCCCCCTTAAAATCCTACCTTCTACCAGAAGCATTTCCCCACCCCCTTTAATTCCAGAATAATATTCCCGTGATATCATGTCATACTCGAATGTTAACATAAATTAGAACAGCATTCAAACATTAGATTTCTAATAACACTAAAATAACAGAACGTTGTATTACCATCCTGTACATATCCTATCTGCTCAGACATTTGCACGTTGTTGTAGTGGGGCTCCTCGATAGCAGGGACTGCTTTTTTCCTCCCTGTGCCTCCCCAGCACTCAGCCCAGAGCCTGGCACATGGTAGGTGCTTAACGACCTCGGGCTGATCATTTGATGAAGGCAGGTTTCCTGACCTGGTGAGGTTTTTTTCCCCTGGGGGAGGGGGGATCGCCACCAGCATCTGGCACACACAGTAGGCACTTCGTAGAGACTGGCTTTTCACAGTTTTCGTAGCCTGGTCCCTTTTTTTTATTTTGGACTTTCCACCCAACATGCTGACTATGTGGTCTTTCTCCGGACCAGTACCTCCATCTTTACGAATAAATTAAGGCTGGGGTGGGGGTGGGGGTGGGCACCGACCGCCCACTGCCTCTCTACACCGCGCCGCGAGGCGCCGCTCTCTCCACGTGGTCCTCCCCATTTTACAGGAGGTAAACTGAGGCCCTTCCGCTGCTCGCGCTCCCTCCTCACGGTCGTTCCCATTCCAGGGGCGGGGGAGCGGACACAAGGGGAGGAAGGCGAGGGAGGCGCAGGCGGGCCGGGCCCCGGCAGACAAAGCGCCCCAGGCGCGGCTGCTGGGGCGAGGCCCCGGGGGAGCCGCGGAACCTTCCCGAGGGCCCGGCCCCCGCCGCCTCCTCACTCACCGCAGGCCAGCAGCAGGACGCAGCAGAGGCCCAGCAGCCACAGGCCCTTCATCGCGGCGGCGGCGGTCAGCTCCGGCACGGCAGGCTCCGGCTCACGGCTTCGTCCTCAGGCCGCCTCCCCTGGCGGGGTTCTGCTTCTCACGCCCTGGGTTGCGGCAGCGGCGGCACAGAGGGCAGCGACACCGACGCGATCCGCCCACCACCCCCCAAGCCGGGCAGCTCGCTTTTCACCCCCCACTCCCTGCGGGCGGGGGACGGGAAACACGAACCGGCCAATAACGCCGCACCACGCACCCCGCGCGGCCAATGGGAAGCAGCGGAGGGGGGAGGAGGTGGCGATTCACCAATGGTAGCCCTCCAGGTGAGGGGCCCGAGGGCCGAAGCGTGGCTCCGCCTGATTGGCCCACGAGAGCTACGTCGAGGCCGACCAATCACCGGCCTCCGCGGGCCCCTAGCTCGGGCGGCTCCGACAGCGGAGGAAGGTCGACCAATGAGCGCGAGCTCAGGCGGAGCCTCCTTTTCCCCTTCCTTGGGGTGAAGTCGCGCTCCGGAAGCACTTCGCATTTTTCCTCGACCGCGTTTACCCCGTTACTAGGGAAACAGTGTCCATGGCAACACGTTCTTCGCTCCCCTTCCCCCCGAAGAATACGTTGAGAGTCGTATAAGGCTCCCAGTTCGGCTAGTCCCAAGTAAGCCCTGCTCCGGTTGCCTCAGGCTACTCGGGCGGGTGGCTTCTCGGGAAACAGGAATTTCAGGAGTTCGAAGAGCTAGTGCCCAAAGAGACCGAAGAGGAGGGAGGAGGGGGGCGGGGCTAAGCCGAGCACCCCGCGAGAAACTACATATCCCAGCATGCAATGTCCCCAGAACTACACTTGGGTGCATGCCGGGAAAGCGCCTGGGCTTGCCTCCTGGGCAAGCCATGTGCGTGTTCTGATTTCTCGTGGTTTTCCAGCCCATCCAAGCCAGGTCCCCCAGCACATGCCCCTGCCCTTGGGAGTCCGGCTTGAGGTAGGGGGGCAGAGATAAAAAAGCATGAAGCTTGCCCCTCCTGCCCTCCTCCCTTCTAACCTGACCCTCTATGTAAGTCACTTAGCCATGGATGTAAAGCTGGGAGAGACCCCGTAGGCGGTTTGATCTTACGTCTTCCCTTGACAGATGAGGAAACTGAGGCCCAAAGAGGGAAAGTGACCTGCTAGGAGCATAGCTCCAGGGCTGAGACGGGACCTCTGAGATGATGCAGTCTAGAACCCCTCCTTTGACAGATAAGGGAAACTGAGGCCCAGATCAGCCAAGCACTGGCCCCAAGGTCACACAGCTCCTTTAAAGGGGGTCAGCTGTGTAATCTCAATGTCATTTCCTCCCACAGCATGCAGGGAGCCCCTGATGTCCAAGCGGCTTCATGTCCCCTGGCCAGAAGTCTGTGACACCCTCCCAGATTCGCTTGGAAGGAGAGGGCTTGTGACCTTCCCTCCAATCTCAGGGAAATTCTGTGCTTGTGAGCTGTCCCAGGCTCACCACCTCAGGTACAAAGACTTTTCCTGGAAAGTAACCATCCCTTAGGTAAATTCACTTTTGATTGAACCCTGGGAGCCTGAAGCCGCAATTATTTGCCAAGGGCCCCGTTCACCCTCATGTCCTCTCTTGGTTACAGTTAGGGGGAATGGGAATGGGAGTGACCTTTGGGGGAGGGGGCGAGACTTCCAGCTGCACCCAGTACCTGCTCCGTCATGATTATGACCATGTTATAGCACACTCACCTTGTATCAGACCCAAGGGACCGGTGTGAACTGAACTGTCCAAATTAGATGACACAGAATGAGGAAGCTGAGTCCCCAGTGAGTGCTCAAAGGATGCACCTGCAGAGCATTTGAAAGCAAAACCTGTGATGAAGCTGATTGAGGTAGTGTTAACCACTTGGTAATTGGTAAGTGAAACGCTCTCAAAGTTTTCAGAGATAAAGAAAGCAGTGTTGCTTATTTTCTTTAAGAGCCGCCTTTCCTGGATGGGGACATCAATTAGTAAATTGGGGAAAACATCTTGGGTTTCTCCTTAGAAAGATTTTACCAATTCCTAATCTTAGGAAATCAACTGATCAATCAATATTTATAAGCACCTGCTGGGTTTCAGGCACTCCACTAAACTCCCAGAGATACAAGAAAAGGCAGAAAATAATCTCTACCCTCAAGGAGTTTCCGATCTAAGAGAAAGAATGCAGACAAATTATACAAAGCAAGCTATGGTAGTGGATAAATAGGAAATAATTAAAAGAGTTTTATCTATATTTAAAATACATTTATTTTACATATATATTACAGACCCACATATTTCTAGCACTCCCTTTTAAAAAAAAAATAATGCCTTCATTTTAGCTTTGTAAGCTATCACTACTACATGGGTCCTTAGGGGAAATAAGCTTTTTAGTATTTTCTTACAAGTATGACATTTCCCTTATTAGAATGCCAGTAGGTCACCTGCTTGTGGTTCCTGTTTGTTGACTCATTGTGGTAAACTGTTTACCTCTGCTTGGATTAGCTGTATTTGTTATTAATGGGCAAACTTAGTTTTTTAAAAAGCCTCAATCTATGTCTGTTGAGCTTCTTCCTTTGCTGATTACACTTCTTTTTTTTCAGCCAGATTTTTTTTTTGTAGTTTATTCATATTTTTTGTGTTCCGTTCATTTCTGAACATTCCCATTCTCTACCCAGTTAGCCTTCTTTCCCTTGTAACAAGATTTTAGAAAGAAAGAACAAGGAAACAGTTCAGCAAAACTAAGCAACACATGAACTATGTCTGAGAGAATATGCAAAATAAGGATTAAATTTTCATAATTGTGATTTGGTTTATCTGGAATGCAATCACTGACGTTCAGTAGTTTTGGTGAGAAAGGACTGTTAAATAAACAAGTGGACAGTAGGAATTAGTTCAAAAAAGCAACCTACCAGAGGTTAATGCTCTGTGGCAAATCTACCAAAGATGATTCTGAGGTACATTCACTGGTTAGTCCAGTTAAAGGCATTGCATGTGTGTTACTTGGTAATGATAGCCAACTGATGGCTCAGATGGAGCTCAGAAGAGAGAGATCAGTGTGTTTTTTGAAGTTCCAAGCCCTTAAGTTAGGGGTCTTGCAACATAAAGGGATGAAGAAGGAAGAGAATTTCCTTTATTCCTAGGCTCCATACTAGGGGTGAACTCAACTCCCTTAAGGTGTTAAAATTCGCAACCTTTTCTTCTTTCAAAACTACATGTTATCCTTCCCATCCATCTTCTTTTTTTCTGTGTATTTTTTTTCTCTCTACCCGACAGTCAAATGGATTGGAAGGTAGAGCATGGAGATAAGGTCAGTATTTTCTTGGTTGTCTTTTCTGGACCACCCTCTGCCTACAACACACTAATGCTCTACTTCTCCATTACAGACTAATATTGAGAGGACCAATGTATGATGATTTTTGATGGCAGTTAGAAGATTAACTGGTTAAGGGGGAGCTGAAATTGAAATAAATTAACAAATTCTTGGCTTGCCAGACTTCTGAAAGGGTGTGGATCTTTCTTTTTTGCTTTGGGTATGGAATAGGGTCCATACAGTTTCAGCTATTTTCCCTACAACTTTTTACATTTGTTGTTAATGCCATACAATGATGGTCAGTAATTCATAGTGATAACCTTAAGACTATATGGGATCCTGAAGTGCCTGCGGAATAATTAAGAATTAAATTGAGGTTCAGGAAATTCTGGCATTAGGTGTATTTTTTTTGTATTTCATTTTTAAAAGTTAGCAATTGCTGTATTGAGTCTTATTGAAGTTGACCGTACCTTCCTAGTGAAATTAACCTAGTCATTCCCCCTGCCCTTCTCAATTTGGGAGTTTGCTTTAATTCAATGCTTATAATGCCTAATTTAGAAACATTAATTATAATTATGAACTAATTTTAAAATATAGGAGGGAAACTAGACGTGTGATTTCCTTGGTGTAGGGAACTCCCTCTGCTAATAATGCAGGTCAGCATGTTCTTTCCAACTTAGAGTCTTTAAGAGATGCCTCAGTGGTTCAGTGACTTGTCACTTAACAAGTAGGTGTTGTAGGATGCATTTAAATCCAAGGCTCCTTGGCTTGGAGGCCTGCGCTCTTTCTTTACTAGGCCTGCTGCCTCTCACTTATAAACAGGTAGTATTGTATTATTTTGTTATTGGGCTTCATCTTTGATAATAGCAATGTCAAGCTGACTCGGTTGATTCTCAGCTAGTAGTGGGTTGGTACCTTTAAAAAGTAGCATCTTGACAGCTGCAAATGCTTTCTGTAATGTTAAACAAATGATCGGACATAGATTGCAAGTAATACCAACTCTAGAGCTATCTCTTAACCCCAAGACCATCCTCCTCATCCCCAATTTACAGTCTTCAGTGTAAGGACTGTGGACCAGTACACAGGTGATCCAGTTAAGTGCCTAAATTGCCAATTGTGCACCCAAGTAGGCACCCAGATTCCCAACAAGTTTAGAGGGAGTCAGAACACAAGACTTAACTGTGTGCCAAGTGCTGTGCTGAGCTACAAAGAGGCAAAAACCTCTGCTGTGCTGGAGCTCATCTTCTGATGCTCCAGTAGTGTTTAAATCAGGCACTTTGAAAGGGGATGGATGACTTTGGCAGCTGGGGGAATTATAAAAGCAGGGGAGCTTGAGCAGAGTTGAAGGAATCCAGGGAAACTAAGGGAAAGGGAGGAGCCAGAATATTTCCGGCCTTGGAGGATACCCTGGGGAGTAGGCAAAGTCCTTAGCTTTCTGACCAGCCTATGGTTTTCCCAGGTAAGCCCTCTGCTCTTGCTGGCCTCATAGATTTTAGCCCTCCCTCTCCTGTCTCAGATCACCTGAGGATGCCTCTGCTTCCACTGGCTTTACTAGAGGCTTCTTTCATATACCTCCCAAGGTCCGGTGACCTCTTGTATAGTCCTGGGTGGACTAAACCACTTGCAATAGATTTCTTTGGATTTCTTGGTCATTATTCAGTTTGGTGCAAACCTCAGACTTTCTGGAGTAGGCGTGGGGGATGGCCTCCTATTCAGGTAGATGTCTTCACCAGGTGTCATCGCTAATGCCATGTTCCTAACAAAAGATAAAACTTCATGAAGAGAACATTGTAGAAGTAGAGCTGGAAGAGGGACTTGAACCTCAGAAATATACCATTTTCTTTTGCTGCTTCTTCCTAGTACCTTTAGTTCCTATTGAAAAGGTGGAGTTACCATGTGAACAATAACCTAGGCAGAGAGGTCTAGTAGTCTTGATTAGTCTACAAAGTCCCCTCCATGACCTGGGTCACCTCCAAAGAGAGGTGCTCAGGGTTCCGTTTCTAGGTCCTAGTGACCTGGTTTCAAATGGTAAGGATTTGTTTACCTTGCGATAGGATCTTTTATTGAAAACCAACCCACCCACCAACCATAAGCAACAAGACTCACTGTTCACAGCTTTGTATTTATTCTTACTTACTTACTTATTCACATGCCTCTTTATACAAAATCAGACACCCTGATCTGGCTCTAAAATTCTTACTGATGAAATCACGTAAATATGTTCTTTGGCTATTAAATGATTCTATGTTTCACAGAGTGTTATGAAAAGCCATATTATAAATATTACGATAATAGGATGTGTTCAGTTAAGCCCTTCACAAATGTGACCTCATTCTGTCCTCCAGACTGCCCTGAGAAGTGGGCACTGTTATTGTCCTTATTTTATAAATGAGGAAACTGAGGTAGATGCCCAAGGTTTATACGCTGGGAAATGTCTGAGGCAGGATATGGGGAAAAAGTCCTTGATTAAGTATATCTCCTGGAAAGCCATTGGTTGAACAGGAGAGACACACACACAGAATGTGTGTTTGTATTAGTTGAGGAAACTTGGTCATGTCCTGTGAGTTGACTATAAATGAGCAGGCCGGTTCAGAAGTCATCCATTTGAGTATTTGGAAGCCAAACCACAGGAAACTTCTAGGGTGGGTGGTGGGGAGAGGAGAAAAGCCCTCAGTCTCCTCCTTTCTTGGAGGATTGGAGGATTTGAGCTTTTTATGTTAGGGTCCTAGCAGCATCCCTGGAATAGCAATGTTGGTATCAGGAGTCGAGAAGGTATTAGACACATGAGAAAAAGCAGCTTCAAGATTCTAGAAGGAACCTAACAGAAAAGCTGCATTGTGCCTAAGGGGAAATTCATGGGTGCCCATGAAAGGGAGGAGATTGTGTTCAGCATGCAGGAGCTGTGAGTCACCCCTTTGCCATGTGTGTCTTCAGAGCTTGAGCCCACTTTCCTCTGAACTGTCTGCTACGGACTTTTGAGAGTGTAGTTTTGTATCAAGTGTGTCACCCTTGTCAACACCTGTTTCTAAAAGCTAAGTCTGTCTGGATAATTGATATCAATTGATAGCCATGTGGGCAAGTACAGCAGTAGGGGCTCACGAGCTATTGCATTTTAAGACACCCCTCAGGGCTGTCCCTGGGGCCTGGAGGAGAAGTGTAGGAATCAGTCTCTTGGCATCATTCATGGAGGTTTGGGAGGAGCCTCTGCATGCTATGATTGGATTTCATCTTCGCTTAGACTTTAAACCCTTAGATAATCAAAGACTTTGATAATTTCTTCCTCAGAAAGAAATAGGACAGGTATATGGCTGCTACAAGCAGGTTCTTTTAAGGTGTGTGGTGTGCAGAGAGCCCAGCCCAAGTGAGAAATAGACCCCTGTGGTTGACTTCACCTACCATGCCATGCTACCTCCTTGTTAGCAGGGACTTTAAATAACCATTTTATAGTTATTAGAAGCAAAGATGAAACAGCTCACATCTATGATGTGAAAAAGATGATAGAACATGGGGAACTGCTGTATCATCCTGGCCCAATAAATTGCCCGAAATTCTTTGGTAAGGGGCAATCAGTTGAGAAGATGGAGTAATTTGTGTTTGTGATACAAAGAGATGAGAATGCTCCAAGTATGTTAATGTACGTAAGGGATGTGCGACTTTTCTTTCTGTTCATCCTTTTGGCAAATTAGCTTTATCATTGAGAACAGACAAAACTTTATAAACATGGAACCTTATTGAAGGAGGATCTACATTCCTAAAAAATAGAGAACAAATTGCTCACATAGTGAGGAGAAGTATATAGTTGTCATAATAAACAAGATAATCACCTACCAACTTGAAACTGCATCCATTAGTGGTATCATCACCACTGGGAAGAAAATTCTTCTGTTACATTGATTTCAGATTCCACACATGCTTGTGGTTTGCTAAAATGTCTATGAATTTAAAGCTCCTGAAAACCAAATAAAAGACTTATGCAGCTTTGAAATATCAGAGCATTCTGTTATTGTTACAGCACCCAGGGATGGTTTCATCAGAAGGGGAGGCATAGTCCAAGTAAGATTTCCCCCATCTCTACTACAGGAAGTGAATACTAAAGCTAGACTCACGTGCCTTTGAGTGTGGGTGATTGGAGTTATGGATGCTAAAGTTCAATCTCCTAAAGCTGCAGCACCTTCTCCTATATACAGAGAAGATAAAAGGTCAAAACAACACCTCCCTCCCCCAATCTGATGATTCAGCAGGAAAATAGCAACAATCCAAGAGATTTGGTTGGACTGAGAATAGTGATAAACCAACAAGAACAGAAAGTTCAGTGTCAGTCAAGAAAATAAAGTTGGAAGGTATATGAGAAAAGAAGAAAAAGAAGAAAGAACAAATCGCTGAATAAATCTTTAAATTTTTTTTAAAACCAAGACATCGTCATTGTAAGATGATTGACTAGATCTAGGGACTTGGGCAGAGTACAAAGGGAAGTAGATTTCCCTCAAAATAAAGGGAACTCTCATTCAAATACAGGTCTGTGAAATCTAGACATGGTCCTACAAGTCTCCAGTGCTTTGTGACCCCAATAATGAGCCTTAGGATGTGACTTCCCCTCTTGGCTCTTCTCTGTACCTTCTTTGCCATTAACCTGGTTCTCAGACATCCCAGTTTTGCTTAAAGAAGAAGACAGAGGCCTTTCTTTCCTCTGTTCTCACATCATCACGGATGGAGAGTTGGAAGAAACATTTGAAAGTCATCTAGACTAACACTCTTTTTTTACAGACTTGCTGAAGGTCATACTGGTAATAAATAGCAGAGGTAGGATTTAAACTGAGTCCTTTGACCCCAATTACAGCATTTTCATTATTCTACATTGCCTTTCTTACCCCGCTAAAATCACATGCAAAACCTTTTAACATTATTTTAAGGAATTTACAACTAAAGCTACGGGGAAAGATAGAGGAAGATAAAATAACAAATAAGGAAAATGAACATTTGCCAAGCCTTAACAGTTAATTTGTGGTCTTCAAGGCGCAGCAATCTGAATCATAGCCGATTTTATTACATACAATTCTAGTTCTCCTCCACATTAAAAATATAATATCCCCTTGGAGAAGTGACCTCAGATAGCCCTTGTATGTAAACTGGCGATGTCCAGTCCAGAATTCAGATCAGGGACATAAATGATTTCTGGAGGCATCTGGGTTAGGCCTCATTGTCTCTTCCTAAGGTTACGAGACAAAACCTTCACTTTCTTTCCTTTCTTCTGCTCCTTCTTCTTACAGGTTTTCCTACTCTTGAGTCATTCTCATCGAAGACTCAATTTTCATTCCCAGGCACAGTGCTCCCTCAATTCATTTTGCTTCTTTCAGAAGGAAGTTAAATCCAAAATCCTTTCCTTTTTCTCATCCTCACCTAACCAGACCCTAAGATGAGACAATTAGGCATGTCCTGAATCCATAATTCAAGTATATGCCTGATCTGAATACCATTCCTTCTATCACCTTAGGTACTTTCTTTAAGGAGATATTGTATTTTTAATGTGACAAAAAACTAGGGTTGTTTTAGGAAATAAAGTCAAATAAGTTTAAGTTTCTCATATCATAAAAATCATAGGATTTTATCCAGTCCAATTGTATTGCACAGAAGAATTCAGAGAGGTCATGGCTGCATTGGTCTTAAGTTTGCACAAATACTAAGGTCTTCTGACTTCTTGCCCAGTTCCCTTTTTCAGTATATCAGACAGCCCCTTATGAGACGGCTATTAGGGCTTGAGATTGGATTTTAAAGTACACAATGTCTGACACGTAGTCGGCCCTTAATATAAGCTTAATTGATTGAAGTAAATCTGTAGTATTTTAAGTTTTGCAAATAAACTTATTTATCTGGTCATGCTTAAGCCTCACAACAACTCTGTGAGGCAAGTGTGCTGGGTGTACTATAGCTCTTTTTGGTCTTTCTTTGTTCCTCCAACTTCAACACAGTGCCAGGTACTTAATAAGTGCTTAGTAAATACTGACTATTTTATAGCTGAAGAAAATGAGACAGTGAATTTAAGTGACTTGCCCAGGATCCCACAGCTAATAGTGGTCAGACCCACATTTTCTTGGCTGCAAATTCTAAACAAAATTCTTTTTTGTTATTTAAAAGGATACATTTTATAGAATGACCTTTGTCTTTACATTATACTCATTTCTTAGGAGAAAACAAACCAAATCAAAACAAACAAAAAGCTTCCTTCTCCATTAACTTCCCACCTTCTTTCTGGGAGGAGGGAGTGATGCTTCCTAAGGTCTTGTCTGGGACATTCATTGGTTTTTCTGTGTTGGTTTTTTCCAGATCTTTTCATTACATTGTTGCCATTGTGTATATTGTTCTAATGTTTGTCTTTATTGTCATGGAAATCTTCTGATTCTCTGAATTTCTCATATTTGTCATTCCTTACTGCACAATCCTATTCTTGAGTCCTTGTACCCTTGTCCTGCCCTGCTTGTGCCTTGGCATGCCCCATCATTGACCTCCTCTCCTTTGATGCTAGAGAAAGTCAGGCAGGCCAACTCACTATGTCCATACCAGATTTATGTAATCTAATCTCAATTGGGCATCCTAATGTCAAGACATCCTTTTAGTTTTCCCTAATTGTACCCCCCCCCACTTCTAAAACTTCATCTCTCTTCAGACTTTTCACACAGACACAGACAGACAGAAGGACACACACACCCACATACACACACAGCCTCCTTTTCCTCTCATACAGAGAATGTGCCCTCCTAGTACTTTACCGAGGTAATCATTTTCCCAGAAGTTTTTGTCAGGTAGTGACTTCTTGTCCCAAAAGATGGGGTCTTTGGGCTTATCAAACAATAGATTACTCTGGTCATTTACTATTTCTTGTGTACCCAATCAAGTTCCACTGATTCACCACTCTGTTTTTTAGCCATCAGATTATTTTGATGATTACCGATTTATAATGTAGTTTGAGATCTGGTACCTTTAGGCCACCTTCCTTCACATTTTCTTTTCATAATTCCCTTGATATTCTTGCCTTTATATCTAAATTGTGTACCCATATTGGCTTCATCTTGGTGTATAGTGAAAGATGTTGGGCTTTGCCTAGTTTCTATTTTACTATTTTTCAGTTTTCCCAGCAGTTTTTGTTAAATAGTGAGTTCTTATCCCAAGAAGCTAGAGTCTTTGAGTTTATCAGACGGTAGGTTACAATAGTCACTGACTGCTGTGTCTTGTGTACCTAACCTGTTTCACTCATGCCACTCTATTTCTTAGCCAATCCCAAGTAGTTTAGATGATTACTACTTTATACACCATTTAAGATCCCGGAAGGCTGGCTGCCTTTTGTCTTTAAAACTGTTGAGATCTTCAGTCACTTTCCTGCCATTATTTCTGTTCTTTTTGGATGCTATGAACTAAATCAATGAGAGAGGAAGGAAAATCTTTCCCTAATCCTTGTTTTTTGCCCTCCCTGAGAAATGGGCCTAAGGTGTTTATTTCTGTTTGTCTGGATGTCCCCTTACTGTCTCTGGGCTGAACTTTCCTGAAGCTGCTGTTGTTGCTATTGCAGCATCTACCTCCGAGGCCCAGTACTAGTGCTCCTGCTGTGCTCTGGGCCTGTGCCCACCCCAGGGTCACAAACTTCTCCTGGCCATCTCTTAAGTTGTCTGAGGCCGGAAAAATGTCTCACCCCCAACTTTTTGTTGGCTCACTGCTCCAAAATTTGACTTGAGGCATTACTTTAAAGTTGTTTGGAAGGGAAGGTAGGGAAAGTTCAGCCAGATTGGTTTCCTCCAGAGAAAAGTTGTTAGACAACTTACAGTTTTAGCAATTAGTTCGTCCTTCATTGTCAAAGAAGACCATGCCATCAGAGAAATGATGATGTGACTTTTACTTGACTTTGTTTTGAGTGAGGGAAGGCTGTGCAAGGCCAGCAGCTGCATTTCTCCTCTGGAGTTATCTGAATCTAGTGACCAGATAGTCATCAGGATGATTGGAGATGGGCCAGGATGCAATGGGAGACGTTGGCCCCTTTAGGCCAAGGTCTGTTCAGGTACTCACTTAGGGTGAGGTAATGCCCATTCAGTGAATAGGCCTGTTTAAGAAGTAGTCAGGGGATGGCCCCTTTAATGAGGCAAAGAAAAATAACTACATCAGGCTGGGAGGGAAACAGCAACAGTTACTATTGATACTTAAGTACTACTACTCTCTTAAGCCAAGAGAGTCCAGAAAACAGTCCTTAAGTGGAGCTTGGGCAGGGGCCTAGTGCCATCTAATCTATGAGCTTCTGAGTGCAGTAGGTTTAAGGTTTTGGAAAGGGAAGGGAAGGAAAAGCTTGGGGCCCTTAAAGCTTAAGGGGCCTACTTGTTAATGGTCCCATAGCTTTCATATGTCTCTAACCTAAGTCTTCCCTCTATCCACTATGCTATACTCCCTTCAGCCAATCAGTGTGTACCGACTTGGTTTCTAGTTCTTTGCTAGAAGAAAGAGTACTGCTGTGACTATTTTGGCATCCATTGTACTATAGTTTCTATCTTCGACTTTTTTGGGGGTATTTATTCACTATTGGGATAGCTGAGTCAAAGAGTATGTACACTTTTCTTTCCTAATTCCAAATTGCTTCTCAGAAAGTCTGGCCATCAACAACATGCTGCATATTTTTAATATAGCCACCAGAGTTATCAAAGGGTAGACCCAAAAGAACTGGACTAGAGCCTGCTTTTGAATACAGAAATTTGGAAGCACTAGATTCTTCCAATATATTGCTGAGGGGAAGAGGTGTTGGGGATAGGTTCTGACCATTCAGCTGGAAGGACTTGTCCTAGTCTCGAGCGACATAATGATGATAAATATTGAAGCTGTTGTGTTCCACTGAGATCTAAATAAAACATTATGGATCTTAATTCTAACTATGTGCTCAAATATTTATACTACAGGAAGGAATTCCTGCTTTAAAGACTCCCTTTCAATGAAGTTAACCTCAGATGCTTAAAAAAGAAAACCACCACCATCCCAGGCAGAGCTTGTTTGCATTTTCAGCTACCTCCAGGACAAAAAGCTCTCTGTGAGAAGTTTCTCTTTTGTCTGGCCCAGTGGCCCAGTAAAGGACCTGAGGATGGTTCCCTACTCTTTCCTAAGGAATACTGTTCTCAGACTTTGTGAGGACTATTTCCGACTATGTGCTGGCATATGTGTTTAACAACTGGCTCTCTTATAAAAAAAAGTACCCACAATGCACTTTTAAGTAGATTCTGCATTTTGAATATTTCCTTCATCACTTTGTTAAGTCTAGACAATTAACAAAGCAGTCATTTGATCCCTAATTGGTAGTGTTTGCTATTTCTGAGGTATACCTTTTCCTGCAAAGTTTTATACTCCCGCTTGCGAGGTTTTTTTTCTTCTTCCAATTTGCTTCTGGGTTCATAGCTTAGTTCCAGATGGTTGTGGTTTTGACTTCTGAGTATGTGGGGCATGACTGGGTAGTAAGTTCCCTAAGTATTACTATATGTATTGTATGTAGGCCAGTACAGCTAAATCGTCTTTCTTTAAGTGTTACTAACCCCTCACACAACATCTGGAAGCTCCCTGTTACATCCAGAGGCCACTCTGAAGCCCTGTGCTTGACATTTGGAGCCCTTCACAGTGTGGTCCCTTCCTTCTGTAACCTGAGTGGCTCATGCCCATGGTGCAACTGATGCTGCCTCCTTGTGGGAGAGGTCAGGGAGCCCTGGTCTGAGAGAGTTATGATGACATGTGTGGGGTGCTCAAAGAGGCTTTGCAATATGCTTTGACATTCTGTGTGGCCTGCTCACCAGTGGTTAATGGCAGCCGTGTTGATGGGCTGCAGTTGTAGACATGGAGCTTGGGGTGCCTTCAGAAAGGCGTCAGTCAGATGGACCTCGTTCTCTCTGATGCCGTTTCTTTGGCTGATGTTTTTCCGCTCAACAGTGTCTAGTGAGTGACAGGGCTATGAAAGGAGGAGTCTCAGGCTTTTCCCCATCTATGCCAATGTTACCTCATGAAAATGGGCCTTGGCACTTTGTGTTGTCATTTGTTTTCTGTTTTTCTCTTAATATAAAGAGATTATCTGAAGGTTATGACCTGGTGACTTTTGAAAGGTCAAGAGATTGAGTCACCTGGCAATTAGGAGTCTAGGAGTCAAGTCCATGGCCAGTTCAGCAGCCAGCTCTGCTAAGAGGAGTGACCTCCTGGGGCTAGCCCTGCAGCATTAGTAGTGATGCCCCTTTTGGATGTGAACTTGGTAGTACTAATACTATGTAGAAACACTGTCTCCAGAGACTAAGGTGGTATAGTAGGACAGCACACCTTGGAATTGCTGGGAGGGACATGTTTATACTTCTATTCTTGCTGCATGTTTTAGATAAATATCTCTTTGTAAAAGTTAATTCATGCAAATTGGTCAAATAGAACTGAGGGACTGATTACTAGTGGCTAGCAGTGTGTGTGGGGAAGCACATCTAGAATGGGGACTCAAGCCAGTAATGACAGAGAAGAAACCCCTGAAGAGACACTTCCCCATAGGACTCCAAGGAGATGTGGCTGCCTGACTCTGGGATAGCAAGACCAGAGAGAATCACTGCTATCCTACTGAGGGCAGGGACCATATTTTTGCCTTTCTTTGTATCTCCAGAGGCTCAGTCCAGATCTCAGCACATAGTAAACACTTAATAAACACTTGTGGACTGACTGATTTGAAATGTAGTATTGGGGCGTACAGGAGAAAACATGATAAAGCAGGCTCCTTGTCTTAGAGCAGTGTAGACTTCTGTGTGCTTTGTTTGTGAATGTCACACATTCTCCAGAAGCTCATCTGGGGAGAATTCTCAGCAAGCAAAGGAAGATGGAGAATGTGTCAATGGACATCATGACTTTATAATGGTCTGACCAACTCTTCTCAGGCATTCTCAGCCTTTGCTTCAATCCTCCATTTTCCCCCATTTCCTCTTCCCTAACCATGATTTTTTACTTCATCTTTTAAGTTTATCCCCTGTTGAGAGACCTGATTCCACAGCTGTTCTCATTTTGGGTGTGAAAGTTGCTGGTTTCAGCTCTGTCTTCTTGATGTAGCTGACCAACTCCCTTTTTGCTTGCTCTCTGAGCAGGTTTCATTTTTATATTTTTGTTGTGAGCAGAAGGAGTTGATATAAGGTATAATGAATGGCATGAATAAAACAGATTACTTGATAATCTTTAAAATAACTGTATTTTTTCTTTCCTGTTTCCATTAGGTTGTTTCAACTCTGACCTCTCTATTGATTATAAGTTGCTAAGCAAGAAATGAACTATATTGGGAAAGAAACTTAACTTTGCTGGCGCCAAATGTTATTAGGGGAACGTCTCAGAAACATTAACAGCTAAGAGCCAAGCCACCTTGCATTTCATCTGAGTCCAACTGTGTGAATTCTTGAGCCGTGTGAAATGTTTCAGAAGCCAATTGAAATCATGGAGAAGAATCCTCAGTCTGTGTTAAAGCCTCAGACCCCCATCCGGCCTTATGTATGTTCCACTATAAAGGATTTCCAGGAAGAAAGAGATTTTTTGGCAAACAACATCTTCCCCCAGCTTAATGAACTCTGTAGTTCCCGGGGGACGTATTTTAAGGCTGTTGACCTGAGGTGGCCAGCATCCGAAGCTCATGACCCTCTCTGTCCTAACTTTCATAGGCAGTACTGTAGCCTGCAATCCCAGCAACTGAAACTTTGCCTCGACTACATCAATAACTCATTCCCTTTTTTCCTTTGCATGCTGGGCCAGACATATGGAGAATTCCTCCGTGAGGATGCAAACTTCCTGCCCACTGGGACCCCTGACCTGCCAGGGCTCTCCAAGGTAGAAAAGAACCTGTACGTTGCAGCTCACAATGGCTACCCTTGGGTCCTGGAAAACTTCACCTGCAGCCTCACAGAGCTGGAAGTGATCCAGGCGGCCTTTATGAATGCTTCCCAGTTTCAGTATTACTATTTCCGAACTGGCGCCATGCTACTGAAGGCATTAGAACAGGAAAAGGGAAAGATTACCTGTCCGCTATCCCGGCAAAAGGAATACGAGAAACGGCGGATTGGTGAACTCAAAGCCAAGATCATTAGCAAAGGGCTGCCGGTCAGGTTTTACAGAGACGTTCATGAGCTGGGCAACTTGGTTTTCAAAGACTGGTCAACTGTGATAGAAAAACTTTACCCTGCTTCTTGTCTGCCAGAAAACATAGGTTAGTAAAAACTCAGGTCTTGGAGCTGAGGGTCAGCATAGCATCCGTACTTTGTCCTTTGGTGTAGACTCTTAAAATTTTTGTGTCACATAGCATTTTAAGGTAGGTGGTTGTTAGAGTATTCTGATGACAAGGGAATCTCTGTCTTTTAGAAATGGGCTCTTGCCAAAACTAGAAGGAAAACAGGGAGAAAGGTGACATGCTGTCTGTCTTGCCAGTTAACCAAGTCAATTAGTCAGTCAATAAACACTTAGTGAGCACCCACTCTGTAGCAGGCACTGTGTAAATTAGCTCAAGAATCTCAAGCAAACCTCTTTCTTTTGAGAGACCACTCTCTGATGTTATCCTGACTAAATACATAGAAAGATTTGATTGTAGGAGGGGATAGATTCACTCAAGAAAGGATTAGCCTGTTTCTGATTAGTGGATTCTTGAAGATCATACAAGTGAGCCACCTCACTTTCTGTCCTCTGTTTTTAAGACAGTTGTTTGGATATCTGAATATATTTTGTCAATAGAGAGAAGGCTGGGGTAAGATTGCCAAGCAAGTCAACAATGGACAAATTAAAATAGGATGTTCCAGAAGTATTGTGGTGTTTCATTGGGCTCTAGAGCTCAGCTGCCATGTACAGCATCACTTTGACAGTAAATGGAATCTCTGTCTTATGAGCCACAGGCAGTGACTCCCAAGTCCTGAGGCTGGGGCTCAGTAGTGAGGAGAAGCAGGGATTAGAATCTTGAGGACATGTGGTTTAATGGATAGTGTCCTGAACTTGGAGTTAGGAAGAACTGAGTTTGGATCCCACCTAACACTTAGCTGTGTGACTACGGGCCTTTTAATCTCTCAGTTTCTTCTTTTGTCAAATGGCAATAAGAATTCTTGTCCTGAACTGAGTTTGGATCCCACATAACACTTAGCTGTGTGACTATGGGCCTTGTAATCTCTCAGTTTCTTCTTTTGTCAAATGGCATTAAGAATTCTTGTCCTAAGAGGCAAAGTGGCATAATAGACGGAGAGTGAGGCAGGGAGATAGGGGCTTGAGTCTTGCCTTTAAAGTATATTGACCATATTACCTCAGGCAAACAAATTTAATTGGGAAATATTTAACAAAATGAATGAAGATATAATAGAAAAAAATGTTAATATGTGGTTTTCCAAGTCAATATGCTAGCCTATTTTCTATTTGATACCACTGCTCAGAATTACAGAAAAGGAGCTGGTCTGCATTGGGAGGGGGATTCACTTTATTTTGGATCAAGAAAATCCCAGGTCTCCTAATACTTGTGCTACCTGTTTCTTAGGGTTATTGTGCAGACCTCAAAGAGTTGTAGGAATGTGAGAATGTGGAAAGGCTATCCTCAGTCTAGGTATGTGACACCTGGTGCGACTCGGGTCACCCCCTAGGACTCATCTCCTAAGTCAGTGTTATATTGGGAGAGCCCCTGAGTGTTGAGTGGCAGTACCTGAACCCAGGTTTCCTGCCTCCAAGGCTGGCTCTCTGTTTCTGAGCCATAATGTCCATTATTTTATACTATGGACAAAAAAACCCAACTAGATACCAAAAGCCAGGGAATGTAGGTGACTCCTAAATGAATGCATTTTGAGTTCTTTTAAACTGAATTTAGCATCACAGAATTTTAGAGCTAAAAGCAACCTTAAAAGCCACCTAATCCGGGTTTTCAGTTTCATGCATGAAGGAACTGACACCCAGAGAGGGGAAGGGCCTTGTGCTCTGTCATGGAGTGACCCTACCATATAGCCTCACTAGTCTAAGTAATGGGAGGTAACATTTTGTCCTGTTGTTTTCTAAACTTTTAATTTTTATTTAAAATCTCTCTTCACTTAGGTTTTGTGCATTACTTGTAGTTCCCTTGGAAATTCATTTTGGTTGCTTCAAAATCTTTTATTTGAAGTGGTGAGAGAACACAGCAAGGTCAGCTTTTTGTCCTTTTCAGTTTGAGGTCATTTAAAAATTCAGATTCCCCAAGTAGGCATGTACTGAGGGAATTAAAAAAGATACAGTTGTTTGCTCAGTCTCCATTGAGGTTGGCACAATTTATCCTGTAGGGTTGCCAGTATAAGTCTGACTCAGAGGAGGGGCGAGGGCCAATGTGGGGAGTTGATGTGAGCTTCGCTCAGCTGACGAATGAACCTTTCCTCGTCAGGTATTAACAGACATGTTTTTTATCTCCCAAGACTATGAACACAACTTTGAACGTTCATATCATGAAGCTTTTACTGCAAAGTGCCGGAAGATGTTTATCTTGTCTAAAGAATCGAAACAAGTATTTGATGCTTTGGAAAAATTTGTGATGAAGGATCCTCAAAATGAGGCAGGTAAACAGGAATCTGCCAACTCTCTGGAATCTGTCCTCAGGTAATGTGAGCCAGATGTCACAGGTGTGTCTTTTGGTTGGGTTTTGGCAGTGTAGCCACACTTTGGCAAATAGGATTTCCCTAGGTTCTCAGTTCCTTCTCTCACCACCTCCAACAAGCTTTCTTTGACAGTGTGTTTCTCTTACCCTTCAGGGACATCATCCATTTGTACACTTTTCCCAGCTTCCCCTTCATTTGTCCACTTCCGTTTCTCGATTGGAAGTCCCTTCAGAGCAGGGATCTACCTCCTGGCTTTATTTAGTTATCTATTTATTTGTTTAATTTTAGATTTTATGTCTCTTATGGTGTTGTACATGGAGACATTTAATAAATCCCCAGTGAATGGATGTTTGACTTCACCTCCTCCCTGGGCCTCAGTTTTCATGTATAAGATGAAAGGATTGAACAAGATGACTTTGAGGTCCCTTCCATCTTTTGATCTCTGCTTCTGTGTGATCCTGAGATGCAGAAAGTGGAGGAAATGAATTTGGGAAGGACCCCTTATATGTCAGAGGCTTTATAAAAGGTCCGGTATTTTGGTAATAGCTCTACTCCAGGGAGGCAGAATGGTCTTGGAAGTCTTGAAGGCCTGGGCTATCCAGCCTCTGACTCCTATGGGCTCCGTGACTGCTGGCAAATTCAGACCATTCTCTGAGACTTTAACATGAAGAATAGCCAGATAAATGGTGGTGCCATAGTGGGTAGAGCCCTGGACTTGGAGTCTTAGGAAGACTTAGATTCAAATCCTGCCTCTGACACGCACTAGCTGTGGGACCCTGGGCAAGTTCCTTACCCTCTGTCTGCCTCAATTTCCTCATCTGTAAAATGGGGATGATAGTAGCACCCACCTCCCAGGATTAAATGAGGAAGTACTTATCTGCATGGCTTGGTGGAGGCAGTTTTCAGATGAAGAGGTTTTCTATCACTGATAAATTCTCAGGGATGGAGATGGGGCTTGACTATGATTTCACAGGGAACTCCTGGATGAGGGAACTTTCGCCACCAATTTGGGTCAGTACCTTCTCTACTCTTGGAGTCTTAGGCAATTTCCTTACAGAGCCAGCAATTGTCAGACACTGGACTTGAACCAAGGTCTTTGTGGCTCTAAGGTCAGTTCCCTATCCAGTCAGTAACCATTTGTTAAGTAACTACTGTGTGTCGGCATTATGCTAAGTGCTAGAATATAAAGAAAGGTGTAAGACAATCCCTGCCTCTGAGGGGCTGTCTCTCTCCAGATTATCCACCAATCGGGATGTGGAAAAAATGGGATACTAACGCACTGCTGGTGGAGTTATGAACTGATCCAACCGTTCTGGACAACAATTTGGATTATAAAACTGTGCATATCCTTTGACCCAGTAATCCCTCTACTAGGTCTGTATCCCAAAGAAATAAAAACACAGAAAGGAAAAGGATCTGTATGTTCAAAAATATTTATAGTAGCTCTTTTTGTGATGGTGAAAAACGGGAAATTGAGAGGGTGCCCATCAGTTGGGGAATGGCTAAACAAGTTGTGGTCTATGATTATGATTGAATACTGTTGTGCCAAAAGATATGATGAAGGGATGGTTGCAGAAAAACCTGGGAAAACTTATATGAACTGATGCAGAGTGAAACAAGAACATTGTGCACAGTAATAGCAGCATTGTAAGGGTGATCAGCTGTGAAAGACTTAGTGACTGATTAAGACAGTGGTCAAAGACCATTGTGAAGGATGTGTGATGAAAAATGTTGTCCACCTCCAAACAGAGCTGATGAGCTTTGAGTGCAGATTGAAGCATCTGTTTTTACTTTCTTTAATTTTCTTGCTTTTTTGCAACATAGCTGATATGGAAATACGTTTTTTTATGATTTCACATGTATAATTGTGTCACCTTTCTTGCTTTCACAATGGATGAGGGAGGAATGAGAGGGAGAGAGAAAACTCAGAGCTAAGAATTTTTGTAAAAAAAAATTTTTAGGCACAAGTCCAAGAGTAGCAGTCTCACACATAGCTCAGAAGTCCTCAAAGCCTGATCAACAATGTTTGAGCTCGAATTTCTCCCAAAGTGGGAACTGTGGTCAAGGGTTAGCTGATTGTGAATGTCCTAAAGGAAGACCAAGTTCCCTGTAACAAGATCACTGTTGTTGGGGTTAGTAGAGTTGGCATGGCTTGTGCCATCAGTATCTTAATGAAGGATTTGGCTGATGAACTTGCCTTAAGTAATGTAATAGAAAACAAACTGAAGGAAGAGATGATGGATCTCCAACATAGTGTCCTTTTCTTCGGCTCACCAAAGCTATATCAAAGACTACAGTGTGACTGCGGAATCAAAGTTGGTTGTTGTTATGTCTGGGGAACGTTAACAGAAGGGAGAAAGTTGTTTTAATTGGACCCAATGGAATGTGAATATCTTTAAGTTCATCGTTCCCAATATTGTTAAATACACCCTAATATCAAGCTGCTTATTGTGTTCAATCCAGTGGATATTTTGACATCTGTGGCTTGGAAGCTAAATGACTTTACTTAAAACCATGTTACTGGAAGTGGTTGCAATCTGGACTCTACTCGTTTCTTTGACTTAATGGGAGAGAGACTTGGTGTCCATTCTTCAAGTTGTCATGGATGGGTTCTTGGGGGAGACTCCAGTGTTCCTGTGTGGAGTGGAGTGAATGTTGGCCATGTCGCAACTGCTTTAGGAATTGATGCTGATTCAGAGCATTAGAAAGATGTTCATAAACAGGTGGATGAAAGTGCTAATGAGATGATCAAGTTGAAGGTCTGTACTTCCTGGGCCAAATGGACAAGTCTGGCAGAGAAGATAATGAAGAATCTTAGGAGAGCACATTCAATTTCCGTCATGATTAACAGTCTGTGTGGCATTGATTGATGATGTCTTCCAAACAGCTCTTTTTGTGGTGACTAGGAATTGGAAATCAAAGGGATGCCCATCCACTGGGAAATGACTAAGCAAGCTGTGGTGCACGATTGTAATGAAATACTATTGTGCTGTAAGAAATGACAAGCAGGAGGATTTCAGAAAAACCTGGAGAGACTTCCATGAACTGATGCAAAGGGAAATGAACACAACCAGGAGAACATTGTATAGAGTAACAGCAATATAGTTTGATGAAGAACCGTGAATGACTTAGCTCTTCTCAGCAACACAGTGATCCAGGTTGTTGTGGTTGTGTTCATCCTTCATTTTCAAAGAGGACCGTGACATTAGAGAAATGATAACTTGACTTGCCCTTGACTTGGTTTTGCATGAGGGAGGGCTGTGCAAAGTTACCAGCCTCACTTCTCCTCCTGAGCCATCAGGAAGACTGGAGATGTCCTAAGATTCAATGAGAGACCTTGACCTTGGCCTTTTAGGCCAAGGTCATGAGGTACTAACTTTCCAATCCCCAAACAATGACTATGAATTAGGCAAGAGGCTGGGTCACACACTCTCAGAGGTTCCTTCTAATTAAAATATTGTATGTCTTTTTCCATTTTTCCCTCGTACATGCTCCCTTTGTCTCTCAAGCCATATATACGTGGCTTCTTGGTTGTAGAAGGGGCCAGGGCCCTTTTGACTTGATAGATGTCCAGGTCAGACAAGTTACCACATCCTTCCCTGGTGACCAGATGAGTTTCTTAAAGGAGATTGGGGAGGGGTGTGTTCTGTTCTACCTGAGCTAAGTGCCTTGTCCTTGTGGAATGTCCTTCATAGGCCATGGCCAAGTAAGTCTCCTTGGTTCTCTGCTGAATGACCTGCAAGTGTCTCATTTCACTCCAAGATCAGATCTGAACTACTAGGGGAACGAGTCTGAGTCAGGGCCAGCTTCCAACACTGTGGAATATTCAAGGAAGACCTCTAAGGAATTAAGTAGGTATTCTATGGAGAATTGCACAGAAAAATTGAGAATGGATAGATGGATTCCAATCTATACTTTTTGAGCTAGTTCCCATAAATCAATGTCATAAATAATATAGTCATGTCTGACTCTCCATGACCCCATTTGGGGTTTTCTTGGCAAAGATACTGGAGTATCCAGTACCATTTCCATCTCCAGCTCATTTTATAGATGAGAAAACTAAGGCAAACAGAGTTAAGTCACAGTGATCCAAGACAATCCCAAAGGACTAGTGAGGAAGCATACTATCCACTTCCAGACAAAGAATGGATATTGTATGAACACAGATGAAAGCATGTGATTTTTTACTTTTCTTCTTTTATTTGAGTCTTCTTGTACAAAATGACCAATATGGAAATGTTTTATGTGATTGCACATGTATAACCTGTATCTGATTTCTTATCATCTTGAGGAGAGGAAAGGGGAGGGAGAGAGGGAAGGATAGAATTTGAAACTCAAAACTTAAAAAACATCAAATGTTAAAAAATTGTTTTAACATGTAATTGAGGGGACATTGTGTGTGTGTGTGTGTGTGCGTGTGTGTGTGTGTGTGTGTAAAAGATTCTGTCCCTCAGTGACCCATGTGTCTTGAGGCAGAATGGCATGTCAGATGTGGTGAAGGTAACCTGAATCTGGAGGAGGAAGCCTATTTAGAGAAGAGTAAAGATACTCTAGAGAATCCAGAAGGAGCTGCAATTTTGAAGTCTTTGAATGTGCTGCCACTTTAGTGTCTAGAGAACATGATTATGTATGATGTGCTTTTCAAGCTGGTCAAATCCTTCCTCTGATTAGTTATTCAGCCCCAGAAATGTAAAACCTATGAACACACTCTCTTCCTAGAGTTAGAAATGGGGAATGGTACAGTGGGACTACCATTCCTTAAACCTTCTCATTTGCAGAGTGATGCTGGGTGTGACTTGTACAGTCCTGAAATAGTTGCTATAAAACAGAGGTAGTGCTTCACATATAACTACCTGCTCCAAGTGCAACAGGTTCCTGTAGGTTTAGAAGACAACCTTTGATTCCTGGATACCAGACAGCACATGGTAATATTTTGTTGATGCATTATTACCTTTGTATCTCATTCTATCAGGGCTCTACAGAGTGGCCCCATGTATCACTTTTCCAGAGGACCTGATTTTGTGTATTTGTGTGTGTGTATACACACACATACATGCACACAACATATATGTATATACACATACATATATAAATAGTTGTAAATTTACATATTATATAAATATTACTATATTATATGAAAGGGTCCTCAAGTGTCATACTAACCCAAATACTGAATAAACAACAAATAACTGATTAAAGAAAGAATGTTTAAATAAATAATATATTAAACAAAAAAGTCACCATCCTCTCCTTTCTCTGTCTCTCCCTCTCTCCCTAAAAAATCCTCGAACAACACTCTTTAGCCTATTAGTCTACATTTAGTTCCTTAAAGGAAAATAAACATTTGAAAGAAAAATTCTAGGATTTAAAAAATGACCCGAGTTCTATAGTTTGTCATAAATTTGATAAAAGCTATTGGATAACAATATTGTAAAACAAAGACCAGACCTAAGTTGAGTCTTGGCAAAATGCTAATTTTTATTTGCCAGTAAGCAGGGTGTGTTGTAGTTAACTTTGATATGATCTATATCCTAGTTTAAGTAAAATCAGGTTGACTTAAATTAGTTTCATATTGAAAGTGAAGGGACTTACTTTGTTTTGTGCTAGACCCAGTCAGTGGACCCAGGTTCCAGTCTCAACTTGAGGGATTCCTAGCTGTGTGATCCTGTAAGTCATTTAAATTCTCCAGGTCTGTGGTTCTGAGTCCTGTTAGAGAGCCCCCAGAGAGAGAAGCTCTGCCCATCATGCCCATCAAACATTAGTACGCTTGACTGTTCTAGACACACCAGGAATGATTCAATGGTTTTGACAATCTACTTGTCTTTGCAGGCCAGGATCTATGGGATGTTTCATCCTTTTGTTAGGTAATGAAGGCTTGGGGAAAAGAGAGAGAGAGAGGCACTGTCCCTGGAGAGCCAGAGGAGAATTCTGCGATGTCCCTTTGCCATAGGCAGGCACCTGGCATGTGACCTGTGCTCCATTTGGGGTGCCTTGGAGGCTTGCAACTCTTGTGGGCATGAAAGTTTACTGCTGTTATATATTCTTTCAGAGAAAGAATGATTCTGGGGGTCTAAATCTTGCTGTTCTGTCCTGAATGTCAATTTCATGTGTACTAGTCTAGGTTAAGTCCTTCTCTTGGGTCCCAGTTCCTTTGTTTTGGAACTGATGCCTTATATAAAACATACTGTATGTAAAATGCAGCAACATCAAATCATTTCTGGGATCCTTTCTAGCTCCAGGTTTGTGCTTTTATCATAATGATGTTGCATAATCACCATGGCCTTGGCACAGAGACTTTGAAAATCTCCCTCTCTGCTTTCAGTTTGTTATTTATTTCTTATTTAGCACAGCTATCCAATTTTCTAACCACTGCAATCTACTCAACTTCTTCTGTCTCTAACATACCTGCTCTCCATCCTCCTCACATAGAGGCCTGTTGGTCTTTGGTTCCAGAACAGGAGTTCTTTAATCATTCTCACTAGCATAGATACCATAGGATCATAGACTTAGATCTAGAAAGGCCCTTGGGGGTCATCTACACTAATTTTCTCATTTTGTAGGTGAGGAAACTGAGATCTGTATAATGGGAACTTTTCATAAAAGCATCCCTTCCATAGGTGGAAAAGTAACCTGGCACTATTTTGACCCTCAATTTTTCTATGCGACTACTTTCATTTCAAATAGACCATTCTTTGGTGGGGATAGTCCTGTCCCATATCTCATCTCTTGTCTCCATCTTTGAACATTCCTAAGTAGTCACTTCTTTGTTTAAGTACCTTTGTGGATTATGAGACCCACATCAAGAGAGAGTCCACTGATTAGTGTGACTAAGGAACCCAATGAATTGGTCACATATATTGGAATTAGAACTATTCAAAATTACAAGTTTGTAAAATATGGTAACTGATTCTAGCCCATTGGAAATACCCAGTTCAAATTTGAATAATGTGATTATTTGCTGGGTTTTCATATTACCAGCTGCCATTCTTTCCATGAGCATGGCATAACAGTGTAACACATGTTCAAAATAATCTTTTCTTGAATATCTTAATGCATGTGTTTGAAAATCTAGACATTTTTTAAAGGCAGGTATTAATGGTGTTGAGAAGTTTACATAATTTTCTTTTACTCAATCAATAACCACTCACCGAATTTCTACTGTGCACCCAAGACCATTATCTGAAGTGGATAAATCAAACAGGTCTGGCCATGACACATTTTTCCTAAAATACTTTTAATCTATATGTCCACGAGTTAATTGTTTGCTTTGTTATTTTGAAACAATACCTAGCCCTGTGAAATGTTGATTGTGTCAGTTAGGAGGAAAGGAGTGTTCTTCTGGAGCCTAAACACTTTGGCTTAATCCCCAGTTTTCTAAAGCAACATACTTCATTTGTAAGTTTGAAGGAAGAGACCCCAGATGTCTTGATAATTTTCCTGTTGATAGTCTAAGTTATTTTGTGGAGAAGATGATGAAAACTCTATATCTTTACTCTTTTTACATCTGTATGAGTTTTTGTCCTGAGTGTAATGTAAAATCAGATCCTATAATCTCCATTTAAGGTGGTGAAAACTGTAGTTCCAGATTCATATTTATGAGGGGTCTCCATGAAAGTGATGTAACTGCAGGCTAACTCTGATGGCTCTAGAGGAATACCTGGATGTATAATAGTTTCTAGATTCTTAGAAGTCAGAAGTAAATCAGCAGATACAGGGTATCCCAAAATCTTAGTGCAGTCTTAAGCCTTAATACAACTTTTGGAATTCTATTTAGGGAACACTGGCTATTTGGGAAGTCTTAGAGGCAGGAAGATCTATTTTTCCTCGTCCAAATTCTGCCTTTAACACATATTGAGGTTGGAGGGGGGAGGGAAGGAGAGGGAACAAGCATCTCTTAAGCACTTACTATGTGCTGGCACTGTGCCAAGTGCTTTATAGAAGGCATCTCATTTTATCCTCATGGCTCTGGAAAGTCGGCGTCATTATGATCCCTGTACACAAGACACTTAACCTTCCAGTGTCCCAGGTATTTTTTTTTGAAGACTATTGTTCCTCCATGTAAGTAGAGAGAGTTTCCTCTCTTGGCATTATTCTCTGTGTTGGTTCTCACTGGTTGGGTCCGAAGCAAATAAACTAGAAATGTGTAAAGCACAGGGCCGTGTCTTGTGTGCACATCTGCTGACTGTAACCGCTTCAGGTGTCAGCTTATTACAGAAAGTAAGGTAACTGGCTTCTGAATGGGGAGAATCTAACAGAACATAACCTCCTTGAGGGCAGGAACTATTTGATGATTTGTGTTTGTACATGGTTGGCTTTTAACCAATGGATATTGAAAAAAGACTGAAAATTAAAGGTATAAATATCACCAGAGACCAAATTATCCCTCTTGCTGGTGATGGGATTGTATACCTAATAACCTCCACAGAGTCTTCAAATTGAATCCTTCCTTGACCATCCTGACAACTGGTTATGTGACTCCCTGTGTTCGGCATTTCCCTCCCCGAACCTTGATTCTGTGGTACCAACCTCCTCGGTGTAGTGAGCTGGCTAGCTGGTCTAGGAGGTGACGACAAAAACCCCCTAAGAGAAGGAAGGAGTCCCATGAGGCTGTTCCTGCTGTCAGCCCTTCTCCACACTCACTCTTCTGTATAACTACATCACCCAGGGACCACCTCTTTTGGCTGGTGTTTCCAAGTTAGGTTGCAGGGCAGCATATAGGATTAGAGGTAAAGGGAGGAGAGAAGGCACTGAAAGATCTCATATGCCTACCAAGTATTCGCTGAACGCCTGTGCTCTGTGTAATTTGGAGCCAAATTAAAGTCAGTACAGTTTGAGATGACAAGGCATTAGATTTGGAACCAGAAGGGACCTTGGAATCTAGTCCACTCCTCTCATTTTACAGATGAAGAAACTGAGGCTGGGGAAGTGAATTAGGATGATGGGATTGCAGATGTAGGGCTGGAAGGGGCCTCAAAGGCCCTCCAGGCCAATGCCTTCATTGGATAGGTGCCCACCATGGGATTTTTACCCATTTGCTCCTATTTTAGACCCCTGATACGTGGGCACATCGTACCTAGGAGGACAGTTTAGTACTGGCACAGTCTGCTCTCAATGAGATGTTTAACTACTACTGTTCTTTTTGAAGAGCTTTGTTCAGGGGCAACTAGATGGCCCAGTGACTCCTGCAGTCAGGAGGACTGTGTGACCCTGAGCAAGTCACCCAGTCCTGACTGCCTACCCCACTCCCCC
>CM053770.1:229630934-229648481 GCA_028658325.1 Potorous gilbertii
CAACATCATGGACCATAAGAAATACTGAAGTGTAGAATTCAGAGAAAAGTGGAAAGATGTGTACAAACTGATGCACAGCAAAATAAGGAGAAACAAGAGAATAGAAACAATAATTGCAACAATATAAATGAAAAGATCACTAAGAGGAAGGCAAACTGTATCTGGAAAAGGAGAAAATGAAAGGAGGGAGACTCCTAAGACAGAATACTGTATCCATTATTAGATACAGTTACTGTGTCCAATGTTGTTACTTAGTTGCTTTTCATTGTTACAATGATTCAAGGGGGTAGGGAGGGTGCAAAATTACTGTGATAGAGACAGAGTGCATCAAAATGTATTTTTTAAAAATAAGATAAAATGAAGACTGGATAATCATCAAAGGTTCCTTCTAAGTCTAAATTCTATGATCCCAAGAATTGACTAGACCAGGAGCTCTTAACCTGGCATTTATGAACTGGTTTTTAAACAATGTTTTGGTTGGACATAGTTGCTCACACCAGTAATCCCTACCTCTAGGGGAAACTGAGGCTGGTAGATCGCTGGAGCTCAGGAGCTCTGTGCTGAAGTGGGTTAAACCCAATCAGGCTGCTTATAGATGGCTTAAAAGTTTAAAACTTTGGTGTAGTGGGATACAAAGACCACAGAGCAGGAATGCATGTTGGAACTCAGGTTCAAATCCTGACTCTACTATTTAACCACCTGGATAAACTTGGCCAAGTCAAGACCTTTCTGGGCCTCAGCTTCCTCCTCGGTAAAATAAGATGTTTGAACTAGAAGACCCCTACATCTGATTCTAAGATCTTTATCCTAGGAGAAGAACCCTTGCCCCCTTCTTGAACATGTCATTTGCTAATTATTAGGCCAAACCAGTTTCAGTGGGCATTTGGACTCAACAATTTCATTTCCCCATTCCAAGGGCTCCAATTCACTCTCCGGTGAATGCAGCTAGTGACCAGGTAGGTCTTTCAGTCTTTCCAGGGATCCAGAATGAGAGGAGCTGGAAGTCTAGTCTGTACAATCGCTGGTAATACTAAGCAAAGGGTCCTTCCCTTGACGTCCTCATACCTACAGTTAGCAAAGAAGGGGTTTCTGTGGGTCCATTTCAGGCCTGATCAAGAGCAGTCGTAAAGGAATCCTGGGACCAATTGCTTGACCAGCCAGCACAGAACAACTTAAGATTTTTATACACTGTAACCAGGTCCCCGGGATAAAACAAGGCAGCTTCTCTTATCTTGCGGATGTGAACATGGGTAAGAATCCCAAGGATTTGGAGGTGGGGGGAGCAAAGATTGGCAGAGAAACCTACTGTTGGAAGGAATCTTCAGATCCATGAGATTGAAGATACCTTTGGAGTACTGAGCTTCTTCAAAGGTTCAAGCCTCATCTCCAAGACTTTGATGACTACTGCCTGACCCCCTCCACCCCCAACCTCACCCCCAATGATTACCTTCTGCGTCTTCCACTGCAAACAAATTGAGGGAAAAGGTGGGGGCTTGGTCTCCTTTCTTCTTCCCCATTGCTTTACTCGCTCTCCTATCAGGTTATTCCAATATCTTTCTCTCCTTTCTCCCCTTTAGGCAGCTTGACCCCATCACCTTCGCTTCCCTCTGAAAGACCCTTCTTGTCACTTGACTCCTCTCAGGATGGGCCTGAAGGATCTGTCATCTCCCTCTGGCCTCTCCCGTCCCCTCTTTCGTGTGTCTCGAAGCCCGACGGCCTTAGATTCCTCCTTTGTTCCCACTGCCTTTGCCTCTTTCCTGGACAACTCCTAACCAACTGCCCACCCGTGTTTCTCTTGAGCGTGATCTGGAGCTCCTCCCCATTCCCTTCTTCCGCATCACCTTTCCCTCCTTCTGTCAGCTTGCCCATCTCACGGCCTCTACCCCAGGGCTCCTCCCTCCTCCCCCATCACCTTTCCCCATCTCTACCTCCCCCTAGGGCAGGGTTCCTCCTCCCTCCCTCTTCTCTCACCTCCTCCCCCCCTCCCCCCGCCAAGGTGGGGCTCCTCCCTCCCCCATCACCTTTCCCCTATCACCTTTCCCCCTCTCTACTCCCCCTAGAGCGGGGCTCCTCCCTCCTCTCCCATCACCTTTCTCCATCTCTACCTCCCCCTAGGGAGGAGCTCTTCCTCTCTCCCTCTTCTCTCACCTTTCTCTCTGCCTCCTCCCTTAGGGCGGGGCTCTTCTCTCCTCCCTTCTCTCCCATCACCTTCCCCACTCCCTGCCTCCCCCAGAGAAGGGCTCTTCCACCTTCCCTCCCCTCCTTTCTCCTCCTTCCCCATCCTTTCCCTCCCTCCCACAGCCCCACCCCTCCCGTCCATGGTCCTCCGGCGGCGGGGCTTCGGGGTCCTCCCTTCGGGCGCCCCGCCCCCCCTCGCCCGCGGGCCGCTCCCCCACCCCCACCCCCGGCCCGCGGGCCCCGCCCCCCAGGCGAGGTGAAGAGATGGAGCGACGGCCGGGGCGCTGTGCATTGTGGGGCCGCCGAGGGGGCGGGGGTGAGCAAGATGGCGGCTCCCTCCCTCCTGAACTGGAGGCGAGTTTCCTCGTTCACGGGGCAGGTTCCCCGCGCCCGGCACGGGCACCGGGCCGTGGCCATCCGGGAGCTCATGATCATCTTCGGCGGAGGCAACGAGGGCATCGCGGACGAGCTGCACGTCTACAACACAGGTAGGCAGCGGTTGGCCCCGGCGGGCGGGGGCGCGGGCGGGGGGGCCGGGGTGCTGACCCCGCGCTGACCTCGGCCTTGACCTTGACCCGGCACTGGGCTTGGCCCGGCTGTCACTGCTCCGGGGCTGCCCCTGGGCCGCTCGGCGTCCGGCCCCCTTCCCCGGAGCGGGCGAGGCCCGGTCGGGCCCCCAGCGCCCCGAGACGCGGCCCGGCCCGGTCCCCCCCGCAGACGGGGTCGGCCTCGACGGGCGCAGGGTCCGCCAGTTGTAGGATCATCCCGAGCCTCAGTTTCCCCATCTGTAAAACGAGGGGCCGGCCTCGATGAACTGAGAGCCCAACAGTTCTAGAATCATACCGACCCTCAATTTCTCCATCTAAAACGGGGGCCAGGACCCAAAGAGCTCTGAGAACCAACCAGTTCAGTGAGTCTCTCGGAGCCTCAGTTTCCCCATCTGCAGACGAAGGTACTGCCTCTGTGAGATGGGGAGACACGCTTCCTGTAGCAGAGGATAGCGCGCTTGGCTTGGAGTCGGGACAACTAGGTTCCAATCCAGGCTGTGGCTGCTGTCCTTTTTTAAGGACCCTCTTATCTCTAAACCTCTGAGCCTTAGCTTTTAATTATCCATTAAAACACCTTCAGCCCAGTCGTCTGGGTCAAGCTCCCCACCCCCAACTCGGAGGCCAACCACCTTATCTTAGAGGCCCAGGAAAGTGGAAGTGATTTGCCTTAATTCACCCAGGTGGGTGGTGCCCTAATTGAATTTGAACTCGGATCCTGGGACTCCGTAGTCAACGTTCATTCCATTCATGAAGCTGGCTTTCGAACTGGTCTTGAATCCTGGGGGGACTCAGTGCTCTGAGTGCTTTTAGCTGAGCTCTGACAGCCGGGAAAGAGAGATAGGGCTGAGGTTCAGCTGTGAGCTGGCCTAGCTCTGGAGCCAAGGGGCTGGCAGAAGGGACCCAGGCTAGCTCTCCAGCAAATCACTGATATCGCCAACCAGAAGGCCCCGCCTCTAGCGGACTGGCCCTCCCCGGAGAGGAAGTGAGGCTTTTTAATTTTTTATTTTTTGCTGTCTCGTAAATGTTCCATGCATCGGCAGGGAAACGATTTCTTTCTCCCTGGCGGTTTGTGCAGAAGGCTAATGGCTTGTATTATCTGCCACCTGTTTCATCACCAGTGACTTCTTTCTGGCTAGGCAGCGAATAATAAACCCAGACATTCCTCGGTGAAAGAAGCCTTATTGGGAGAGGCTGTCTGGAGATGTGGATTGAAGGGGAGAGTCTGGGGTTTTTGTCACTTAAACTGGGTGACTATGCAAATCTACTAGCCTCTGGCTATTTGGATTTATCGGTACACTAAGCATCTGTACTGAACCTACCCTACCTTTTAGTTGACTACAAAGGGTTTGGTAGGGGAATCTGCATTTCAAAGACCTATGTTTAGTTATACATTGCAAAGAGGTAGTGGGATGGGGAGGAAAGGACTTTAGTTTGTGGATTGAGGCCAGCCTTAGAGCCCAGAAATCTGGGGAAAGATCTTGGGGGTCAGTTCAGCTTTGGCCATTTACTATTTATGTGACCTTTAGGGTTTCAGTTTTCTCATTTGTAACAAGCAGTGTTCAGATACTTGACTACTGATAGCTGTTCAGCCTTTAGAGCTGTAGTCCTGCGACACATAGTAACTGTGAATGTGGACAAATCACTTAACCTTTCAATACCCTGGGTAATATCTAAGAATATTGCGGACCAGTTGCCTAAGCTTTCATGAATAGAAGGAAGTTCTCTCTCTCTCTCTCTCTCTCTCTCTCTCTCTCTCTCTCTCTCTCTCTCTCTCTCTCTCTCTCTCTCTCTCCCCCTCTCCCTCTCCCCCTCTCCCTCTCTCCCTCTCTCCCTCTCTCCCTTCCTCTCCCTTCCTCTCCCTTCCTCTCCCTCTTTCTCTCCTTCTTTCTTCCATCCCTTCCTTCTATCCTTCTTATTTTCTTTTTTCCATTTTAACTTAAATTAAGAGGCATTTTCTCTCACTCTCGACTTCACTTTAAAAGGAAAAAGAAAAAAACTCTTGTGACAAATACACAGAGCCATGCAAAAAAAAATTGTCTTATTGACCAAATCCAGAAATGTGTGGCTTGTTCTAAATCTTGGAATGGAGGGAGATTTTACACTGGGAGTTCTCCTACAGTAATGAAATCACAGGTTCGGGTCACCTCTCGTTCATTTGAACTTAGTTGGTGCTGTGATTTTAATTGGATTCCTTTTTTTTTTAATAGTTACAAACCAGTGGTTTCTTCCTGCTGTTAGAGGTGATATTCCTCCAGGCTGTGCTGCCCATGGGTTTGTCTGTGATGGCACCAGAATCCTAGTCTTTGGAGGAATGGTTGAATATGGAAGATATAGTAATGACCTCTATGAATTACAGGTGAGCATGGCTTGCTTTCCTGTAAGGTTCTCCAGGCCCCCACCCCCAAGTGTTGGCAAAGCTTCAAGATTATAAACAGTTTGCAAATTGTTTTTTATAAATAGCAAGTGTTTCCATTTCAGGAAGTAACTATTTGACCTCTGATTATAAACATGTTACAAATATTATTTCTGTGCTCAGACTCTACGTAACTATTTTGCTGTTCATTTTGCCTCAGTTAAACCACATCTCTATTCCATTGCAATAGCTTCCTTTGGCTTTCATTTGTACCTGGAAAAATGGGCCACATCTAAAGGCAAGGATACTTAAGCATTCATTGATAACTATCACAAAAGGGCAAAATATATCTATTTATAAGCAGTCCTTTGAAAGTGGTTTCAAGTGTTCCATTTTACTATGAATTTGGGACAGAAATGTGAGACCATGAAATTAGGGAAGCCAACGTTCTGGTTAATTATAAGTGAATGTTTCGTTGCTTCCTGCTTGGAGAGAATGAGAACAAAAGCAATCCTTGATATAAGCTATATTTAGCATAGTTTAAAAGATGTTACATCTATTTAGAACGTGATTTAGGGGTCCTCAGGATTATCCACTTAATCAAATGACTTCACATATGCAAAGCGCTTTACAAACCTTGAAGTGCTTATCATTGTTAATATCTTTACATCATAACTGTAATAGTCTGTCAATAAGATAGGGCTTGAATTATATGATATATATGTGTGTGTATACCTACATATATACATATCTATGTTAGGGTTTGTATGTGTGTGTTTCAAATTCCTTGTTTGCTCTTTTTTTCCCTAAAAAAATAAAGTTCAGAATATGAGGAGGTAAGGGAGAAGAAACCCTAATTATTTTGGACCTGTCTTAATTTAGATTCTGGAGATAGTTTATTATAATGACTTCTGTGCTCTTCGTGGCATAAGCAATTTAGTGATTTCTTTCTTTCTTTTAAAGGCAAGCCGTTGGCTTTGGAAAAAAGTGAAACCTCGACCTCCTGCTACTGGCTTACCTCCTTGTCCTCGACTTGGACACAGTTTTTCTTTATATGGTAATAAATGTTATTTATTTGGTGGCCTGGCCAATGAGAGTGAAGATTCAAACAGTAACGTTCCCAGGTATGCTGACTGATTTCCAACCAAATCTTTTGAGCTATAACAAAAAAGTTAGAAATTTCTTTGGTTTTTGTCACTTGATTTAATTGTTTAAGGGGCTGAAGGCCTAATTCAGGGGTGGGGAACCTAATTCCAACTAATGGAGACCCTGTCTTTATGTTTTTTTAGTTAATTTTGCTTGGTTCCTTAGAGGTAACTGGTGGCATGGTGGCTAGAATGCCGACCTTGGAATCAGGAAGATCTCAGTTCAAATATGATTTTAGCTCCTTAGTGTGTTGTCTTGGGCAAGTCACTTAAGGTCTGTTTGCTTTCATTTTCTCAGCTGTAAAATGGGAATGATGATAATAGCCTCTGACATAGATGCTAACCTCCCCTAACTCCCTGAGGAACAAATGAGATAATATTTGTACAAGTGCTTAGCACAGCCTGGAACATAGTAGGTACTATGCAAATGCCTATTCACTTCCTAGTGTGGAGTCTCTTGCGTTTCAGAGTTATATTCTTGAGGTTCTAAATTTTAAGTTAAATTGCTGTCATCTAATGGGCTGCTGATAAATGTTTAATAACTGGTTCTCCAGAAAAAAAAAGTGTACATATGACACACTTTAAAACTTTATCTGCATTATTAACATTCTCTCCATCACTTTTAAAAGTCTAGACAATCAACAAAACAGTAAATGAAGGCCTGATTTGTGGCATTTGCTGATTTCAAATATATTAAAAAGTCACACTGAAAATTTAATAATCAGCTCTTGCTAGCCAATTAGATCTGGCTCCCCCACACCCCTATGATATCCCTTTCCACATATTGGTGGACTGCTCCAATTTGGGCAGTGCCTCAATGACTAATATGGGCAATTGGGTTTTTAGTTAAATTTTTGTAGGAATTTTTTTACAGACTGGAATAAGGATCAAATGTAGATCATGTTTATAGTCTTAGCCTTGTTATGGGGAAGAGTTTATAGTGAAACCTACTGTATAGGTCCAACGCAAATTACTCAGTGTATTGGCAGGGTGGCCTTGAAATGATTCATCATGAATGTAGTGATGTGACCTTTTTTGTATTCCTGTGCTTTCCTTCAAAATCTCACATCTGTGCATTAGAATTCAGTGTTCTCAACAGCTAAGGAGAAAGGGGACACCCTGAGACCCTGTATAAATTTGTTTTCGGTAATAAGAAATAACTTAGTCCTAGTAAAGAGGAAATCTTTTTGCTTTGCTTTTAAAAAGCAAAATTCATATTTAGAAATGTTCTGTTTACCATTTCAGACAGCCAACCAGAGCTTTTAATTAGTGTAAGTGTGGGGAGGGGGTTCCTAAATCATAACACTTTGAGTTTAAACACATAGTTGGGGAATAGGGTAAATCTCAAATTGCTTTTCACTTTATGTGAAATTATTATAATAAAGCATATTCAATGATATAGATAATATCAGTGATATAAATGATACTATAAAATGATGGGTTCTATTATTTTAAAATTTTTAGATAGAATGCCTTTTAATATTTAATAAATGAGGCACATTTATTTGGACAGGTTTATAAAACACTTTACATAAATTACCCCATTTGGTCCTCCCAAAACCCCTGTGAAGTAGGTGTGATCGCTACTCTCATTTTATGTCCGAAGAAACTGAGGCTCATTGGGGTTAAATGACTTACCTAGGGTCGTATAGCTAGCAAATATCTCAGGCAGGCCTTCCTGACTCCACCTCTAATGCTGTAGCTCTGTGCCATGTCGGGGATATTTGTAAGCTCAGGCCCTTTTGTTCTTCTGATTTAAGAATGTGCGTGAGGATAAGACTGGATCCTTAAGTATTTCAGTAATCAGTTATAAAATAAGGAGCCTTTAGAGAGGCTTTAAGATTGGCTAAGCACTTCACAACTACCATCTCATTTGATCTAGCCCATATGGATAAAGTGCTTGAAGATTCACAAAATCTTTGCATAATTCCTGTGAGAAGGCCTCATATCACCTCTGGGAAATGAAGAGACTGAAAAAAAGTGTGTTTCTGAAAAGCAAACAGACAAAAAGAAATGAAGAATTGAGGCCAGCTAGTGTCACAGCTTACTGAGAGGTTCCACCTGCCAGCCTCTCAGAGTGAGGGGGAAGCTGACAGCCTCGAAAGTCTCACTGGGAGGCCTTTCTCTCAAATTCTCCATCAACACCCCTTGTTTACAGACATGTACAAACACACACTAAACATATGCACCCACAAATACATATTTAATTTATACACATGTGATGCACCTGTACAATACATACACCAACATAATGCATATAAACATACATGTAAATGCACACACAATTTTCATGTTAACACTTGTGTATGTGTACACACGTAAAGTGTGTGTATATATCTGACTATGCACATGTGTGCATTATACAAATGTGCCTTTCTGTATATACTTTTGCGCTTATATGTGCATGTGTATGTTCCCTCAATAGGTTTCTTTTCTATATAGTTTTGTTCCCTAAGTGTCCTAAATGTGATTTCAAAATCTTCATTTGTCTTTTCATCCTCTAGATATTTGAATGACTTTTATGAACTGGAGTTGCAGCATGGCTCTGGTGTTGTGGGTTGGAGCATTCCCGTAACCAAAGGCATCGTGCCTTCCCCGCGAGAATCCCACACAGCCGTGATATATTGCAGAAAAGATTCAGGGAATCCCAAAATGTATGTTTTTGGAGGAATGTGTGGTTCCCGGCTTGATGACTTGTGGCAGCTTGATCTAGGTGAGTGGAGAGGGAGCCATTGCCATTGACCCCAGAAGTGTTACAGATGGTTTCATTAGGTTCTACCCCTGGCACCCTGACTATGACCCAGATGTAGGTAGCTCCTGACTGACTCAGTCATGCAGCATTGTGCTATGCCTTCAGAAGCACACAACTCACCTGTGCCAGGCCCAAAGAACAGAAAGGCAAATGCCCCTTCTGCAGGGGGACAGCATTTGTAGACAGTGTGAATGGAAGGAGCACATTAGCAGGGGCATGTGCATGTGTGTGTATGTGTATCTGTATCTGTGGGAGAAGGGGACCAGGGCCCAAGGCCAAGAGTTGGAGGAGAAAGAGAGACTGTGGGTCAGGCCCTGACTGATAAGAAAGGAGGAGGGGAGATGCTCTGGGGGCTGGACCGAATGATCACTTTGGATGGAGTGAACCTCCAAGGAGCAACCACAGGCTTTCCTGGCCAAAGGTGGAAATGTTATTAGCAGGATGCCATAGGGGTTGGCTTGAGATGAGTCTAGAATGATACTCAGAATAACTGATGAACATCTCCCCTAGTTCCTGCATGTTTCCCTACCTGTGATGTTTACCTCTAATATGGAGATGGGATCTGTTTGAAATGGTTTTGTGTTATTCCTTCTGTAGAGTAGGCACCAAGAGAGAGATCAGTATGTACTAGTAATTGAGGTAGGTACGTGGTGTAGTGGATAGAGCAGGGCACTTAGAGTCAGGAAAATCTGAGTTTAGATTCTACCTCAGACACTTACTAGCTGTGGGGTAAGTTATGTAACCCTATTGCCTCAGTTTCCTCATCAGTAAAATTGATGGGGTGCTTGAGTGCTTGTGCTTAGACCCCAGTTCTAAGATCACATTTCTCCCTGACCTTAAAACACTATCCCTGACAGTTTTCTCCATACCTCAAGGTCACTATGCCTAGCAATAACTCATGAGTAGACCCCTGTAAGATAAGCTACCTTTCCCTGAATTTAGGAGTGGGCCCTAGTAAGACAAACTATCTTTCCCCGTTACAAGGACAAGCTGATCTCTGAAGAAATTCCCTTGTAAAAACAAGACGACCTTGTAATCACGGAATTATCATGTGTTGATTCCCACAGTTATCGTATTCAATCCAGAGGTTACTCTATAGACATGAACTGCCAAAGTTATCTTGCTACAGACATAATAGACCAAAAATACACCCCTGAGAAACCCCTTCCCCTAGTAGTTATGAATGATGTCTGTGACCAGGTTGTAAGTTATCGCTTAATTAGCATATCTGCCAGACAAGCCACTACTTTTCCTTTGCATCATTCCTGTTAAGTTGAAAGCTTCTTGAGAAGCTCAACTCACCATATTGGTGTGACAATAAGTTGCCAACTTGACTTAAAGAATGCTTGAGTCCAAAAATTCTTTCAAGACAACCCTCTCCTGTACTATAGTCTTTGGGGGAGTCTCTGAACTCCTTAAATAAATGAGCTAGAAAAGGAAATGACAAACCACTCCAGTATCTGCCAAGAAAACTCCACAGGATCAGAAGAGTCAGACACTACTAAGCAGTGACTAAATAGGGGCATACCTGGAGTCAGGAGGACCTGAATTCAAATCCAGTCTCAGACAGTTACTAACTGTGCGACCCTGGGCAAGTCACTTAACCCCTATTTGCCTTAGTCCCCCATCTGTAAAATGGGGACAAATATCGGAGAAGGAAAGGACAAGCCGCTCCGGTATTTTTGCCAAGAATACCCCATGGACAAAGTCCATGCGTCACATAGAGTCAGATGTGACTGAATGAACAACAACAAAGGGCTAGCTATTATGATTAAACAGCACTTGAATACTACTGTTTAAAGTTGGTCAACTGTTATGCATTTTACAATCATAAGAATAACTAGTTTACATATATATATTGCTTTAAGATTTGCAAAAAAAAATCGCAAATATTATCTCATTTAATTCTGACAACCTTGGGAGACAAGTGCTGTTATTATTCCTGTTTTACAGATGAGAAAACTGAGGTACAGAGAGAGTAAATGATTTATCTAGGATCACACAGTTAGTAAACATCTAGGGTAGGATTGGAACACAGGTCTTCTGACTCCAGATTCAGTATTCTTTAGGAAGTTACACTTTTGCTCAAGTTGGACTGGCATGAAACACTTTCTCTTCAAGAGTCTGCAAAACCACAGTTGTTGAAAGTCCTCAAAAGAGGTTTGTGTCCTTTTTGCTTTCAGAAACCATGTCATGGTCACAACCAGAAACTAAAGGAACTGTACCACTCCCCCGGAGTCTGCACACAGCCAACGTTATAGGAAACAAGTAAGTTCTGTCAAGAGCTCATGCCCTGGCAGGTACACGCAGCTCAGCCAGGAGAGGAACAACATCCTTCATGGCCTCTAAGAGCCAGAGGACTGCCCTGTTTTCATTGGGGCTCCTCCAGAGTCAGAACACTGAATGCTGTGGACGTGGGGTATGGAGCCTTTGTCTCCAAAATCCAGAACCACCACTCTGCTAACTTCCACACACAAGAAATGGTGTTACTGACCTGCCAGCAGAGAATTTCCCTGGAGCTTTCTGCTGCTGCAGGATTGGATTTGTTCTCACCATCCTATCCTCTTGGTCCATCCTGTCCTCTTGGTCTGCAGCATCCTTTCATTAAATGTGATGTGTTCTCTACTCTTGGGACTTCGAGTCCTCCTAGTTTGGGAAACTTGTCATTTTCACCAAGGAAGTTATGATCAAATAGGTTTCTTTCTTTGCCAAAAATCTAATGGCATAAAAGGAACATCACAGGGAATTAGACTTCTTCCTGTAATTAATTTACCCTGATCTTTGATATGGTTGGGTGCACAGTGGATTGATAGTGGACCGAGTCTGGAAAACTGGAATCCAAATCTGTCTGCAGACACTTACCAGCAGTGTGACCCTGATAAAGTCACTTAACCTCTGCCTGCCTCAATTTCTTCAACTCTGAAATGGAGATAAGAATAGCGCCTAATTCCCAAAATTGTTATAAGGATCAAATGAGATTAAATTTGTGAAGCACTTAACACATCGCCTGACACATAGTAGGTGCTATGTAAATCCATCCCTCCTTCCTTCTTTTCTTCCTCTCCTTCCTATTCCTCCTTTCTCCCTTTCCTTCCTTCCTTTCCTTCCTTCCTTTTTTCTTCCTTTCCATCCTTTCTATGTAAGCATTAAGTTTGGGTTGAATTCTTTTTCAGGCTGAAATATGGCAGGTATTAGGATAAACAGAGCAGTCCTCTTGAGATTGGGAGATAAGGGTCTGAGTCCTGGTTGTGTTGCTCACTCTGTGACTCTGGGCAAGTCATTTCTATTTTCTGAGCTCTAGCTTTCTTATAGAAGAAATGGGAACAGTTTTTGTCCTCGCTGCCTCACAAGGGGCCCAAGGCTTACAAAGAGCTTTTCTTTGATAACTTACTTATGAAAGGCCAAGGCTAATTAATTAACAGGCCTGGGTTCTCTGGAGCAAAATCGAATGTCTATTTTTTTTGCCCTTTGAGAAATGCTCGGGGGGGCTGGGGGAAGGGATGGTGGGGGAAGGGAAAGATGGATTTAACAATAAATCAGCAAGTATTTATTAAGCTCCTACTATGTGTCAGACACTGTTCGAAGTCTTGTGGATAGAAGTATAAATAATGAAACAATCCCTGCTGCAAAGAGTTTCTGTTCTAATGGGAGAGATAAGAAATATATTCACAAGTACATACAAGATAAAATATAAAATGGAATACAGGGTAGTGGGGGTGGGGGTGATGGAGGGAAGGGTCATAGAATTTGAGGAAAGTCTTCATGCCAAAGATGAGCTGGCCCCTCTGAGAGGGGGTAGTGGTTCTTTGATCAGCACTTCTTTATGACTGGAGGGGACTGTATTTCTGTTCATAGCCTCCTGAGTCCTCACTGGGCTGACCCCTGTTACTCCCTGGGCCTTTCCACCAGGTCTGAACAGGTATCTAAGCCCTGGAGCCTTTGGGCAGCCCAGAACCTCAAATGTAAACCAGGAGGAAGGGGAAGGAAGGCAAAGTCATCTGGGGAAACATCAGAGGATCCTAAGCAGGTGGTAGATAATCTGTCTTAGTGATGAGAGCCTCCCCAAACCATCAGGGAATGGGAGGCAGAGAGCAGCCCTTATCTCATTTTGCTTCCTCCATGTGATCCCTTTTGAGGCAGCTAGATAGCCCAGTGGAGAGAGCATTGGACCTGGAATCAGGAAGACCTTAAGTTCAAATCTGCCTCAGACATTGACTAGCTGCGAGACCCTAGACAGATCACTTCACTTCTGCCTCAGTTTCCTAATCTGTAAAATTGGTGTAAAATAACACTTACCTTGGAGCTTTGTAAAGCACTTTGCAGACCTTGTGGTGCTAAGTAAATGATACCTATTAGCTCTTATTAGTCAGATGTAAGATAGCCACATCTGACTTATTATATCTTACATACTATACGTTGGTGGTGTCAGGTCCCTGCAGGTCACATGTTGCTTCTGAAAACCACAAAGTAACAAGATATATGTTATAGTTCATGTTTATTTATTTTGTTAAATATTTCCCAATTACATTTTAATCTGATTCTGGACCCATTCAGGAGTTTTGCTGGGCACCATGGGGGTGGGGTAGTGTTGGTCTCCTCTATGAATATAAGCTATGCCTACAAAGACTATATCCCATAAGATATTTTTGTCTGTTGTTCAGTTGTGTCCAAGTCTCCGTGACCCATTTGGGGTTTTCTTGGCAAAGATACTGGCGTTTGCCATTTCCTTCTCCAATTCATTTTACAGATGAAGAAACTAGGGCAAACAGAATTAAGTGACTTGCCCAGGGTCACACAGCTAGTAAGTAGCTGAGGCTGGATTTGGCCTTGGGTCCTCCATACTCCAGGCCCAACACCATGCCCCCTAGTTGCCCCAACATATAATACACTACCAGTTAATTTTATATTTTATTTTGTATACAAAAGCTGTCATAAAGTAATGGCTTAAAAAGATTTAGTTTTGATGTCTTATCCAAAAGTTTTTGATTTTTAAAATTTCTTCTGTGGGCAACATTGAAATGCCCATAGAGGGAGTCTCATTGTAGAATCAGGGACAGTGCAGTGAGGTCTTGCATATGTGGGGTGAGAAATTGAATTTCCATTTCAAGTCCGAAATGGAAGAATTTGTCCATGTAGAAGTCCTAGGACTGTTGTCGCTTCTTTCCAGGATGTACATTTTTGGTGGATGGGTTCCCCAAACCATGAACAGCGTTGAAGCTTCCCCTCGGGACTGTGAATGGCGGTGTACCAGCTCATTTTCTTACCTAAATTTGGGTTAGTATTTCTGCCTTTTGAATTATTCTTTTTTAACAGAGGGATTAAAAAAACATTCTTGGTGAATTTATTTCATTTTTGGCTTTAGATACAGCAGAATGGACGAGTCTAGTGTCTGATTCTCAGGAGGACAAAAAGAACTCACGGCCGAGACCTAGAGCTGGACACTGCGCTGTCGCCATTGGGACACGCCTGTACTTCTGGAGTGGCAGGGATGGCTATAAAAAGGCTATGAACAATCAAGTTTGCTGCAAAGACCTTTGGTACCTTGATACTGGTAGGTAAGAACTCACCAAAAGCAACCTTGTGTGTCTGATTCATGCAGCACTTTAATCCCACTTTTGGGAACCAACTGAACAAAACCATTCTAAGTGTTCAGTAATTTTTTTGGAAAAAAATAAAGCCAAGTTCTTAACACAAACCAACTCAGTGTTGCATCTAAGGCTTATGTTACTGTTCCTTGTTAAAAATGGAAACTAAATCTGAGTCTTACTGACTTGTTCTGGCACAAAATGTGTAATGACAAATTAAAAAAGAACAGAAAGCATCCCATAATAATTCTTTCCATTTGGTCTGATTTACCATTTTAAAAATCAGATATTAAAATAAAATAGCAAGTTTCTAGTCTCAGTTCTGGTTCCTGGGTGACCCGGGATATTGCACAGGTAGGAGTTCTAATGCCCATGAGTGTGTTTACTGGAAACTAGGCTGGGCATCTAGTGTCAGAACTAGACATTTTTGTATCCAGAGTCCAGTTCTTGATCGTAGGATTCCAAGCAAGGGCCTCCTGGTTCCCTGTGAGGAGTCAGTGACTGAGAATCCAGATTGTGATTGGGCACCTGCTCAGTGATATATCTGGTCTGTTGCTTGGTTCAAAGGTTCTTGCAAAAAGGGATCATTTCCTACTTGTCCTTCCAGTGTCAGACATACAGTATGGGTCTAAAAAAGACTTGTTGAATGAATGTCACCAGATTGGACACACATGAAGTCTCCTCTTTGTCCCCTAAATCATCTTTTAATTATCAACATTGCACTGTTTGCTCAAAGCTGGTTTAGGCCATTGACCTGAACTCTCCAGGGGAGCTCTGAGCTCTTCAGAGGTAGAGCAACCACGCTTTTCATGACTATGCTCATTGACACTGGTTAAGCACAGACTTCTCCCTTGTCCGGATGTTTGCTATGTAAAATCATGTCAGTTGAGAGGAGGTATGATTTCCATTTGGATTAAGTTATTTTAAGTTGTTTATAAATCCATAGTTTAACACATTTGTCCATTATATTGATGATTATGCTATGATTGGATGTGATGGACTGGAGTCAGCTTGTCCTGGCTCTTGAGTTGGTTGTTAAATTTTAAAGGTGAGCATTTACACCTCAGACATCAACAAACACTATAAAGCAGGGCTCAATTTATTATTCCATTGATTTTCTAGACTTAAAGTCCTATAGAAAATGTTTATGCAGATTAAATGTAAAAGTGTGTCATGCATTCATTTTTTTTCTCCAAAGACCTAGTTGTTAAACATTTACCAGCATACCACTGATTAGTGTGCATTTGGCCTGTGCATACATCCTAACAAACTTGAATCTGGAATGTAGGACTCTTTGCACAACATCATATCTTGTGTCTTCAAATGAGTTAACATAAATAAAGTGCTTTATATAACCTCCAGCTATTATTACAAATACTAGTAGTTGTTAAGAATAAATATTACACTAAAGGAAACTAATTTAGGTTATAAGGCTGTTTGGACTTAGGCTCACTGCTTGGCTATGGCACAAAACATGTTACTTTCTCTCATCCTTGCTAGGATGAAATATTCTTGTTCAAGACAGTAAGGAATGGTGACATGCTCAGTTTAAAGTATTTTTAATATCCTGAGACAAGGCAATCTCCAACTACTAACTGGTGTCTGGCTTGCTGTGCCAGCAAATACATTTTGAAGGATTCTGGTCACTCCCTAGTTTAATGTGGGCATTTTCCTTTTAGAGAAGCCACCAGCACCATCACAAGTACAGGTGATCAAGGCTACCACTAACTCTTTCCAAGTCAAGTGGGATGAAGTCCCTACGGTGGAGGGTTACCTGCTTCAACTGAACACGGACCTGCCGTACCAAGACGCATCACCAGATTCTCACACAAACTTGCCAGGTGATGTGATGCACCCACACAAATATTTCATGTTGCTAAATAGGAGTTATAACCCCTTTTACAATAGTTTTAAAACCAGACTCAGCAAAAAAATAAATAAATAATTTAAAAAATAATAAAAAAATAAAACCAGGCTCAGCATGCTAGAAGCACAGCTTACAGAATGCCATCTACTTTTTATATAGAAAATCTGCCTCTGCATTTTCTATGAAGTAAAGCTAGCAGGAGCATATAGTAGGGGGTGTTTGCCTTTCCCCTGACTTTTATCCTCATGCAGTTTTTGTTGATGTATCCCATGTTACTGAGCTACTGTGAAATGAAAGCTAATGGCTATGCTGAGAACTCTGGAGTGGGGGGGTATAATTAAGGAAAAAATGGACTGGAAACCCCAAAAAGCTTTCTAATGGGCTTCCCATTGCCGACCTTTGTTTCTCTTCTACTTTTCCTAAGTAACTTAATAATACGAGATTGATCGTTTCAATGATGTTGCAACTTCTGGAGTCTATTGCTGAATTTTCTCTCCTTGCAGGAATTCAAGCAGATTTTTCCAGACAAGCCAGCAATAACACCGTCCCCAACAATGTAAGTAAAATGTTGGAGATTCTGAACCTGAGTTAAATCAGGAGGTAACATTCCTGATATCTTGATTTTTGGTCAGATGAGCCAAGTCATCTGCCTTTTTTTCTGTCCCATGTGTCAGGAATTGAATCAATAGTAATCCAAGTTCAGACTACTTTTGTGTGTAATTTAATGTGCACCAAAGCTAAACACTTTAGTAACCTATAGCCCACCAGTATGTTTTCGGTTCTTCTTTGTAGGCTGGATCTGTACGTTGTGTCTCTTGTGGAGAGACCTAAATGCACTGGTAGACTTGACACTCAAGTTTGTGTATTGAAAAACAAAACAAAAAGCCAGACTCACCTCCCTTGGTGGTGACTAAATGATGGTTGGGTTGGGGAGGAGAGGGAGCTTTTCTGCTTTACAGAAAGTAGGGCCTTATTTGAAAAAAGTAAGGTCTCACCACCTTTTGGGAATATAGTTATCTGACTCAGCTAGGACATGGGGAAAAAACTGATCATATCCCCCTCCTCTCTCTGCCCCTATTTCCCCAACTCTCCCCCATCCTCAACCAGAAGAGAACCCAG
>CM053770.1:229648581-229668599 GCA_028658325.1 Potorous gilbertii
CCCCCCCACACCTTCCCCCCGCTACCCCCCTTCCTCCCCATGACAGCATACAATTCTGTATAGGTTCTACATATACTTTCCTATTGAGCACATTTTCACTATAGTCATGCTATATAGTCGCACTAAATATATAGTCGCACCATATAGTTGACTATTTAGTGTGATGAAACTTTTAACTTAAAGCATAGCTTCAGGAGGAAGGTACTTGGAGTTGGAGGCAAAAGGCCTTGCAATGGGTAGGAGTCATTCTTGGGGATGTGTGGGCCTTCCAAGCTTACGACTTCTGTAGATTCGGAACCTAAAGGGCTTGGCCTGGGCAGGAGAGAGTTAACAGTTCTCCACATTTGGGCATGAATGCTTGGAGATGGTTAGCCATGGGAGAGATTAAATATGCTGTTCTAGAGAAGTGCCATGACTTTAGACTGACTAAAATACATTTTTGTATTCAGATAAACCCTTAACTAGCTAGAAAATTCTGCTTGTAGGAGTTCTTCTACAAGAATTCCTTGACTTATATATAGTTTAGTCATTTTCTAGCAACAAAATGGGCTAGAAAAGTAAATTTAGATCTTTTTGTATAGGTAACTAAGAAAGTATAGAAATATTGCTTGGGAAACTATTTTTGTCCAAAAAGTAATGCTTTCTTCCTAAAAGGTGACTACATTCCATCTCAAAACTAGATATTAGAGTATTATCATGAAAAGAGTGAAAGAAAATTCCTTTCTTAAACCATTATAAAAATAAGTCCTTCCAATTTTTTAAAAAATAGACTTTAGTAAGTCATACTTACAAAATAGTTTAGTTATAGTGAAATGAATAATAATTCCAGAACAAAATTAGTGACTTATTTTTGTTTGTGCTCCTTACTTTAAAAAAATGACATGGATTTTAGTTCTCCTCTTTCTTCTCATAGATGCCGGTTTCTCTCTTATCTCAAGAATTATTAAAGCTAGAAGACACAGGAAATAGTACAGAATCTGACCATATAGTCATGAAAGGAAATTCAGTAAAAAGCCAATTGGATCGTAAAGAATTTGAGTCCAATACGCCTTCGCTTCCCTCCTTTGCTCTGGCAACTAGTGCAGCAGATGGCAGCTGTTCAATGGAGATGCTCAAGAAAAATGAAGGTACAGATGCCAACCTTTCCATTGAATGATTAATATCCTCATGACGCTGTCTGAAAATAACATGGGCTTTTGGAAAAACACATGGGACCATGGACAGTGTTGGTTCCAAATTACCAAAAACAGGAAGTAGTAACCTACAGAAAAGGAAATCATGCAGGCTGTCAACTGTCTCTATTAGGTGGTTGTGTTTATATTTTGGTGTGTATGTGTGTGTGTGTGTGTGTGTGTGTGTGTATTTATTAAGAACCTACTATGTGCCAGACTCTGCACTCAGCACAAGACCATTCCTGACCTCAAAGATCTTACATTCTAATAGGGCGACAACATGCACAAAGCAAGTTCGCTATGAATAGATAGAAAACAATTAGCAGAGGGAAGGTACTAGAATGAAGAGGGCTTGGGAGGTGAGATTTTAGTTGGGACCTAAAGGAAGCCAGGGTGGGTCAGCAGGTGGAGGAGGAGGGAGAACATTCCAGGTATGGGAGACAAGCAGAGAAAATGCCAGGCACTGAGAGTTGGAGGGTCTTTTTCACAGCATAGTCAGGAGACTGCTATCACTGGATCCAATGTGTCAGAGAGTTGAGGGGTCTGAAGTCTGAAAAGGTAAGAGGTGGCTGGATATGGGTGTCAGTCAGTAAGCATTTATTAAGCTTCTGTTGTGTTTGGCACTCAGCTAAGCCCTGGGGGTACAAGGAAAAAGGGAGCTCCCTGCCCTCAGGGAGCTCACTACATCTGTATGTGAAAACTGTTTGAGGGAAGGGAATTTGTGTGTCAAATACAAACTTAGGAAACTAAAGCAGGCAGGTGCACTCTTCCAACCCACTGCCTGAGGAGTAAGATCTTGAACTGACAGTGTGTAGCGGATTTTGTTACTGCTTTACTTGGTGCTTAAGGGAGGCATCATTGTATCCTCACTGTACTTGGCTCTGAAATTCCTTGGTGAAACAATTACACTGTAACATCTTTGGGTCATTCTGAGATAGAAGTACCCTCATATTATAGGAGCCATTCATGGGAAATCCCAGGCACAGGAGGCTTTAAAAAGTCCAGTTTGAGCCTTCTCAGTCTCTACATTTGGAAATGGCAAGCCTTACAAGGGGCTATAAATGCCTTTTGTATCAAGCATTATAAAAATTGCTTTTCTTAGAACCTTTTAAAAATGGCTAATTTTATTTTGTCTGGTTAGCAAAATCTGTTTTCTCTTCCATGAAAAGTAATGGAAAAAATACCTTGTAACCAATATTTATCATCAAGTAAAAACAAATTCCTCATTGGCCATGTCCAAAAAAAATATTAAAACTTTTTTAAAAAAATCTAAGGCGCATAATTTTGACCATATATCAGTACAGCCATTACATTTCTGATCATAAGAAATAGATTTGTCAAAGTTTTAGAAAATGTTTTACACACACACACACACACACACACAAACACAAACTGCCACCCATCTTTATCCATCCTGTAGGAGATTTGGTAGTAGGGTGAATATTTTCACTTTATTTCCATTTTCCTTTGTGAATGTATTCTGTGTGTATACGAAGGGAAATAACTTGCTAGCATTTTCAGTGCTTGGTCTGAGGGGAATTTGTAACTCTAATAGTAGAATGTACCTGAAAGGAAGCAACAAAATGCATATAGATTCAGCGCCCCCAACCTGGTGTTAACCAGTGGAAAGTAGGTTCACATGTCACCATGAGGCCTACTCAGTAGATGATAATACTCGTATGTGGAGAGGAAAGTTCAAAGCCTCTTTTGGGATAGACATGCTTGAACGTCCCTTTCCAGTGCATCGCCAGTCTACAGAGGACTCTGGGGTCCTAAAGACTGTGCCAGTGAGATGTGAACTCTATAAGTTCCAAGCAGTCCCTCATTAAAGCATTTATTTGGCCCCCACTAACAGCAAGGCCCTTGGGATAAGCACAGAAAATACAAAGACAAAAGCGCAGGGCTTATGTATCTCTAGGGATAGACAAGGTAGTAATCTTCCATGGGAATGAATATACTAGGGGAATGAGCTAGGAAATTGGGAAAAGATCTCTGCAGAAGGGATGCTGAAGCTCAGTCTGAAGAGAAAAGAGATTCCAAGAGGTTGAGCTGACAAAGAAGTAGATATCAGATAGATATGAGTCAGTAGGACTGGACCATTCATTTGGTGGAGGGAAGGGGAGAGCTAAAGTCTTCCAGACCTGACTCCAGCCCTTTCTCTCTCTCTGCTAGCCCAGACTGCCTCTCTGGGAACTGGGGAGGTTGCCAGGAAAAAGAAGATGTCCCAGGCCAGAGACCTGGGGGAAAGAGCTCACAATGGGTGGGAGCAACCCAGAGGAAGGCCTAGCAGAGAAGACTGAGAAGTGGTCAGGCGGGAAGGGACAGAGTCATGAGAACAGTGGCAAGAAAATTCAGAAAAGAGAGCCTGGGCCCCAGGGTCAACCTCAGCAATGAGGAAGGAAAAAAGGGAGCACTGGGCCTGGATGTAGGAAGACATGTTTAGATCCAACCTCTGATACTTAGCTAGCTGTGTGACCCTGGGCAAGTCACCTAACTTCTGTTTGCCTCAGTTTCCTCTTCTGTAAAATAGGGATAATAGGGTTGTTGTGAGGAGCAAATGAGATAATAATTGCCCAGTGTCTGACACATAGTAGGTGTAATATAAATGTTAGCTGCTAAATGTGGAAACGAGAAAAGTCTTCATGTCTAGGCCAACAGTGGACTTCCATTATCACAGAGCCCCCATAACCAAGTTCAGTGGATTAAAATTCCAGTTAGCTGCCACATAGGGACCCTCAGGGGTGGAAAGAGCTGATATGGAGGTAGAAGGAGTGCCCACATCAGTGGAAATCCCAGCTCTTTTGAAGGTTTCTAAGTTTAACCTGTGCTATGCTTGACTCTGTATAATGAGTATTTTTCAGTTTTTCCAAATTCTGGAATCTATTATGTTCAGCCTCTAATACAGAAAAAACTCAGCGCCTCCAGAAACAAACCATCCATCTGGTTTTCATAGGCTGTGAGCCACACCCTGCCCAGAGGAGAACTCTCAGCTTCTTTTAGAATGATCTGCCCGACATGGCTTTTACATCTGTCTCAAGAGACTTTGCTTCTTCTGGGCACTGTTCATTTTAGATGGCAGTCTTTCCAAATGTGTGTTTGCTGGGCAGGAGAGTTGGTGGGTTGGGATAGAAATGCCCACCCTCCAAAAGAGGGGAGAAAAGAATGGTCAGTGAAACAATGACACATCAAAACACTGAAACATAGAAAAAGATGCAGAACAAAAAACTTCAGAAGGAGATAATAGCCAAGGAGGGTGGTTTTGTTACTATCACATTAAAGTTAATACAAACTTAAAAAAAAATTCATATGAACTTAACTGGAATTTAAGTTCATATACCGTCTGTTTTCTATTCTTATTTGAATATTGAAATGTTCTTGTTTGTGGATGTTAAGTTCATCGTAAAAAATATTTTAAAACCTCAAACGGAGTTATAATTATTTGGCCCAGGACCTTGCTGAATCAATCACAGGCCTGAAATTCTCTGCAGATGACTTTTTAAAAGTTGTGGGGTTTTTTTTCTTCCTTTTAACTACAGGTGCTCAAACTTCAAAGAATGTAAGTGAGTCGTATGGTCTGGACTTAAGGACGATAAACCCTGAAGCTGCTGTATCCAGTGCCATTTCTGGTACACATACCACAGCACCCCAGCGGGCCATTAAAATGGAGTCAACCAGTACGAATGGAGCAGTTGTGAAAGATGAAGCATCACTTGCAGCTTTCAGTGGAAAATCTGAAGGTCTGAGATATTTCATGGGCTGTAGTTTGAATTTTGTGTCTCATACTTATCTTGGAGTGAGTCAAACATGTGCACAGAAAGCTTTGTAGCTAATACACAATGGTTGGGTCCCTGTATACTCTAGCTCCCTGCCTATTTAGAATGAGAACATACTGTATGAGGGGGAGGAAGTGCACATATATGCATTCATCTATACATGCACACCTGTTGCCAATTTTTTCCCAAGTGTGATATTTAGTTTTAGGCCATGAATTAATAGCCTTCCCAGCTTAACTGACTTTTAATTTTCCATATTTTCTTTTAATTTTAAATAGAATTGGTTTCTTGTGAGTCAGTAGGAGTCAGATTGCATACATATCCTTGACTATTGAAATTTCTGTACCTGGATAATATAATACACATATTATAATAAACACTTATTATTGCTATACATATTATGTTAATATACTTAATGTATAGCTAGATACAGTCATATGCTAACCGACATTGATTCCTGTATGATAATATCACTAGTAGATAATATCATTAGTAGAGGTTGAAATGCATCGATTCCTATAACCCTCTTCTAAACTCATTGAGAACTTAGTTTCTATGAAGTTTCTACTGTAATGTTAATTCTACCATTTTTGAAGGAACTATTTAACAACATGAGGTAGGGGAATAATTTGCAAGTGATATTTGAGTGTCTTCTGCCTTTTTCAGTGTAAGATATCCTGTAAGTCTCATTTGAACATCTTTTTTTAGGTGATGAAGCATTTGTTCAACCAATAACCAAAGCCAGCTCTGCTGAAACCCAGGACTCTCCTGTTCCGTTATCAGTAAGTGTTTGGCCTCTTGACTCCGTAGGGCTGTGGGACACTAAGTGTCTGTGACCATCTGCTTTCTAGATATTAATCAAATTTTGAAACTTGGTGGCATTTTCTGGCTCTTCTGTAGCATCTTGAATTAAATTTAGACAGGATTAAAAGAATAACCAAATATTTAAAGTAGAAGGGTGTGCGAGAAAAAGACTGCTATGGTCTCCTACTAAATGGAAGTCCAAAAGTTGCTCATTTGAGTTGAACCTGTGAGCAGCCCTCTGCATTCTGCCTCTGCGACAGGCACCCCAACCAACTGGATGGACCCACCAAACATCAGAGGCATTAAATCTATTCAAGGTCTAATTTTATTACCTTATCACAAAACCAAACGAAACCACTTTCAGTGTGCTCTGCATAATTGGGGTGAAAAGGTTTGAAGTTAACTCCTATTAAAAGCACTGTCTTTTTTTTTTCTCCTTGATTTTTTTCCACATATCCCCTTTCTCCTTCACATTATTAAGTAGAATAGTCATTGGCTCCTTAGTGCCCTCATACACAGAGTCCTTTCTCTCCCCTTGATGGGAGGATAGGCCAAACAAACTTTATTTGGCCCTCTTGTCATCTCAGCCAGAGTTGTTACGTGTTAGTTTGAATGCAGTTGCATGATCATTTTTATAGTGGCTTTCTGTAGCCAACTTTTTGGGGGTATTATTTGTCAAACAACAAAATCTGTGCAGAAGTCTAAATACAGGTGTCAGGAAAAATTAGTCCTTGTTCTTGTGGAGCTTTTCCTTCTAACAGACTGGCCGTAAAGATAAACTAGTAATGACACGCCTCTCTTGTTATGCATTTAAGAGTAAAAGAGGGGTAGTACTCAACTGGGCTTTGACCATATATATAGTCACATCTTATTGATTGCAGTACTTATTTCTTAAGTACTGAGCAGCAATTCAAGGGTTAACATTGCAATTCCATTGTCATCAGAGGAAGCTTTCAAACAGGGTGGGATTTTGTTTTTCTTTTTAGCAGGAAAATATTCAGTTATTGGATTCTGCTATGCGGTTTAATGGCATGGTAGAGACTACATTCAAATGCCTTCTTGTTTTGACCACTGCTTCTGGGCTTTGCAGAATCCCAAGTATTTATTCCAAGCTCAAAGATAATTGTTTGTTTATAGGTTGCCCCTGAGCCTAGAAATAAGCCATCTGAGAATGACCAGCCCCTGCTTTGTTTTTCTTGAAGCCAGTTGCAACATCAATTAAAAATATTACTCTTGTGTTGTTGTGGTTAATGGTACAGGGGACAGAGTGCCAAATCTAGAGTCATAAAGACCTGAGTTCAAATCCAGCCTCAGGCACTTCCTAGCTATATGACCCTGGGCAAGTCACTTCATTCTGTTTGTCTCAGTTTCCTCATCTGTCAAATGAGCTGGAGAAGGTAATGGCAAACCACTTGCCAAGAAAACCCCAGATGGGGTCAGAAAGAGTTGGACAAGACTGAAATGACTGAACCACAACAAAGTCTCTGATATTATCTCCTCAGTAAGCTGACTGACATTTTAACAGAAATAGTCTCAAAGTAGGTGATCACCCATTAAATTGGTGGTTCAGAAGTGGCCTGACTGAGCACAAAGTTTCCCACCACCTACGTTTCGAATGAGCATTGTTGGATCACTGTTAAGCCAATATGAAGACTGTTACCTGTGACCTATTCTTGTGGTAGTGTTTACTCATGTCACTGCAGGAATTTATTTCATCTAAACTTTGTTGTTATGCTATAGTATGGCAAAGCTACATAATGCCTCTTTCTCTAATACTAGAAAGATACAACTTCAAAGCCAGTGACCATAGAAAAAAAAGGAGAACGTCAGTGGTGTGATGTGGGGATCTTCAAAAATACCACTGCTGTTGTCAACCAGTTCTACTTGTTGCCAAAAGGAAAGCAGAATATCTCTAAGGTAGCCATGGATGTGTTTTCTCCTCTGTGTGTATGGATGTACACCTATAACTATGCCGTGCCTCCCACTGTATGTTTACTAAGCTTAAATGCAACTAACATTTAAAAATACATACTCATTATATAAAGGGCACTGTGCTAGATGTTGATGGTCAGCATGTTCATTAACTCAAGTATCCCGATCCAACGAATATTAGATTGTTAGTAATTAATGGGGTTTCTTGTATATTCTTCCAAAGCCATTTAAAAAATAAATGCTATTTACTTATGAATTCTATATATTTTTAAAAAGTAAAGTCACTGGGCTATCCTGTGAAATTAGTACAGTAACATAACCCATATTTATGTAGGATTTTCTATACTGACTTTGCATCTTCCTCAGGAGGTAGGTAGTTAGAGATTTTGGAAACTTTCTCAAGGTGTCCTTCCCCAGTTTCCTTAGCCAAGTCAGATAACTGTTTACTTATCAATTTTTCCCAAATTGACACTACAGAAAGATCTCCTGGCTTTGTGACATATTTATGGCACCCATAAATGTGGGGTAGGGATGTGAAATATACCTAGGATACAGATGGGGCAGGAGAATGTCAGAATAAAACATAGGCAACTTGAAGTATCTTTTAAAAACTGAAATTATGCTTATTTTTTCTATTTCTCTCTTATGTATTGGATATGAAGCTATCACTAGTGTAAAATATACTTTTATTTAAAAAATCACGTTCTATAGACTACCAATTTTCCATGGAATAGCATTTTGGAAACACTGATCAATAACATTTCAATTGCCTACTTGATAATATAAATCCTTTTTAAACCCCATTATATTATGGGGGGAATCATGACTTCTTGAAAACAATATAAGTTCTGCTAGGTCCTATCGAAGTAGAAAGGCCTGGGGTAGGTGTATCTACTTTATGAAACTAGTCTCTTAAGTTTGGAGGGCACCCTCAGTGAAAAGTCATGAAGAAATGAATTTTCTTACCCACAAGAAATCAGGGAGACTTACCAAGATACAAAGGTTAAAGTCAGTTGGAATAAATACTCACAATGAAAAAACCATGAATCCTTAACTTACTAAATATAATATAAAACGTATATATGACATTAAACTATTTTGAATATAATTAAATATTTTTCTTATCTTACTGTGTTGGAGGTATTAGGTAGAAACTGTCTAGATACACAAAAATGTAGAAACATTGCCAATTTGTTTTTGCTAAGTGCAAAAATGCATTGTTATTGCAAGTACAGGTGTTGTCAGTATCAGCTTGGGATAAAATCCATTTTGTTTTTGAAAAATTCATATATACACATACTTCTTTCCAAATATGTGATTTCTTTGATAGAGGATTTCTTTGATGAGGAAACTCATGGTAAGAAAACCCTCTCTGCTAGTGCAAATCTATGAGTGGTTTATAACTTTTATAATCTCAGAGTTGTTTAGGGCACTGAGGTTAAGTGACTTGCTTAGTTTACAGTCTATGTCCTGAGGCAGGCTTGGACCCCAAAGGACCCCAAAGGCCACCTCTCTACTCACTATATCATGCTGTTTTTCTTTTGAAATGTAATAATGACAGCAATTAGTTCCAAAGCTCTGTACCACTTTGATGGAGAAAATATTCCTGTTTTGTGGTTTCTAAAATGTTGCTTGTGGCTTTCATATTCTGCTTGTCTTTTTATTTTTTTAAACAACTTTGCATTAGATAATAATTCAGTGGTCTCCTGCCAGATAAACTCTCTATATGTGGTTGAGTCTCATTCACATAAAGAAAACTTTCTTATAATTGAAATTTAATGCTCTTGTAGCCACTAATATTTTTCCCCAGGAACTCATTCATAACTCAAAGTATTACCCTAGTAAGGTACCTGCATGGTCTACAGCATCTGTCCTTAGGCAACAATTTAAAATTGCTTTATTATTGCATTCCTCTATCATACTTTATTAGTCATTATGTCTATTGGCCTTTTTTTCTTGACAGACTGTAATTAACACTGTCTCAGGATGAGTCATAATGAGTGGTGGGTACGAAGTGTTACTCACACTTTGACATTTTAAAATGTAACCGCTTAATTGGAAAAGTTCTAGCATATTGTAAGGAGATTCTTTCTTTTCCTCTGACTTCTGCATGTATTTAAATTTTTAGGTAGGAAATACAGATGTCCCAGACTACAGTTTACTTAAGAAGCAAGACCTTGTTCCAGGAACAGTGTACAGATTCAGGATTGCTGCCATCAATGGCTGTGGGATAGGCCCTTTCAGCAAAATAAGTGAATTTAAAACATGTATTCCTGGTTTTCCTGGAGCCCCTTGTGCAGTCAGAATCTCAAAGGTAAGAAGTTAGCCTATGAGCTAATTGATCATGGAGCCGCAGACACGTTGTGCATAGTGCTAGACTAGGTTTATGAATAACTTTTCCAATGAAATGGTAGTATTTGGAAGGGTAGATTCTAAAAGAGAATAACATCAGTTCCTCAGAGAAATGGGCAAGGCAAAATTATGGAAAATCCAGGGCTCAAAAGGCAGAAGGGCCAGGAAATTAACTTTTCTCTTGGTATAATCATCTTGAGTTTGAGAACCAAAGTTTCAAGTCAAGTATTAGAGGTAAGCTAAGGTTATCATCATTCTGAGATTTTCTCTAGAGTAGTGATGGTTTTCAGGGAAGAGCGCCATCTTGTGGATCTCCAGACTGTGACCACTAGTCACCAACTTTGACGTTTTAACAAAATAAGAGAGATCACGGCATCGTTGATCCAATGAGGGTTGGTTTATTAAAAGTATAACTTAGAAATCTTGTCTCTAACTTAAAGTCCATAGAAATGATCTGCATTTGAACATGCGTGTGCTTCTAAGCGGCGTGTGCACGCGTCTTCAGGTGCTTGAGAACCTGAATGTTCTTGTTCTCCTTCTTTTCCTTCAAGAATGTTGACTGTATCCATCTTTCCTGGGAACCTCCAGTTTCACCCTCTGGAAATATTTTGGAATATTCAGCCTACTTGGCTATTCGTACAGCACAGGTGCCAGATAATCCAACTCAGCCCATGTTCATGCGGATTTACTGTGGCCTGAAAACTTCCTGTATAGTCACAGCAGGGCAGCTCGCCAACGCTTACGTCGATTACACCTCCAGGCCCGCCATCGTGTTCAGAATATCAGCCAAGAACGAAAAGGGATATGGTCCAGCTACCCAGGTTCGATGGCTTCAAGGTAATGACGGGGCAGGGTTTCTTTGCTTTAAAACTGTTCATTTGTAAGTCACTAGTGATGATCAGTTTATACAAGGGATTCTCTACTCATTTTTTTTTAACAGATTTCATTGAATTGGAATGTTTTAGAAATATAGAGTCACTCAATTCTAGATTCCAATAATAGCAGAAAAAAAGCAAAGATGTCCTCTGAGAAACCAATGTGTGTTCATCCCTGAGGGTAAAGCTTTCTTTGAAAATCTTGCTTTTGAGGGGGGAAAATTCCCTCTTTTATCTCAAGTACTATAAAGTGACTGTTCTACCCCTCTTTCCCAACAGTAGAAAGGATTGATCTAACTTTATTTTGGGTGAGCAGTGTTCTCTAACAGTTGTCTTTGGATGAAATGTGGGGTGCAGATGTCTTAGTACCTTTTGTTCCTTTTTTGACTTTTAATTTGGGGCTTAAAGACAAGGATGAATACAGGAAGCCTTGATTTTCCAGCTTGACATTAACTTAGCAACTTGACAGATTATGAGTAGGAAAATGACTCCCTTGGTATTTGTCCACCTTACCTGGCATTGGCAAGGATATGCTGGATTTAGGAGCCCAGAAGTCTGGGCCTAGGTCCCATCTTGGCTGTAAGCTAGTCAGCTCATATGACCTGGAACATTTCCCTTCTCTGGATATCAGGGCACTCATCTTGTGCAGGTCATGTCACTTCTCTCTTCACTACTTGGAAGCTGCTAATACATTTGAAACTGTCATCCCTAAGTGGTGATTGAAGTGGATGTGTGTGTGTGTGTTACTCTTTTGCAGAAAGGAAGGAGTCGGGTTCAAAGTAGAAGAAGCACCTTACCAGGAAAGAAGTTTTGACAAAGTATTTTAAACATTTGTAAGATTTTGTAAATGTCCTAAATGTTTTATTTTTGCATTGTTTTTTAACCTTGAAATTGTACACACTTTTTTACATCTTAAATATCAGCATCGGACAGCCTTACTCAGGTGTGATTCCATCCTTCGGTAGGGAGGTGTTCTGGATTGGCTCCAGGGCACTTGTCTGTTACCGTTGTTACCAATTTCATAGAACCACTTCCTGTTCACATCGGAAATTGACATTGAGCAATAATTGCGTTTGAATATTCAGAACGGAGAACTGCACAAGACTGTTTGCAATCGTTTTTTATACTCTGTAGGGTGAGTAGGGGATGTCTTAACTTAATGCACAGTATCCATTGGAAAGATTGAATGAACTGATGTATGTATGTTCCAATGACTAATTTAAGATGTATAGAATATTTTAATATATAACTTTTGTAAAAAATTGGGATTTTTATACTACAGTATTTGTAATGAATGTGTCTTACCAAGGTTTTCCTGAAGAAATATGCAAAATCTTAAGACTCTTAAAATGAGATGCCCTGAACTCTAAAGGCAAAATAAATGCACTACTCTTGTGTTAGGTGACCTTGGCTTTTTTTGGTAGATGAGATGTATGAATCTTAGATTATGTATCTTAAAAACAATGTTTACAATGAGCTTCTCTGGCCTGCCAGCTCTGCCCCTCCTGGTGAGAGCTGCAGCCACATTATTTAACCTGTATGCATTGCTTTGGGCATATGCTTGCTTTTTGCACTGGTAGAATTTTAACTTACCTCATTATTATGTTCGTAATCATTTTTGTATGACTTCCATAACGTGTCTGAAATACTTAGACTGAATAAATATTTAACCAAAGTTTGAAATAAATGGTAAGCAATTTTGCACATATTAAATGCCAAGGGATCCTGTATATGTATTTTTGTGGCTTGTTTTGTTTTGTTTTTTAAGTTGGGGGATTGGTTATAAAGCTGTAAGCAAGGGTTTCAGGCATGGCTAGCTTTAATGGCTCACTTGTATTATTTCATTAATTCTCAGTTAATACAAGCTGTTGTTTTGTTTTGTTTTAAGAAAAAAACAATCTTGTTAGTTTGCATAATTAGCTGTTAGGTTTCTAAAACACCTCTCACTGATAGGAATAAATTGATCTATAGCTTAGAATGTTTGTTTGACAGGTGTATGTATTTAGTAGCTAGCTTCTCTGTTCTAGACTTAGTGGCAAACTTGAACCTCTATTCTAAAAAGGGGGCTTAGAAATTGGAAAGGGAGAGGCAGGCCTTCTGTGCCAAGAGCGCAATGAGTGAAATAAGCCTTTTAAATTAAAAAAAAATTTAAATACTCATACTTTCTCTATGATGACCTCAGAGATGTTCTGGTGATGTAACAGCTGCGGAGGAGAAACTTCTAGCTTTGTCATTTTTTTAATGATCGATCGTAGGACTCTGTTGATAAGCAGCTGGTGGAGAGCAGGGAGAGTGGTGGTAACACTGGAAAGATCCCTGGGCCTAGAGTCAGGAAGATCTGAGTTCAAATCCAGTCTCAGACACTTACTAGCTATGTGACTCTGGGCAAGTCATCTAACCTCTGTCTGCCTCATTTTCCTCAGTTGTCAAATGGGAATAATCATAGCCCTCCCTCCCGGGGTTTTATTTGTGAGGATCAGATGAGATCTTTGTGAAAGAGCTTAGCACAGTGCCTGGCACATAGTGGCTGCTATGTAAACATTTCCTGCCTTCCACCTAAGCACCTGCGACTCCTCTCCCATGGAATAGTTCTTTTAAGAATCCCCATGTGTTCCCTTGTGGGTTAACACGAAGACAGAATTTTCTCTAGTCATATCTACAGTGAGTTGAGTCGCCTCTTTCCCCCTTCCCAGCTCTGTAAGCAGATTTCAGTACGGAGAACATTGCCCCCGTCTCCTCGCTTTGTAATCTTGGTCTGCTGGGGTAGGTAGTGAGCTCCTGGTGCTACATGCTCTCAAGGTATGCTTTCAGAATACCCTGATCCTTATGTTGAGCACAATTAGTTTTACAGGTAGTTGTGAAAGGGGCAAATAAAACCTGTCCATTTCTGTTTTGTAAAAGCAGAATTCTTGCTGCACATGGGAATCCCCCATCATTCATTCATTAAACTCACCTGGAAAAAGGGGCAAGTATAGGTATGTTTGTTCAGGTATTGTTAGGAATCTTCTCCTTAAGTCATGGGCTCTTCAATGCCAAGGTTCATTTGAATCATTGCAGAATTTGAAATTAAAAGCTATTTTTGCCATTAGAAGTTATCTCATTGTTGCTGTTGACAATAACTTACACTCCAATCATGAACAGTTTTATTTTAATAGTCTCCATCTGTGACTTCATTGACTAGTGGAATTTCCAAGACTATTTTAGGCCATTCCCATGTAATATGTACTATTGATCTGTAAAATAAAGCACTTTTTTTAAACCATTAAATATTTTAAAACAAACGTTTGCATCATCATTTTTTTTAATCATATGGAATAAACAAGATTCTCCCACCTTTCCCCAAATGATCATCCAGCTTCTGCTTGAAGACCTCCACGTGGGTGGAGCCCACACCTTGTTCAGACATCTTTGCTTACACTTGACTGCTAGCTATATCTACAGGTCTCTCATTTCTGCCCTCTCAGGCCCTCTTGACAGGCATTCACATACTTGTAGAAGTAACATGACTCTGGTCTCTTCTTCCCACCAAACCTTGAGACCATTCACCACTCTTCTTGTCTCCTCATAGATGCCAACCCCACTCTTTCACATGTGATGAGACTACCAGGGAATAGAAGAAGAGCCATCATCTCCCTCTGCTTCTCCCTACACAGCCTCACTTTGAGCTGGCCTCTGGGGCTGCCAGAACAGTGTCTCATCAGCTATGCAGTCCAATCAAAACCTTCCCCCCGACCCATGTAGACTGTTTAACTATAACTTCCTCTATGTGTAAAATTTTACATTTATCAGGTTCAGCTTAACTTTCTGCCCTGGCACAATCTCTGGATCCTGACTCATCCAACTATGTTAGTTATCCCTTCTCTTAGCTTCATGATTTCTGCAAATTTGATAAACATACCATTTGTTTTAAAAATTGCTAAACACAGAACCAAGCCACAGGTACTCGAGATGATCCACTAGATACCTTCTGAGTTGATACTGAATGATTGTTGTGAGTCTTTGGGAATGTTCATTCAGTTAGTTCCCACTTCACCTGATGGTATTATGGTACCCATAGCTCCCTAAGGACAGGGACCATCTTTCTGTCTTCATTTGTTTCTCCAGAGCTTATCAAAGTTCCTGGCACATAATCCTTTTTTAAAAATGCATGTTAATTGTCTATGGTCTAGCTCATGTCTTTCTATAATTCACACAAGATTACCTCAAGATGTTTTGTCAAATGCTTTGCTAACTTCGGCTTTGGCATTCCCTTGATCTCCCTCAGTAAATCTCTAATGTCATCAACATGGGAATTCCTTGTGATAATATGCCTTGCTACCCACCCCTAATTTTTCATCCTTAGTGGCTTGTCCAGGTCCTCATGTGAATCACCACCTATCACCCACCTCTGTTCCCCAGGAGCATCACCTGGTGTGTTCCTCTTGGTTTCTTCCCATTGCATGGACACCAGTGGCTGTTCCCTAGTTATCTAATGCTTTCCTTATGATTATTTCACCTCCTTTTGTAGTCATACATCTTTGATCTTTATAATACTTCTCCCATATAAAGTTCTTCACTGATAATATGCTACAGCTTATCTGTGCCCATCTCGAATTTTTGTTGCCTTTTTGATGATACTTAACTTTATTTGGAGATTATGATATTCTGCAAATGAAATGATAACACATCAAAAGTGTGTTAAAGTTAGGAAAATGTGTGGTTTAGGGAGAACCTTGGGGAAATTCAAAGCTCTCTATAATTTTCACAAGGAGAGTTCAACTTGCTCTTCAATTCTGAGCCTAACTCACTGTACATCTGTTGGGCAGTTAACAGACAGGAAGTACTTATTATGTACTAATCTCTGCACTGAGTTCTGGGGACACAAAGAAAGGTAAGAATTTCTGCCCTTGAAGAGCTCATGGTCTAATGGTGGACACATGTAGTGTCTTTCCAGTGTACTTTTGGGACACTCTGTATATTTCTTCCAAAGCAGTTACTCCTACATCTAAGACTTTTGGAATATGCTGTGTAAAAACTGTTGGACCATTGCTCTAGGATTTCCAACTACGTATCAAACTCTGGACAATAGATACTCTTTATCCAGTTGGGTTTTTTTATGCATGGTAGAGTTGGGAGTGATTAAAATCTTATTCAGAAGACTGTGCTTTTCTTGGGCTTGATATAATCAATACAACATCACTGATAAAACAGGAGCAACTGGAATATCTCACCATTGAAGAGGAAATCTCTCTTGGACTTGGATTTGAGTGTTGAACATTTTCCAAAATGGCAGCAAGTGCCTTTGGTGAACATATGACTTTTATTTGATATTAATAATCATAGGTCATTGGACAACATTATCAGATTTTTTTTTCAAGAAATCTTGTACGGTTTTAAATATATACATGACTGGTACTGAGTAGAGGAAAACTCTTAACAAGGAGGCATTTTGTTCTACCATCATTGCTTTTTTTTATAGTTTAAAAAAAATATCCAGTGGGATGTTATACTCTCTATATCTTTCAGTCAAATATATGACTTAAAATGTAGTCTGCCACAGGGTACCATTTGAGAAAACTTTTCTGTTACCTTGCCATACCATCATTAAAGATACTTTCAGTATAGACAATATGTTTACCCGGAACGCTGCAACACAAGAGAACTACATGTTCCATGAAATCACTTGTCTTCTTGCCTTTGAATGCATGGTAAAATCAATACTGGAAACTTCTTTATTTGTCTTTCTTTCCAAGGGGAACTTATGGTCATCCTATTTAGATGCAATTTCGTTTTGACTCATAGTACTATATAGAGCAAGACTATCAAGGTAAATTCAGTTGCTCCAAAAATAGGTGTGCTCATTGATCAGTGGCCAGGGACCTCAAATTTGGAGTTATCAGCAGCCAAAATAATGTTTGTGTACAGTATAAGAGCTGATTTTGAGCACTGTCTTCCTTTGTTTCTGCCATTCCTGCATGAATGGAAGGCTGGTCCCCTAGGACTGAAAGTCATTTTATGTTTCTTTGTTTCATAGGTTGCCATGGCTAGAGACTTCATCAAGTGGCTAGAAAACCTGGGGATGAATCTCTGTCTTCTCCTAGGCTCCTAAGACGATACCCAAAGCTTTCCCAGCATGGTAGAATCTCCTAGATCTTACATGCTACTGGCATACCTAAGTCCCTTCTATGCCACAAAGTTGCATAGGAGTAAGATTTTCTGAAAGATCAGTCTAACAATCCAATAAATAAAAAGAAAGAAAGAAATGAGATTAATCTATCAGGACCTATTGGTGAAATCATTCTTTTGTTTGCTACTTCCTTTTCTAAATAGTCACTAACTATACCCTCGGTATCATTTTTTTTTTGTTTTATCATTGTAGCAGGAATCAAAATCAAGCAAACTCCATTCTCTTCACTTCTTTTGAAAATTGGGGCATTTACCTTTCTTCACTCCTACTGTACCTCTCCCATTCTCTGTCTTTCAGTGATCACTGAAAATGATTCAGCCATCATATTTATCAAGCCTTTCAGACTCTGGTCTTGGAGGTATAGATGCACCATGAATACACTACCTGGCCATTTTCCTACTTCTCTTGGGTATCAACTCTCCATTAGTTAGTTAATTTGGTTGTGTACTTTCCAGCCCCAGGATAGATTCTGTTGGCAAAGTTGCATGGTTTGTCTTTGTCTGTTATCATTGTCTCATGCACTCTCTTCTCTGTCCCATTTGTCTCCATCACCCACTAGGTGTCTTTGAGCTTTTGTACTCCTGATTCTCCTCTGGCTAGATCATGCCGAGCTTTATACTCACACCTCAGCTTCAGTTAATACTTACTGGAGATTGGAGAGGCATTCCTCATTTCCCTTTTCATTCCCCTCTGGAAAAGAGACCAGCTTACCCTTTAAATGCAGATAAGTCACTTGACCATGGCAGAAATGCAAACTTTACACTTGCTATAAAATTCTCCCTGCTTGCCATCCTTACTGAAAGTGAGATCCACAGATGCTGGTTAATCATGCTAATAGCTCCATTGGGGAAATACTGTGGCAAATTGCAGCTGGTGGGGAGGGGTAGAATCTTTAGCTCTAATAGTTTTCCCCTACTCAGGCAGCCTGTGATACAGTGGAAACAGCATCAGGGAAACCTGAATTCGAATTCAGCTTCAGACACTAGATGTGTAACCCCGGGCAAGGCACTTAACTCCTGTTGGCCAAACTGTAAAATGGAGATAATAGTAGTACCTATCTCTCAGCAAATAAAATATTAGTAAAAACAAAAAACCACAGGTGCTATATGAATGTGTATTCCAAAGTCCTTCTCATTTTGTTAATATCTCATCCCCTAACATTGCTGCCTCAACTTGTCATATCTGGTCTTATCAACATCCTTCTTTCTCCTCCACACTTTCATGTGAGTTCTTCATGTTGACTTCTCATTCCTTCTGCTCACGTTCTAAGTCTTTCTTGAGTCCTCCTCTTCTCATGTTCTCAAGCTTTCCCAAATTCAGTCTTGCCTTCTTCAGAATTCCCAAACCAGCCACACAGCCTTTACCATTCCTCTCTCTTCTGTTCATAGTGGATGAGACTGTAAACCTGGGATTTTTAACCTTTTTTTATGCCGTAAATCCCTTTGGCAATCCAGATCCCTCTCAGAGTCACATAGATTACAAATTTCAATTACATTGAAATAAAGACATAAATGTTTTCCTTCCCATAACTTCAAGAACTCCTTGAAGTGTATCCACACACATCTTGCAGGGCTCTCAGTCAGAATCCCTGCCAAAGACAATCCTCAAACTTGGTGTGTTGCATATTTAGAACTTTGGGGTTTTCTCTATAAGCCCAAAAATGAACTGTTGAAATGCTCTGGGGGCAACAGGGAAGCGATAGCAAAGGTCTTTTTTCTAGGTACTTCAGTGACAGTTTAAAATATTCCACTAATCTAAACCAGAGAAAGCATAACCAGCAGGCCTCAAACACATCAGTGACTTAGGTGGATGCCTAACCCAAGTATATGAAGACATTCTCCAGTGAAATGGGCAGCTGAGAACAATTTGTTCCAGCATCCATGAAGGGGGGCTAAAGCAGAGACTGCTTAGAACTTGGTCAGACATGGAAGACTCCAAGGTCATCCAATTCATCTGCAGCCATCGCCTACCATCCTGACTTTTGTCTTGCCACTGGATTTCGATAACTCTGGACAAGTAAGGCTGACGACTTTGTGCAACTCATCCTCACTTAAATCAAATTCATGTGCAAGTCCAGATCTCACCCCATGATGTTACTGGCCCTCTTAGAAAAATGAACAACAAAATACTCTGCTGATACAAATTAATATTGCCCCAGAATCCAAATAAAAAGTAGATACTCGAGGAAAGTTTAGAGCCATTCCTAGAAGAGGGGAGGAGGTGGAAGGAGAAAGACCCATCTCTACTGGCTTTCACCTAACATTGAGTAGACTAATGGAAAACACAGGTTGCCCACTGGTGATCTATCTCTGTTGCCATGCAACCAAGGCATCTTTCAAATTAAATTTTTTAATTGAAAAGCAAGTTGTGATGTGGACGACTGAGAGAGATTTTTATCTACTTGTCTTTCCTGTGTGGGTGATTAGGTCATAATCTTTGGAGTGGTAACATATCTCTTCTAGGAGGCTCTGCAATGTCCTCAGGTCTGATCTGGAGGACAAAGACCAAAATGAAATACATTTCCTGCCTTCAAGGAGCTTACGTTTTATGACGTCATATCATGTAAGGTAGATAAATATATACAAGGTAATTTGAGTGCTCTTTCCCTAAAGAGCATGAACAACTAGGGGATCAAGAAAGGAGTTGACCCCTGAGCTGAGCTTTGAAGAAAGTTAAAGATTCTGGACGTTTGAAGTGAGGAGAAACTGCTTTCCAATCACAGGGGATGGCCTCTGCAAAGCTGAACAGAGTGGGAAGAGAAAATGCTGAGTTTGAAAAGCAAGTAAGTCATTCTGCCTAAGAAGGAAAGTAGATGAAAGAGATGAGGCTGAAGTCAACTTGTGAAGGAAAAGTCTTCAAAACCAGGCTAAGGAGTTTGGTTTTTATCTAGAGGCAACAGGGAATCATCGTTGTGACTTCAGAAAAGTCATTTAACCTCTCTGGG
>CM053770.1:229669099-229708010 GCA_028658325.1 Potorous gilbertii
CCCCTCCCCTCACGGTAGCCGGTCCGAGCTCGCGCCACCCACTAATGTGGGGAACCAGATGTGAGCTGGGCTTTCCCCGCGCTGCTCCGAGGAACCCCGGGGCCCGGACTCGGATTTATTCTTTAAGCGTGGCAGGTTCGTGAAGCCCGCCGGCCTCCCGGCCTTTGTCCGGGCTGTGCCCCCACCAGCCTGGCTCACCTCCCTTTCTTCCAAGCTCACCACGTTGTACCTGAGAAGGGTCTCCTCTCCTTACCTAGAAATGATCGCGTCTGACTCTTGTTTTAGCGGCACAGGCAGGTTTAGGGTGTCCAGATGAGTGGACCTAAACCCTGCCCTTACAGGTCGTCCAGGGTCACACGGACTCGAACCCTGGTCTTCCTGCCTGGGGCATCCTCTCTCTATCCACGCCTGGACTATTTATTTATATTTATTCTTCCGTAGTTGGGTGATGCGCTAACCACTAGGCTTGTCCTGCCTAGCGCATGGAAGACACCTCGTGTCTAGTGATTGTATCCATCTGTATCTGTATCCATCTGATGCGTGTGGTGAGACTCAAAGGAGATGATCTCACTTTTTCCGAAAGCTTCCAAGTCAGTTAATGCTGCAGGTGAGGACAGAGACTACAAGGGATTTGTGGGGTAGTAAGAGGCAGAGGAGAAGTTTGGGGTCATTTTGCCCTGACTCCACATTCAGCCCATTTCTCCACTTTTGAACCTATCCTGACCTTCCCACGTATGTCTTCTTACTGTTCAGTTGCGTCCAACTCTTCGTGATCCCATGTGGGATTTTCTTGGCAAAGATAATGGAGTAGATTGCCATTTCCTTCCCCACTTTCTTCTAAGGATGAGGAAGCTGAGGTAAACACAAAGAAGTGACTTGCCCAGGGTCACTGAAGCTTGTGTCTGAGGCTGCATTTGAGCTCAGGATCTGAGTCCTCCTGATTCCAGGAGAGAAACTATCTAAATATGTGTTTTATAAACCTAAATGTAAATACCTTCTTCCATCCTTTGAAATGGAAACTCCTTGAGGGACCAAACCATTTTGACTTTGTCTGAGTAGTTCCAGTCACTAGTCTATCAGTCAATAAACACTGATTAAGCAACTACTAGGTACCAGGCAAAAAAAAAAAAAAAACAAACAGTGTGCTTTCAGGAGCTCACAGTATGTCAGCAATTGTACAAACAATATAGATGTAGAGGATAAATTGGAGGGAATTAACAGAGGGACAGCCCTAGAATTAAGGGAGATCTGCAAAGGCTTCCTATAAGAGGGAGGAGTTTCCTGGGGACTTGAAGAAATCAGGAGGGCCCTAAGCAGAGATAAGAAGGGAGAGTATTTCTCACCGGTGAAAATGCCAAGGGAAATGGGAGTATCTTGTTCTGGGAGGCCGGTACACCTGGACTGCTGAGTGAGGCAACGAGGGCCTGTGCCAGGATGGTGATAGTGTCAGAGGAGAGAAGGGAGTGTATTTGAGAGATGGTATGAAGGTACAATCAACTCATTCATTATGGAGAAGTGAGAGATAGTGAGGAGCTGAGGAGGTCATTTAGGTTTCCAGCCTAGGTAATAGAGAAGTTAGCAAGGTGGAGGAAAGTTTGGGAGGAAGATGTCCATTTTGGACATGTTGTTTAAGATGTCTATGAGACATAGAGCAGTGTCATTTTCATGATAATCTAGGGAGAAGAAGCCTGATTGGCAGTGTCAGAGACTTCAGAGAGACCAAGAAGGCTGACGAGGGAGTAAAGGCTAATAGAGGTTAGGGTTAGGGACCCTAAATGTGCTCGATTCTAACCCTAACCCTAACCCTCGATTCATTAGTAACTTTGGAAAGACATTCCTCAGTTGAAGGGTGGGGTTCAGACACCAGACTGCAAAGAGTTAAGAAGAAAATGAGAGGAAAGAAAGGAGAGACAGATACAGGACAAAAGCTAGTGAGGAAAGAGAGATGAGGTGAGGGATTGGGAGGAATGAGGGAGACCCAGGTAGGTTTGTAGACAGTGAGGAAGGAACCATTGGAAAGGGAGAGACTGAGCATTAAAGAATGGGGGTGGTCGAGGGAACCAGTCTGCTGAAGAGGAGGATAGACCGGAACCACTTGAGCAGATGGAGAGGTTTGCCTTGACCACCTCTTTATGTGAGACAGGCAATGGAGGATGTAGTTGTGGAAGGCATCAGAGGAGGGGGGATGGGGAAGAAGAAGAGTCCCTGAGTGGCTTTGATTTTTTTCAGTAATCCATGAGGCCACGTTCTCAGCTGAGAGGAGGCAGAGTGGAAAGTCCTTGGAGGATTCATTCCTGGGTTTAGCACTTTATTAATTGTGTGGTAACCCACAAAGGATGATAATTAACTGAGCCTTTGTTTTTTCATCTGTAAAATGGGGGTAATAGTAGTACTTACCTTCCAGAGCTACAGGGAAGGGAATCCTTTCTAAACCTCGAAGCATGAACTGTTGTCTTCCCCCTTTGTTTAACACCCAGATTTCATCAGAGTATGGAGCTCCATGTGTAAACACACACTCTCCCCACTGATTCACGTTTAGACGCTCCCTCTTCCATCCCATTCCTGATGATTAATTTGATTCTACACACATATGTTAAGCAACTAGGGAGGCAGAATTATAAGTGGAAAGACTATTTATTGGCTTTTGAGTTAGAGGATTCAATTTCAAATTCCTTCTCTGACATTTACTACCTGTGTAGCAAGTAGGCAGGTCACTTCATTGGAGAACCTCTGTTTACACATCAGTAAAATCACGAGGTTGGACCAGACGACCTCTAAACGACCCGGCAACTTAATCCTACAGTCATACCTACTATAAATCCAGCACTTAAAGAGTTGCTAGGCCATTGAGAAGTCAAGTTGATTTGTCCACAAGGTTATACAATCAACAAGAGGTAAGAGAATTGGAGCTTAGGTTTTCCTGACTCCAAGGCCACTCACTATGGAGGATTTTTTTAGTTGATTACCATCCATTTATGCCTTAGGATTTACTATAAAGCAAAGAAGAAAAGAAGCCCCCACCCCCTATTTAGTGTAGCAGGTGCCTCTGCCTTCCCAACACAGGGGTTTTGGGTTGGATTTTTCCTCTGGTTGAAATCAGAAACGTTTCCTTTGGCTTTATTTTTGGAAAGTTGCTCAGCCTTTTCATTTCCTGATTTTTTTTTTGTATGTGGCCATGTGGCAGGTGGGTTTTCAAATACTAGGGGTGAACCAAGTGATAACAGAAGCTCAACATTCGTTTGTTAAGAGACTTCTGTTTTTCCTTCCTTGTTGTTTGTGGACAGGCTGGTGAAAACCATGGTTGCCGTGAATGGGATCTTCCTTTCACGAATATTTCGATTCAGCTAACATGAATGAAGCAACTTTTATGTAAAGTTCTTCACAACCTGGCCCCTCTAGTCTTACTTCAAGACTCAGCCCTAATTCCTTCTGGGGTACTTTCCTGATTTTTCCCACCTTCAGGTTAGGGTTAGGGTTAGAATCGGAGACCTGATAAAATCGGAGCGCATTTAGGGTTACTTATGTCCTTTTTTACATGTGTCCCATATGCCTGGTTGTGTACATTTTGTCTTCTCCCAACCCTTAGAATGTAAACTCCTTGAGGGCAGGAACTGGGTTTTATTTTTGTTTTATTTCTTTAACCCTGTCAGTTAGCACAGGGCTGGGGATGTAGTAAGAACAATGAAAAATGCTCTGATCACCACTGTGCTTTTGTACTATTTCCTCTCAATAGGAATCAATCTGAGCATTTATTATAGTATTGGCGCTATGTTTGCTGCTACAGCTACAGTGATCTCTTTAATCGTCAGAAGGATCAGGCTATCAATTAACAAGAATTTTAAAATAACTTAAAAATAATTTTACTATAATTTACAATAATTTCTGTCACCTGTGCAAATACATTTTGAATAAAAATAATTAAGGCAAATACTATGAAATAAACACTGTTATTCTATCTCTGATATGCTGCAAATGCACTGTATTAATTGATGCAACTTGGTCCTTCTGGATATCCTTGAATTCTTCTATTTGCCAAATCTCATCCTCATCTTGGACCTCTCAGAAGCCTTTGACCTCATGATCTCCCCCTTCTTGATACTTCTTTCTGTGTTTTTTTCCCAGCACTGCTCTCCCCAGAATCTCCTCCTCCGTGCCTTGCCTCTTTCTCCTGGTCTTCTTTACTGGATCTTTACCCAGGTTATGCCACATAGTCATGGATATCTCCTAAGGCTCTTTCCTGGGCCCTCTTCTCTCTTGGTGATCTCATCATCTTCCATGAATTCAGTGATCATCTCCGTGCAGAAGATTCTTATATCTGTTTGTCCTCCCCTAGCTTCTCTCCCGACCCCTGATCTTATATGTCCAACTACCTAGAGGACATCTTGAATTGGATATCCCACAGACATCTTAAACCGTTCTCATCCAAACCTTCCCCACTTTTGAACTTTCATATTTTTGTGAGGGCATCACCTTCTCAGGCACCTAGACTGGTGGCCTACTCCTCACTCTCTCTAACCCTCTCCTCCCAATATTCAATGTGTCAGTTATACCCTCAGAATATCCTTTGTGTATACAACCCCTTCTTTCTTCAGATACTACGCCAACCCTGGCACAGGCCCTCATTACCTTGGGCCTAGACAACTGCAATAGTTTTTTGTCCCTTTTCAAGCCTTCCCTCACTCCAGCTCATCCTCCACTCAGCTGCTAAAGTGATTGTCCTAAAGAGCAGGGCTGACCACAGTCACCCCTCCTACACTATAAACTTCAGTGGCTCCCTATTATCCCCAGGATCAAATATAACACCTCCTGTTTGTAGGGATGCTCTGCACCCAGCTCCAAGGACTCTGGACAATTGTTCTTTTTTCAGGGTGAGCCTTTCTACTTTGGAAAAGAGGCAAATGCTACAAATCAAGGTTTTATGGATTGTTTTGTTAATTGTCTAGACTTAAGAAAGTGATGAAGAGAATGTTAATAGCGAAGGTTAAATTTAAAAGTATGCCAGTACTTGTTAATCATTTCCCTTTGTCTGTTTGGCTTTGGAAGCCCTTTTCAATCTCTCCCCTTCCTATCTCTCTATTTCTCTTACATCTTCCTCTTCTTTCCCACGTGCCCCCCAACTCTACAGTCTAGAAGCCCTGACCTTCTTGCTATTCCATGGATATGGTGTTCCATCTCCTGACTCCATTTCTTTTGGATGGCCACTCCCCATGCTAGGAATGGAATGCTTCTTACCCTCTGCTCCAGGCTTTTCTGCCTTCCAAGTCTCAGCTCACATCCCCGTTTCTGCAAGAAGCCTTTTGTACCTCCCTTAATCCTTTTGCCTTCCTTTGGAGATTACTTCCCGTTTGCCATCTATCCATCCATCCATCCATCCATCTTTCTGTCTCTGCCTGTCTCTCCGTCTGACTTCCATCTAGCCACCTACCTATCCATCTATATCTACCTCTCTGTCTACACACAGATAGATAGTAGATGGACAGACAGATGGATAGATAGACAGATCTCGTAGGCACCATGTTGTCTGCATATTGTCACCCTAATTAAAATGTGAATCCTTGAGATCAGGGACTGTTTTCCCTTTTCTTTATACCCTCAGTGTTTAGTACCTTGCTTAGTATCAGAAGGTGCTTACAGAGTATTGACTTGATTTGAGTTCTGGGGATACAAAGACAAAACAAAAAACCAAACCCAAATCCCCAAACCAAATAGTCCCAGCCCTCAAGGAACTAACTTGGCCTAATGTTAGAACCTCTTGTTTCTTTCATTGCTCCTAGGTAGCCCCATCTATATGAAACCCTTCCTAGTTCCTTATACCCTCACTTATGGTCTTGTATTTATCTTCTATATTTGCCCACGTTGTCTCCCCAGGTAGAAGGTGAGCCTGTTGAGGTCAGGGACAGTTTGTTTCACTTCTTTCCCAGCATCCGTAGTGCCTGGAATGGAGAATAGCATTTTTTTGCTACTTATTTCTAATACTTGAAATTACTGGGGTTTTCCTAATTCAATTAAACAGTTTTTCTTCTTTTGAAAATGAGATCTAAGCAATTGATTAGCAGATGAACCTAAGAGGAGGTGCCTCTCGAATCCAGGGCTCAAATAAATCTCTTCAGATAAAGCCTGAGATCAGTGAGTGGAGATTGTGCCCAAAGACTTTAGAACATCCTGGATAACCATGTTATAGGACTTTAAGGTTTGCCAAGTGCTTTTCTCACAACACACCTCAGAAGTAGGTAGTTTAAATGTTATTATTTCCACTTTACAGATGAGGAGACTGAGGATCTCAGACAGAGGTGGGGAACTTGCCGCCTTGAGGCCACATGTGGCCTTCTAGGTCCTTGCGTGTAGCCCCAAGTTTTGTGTAACAATGCATTTTATTAAGGGGATTTGTTCTATGAATTTTGGATTCAGTCAAAGGGCCACATTTGAGGACCTAGAGGGCCAGATGACCTTAACGCTGTAGGTTTCCCATCCCTGGAAGAGGTTAAATGACTTACCCAAGGGGATATGTAGCAGTTATGATGACCACATTGGTGACCGTGCAATATGATAACAGATATGATAGCAAAAAAAAAAAAAGAAGAAGAAAGCAAAGAAAAGAAATACACAAAAGAAAAAGAATCCAGAAAGGGATAAGGAAACAGGAAATTTTTGTTACTGTCTTCTTAGAGTTAATGTACACATTATTTAAATGAATTGTGAACACCCTTCCCATGCTCTTCCTTTTGCACTCCATTTCTTTAGAGTGCTGCAGCGTGGATAGAGAATTAGTGAAGACTTCAGGGAGAAAGTGGCATTTGATAAGGATTTTAAAGGGGAGGTAGGAATTCTACCTGGAAAGAGGGAGGGCTTTAGAGGCCTAAGGAGAGGCCTGGAGTCAGGAATCTCAGGGCATGGTTTTAGAACCCCAAGGAGTCCCACTGGTCTGGAATAGGGGATACATGGAGAGGAGGGATAGGAAATGAAATGGGGAATGGTAGGTAGGTGGTGACAGAGCGTGGAGAGTCTTAAGTGCCAGGCAAAGAATTTGACCCAATCATCATAAATGATTACTGAGCTGAGAAATAACATGATCAGATCAGAACTTTAAGGTCTAAGAAGGGCAGTTGGGTAGTGCAGTGGTTAGAGCACTAGGCTTAGAATCAGGAAGACTCATCTTTATGAGTTCAAATCCAGCCTCAGATACTTAGCTTGGTTGCTTAACCCTGTTTGCCTCAGTTTCCTCCTCTGTAAAATGAGCTGGAGAAAGAAATGGAAAACCTCACCAGCATCTCTGCCAAGAAAACCCCAAATGGGGTCACCAAGAGTCAGATACAATTGAATGATAACTTAAAATTTAAGAACCACTTCACATATGTAACCTCATTTAGTTTTTAAAACAACCCATTGCCAGTGCAGTTATCTTTCCAATACATTTTTATTGACATTTCCCCCATATCACCTACATTTCCCCCTCCCAGAGAACCATCCCTAGTTATAAAGGTCTTTTTTTTTTTTAAAGAAAAATGAAGGAAAATAATAAAATCAGCCATCCTGATCAATACCTCTCCCTCCAAATCTGACTTTTTATGCAATGCTCCTCACCTGTGAACCCTCATATCTGCAAAGAAGCAGGGAGTGGTTTCCTCTTTGGGACCAAGCTATTGTCATCCCCATTTTACATATGGGAGAGCTGAGAGAGAGTTTTGGCTGCAATTACCTATTTAATAAGGATCTGAAAGAAGATTTAGTTGTAGTATCTTCCTGACTAAGGGCCGCTAGGTGGCGCTGTGGATACTGCTCCAGGCCCAGAGTCAGGAAGAGCTAAGTTCAAATCCAGCCTCTGACACTTCCTAACTGTGTGACCCTGGGCAAGTCACCTCACTCTGTTACCTCTGTTTCCTCTTCTGTAAAATGAGCTGGAGAAGGATATGGCAAACCACTCCAGTATCTTTGTCAAGAGAACCCCCAATGGGGTCACAGAGAGTAGGACACAACTACAAAATGACTGAATAGAATCTGCCAGACTCCAAGTCATGTATTCTTAACTGCTGCATTCAGCTGCCTCTCCTGAGACCATAGGAACATAGATAGAAGGAAACTTACAGAAATCCACCAGTCTTACTGTCCCATTTTACACATGAGAAAACTGAGGCCCAGAGAGGTCATGGGATCATCGTGTTGCAGTCTCGTGGTGTCTTATGACTGCACCATCTCAAAGACTCTGCTCCATGTGGAGTGGGGGTCATCTAGGGATGCCAAAAACTCTGGTTTCATGGTGTGTTGTGGTGGCACCGTCTCAAAGAATTCAGAGTCAGACCCCCTCTAATCCAAGTAGAGGCATTTATGGAGATTGACACCTCGGATGAAGCAGGCTATGTTCCAAGAAGAACCAGCAACTTCAGAGAAAGCAAAATGTATTTTTATAATGCAAAAATGCTGATGACACAACAGAAATTATGAATATTATGAAGACAGGAGGGATTTGTTAAGGTAATAAGGGAGGGGTCCCTTCTACAGTTCAGTGGTCAAACATCCTCATTGTACTGCTTTCCAGCTGGTTAGCTATTGTAGGCCTATCTGGTCAAGATGGATAGTTGGGGATTGGGGTCCTGTCTGGGCTAAAAAATGGCTGATGTGATTGTGGTTGAGTACAAGAACACAACTGTTCAAATATGTGAATTGGACCTGGAGCAGTGGCTAGGTAGGGGTTGTGGGGCCTATAAGGAAGTTAGAATATTGGGGCAGGGGCAGCTTTATTAGGATTCAATCAATTGACTTATGGATACAGAGGGAGATTTAAAGACCAGCTAGTCCTACCCTTTCATATTATAGAAGAAGAAACAGAGGCCAAGAGGTAAATTGACTTAACCAAGGTCATCCAGGTAGGAAAATCAAAATTGGGTGACTCCCAATTCAGTGATCTTTCCTGTGAAGAGTATTTTGCCAGAAGTGGAAGGTTAGGTAAGACAGAACTGGAAACAATTAGGATCCTATAGAAACAGTCCCAAGCAGGTAACATTAAGAGCCTTTGGGTTAATACAGACAGCAAGATGTGGGGGGAGGGAGAAGAGGTGGGCAGGAAACTCAGTGGCTAAGAGAGGCAGAAGGAAGAGTCTAGCCATGGGAAGACGAGAGGAGAGGTAGGAAACATGGATTGAGGAGAGAGTCAGCACCATTTTGTTTGGGGCATGGCTTGTGAACACTTAAAAGTGAAAATCTGGACTTTGAAAGAGAAGTCAGGGTTAGAAATACAGATCTGGGATTCCCCCATGGAGAGTTCACTTTTTCTAACCCTCTTTCAAGCTTTATTTAGAACTTAACTGTTGTGTTAGGCATTGTGGGAGAAAGTGCCTTCCCACCTACACTGCCTATGTCTTTATATGTTCCTGAGTTATTTACAAGTTTTCCCTCAACTACCGTATAAGTTCCTCCAGGGCAGGGCGTGTGTTTTGCCTTTCTTCTCCAGCACTGAACTCAGTGCCTGGCACTTAATAAAATGCTTGTTGGCATCTTGACTGATGGACTGACTGTGGAAGATCGTCCTTAATGTCATCTGGCTGAGGAAAGTAATCCTGGTGAAACAATTAGAAAACAATTGAATACAAAATGAAGTATCACAAACTAAAGTAACTCTCAATGCAGCTGGAATTCCCAGAGGAATGGCATGGGCTGGGATAATGAGAAAGGACTTCACAGTGGGGCGAGGCTTACTTTTGTCCTGGAATAAAAATAAAAGTTAGGAGAAGCAGGGTAGAGCGGAATAGGAGAGGTGAAGCCAGGCAAGATGCCTGAAATGGAAGTTCAGAGGGGAAAGGGGATCTTGGAGAACCTGCCATTTCTCTCTAACTGTCACTGTGGGCCCCCAGAGAGCTGCCCCAAACTTGAGCTTTGTAGGAGGTTCAGACCATGCAGAACCAGTGCTTGCAAGTCATAGAGCACATGCTCCTTGAGGACAGGGGCAGTGGTCTTATAGATGATACAGTGCTGACCCTGAATTGGGGCCAACTGACCCTGGGCAAATCTCTTACCTTCCTAGTGCTCTAAGTAGTTCTTTAAGACTAGGTTTCAGAGAAGGTGCCGACCTACACTGATAATGGAGTTTCCTTATCAGAGAGTTTCCTTAAATCAAGAAAAAGTCCAATGCCTAGTGCAGGGCCTAGGAAATAATGGACACTTAATAAATGCTTATATATCTATGTATTAATATACAGGTGGGAACCTATAGCCTCTAGGCCCTCAAGTGTGGCCCTTTGACTGAATCCAAACTTCACAGAAAAAATCCCCTTGATAAAAGGATTTGTTCTGTAAAACTTTGACTCGGTCAAAAGGCCGCATCCAAGGACCTGTGTGGCCTAGAGTCCACAGACTCCCCATTTCATGAGTTCCATTTTATGAGTCAATCGAAATGAATAAATGAAAAGACTTTGTTAAGGAATTATTATGTTCCAGGCATTGTGCTGAGTGCTGGGGATACCAGTACAAAAGGGGGGAAAGGACCTCAAGGAGCTTATATTCTAATGGGAATGAGAGAATAAGCATTTATGTAATGCCTACTGTGGGCCATATACCAGATATATACAAATATTATCTCATCTGATCCTCAAAAAAACCCTAGAAAGTAGGTTGTTGTTATCCCCATTTTATAGGAATGAGTAAACTGAGGCCAACCATGTTTAAATGATTTATCCATAGTCACAAAACTACTAAGGCTAGATTTGAACTCCTGTTCTAACTCCAAGCCCAGATCTCTATCCACTGCTTCATCAGCTGGCTGTAGAAACAACCTTAGGGCAGTGGTGGCCCCCAAAGGGAGGTCTGGTCTGAAAAGCCATAAAGATGGAGCACTAAGGCTCTTTTCCCCCAAGGCTATGTCAGTTGTCTTTTGATTAGAGTTTTCAGAATGAGAGGTGGAGAGGGGTGGGGAAGGGAGATCGTCAAGTCTGTAGGCTTAAAATTAGGCTGCATATTCCTGGGGAGAGTAGAGCTGAGTAAGTGGATTATCCTCTGACAAGCTTGGCCCTTGGTGGTCCCTTTTGTAAAACCATTTTATTTTATTTTTTTATATATCTATATGTATGTATCCATGTATATGTATATCCCTATATATGTATATATACATATACATATACATATATATATATATATATATATATATATATATATATATTCCAATTACATGGAAGAACAATTTAAACATTCATTTTTTCAAATTTTGAGTTCCAGATTCTCTCCCTCCTTCCCCTCCACTCTCATTGAGAAAACAAGCAAATTTGATATAGATTATACATGTGCAGTCATGTAAAACACATTTCCGTATTAGCTATGTTGCAGAAGAAAGTCAAACAACCCTCTCCTCTAAATAAATAAAGAAGGTTTTTTTTTTTAAAAAAAAGTCTGTGTTCAGACTCCATCCGTTCTGTAATGTAGGGAATTTTGTTTCCTTATTGCCTATCCTTTTTCCTTCAGTTTATTTTCTTCTCTTATTGCTATTTATAGTACAATATTGAATAATAGTGGTGATGCTGGACATCCTTGCTTCACCCCTGATCTTACTGGGAAGAGTTCTAGCTTATCCCTGTTACAGATAACGCTTACTGCTGTAACCTACACTAATTGTCATTTTAAGGAAAGCTCCATTTATTTCTATGCTTTCTGTTCTCTTTAATAGGAATGAGCATTGTATTTTGTCAAAGGCTTTTTCTATATCTGTTGAGATAATCACGATGTTTGTTGTTTTTGTTATTGATAGTTTTCTAATTTTGATCCAGCCCTCTATTCCTAGTATCAATCCCACCTGTTCATAGTATATATATAATCCTTGTGATATATTGCTGTCATTTCCTTGCCAGCGTTTTATTTGAAAATTTAGCATTGATATTCATTAAGGAAATTGGTTCATAGTTTTCTTTCTCTGTTTTTGCTCTTCCTGTTTTAGGTATTAGCACCACATTTGTGTCATAAAAGGAATCTGATAAGACTTCTCTATTTTTCCAAATTTTATATGTATTTTTATAGTATTTATATTTTATATAATTTTATATAGTATTGGAATCAATTATTCTTTAGATGTTTAGTAGAATTCACTTGTGAATCCATCTGGTTCTAGGGATTTTTTTCTTAGGGAACTCATTTATGGCTTGTTCAATTTCTTTTTCTAAGATAGAGTTATTTAAGTATTCTATTTCCTCTTCTAATCTGGGCAATTTATATTTTTGTCACTATTCGTCCATTTCACTTAGATTGTTAGATTTATTGGTGTATAATTGAGCAAAATAGCTTCTAATAATTGCTTTAATTTCCTCTTCACTGGTGGTAAATTCACCCTTTTCATTTTTCTTACTGATAATTTGGTTTTCTTCTTTCTTTTTAAAAATCAAATTAGTCAATGGTTTATCTATTTTACTGGCAGAGGACACATTTTTAAAAAACATTTAATTAAATAGCATAGCAAATACAGTGATAGGAAATGATCCACCCATGTCCAAATGGGCTCCCTCCTCGCTGGTTACCATACTACCCAATGGAAGGGGCACACATGTAGAGAACATGTGTAAATAGAGAACATTTCTATAGACATACATACAGGTAATATGTGTAAAGGAGCGCACACCATCAATCCATGGGGCCAGGGCATATCCAGAGAGGACATATATATAGGAAAATAGTTTTTGTATAATGGGGAAAAAAAAGCATAAATTTTTTTTCGGTACCTGAGTTTGAATTCTACCTCTGCAGTTGTCTTAGGTGGTCTTAGACAAATTCCTTAATCTCTCTGGGCCGCCGTTTCCTCATCTGGAAAAGGAATGAATTAGATTAGATGACCTCCAAGGTCCTTTCCAGCTTTATGTCTATGATCCTATGATACTGTGACCTGAGTGACCAGGGTATCCTCATTCTGAATGCTCCAGACTCATCCATATCCTCTGGTGGAGCTGTTATCTGCCTCCTTCCCATTCTTAACTGGAAAGTTGGGCATTATGACTGATCTGACTCACTATCTCTGTGGCCTCTGCTACCATCTGCTGGAGTTTTGAGTCAATAAACATTTATCAGGTGCCTACTCTATGCCAGGCACTATGGGAAGAGTCTCTGCCCTTGAGGAATTTACAATCTGTTTGTTATTATCATTCTAGTGTACTTTCTCTGCCTTTCCTTACCCACAAATTGGGATTTTAGTAGTAAAACATTCACTCAGTAGGGTTGTTGGTAGTGTTCAGTCATGTCCACCTCTCCATGACCCCATTTAGGGTTTTCTTGGCAGAGATGCTAGACTGGTTTGCCATTTCCTTCTCTAACTCATTTTATAGATGAAGAAACTAAGGCAAACACAGTGAAGTGACTGGCCCAAGTTCACATAACTAGTAAGTGTCTGAGGTCACATTTGAACTCGGGTCCTCCTGCCTTCAAGGCCTGTGCTCTATCCACTGCATCATGCTACTAGGAAAGGAGACAAAGGTGATTCAGGAACAAACTGAACAATCAGAAGATTACAACCCTGTACTTAAAATCTCAAGCTACTGAGCAGTATAGCAGCATAAATCTAGTCAAGTCAATAAGCAAACACTTATTAAGTGCCTACTGTGTGCCAGGGACATATTAGAGGCTGTTGGTGACTTGGCACAGCCATTCAGAAGACCTCACCATTTATTGGTCTTCTGTGATTTGCTTTTTTATAGACCATCTCAGTTTCTTAGCCCACCTTCACTCATGAGTTCCTATCTCCAACTCCTGGAATTGTTCTCTTTTTTCCTTTTTCTTGTTTTATCTTATATTTTTTATCTTATACCCCCCCACTCCCACCCCAAGGCAGCTAGGTAGGGCAATGGATAGAGTTCTAGGTTCAAATTCAGCCTCAGACACCTATTAGCTGTGTGATTCTGGGTAAGTCATTTAACTTGTCTGCCTCAGTTACCTCAACTGTAAAATTGGAATGCTAACAGCACCTGATCCACAGAGTTCTGGTGGGGATCAAATAAGCTATTATCTGTAAAGCACTTAGCCCAGTGTCTCTTCATCCCTCAGGCTTGCAACCTGGGCATGACTCTGGACTCTTCACTATCTCTCACCCTCCATATCCAATCTGTTGCCAAGGCCTATCAATTTACCTTCATCTCTTCATAATCGGCCAAGCTCCCTTCTCTCCTCTGAGGCTGCCCCGACCTTGGTCTGGTCCAGGCCCTCATCCCCTCACACCTGAACCAGGAGCTGCTGGTGGGTCTATTTGCCTCAAGCTCTCCCCACTCAAATTCACCCTCTAGTCGGCCACCAAGTTAATTTTCTGAAAGCTCAGGTCTGGCCATGTCACCCTTCCCTCCAGCAGCTCATTATACCCTCCAGGATCAAATATATAATCCTTTGATGGCCAGAGCCCTTCATAACATATCTTTCATGCAGCCTTTCCATTCTTCTGACATGTACTCTTTGATCCAGTGACACCAGCCTCCTGGCTGTTTCATGAACAAAATACTCCATCTCTCTGCTCCAGGCATTTTCTCTGGCTTTCCCCCATGGCCAGAATGCTCTCCCTCCTCATCTCTACCTCCTTGCTTCTCTGGCTTCCTTTAAGACCCAACTGAAATCCCATTTTCCTCAGGAAGCCTTTTCTAATCCTTCTTAAATCTAGTGCCTTCCCTCTCTTGAATCCAGGACTTCTACACTCCTGCAGCCATTTGGAATGACACCCACCATGCTGTCTGGAGAAGGAAATGGCAAGTCACCCCACTGTCTTTGCCAAGAAAACCCCAAATGGTGTCATAAAAGTCTAATGGGACCGAAAACCAACAATAATTATTTCCTATTTTTCTTGTATATAGTTTGTTTAAACATATTTGTTTACTTCTTGTCTCCTCCGTTAAATTGTGAGATTCCTGAGGGTAAGGATTGTATTTTTCTTTTTTCTGTGTCCTTGGGTACTTATCCTAGTGCCTGGCACATAGTAGCCACTTAGTACATGTTGATTTACTGGCATGTAGTAGGCACCATAGAAATGCTTATTGCCTCCTCCTTTTTCCCCTTATGCCTTGCTGGCTTGTGGTTCCATAACTGAAGGAGCCTAATGATCAGAGTGATCTTTACTAAACAATTCCATATTACTGAACACTCTGAAATTCTTTGCTTGGGTTGGGGTTACTTTGTCATGCTGATGTCTGTTGGTCTCCGAGCTGAGACTATGGTTGCACTTCAGAACAGGGTATAAAAATCTTGAGAAAAAGCCTGCTGTTCTTTTCACTGTACCCCTTTGCTGCACAATATGTAACAAGGGACGGGGAAGCATCTGATAAGGGGGTTCTGTTTTGTTCCCTCAGTGAACCTTCCTAACATCCCCATGAACTGTTCATGGAAAGAGTCAATATTTGGAGTCAAATGATTTGGTTTATAATTCCATTTACTGTCTCTGTGACCTTGGGAAATCACTTCACAAAAAGGGCCTCAGTTTTCTCATCTATAAAATGCAACGTTTGAATTTGTTTCCTTCTAGCTCAGACTCTATAATTTTATGATGATTGTCTGTGAAAATATGTGCTGCAGTTAGGCTTTAACAAAGGATCACTGAATGGGTTTTGCCTCAGTCAAACTGAGACCTGAAGGACCTTAGCTTGAAGAGGCCAAGGTCTCCCAGTGCATCCTTTCTTTTCCTGCACAGTAAGTTCTAGGAGGCAGGGGATTATAGGTGTTATTATTTCCATTTAATAGATAAAGAAACCGAGGCTCTTAGTGGTTGGTTAATTTCCCCAAGATCACACAGCTCAAAAATGTCAAAGGAACAAAGTAATTAATATTTATATAGTATTTATCATGGGCCGCTCGGTGGCCCCATGGCATACAAAGCACTGACCCTGGAGTCAGGAAGACTCATCTCCCAGAGTTCAGATCCAGCCTCAGAAACTTACTAGTTGTGTGACCCTGGACAAGTCAGCTTACCCTATTTGCCTCAGTTTCCTCATCTGTAGAGTGAGATGGAAACCACGAAATCCCCACATGGGATCCCGAAGGGTCAGACATACCTGAACAACAACGTTCCAGGCACTGTGCTAAATGCTTTTCAGTTAATATCTGTTTGGTCCTTGCAACTCTGGGAGATAGACGCTATTATCTCCATTTTATAGATAAGGAAACTGAGGCAAACAGAGGTTAAGTGACCAGCCAGTAAAATGTCTGAAGCTGAATTTGAACCCAGGTCCTTCCAACTCCATGTTTGGCACTCTATCCACTATACCACCTAGCCACCAGGTCTTCCTGACTCCTTGAATCTTACTGCTTCTTGATAGGGGGGACATACATGCTCATTTGCTAGAAATTTACTATAGAAGAATTAATCTAAAATTAGAAACCACTTGGATAGTGTGACATAATGGATACAGATGTGTCCAGAAAGATGTGGGTTCCCTATTGGCTACGTGACCCTGGGCAATTTACTTAATCCCTTAGTTATTTACTAGTTGTCTCTCGGTGCCATAGGCAAATCTCCTACATCTTAAATTGCAGAGTTGGTACCAATCTACTTTGTTAGAGTTTCCCCTCCAGGAACTTCTGTCAATGAAATTATAGGGCTAGGCTGATCTTAAAGTGAGAATTAAGAAAAGGTATCAAAAAGATATTAATTCCTTCATGATCTCAAAGGTGATAATATTGCAATTTCCATCATATATACCCATAAATGAGTGTGTTTGTGTATATCTCCCCTCTCCCCTTAGCTAACAAAGTCTTTTATTTGTATCCCAACCCCCAGCACCTAGTACTAGATTCTGTACACAGTAGGCAAATAATAAATATATATTGAATATTATTTATTGTAAAATCTATATGAAAAGTGAATTCCCAATGTATCACCTAAAAATTCCCCTAAATTTCAGTGATGAGACACATAGCTCAGATCATTAATAGAATTAACGATTCTCTTTACTGGGCATTGTTATCTACAGTGTTGATTACTTTAGTGAAATGTAAATCCTTAAATAGTGCTGATGTTGCTGTCAAAGTTACCTTTTATGTATCTATGATGTGGAAGTGACCTTGGGCTCTCAGTAGCTATTTTACCAGATTGCAAGCTCTAGCAGGTCCTGCCAGTCAGGAAAGGCATTGAGCGTTGGGTCAGACCGCAGTCGAAGAGCCTTTTGTTCATGGATCAGACTAGGTAAGTTCCTATCAACAGAAGCCTGGCCGCCTGGCGATTATGTGTGTTATTATGTGTGTTATTCACCACAGAAATTCATAAATGCTATCTAATTAGGCAGAGAATTATGGAATGAATCAACCACCTACACTCAAACCAAGTAACATTTTTAGGCACCTTCTACAAGCAAAACATCATGGCAAAAAAATAAATTGCATAATAAAATGAAGTTTTTAATCATCTCGCAAGTTTGTCACATATTTTGGTTTGAAAAAAGCAAGGGATGTTGGGGACTTGTTTAACTTATGACTAGGTTTCAGAATTCCCTTATTGGTTTACATGCTTGTCTTCTAGAATGATATATGGTAAAGGCAATTAGGTGGCTCAATGGGTTTAAAATCAGGAAGACTCATCTTCATGAGTTCAAATCTAGTTTCAGACACTTACTAACTGTGTAATCCTGAGCAAGTCACTTAACCCCGTTTGCCTCAGTTTCCTCATCTGTAAAATGAGCTGGAGAAGGAAATGGCAAACCTCTCTAGCATCTTTGCCCAGAAAACACCAGATGGGGTCATGACAAGTCAGACATGACTAGAATGACTGAACAACAAATACAATAGACTTTTGCATGAAAATCCCAGGAAAGGGGCAAAATAACCCTGAATACTTCAATATCCCTTAAATTAGCTGTATTGTGGTAGCTAGATGGCACAGTGGATAGAGCACCAACCCTAGAATCAGGAGGATCTGAGTTCAAATACAGCCTCAGACACTTTCAGGCTGTGTGACCTTGAGCAAGTCACTTAACAAGCATTGCCTTCAAAGAACAAAAATCAGCCATATCAAACATGGCTTCATGGATGGAATCATCTGATTTAATACTGATCATTTAGTCCCACTATCTCCTTACAACAGATAATTTGCATGATTTAATTAATAAGCCTAGAGCAATGAAGTGAAGAAAAGCAGTTGTAGAGACTGAACTTCCTGAGAAAGTGAGAGCCTATGATGTTGGCTACAAACCCTCTTCGTTGTCCAGCACTTGGGGTAGCCCAACACCATCTAAATAAATCAGCCTTAGTGCATGTGATCCGTTCCTGGTGAAGTAGGATCTAGCTAAATTCCACGGATTAAGGGAGTTTGTGCTCATTCCCTCACCATTGGGGAATCCCTTGGTGAACATGCAGAGCCTTGTGGATTGACTGGCCCAGGGAGAGGTGCAGAGTTCCTGGACTCCTGGTCCTGAGAATGTTGTTCCAGGTGGTGAGAAAGGTGCAGCTGCACATCAGGTGGCAAGGTGCCCCAGTCTGCCTGAGTTTCCTGGTTATTGGATAAGTGAGTGGGATTGGAAAGCATGGTCTTTGGACAGCTTGTTCTCCCTGTTTGTAAAGACTCAGAAGTCTCCACTTATCTAAGACTTCCCCAAGTTCCCCCTCTTCCTGAAGACTTCTCCCACCCACCTAGCCCCCTGAGTGCTCCTTCTTTTGAACTGCTGGGTCATTTTTAGTCTCTTCACTGGGCACTTGACACAGGCTCCTTGGATGGTGGTTCATTTTTATAATACTAGTAATACTTGTAACCCTTGTTGGAGACATTCTTCCAAGATGTGAAGAGCTCAGGTCAGAGCTATAACTAGGAATATTTTAGGGACTAAACTGGTAAAATGGGGAGGTAGTAAGCTGGTAGAAGATCATTAGAGCTGAGAGGACATCTAGTCTAATCCCCTTGTTTTACGGGCAATCAAGCTAAGATCTGGATAGGTCAGTGACTGATACAATGATAATTTTGTTGTCATTCAGTCATTCTAGTTATGTCTGACTTTTGGGATTCTCTTGGCAAAGATACTGCAGTGATTTGCCATATTCTTCTCCAGCTCATTTTAGAGATGAGGAAACTGAAGCAAACTGGGTGAAATGACTTGTCCAGGATCACGCAGCTAGAATGTGTGAGGCTGGATTTGAACTCATGAAGATGAATCTTCCTGACTCCACCATCATTCTATGCACTGCACCATTCAGCTTAATAATAGTAATCCTAGTAATCCTAGCAGGAGCAGCCAGCATTACTCCAGCTCCATCACTCTATCCACTGCATCACCTAGCTGAATAGTGATGATGATGATGGTAGTATTTATATAGAACCTTAAGGTTTGCCAGGAGTTTTTACAAATATCTCATTTTAGCCTCATAACAACCTTAGGATACAAGTGTTCTCTAATCTCTGTTTTACAGTTGAGGAAACTGAGGCAATCAAAACATAAATGATTTACCCAGATTCTTCCCCACAACAGGTCCAGTGCTCTATATACCACACCAGCTCGCTGCCTTAAAGCGCTGTATAAATGCTAGCCCAAGAACATGTCGATAGATAGCAAATGCCAGAGGCAGGATCTGAACCCAGGTCATGGGGTCACAGGTTTAAAGCCGGAATAAATCCCAGCAGGCATCTCATCCAACTCTCTCATAATACAGATGAGAAAACTGAGACAGAGAGAGGGTAAGCCCCTTATCTGAGGTCAGACAGGCAGAAAGAGTAGGGAGGTCAATCCAGAACTTCTAACTCCAAATCAAGCCCTTCAAGGTGAGTTAGGAGGTCACCAAGGGTTGTAAATCTGACATCCCCCATGTTTACATCCCTTGGCAAAGCCTCATTTACCCTGTGCTAATTGTAGCTCCGGCCCAGATATCCTTTGAGACTATCCTTATAGCCTTAGAGAGTTGCTCAGGACACTAACAGCAATGACCTGCCCAGGGTCACAGAGCGGGTCTTTGTCAGAGGCAGACTTGAACCCAGGTTCTCCAGGGATTGAGCTCAGCTTTGTGTCCACTAAGCCATGGTAACCATTCTGGTCCAAGTATCCTTTAAGTGAGGTCTTTCCCACTTATTTGGTTCATATTCTTCACTCAGGAAACCTAGGAAAACAGAGGTGTGCTATCCCCTCATACACTGGGACCCACACCCTACTTGCAGACACATAATTTGCAAAAATCCAGAGCTCTAAAAGTTTTATCAAAGAGAGGTTAACTAAAGAGAAATGAAAGGAGGACTCATGTTCAAAATCCTGTGCAGTTCAGAATTCATTTTGGGCCAATGTCTGTCAGCCTCAAAGATATATGGGGATCCATAAAATCACTTGTAGATGAGAGCAGAAAGACAGGTCTGGGCTAGGGGAGAGCTCTGCCCTCCAGGCTCGGTGTGGCCGCTGCTCCCTGCCCACCAAAGGGAGAGGGGATATCAGTGAGTGTCCCTTTCTTTCTTACTCCTCTCCTCCTTCCTTTGTAAATCTATGCACCCCCCCTAATTCATAATCCACTAGTTTCTCAATAATGGGTCTCTACAAAGTCCCCCCCACCCCAATGCAAACAGAAGGTGGATATCCTAGCCTATCCTTTCATATTCTCCTCCAGTTACTCCTGTTTTGTTTTTTTTTTTTTACTGCAGGTATTTCTTCTCTGACGTTGTTCAGTTTTCTAGAGCACTGAGAAAAGTTAATTGACTTACTCATGGTGATGCAGCCAGTCTATGTCAGAGGCAGGACTTGAACCCAGGTCATCCTGAGATGGAGACTGGCTCTTTAGCCACTAAGCCATCCTACCTTTTAGCATTCAGTAAACATTTGTGAAAGATAAAAATGTTTTCACTCTGTCCTCTTCTCTGTAACTCAGTTTCCTCATTTATAAAATGATAAATAAAATGGGAATGATGATACCTGTCATAACCACTTCATAGACTATTGGGAAGCTCAAATGACATAGTGAATACAATGTTCAGTTGTTTCAATTGTCCCTGACTTTCCATGACCCCATTTGGGGTTTCCTTGGCAGAGATACTGGAGTGGTTTGCCATTTCATTCTCTAGTTCATTTTACAGATGAGGGAACTGAGGCAAATAGGGTTGAGTGATTTGTCCAGGGAGAGACAGAGGAGAGACACAAAGAGAGAAAGGGAGAGACAGAAGGGGAGAGGCAGAAGGAGAGAGACACAGACAGAGAGGGAGAGGGGGAGAGAGAGAAGAGGAGGGGAGAGAAGGGGAGGGGAGAGGAGAGGAAGGGAGAGAAAGAGAGAGACAAAGAAAGAGAGGAAGACAGAGAGGGAAAGGGAGAAACAGAGAAAAAGAAAGGGAGAAAGACAAAAGGGAGAGAGGAGAGGAGAAAAGGGGAGGGGAGAGCAGAGGAAAAGAGAGACAGAAAGAGAGGAAGAGAGAGACGGGGAGACAGTGAGAGAGAAAGAGAGAGAGAGAGAGAGAGAGAGAGAGAGAGAGAGAGAGAGAGAGAGAGAGAGAGAACAGAGTACTTTATTCTTTCTCTGATTATCTTCCATCTCCCTGGTCACGCTTGGCCAGCTGGGCAGGGCTGGTGGGGGTGGAAGCCATACACTCCTCCCAGAGGAAGGAAAGATCTGCAGCCTCCCAAGGGGTAGAAAAAGACCTTAGAGACCATCTAATTAAACTTCTTCTCCTCCCCCATTTTATAGATGAGGAAATGAAAGTCTAGAGAGGTTAATAAATACTTTTAAAAATTTATTGAATTATTGGATCAGCTTCCTTTGTTACCACTGGAGAAAAACCATCATTCAGAAGAAAGGACTTTTAAATTTTCCCTAGCACTCAAGTATCCCTCTTGATTCATTTATAAGAAGAAACCACATTGTTTCTGGGAATTGCAATTCACTAAGCACTTACTGGAGAAGAAGATGAAAGTAGGACAAGAAAAAAAGTGGACGCCAAGAGGAGAATGAGTCAATGCTCCATGGGGCCGAGTACTGGCATTACCTCCTCCCCTGATTATTCCTGCATTAACGTTAGTCCTACGAAGCTGATGTCCATGAGGCTCCTATCTAGGCCCCTGGTGTTGCTGAGATGCTTTTCCACCAGACATCCCCCAGGCCTCTGTTTCTCTCCTTCCTCATTTCTGCCTTTCCAGCTTCTTCCAGTTTTCAGGTAAATTCCCACAGGATTTGATTTGATTTGAATTTTTTTTTCGATTTAAGAGGCCATCCTTTGAATAACTACTTAAAGAAGCTTATTCATTGAATGGGTGTATCTCACTCAAAGTGAGAATTCTCCAAAGGGCCAGGGTCTCTCATTGCATCCTGGGCCATCTCCAGTCTTCCTGTTGAATATCTGGCCACTGGACCCAGATGGCTCAGGAGGAGAAAGTGAGGTTGGTGACCTTTCACAGCCCTTCCTCACTCAAATCAAAGTCAACTGCAAGTCATGTCATCATCTTGACGTCAGCAACAAAATCCTACCTTCTACAAGAACCTTTCCCTGATCCCTCTTAATTCTAGTTCCTTTCTTATGTTGATTATCTCCAGTTTGTTCTGTATATTATCTTTATGATGATGATAGCTAACACATAGCACTTAATATATTTATACTATATATTTATATAGCACTATATAATACTACATATAGTGCATACTATATCAGGTGCTTTATTTGGTCCTCACAGTAACCCCTGGAGCAGGTACTGTTATGTCCAGTTTACAGATGAGGAAACTGAGGTAAACAGATTTTTTTTTTGTTTTTTTTTAAAGTGACTTGCCCAGATTCATACAGTTCATATGTATCTGAGGCCTTATTTGAACTCAGGAAGATGAGTCTCCTTGACTTCAGGCTTGGTACTCTATCCGTTGCACCATACTGCCCTATATTGGCTAACCTACTACCTAATAAAGGAAAAAATTCATAGACTTCTCAGGAGGAGAGAAGGAACCAGGGTAGAGTGCCACACTGGGGACCAGCCTTCTGGGCTTCTGGGAGGTGATGATTGAGAGCAGGAAGAGGAGGCATTGAGAACTAGGTCTTCATCACACGCACAAATAGAAACCCTAAGGTGCTCACAATACAGCCACCATCACCATTACTCCCAAGACATCTCCAGCTTCACATGTCACCAAGGCAACGTGCTGAGACTGACTGCCCGGCAACCTGTATCCCTCCCATCCCTCCCCTCTGGCTACCCCTTGCCCTGCTGAGATATCGCCTTCATGGTTGCTTTGGTTTCCTTTGTCACTCCAGCTGTTCCCAGTCTACACACCTGGTTCTACTGATCAAGGCTGTCCTGGGTGCTGTCTTAGTCAGATTGTACCAATATAAAATGGTCAGGATTCCAGAGTTGGCAGGAATGAGCTACTGTTGTAGAAGGAGCCTTGCACTCTGAAGTCAGCCCACCTATTACACTTAGACCTTAACCTTGAGCTAGTCACTTTATCTTCTGAGCCTCAGTTTTCTGTTCTCTAAGATGGTTGATTGTCCCTTAGATTGTTCTAGTGCTAGGTCAACGAGTCTCTGAAAGGACATTGAGTTCAAACCTTCCCTCATGAAGAATCCATCTACATATAGCACTTACTACCTCCATGACACATTATCCTTGCTTAGTAAAGTTACTGACTGACCAAAACCCACCCCCCTCACAAAGCCCTGGCATGTTCCTCTTCATTCATTTCAGTCCTCCAAGCACTAAGTGTCTCTGAGAATGCAAGGACAAAACATGAAATCATTGCTGCCCTCAAGGACCACCAGGGATGGTGATATCTTGACTTGCAAGTGAATTGGATTTAAGTGAGGCAGGGCTGTGCAAAGTCATCAGCGTCACTCTCTCCTCCAGAGTCATCAGAGTCCAATGGCAAGACAGAGGTCAGAACCACTGGTGATGGTCCTGATCAAGAACTTTACATTCTAGGGTGCCATGCATCATGGAAACAGATAAGAAAATCCTACTTAATTGGAAAAGCACTATTACTATTACTCATTAAACATCCCTTAATAAATTAACAAGCAGATTCTACCAGGGCTTCAAGTTCCAACCCTGGCTGTTTGACCCTGGACAAGTTATACTTAGCCTCTCAGGATCTAGGCAACTCTAAGACTATAAACTGAAGGGAAAATTCCAGTTGGCATTGATACTAGGAGTACCCTACACCAAGGGGACCATAGGTTCAGGCCAAAAAAAAAAAAAAAAGGAAAGAAGGGCAGTGAATACTGTTAAATGATAGTTATTATTTAGTTGTTTCAGACTTCTTGTCACCCCATTTGGGACTTTCTTGGTAAAGATACTGGAGTAGTTTTCCATTTCCTTCTCCAGATCATTTTACAGATGAGGAAACTGAGGCAAGCAGAATTAAGTGACTTGCCAAGGATCACACAGCAAGTAAGTGTCTGAGGCCAGATTTGAACTCAGGGAAGATGAGTCTTCCTCAGTGCAGGCTTGGCAGTCTATCCACTATACCACTTTACTGCCCCTGTTAAGTGATAAGGGAGCTAGATCAATAAAACATAGTTCCTGTACTCATGAAATCTGTAATCTAATAAATCTGGAAATACCAGATGGGAGACAATGAGATGGAAGATGGGGAAAGCGTGATTTACTGAATCTCACATGCCCCTAGGGATGATTCTGTCTATAATTTTTATTTTGTTTATATATTTCACAACACAAAAGTTTGAGCATTTCAGGCAATATTATAAATAAGCAGCAACTTCTCTCATAACTTAAAGAAGAGATGATTCTAACCAACGTACCATGAAGGAGTTAGGATTTCCTTAACATAAAGATCTCCAGATATGATAGCTCTTTCCAGTCACACAGATTGACAGGCAGCCTAGGAAACCATCTAAATATTAAGAAATGTCCTGATATAGGTAGCAGATAAGTATCCCCATATAGTGGAAAGAACCAGAGACTTGTGTTTGAATCCATTAGAATATAAGGTTTTTGAGGGTAGGGATTATCTTTTGCTTTTTTTTGTATCAAAGTAGATGTTTAATAAATATTTATTGAGTTGAATTACAGTGCTGATACTGATTAGCTGTGTGACCTTGAAAAGTCACCTAAACTTTCTAGGCCAGAAGTGGGGAACCTGTGGCCTCGAAGATGCGTGACCCTCTAGTGTTCTGTGAAGTTTGGATTCAGTCTAAGGGCCACCTTTGAGGCTACATGCGGCCTCAAGGTCACAGTTTTCGTCATCTATAAGATGAGATGATTTGACTAGATGGGCCAAAGGTGCCTTCTAGATTTTAGTCTACAACACTAGGACTTGCTCAAGGTTACACAGCTATTAAGTGTCAAAGGCAGGATTTGAACCTGTCTTCCTGACTTGTGCCTAGCATTCTCCTGACTACACCACACTGCCTCTATGATTGTATGTAATATAAAAAAATCCCAAACTTTTGTGTGTTGGTTGTTTTCAAATTTTTTGTGGAATTGTTTTAATTATTTCAAAAGCTGAAACAAGAGAATTCTACCTGCTATTTTAATTGAAATTACTAATTAAAGATATTTAAAATGGCTTTTTTAGAAAGTGACTAGATTGTTTCTGAATTATTTCTTAATTAGTTGGAGGTTTGAAATGGTAGCGTAGAGTAATTATCTCTCCCCTTCTTCCCCCAACTACTGGCTCCTGAGTTGTTCTGATTATTGGGTTAGGGTGTTATTTTAAGAACCTCAACATTATTCCCATTTAGACATAAAATTACCTAGACTCATTCAGTGTTGAGCAACTTCAAACTAAGTCATAGCCCGTGATGTTAATTCCACTTTAACGATCCAAAGTAGACACCCGATAGGAAGATGGAGATCTCATGGAACCATGAATAATCAATTTGATCCAGAGTTGGATATCTTTCAGCAGCTCCTGTGAATTGCTTGGAAAAGGGAGAGTATGTCCAGCGATTCAGGACATGAAACCAGCATTCACACGATAACTCTTCTAGCTCAACTTTCTGTGTAATTGTAGGATAGACTGGCAATAAGCATTTATTAAATGCTTACTGCGGACCATAGGGCTAAAAGGGATTGTAAAAGCCATTGGATGGATATAAGCACTTCGAGTTCTAGAGCAGAGAAGTAAGATGACTGATACAGGGTCACACAGGTGGTAAGTGCATTTGGTTCTTTTTCTGCCTTTGTTTTCTCCTCTATCTTACCAGGATGATACAACTGAGTAAGATTCACAAGGGTATCTCAGAGATGAATCAGTTGATAGGAAAAAGCCTTTTGCCAATAGATGACAGGGATATATCCTTGGGGTAGGGGAGTGTTTGAGAGTAATTATTATTTTTACAAGACCGAGAAGCTTGGATAAAAGGTGATTCATGAGTTCAAAGTGATGCTTATCAACATGAAGTTGACTGTTTTACCATCTGGTGGGCAAGGAAATGTTGTTTCTTTGGAGAAGAGATAATGAGTAGGGTGTAGCTCATAGTCCTTGAAATGGAGCTGGAATATTAGCCATGGGTATGGGGACTGAGGAATGCTTCTGGTAGTTCTACCCACCCCTGGGTCAGAGAAATCTTAGATCAAGATGTCTGCTATGTCAGACCAATGTCAAATTAGCATGTCCTTTCTGTGGTCTTCTTTTGGGACCATAGGACTCAGCAGGCAAATAAGGCCATAGAGTTTGCCTAAGGAACTGTAGCAGACATTTCCCAGCTGCTTGGATCTGCTGCACCCCCGAATGGAATCCCTTGGTGTTTGTTTTATGTGACTGTTGATCCTTGGAGAGAGCCAGACAATGTCTTATCTAGCCTGCCTTCAGATATCTGGGTGTGCATCCATGACTGTGCATGGAGCACATCAAAGGAAACATCTGAGATGATCACATGTGGAAGTAGTTCATGTTGGAGGGCCTTTGAGAAGACAGATCCTCAAATATATTGGTGGAGATATGGAGCAGTTCTGGAAAATTTCTTTAGATTATAAACTCCTTGAGAAGAGGGACTGCCTTTATTATTTGTATCATCAGTGCTGAACATGGTAGGAGTTTAACAAATGTTTATTGAATTGGATTGGAAAACAGTCAAAGGGAGAATCTGAATTTATTTTTATTGTTTTGAGACTGTGTCTTGCTATTTCAACCAGGCTCAATGTACAGTGACCACACTTAGACCAATCCCACTACTTTGACTTGCTCTGTTTAATTTACACATTTGTATAACATTTAGGATTTAGGAAGTACTTACCTCACACTAACCCAGTGAACATAGTTGGTGCAAAGGAGAGGGAAGGCTGCTCAAGGCGGGGTGAACCTGCCTAGGTCAGAAACAGATTAAAGTAATGAGATTAACCTTTGTGTGATCACTGCCCTTTCAGCTTGGCTGAGATGGGGAGACCCAGTCTCAAAAACAAAACAAACAGACCTAAAATTCTCTCTAGATGGGGTCCCTGAAAATGAATTAGCAACAAGAACAATTGTAAAATGAAAACATTGAGTGAGATGACCTCAGTGATTCTTCACCTCTGCACTGGAGCATCCCATGATGCCTGCGTCTTTGATGGCCTTCCTGATCAACTCTCTACAATGGTAATTGTCATTATTGAATTATTTCCCAGCTTCCTAATGGAAATAAAGTGGATACCCCCCCATTTATTGGCCTCCCTGGTGCTGAGGAAAGATGAGAGGGAAACGTAGCCTCATTAATAATATTTCGCTAAGATTTTTTTAAAAAGGAGCCAAGGGGAATTCTTCCCTTTAGGGCATTTTAAGACAAAGCAAAATCCTCTGCCTTCTATGAAGCAGAGCAAGCTGGGCAGGACTGGGCCAGTTGAGAAAGCATCCTCAGTAATTATAGACCCTTCAAATGGAAGCATTTAGCCTGGGAGAAAAATGGAAGAGAATGATGCCAGTGACAATAAATCAAAATGGTGCCTGGAGGTTGAGAGAGGGAGGGCTTTTACTTAAAAGGGCAAAAGAGAAAGCATCACTCAAGTGCCTCTCCCCCCCTTATTGTCAAGTGTAAAGCAGCATAACCAAAGTTAAGAGAATCTATGATATGATGACGAAAGATAGTACAGTGGTGGTAGAGGAGGAAAGTGAAGGGGAGTTGAGTGGGAGGATGGAGAGAGGAGAGGGGCAGGAAAAGAGAAGGGAAAGGGAGGATGAGGGAGGGAAGGGAATGAAAAATTCAAAAGCTACCTTGTTTACTAAGCTGTTCTAACTCGGTAAGTGCCCTGGGGGACAGTTATCCTCCATGTCACAATCATGCAACCTCTCTCTGACAGGATCATAGGGCTGAGAGCTGAATGGAGTCTCACAGGTCATGAAATCTGACACTCTCATTTTACAGTTGAAGAAACTAAGATTCAGAGATGTTAAATGGCTGAAAGGAATTTCAAAGATCCAGTCCTTTCATATTACACAGATGAGATGACATGGAAACCCAGAAAGAGAAGATGTAACTTGCCAGTCATCACACTGGAAATAAGCAAGAGTCAATATTCGAACCCAGGTCCTCTGACTCCAGATCAAGGGTTCTTTCAACCTTCTCTGCCATCAGATGGTGATAACAGTACTTGTCCCAATGATGTCATACAGTTGCCCCCAGGTTCAAATGAAATCACGGAATGTAGAGTTTCAGTGGCCACATATCCAACTCATAAGATAAAGGAGTCCCTGCTGTGACTTCACCAAAAGTGGCCAGCCAGCCACATCTTGAAGACCTGCCCGGAGGCAGGGCTCTCTCCATCCTAGGCTTTTGTTCATGGTGAAGTGCTTTCCAATTGGAGACAGGATCATCCTGGCAGGGCTTGGCCACCCCACCCTCACCCTCCCAGCTGAAGGTGGTGAGGGACTGCCCTCATGCCCTCAGGCTCATGTCAGGGACAGGCCTGAGTTTGTCCTTCCTGGTGGGAAACTTGACACTGAGATCTCAGAACTGTATTTCCTTTTTCCTTCACAAGGTGTTGCTCAACCCCAGGCCAAAAGAAACAGGAGTGAGGCCTACCAGGGGCCTTTTCAGAGATTGCTGCTGACTTCCCCTCTGTGCTCTAAATTAAAAATGTGGATGATTCATTGTTTACTTTCTAAACTGCCTGTCCTTTGGACTTTATAAGTGCCTGGGGACCTTTCAGCTGCCTTCAATGTAGTTTTGGTAACAACGTGAAGTAGAGCTGGGTAGACTTGTGGTCAGTAAGACCCAACTTCAGTCCCACTTCTGACAATAACTGGGCTTTGTGAAATTCCCTTAGCATCTCTGGGCCTCAGTTTCCTCATCTATAACATGAGTGTGTATATGTACTAGATGGATTCCAAAGTCCTTTCCAGCTCTATCTGTGATCTAGTCTAACCCTTTTATCTGACAGATTAAAAAAAATGAGAGTTCATCAATTCAGAGTCTTACTTCTGATCCTAGTCATAAAACTAATTCCAAAACTCTTGATTATAAAGCTAGTAATTATCAAAGGCTGGATTTATCTGTAAAGGCATTGGACTCCATCACAGATACAAAGATGGAAGGGAACTTTGAAGTCACCTAGTCCAATGTCCATATTTTACAGAAGAGGAAACTGAGGCTCAAAGAAATGAAGTCACTTGCCCAAGATCACAAAGATAGGCAGTGTTAGACCTGGTCATGGATGTAGTTTTAGAGCTAAGACCTCAGAGATCATCTGGTTCAACTCCTTCCTCTTACAGTTGAGGAACTGAGATCCAGAGAGATGAAAGTACCCTGCCACAGGTAAAGTAGGTGATAAATGACAAAGTTAAGAGTTGAACTCAGACCTTCTGTTGCCAAATCCAGCATGGTTGTTGTTTGTCCTTGTTTTGAAGGGCCATGTCTTGATGTGGGTGTGAATTGGGTTTAAGTGAGGCAGAGTTGCACAGTCATCAGCCTCATTCTCTCTTCCAGAGTCATCAAAGTCCAGTAACATGACAAAAGTCAGGAAAACTAGTGATGGTCTGGGATACAGTGGATGACCTTGGTGTCTTTGATGGCTGAACAAGCTCTAAGTGTTCCACAGGGCCTGCTTCAGTCACCTTCATGGCCATTGTCATTTGCTCACTCTTTGCATGCTTGAGGTAGACATCCCCCTAACTCACCAATGGGTCTGAGGTCTGTCCATCACCCTTAACTTGGTTTAACCCATCTGAGGAGATGGTTTAACTGGGGTGTAGCTACTGAGTAAGCGACAGCTTCTTGGAGCCACAGGTGAGAGTTAAGTGCCAGGTGGATACCAAAGGTGGATGAGCAGCCCTCCCCCCAAAGCTTCTAGTCCTCCTTAAATGCCTCACACTCTGGGGCCAAATCCCAAGTATTTTGGGTCTCACCATGCTATATGACTTTGAAAGCTCACTTCAGCTCTACAGACATTGCCCTAATCAGTGCTGTTCCTGAGAGATGATATTCATTTTTCCCCTGTCCCTTCACTGGCATTACCCACTTTCATGTGTCCAATGACGTCCTGATCTCTCCATTCCCCCATCATTATCTGCCTTCAAGAAGAGTCAGTCACTTATACCTCTGTATGAATCACATCTTCCAGAGGCAATTGTAGTTTGAGCCGTTTGCCTTCTTGGAGAATGACAGGCTTTGACCATTTTTTTTAAAGGAATTTCAGGCATTTGTGAACAGAGTGAGAAAAGCAGTTATATTTCATTAGTCTGCTAGACCCCACTCTAGGCAAAGTTCTCAAGTAGGTGAGGTTTAATATAGCTTTCTTTTTTTTAAAAAAAAAAAGCTTCTAAAATTATTTTTGGACGCTCCTACTACCTTTGTGGGGCAGCCATGTGGTACAGCAGATAGAGAGCAGGGTTTAGAATTAGGAAGAATTTAAATCCGACCTCAGATACTTACTAGATGTGTGACCTTGGGCAAGTCACTTAACCCTGTTTACCTCAGTTTCCTGTTAAATGAGCTGGAGAAGGAAAGGCAAACCACTCCAGTATCTCTGCCAAGAAAACCTCAAATGGGGTCACAAAGATTCGGACACAACTGAAAAACATTACCTTTGTTTCAATTGCCTAGTGGCCTCCAGCTTAGCCCTTACCAGACCAGGATTTCCCATACCCAAAACTGCCCAACTGGGAACAGTACCTCCTTTAAGAAAACTCTCTTTCCATTCTCTTCTTCTGCCTTGTCTTTGTCAACTGCTATTCTTGTAGACTCATTCACATAGAAGTATTAAGTATTGATAATGACCTCTAGGGATACCCTTTGTGGAGGATATATTTAATAAAGGACAATCAGTGCCTTACCGTAAAGGAGTTTACCTCTGTTCGAAAATTAAGCTTCATCCAAAAGGTGGATTAGGGGAATGGTGGAGAGGTGGTTCTCCAGATAAGGTTGGCAGCTAGTATTGTTAAGTAATGATAAGCAAGGATACTGGGGCAGACATCTATTTTGGAGAGTCGTTGTGTAACATTTCATCAGCATCACCTACCTGATCATACCTTTCAACTCATTGATGCCATTGACTGGATTTAACCCCAGGAAAACTGTAAAAAGGAAAATGGAACTTCTTAGCACAGAGCAGGGAATTGATAGCTGACTCAGTTGTGATGGCAAAAAAAAAAATTGGGAACAGCTTCAGTGTCCAGCACTTAATGGATTGCTGGATAGATTATGGCATGTTATTGTAACAGAATGTCATGATGCTATAAAAAGGTGATAAATATGAAATATATAGGGAAATATGGAAAAACCAGCATGAGCTAATATAGAGTGAAATTAGTGAAAGCAGAAGTGTCTATGTATTGATTACAATTATATTAAAAAGAGGTTGGGGGCCAGGAAGAAGAGGGAAGGGAGTCAGAGAAGAAAGGAAGGCAGGTTTATGCTCCTGCAATTTTATTTGATCCTGGAAGGAAGAAGGAAGGAAGGAAGGAAGGAGAGAGGGAGGGAGGAAGGAAAGGAGGGAAAAAAGGGAAGAAAGAAGGAAGGGAGGAAGATAGTTTTATAGGGGCATGCTACCAGCTCCTACAAGCTGACTAGAGCTGATGGTTAAATTTTCAGTGGGAGCATTTACACCCACAGAACTAATTCACACCTCTGGATGACAAGGTGGAAAAAAACAAAGGAAGGAAGGAAGATAAGTATGGAGGGAGAAAGAAAGAAAAAGGAAGGAAGGAAGGAAGGGAAAGAAGGAAAGAGAGGGAGGGAGGAGAGAGGAAAGGAGGGAGGAAGGAAGGAACATTGGGGTAACTGAATTTCAGGCAGACCCAGAAAAGGACTCAGGGCAAAAGCAATTATTTTTATTTGTTATATTTTAATCTGTATGGTTCTACTTTATTTTAAAGCCTGAGGCTTTCTTAAAATACTTTACAATTTATTGTATATGTTTATTTGATTTTTTTTGCTCACAACCATTGAATTTATAAAGATTTTTGCAAATATAATGACCACTCATTTCTGTTTTCTCCTTTTCTTTTTCAAGGCTTTCTCCATTTCTTTTCATCAAGGCTCCTTGGGATGAGATTTTTTTCATCTATTGCATAGTATTGATTTTTCTACAGTATCTGTTCACAGAAGTGACTTTCTTCCTCTAAGCCAGGGAGCTTAGAGCTTGAAAACCTTTCTAATGAAGTTCAAATCCAATATATCCCTGAGTTCTTTAATAATGCTAACTCTCAACAATCTCTTAGAATAAATGGTGATTTCCAGCCCAGTAGATGGTGTGATTTCCTTTTCAGTTTACCCAACTTCAGGTTTATTGGTCTTCCAATGAATGACCAGGCATTCAGATGCAAAGAAAAACTTGAGACTTATCCTCAAGGAACTGACTAGGAGACCCATGGTCCACTAAGGGATCTCTGGTCCAAATAGTCACAGAGATGGTGAGGGTAGGCACAGGAGAGTGGATTGCCTTGCCTTTTTAAGTAGCAATGGTAATATTCATTGGTGGTTGTTTTCTGAACAAGAAATCAGAATCACAACTGGAGGAGAGAAATAAGGAAATGAGAAGATTCATCCTCAAGGATAGTTTTATCTTGAGAAAAGATTGATTTCCAACCTATTGCACAGGAAGTGGTTTGGTTCTCCATGTCAACCTAGCCACCTTCAGGTACCACCCTTAAGAGTAAACATGGATATTGCTACCACTGGCCACTCGGTGACGATTTGCCTGGATGGGGGTCAGTGGCTTACAAGGCTCTAAGTCTTGTGGGTTTGACCACATTTGACTCTAGAAGTCTTTTCTGTAACATGTATATCTTGTATACCAGCTCACTCTCCTCTGAGCCTCCCAATGGTTACCAGGGAAATACTGCAGACCTGCTCTTGGGTTATTGCTACTGTCCTGTCCTGTACTGAAAGGAAGAGACACAACGTGGTGTGGTGGAAAGAGTTTTGAATTTGGACTCAGAGGATGTTGGTTGGAATCCCAACTTTACAGTAAATTCTTACTACCTCTGTGTCCTGAGCTAAGTCTTTGGACCTCAATTTCTTATCTGTAAAACAGAGGAAGAGGTAGACTATATGATCTGACCTCTGAGGGCCCTCCCAGCTGGGGTTCTGTCATCCCTGGGATTGGATTCCACCTTTGTTACCTGTATCAAGTCAACAAGAGACATTAAGCCCTACTATGTGCCAGGGACTATGCTAAGCGCTAGGATTCAAAGAAAGGTGGAGATCATTGCTTGGTCAAGGGGCTCATAATCAAATAAAAGAGACAGCATACAAATGTTGATATACAAATAGGATAAATACTAGATAAATTGGAGGTAATCACCAAAAGGAAGGGGATTGGGAAAGACTTCTGGGAGAAGATGAGATTTTAGATGAAAACCAGATGAGAAACCAGAGAAGCTTGGAGATGATGAGGTCGGACAGTGTTCCAGCATGAGGCACAGTCTGTGAAAATGTCTGGAGGAGCGAGATGGAGAATCTTATGTGAGAAACAGCAAGGATGCCAATGTCACTAGCTCAGGGGTGGGAAACCTGCGACCTTAAACATGTGCCTTCTAGGTCCTCAAGTGAGGCCCTTTGACTGAATCTAGACTTCACAGAACAAATCCCCTTAGTAAAAAGATTTGTTCTGTAAAACTTGGACTTTGTGAAGATAAAACTGTGGCTTTGAGGTTGCAGGTTCCCCACTGCTGCTAGATCATCAGAAGATGTAAGAAGCCTGGACATGTAGAATTGGAATAGGTTATGAAGGGTTTTAAAAGTCAGAAGAGGATTTTCTATAGAGGTAATGGGAATCATTGAAATTTATTGAATGAAGGAAGGATATACAGTGATATGGTCAGATCTGAACTTTAGTCACCTCTCTGCATCTCAGTTTCTGAATTTGTAAAATGAATGGGCTAAATTAGAAGGATCTCTAAAGTCCCTCCCTGCTCAAAACCTGTGATCTCAAGACCAGCTTCTAGCAGCCTTGGTGAGATGATGGAGCAGGGCTGTGTCATTCCAATACTGCTTTTCTTCTTGTGAGGTCCTGGGCAGGATCCCATGGCTTGGGGAATCTCCAGCTCTCTATGAATTAGACGCTTTATGATCAGTCAAGCCAGGAGACAGGAGGGTTGGACTGGGAGACCAAGAGGAAAATGATGACATTTTAAAATTGAGAAGCAGTGTAGTGTATAGGACAGAATTCTACAGGAAACCTCTTTTTTTCCCTCAGGCAATCGGGGTTAAGTGACTTGCCTAGGGTCACACAGCAAATAAGTATCTGAGGTTAGATTTGAACTCGTTTCTCTCTGTTATTTCCTTTTTATGCAGTACATAGCTTGTTTGTATGTAGTGATTTTCCTGTTATCTTCCCCATGAGATTGTGAACTCCTGAAAGAGTAGGAACTATTACCTTTCTTTGCAGCTCCAACACTTAACATGGTCCCTCTCACATAGTAGGAGCTTAATATTTATTGACTGACTAACTTGGAGTTGGGAAGATAGGTTCAGATCCTAGCTGAGATGATTGTTAGTTGTGTGATGTTGAGGAAGTCAGAAGCTCTCTGAAGCTGAGTCCCCACCGTCAAAATAGGGCGTTTGGAGGAATATGTTTGGGACTCAGCGGCCTCTAAGTCCTTTCCAGTTCTAAATATTTCATCCTAATTTTTCTATGATATTAAGAAGTCGCTGGACCTAAAGATTTTTCATCCAAAGGAAACAAGAAAGAAAACGATAGTGGTCCTGGACACAGACGAGCTGCCCTTTAAGCTATCTTGATATCCATAAAACAATTCCAAGCAGATGTAAACCATATGCACATGTGCTTTGTAGTTTATATTCAATGTCCTTCTTCTGTTGATTATTTCCAATTTATCCTCTGTTTAACTTATTGGTACATATTTATTTGCCTAGTGTCTCATTAGGTTGTGAACTCCTTGAAGGAAGGGATTAATTTTACTTTTCTTTGTGTCTCCAGGACTTAACATGCTGCCAGACACATAGTAGGTGCTAAATAATTGAATTATGATGATGATGGTGATATGTAGATTTTTCTCTTAATTATCTTTGTGGGTCCCACCTTATTGTTTTATACAGTAGTCTGCAAATAGTAGGCACTCAATAAATGTGAGGAGAGCAGTTAGATGGCACAGTGGATAGAGCACTGTCCCTGGAATCAAGAGGACCTGAGTTCAAATCTGACTCCATAGGCTTACTAGCTGTGTGACTCTTACCTGTAAAATGAGCAGGAGAAGGCAATAGCAAAGCACTCCTGGCAGAGGGTCTTAGCCCTGGGCTCATGGTGCCAAATCCAACACTTTCTTCAGTGCATCAAAATGAAAGAGAATTTTGGCCTTTTTGGAGCTTGAGGGGCAGCGTCAGACGTGGTTTCATGTACAGATATAAATTTCAGTTTATCTATAACACATAGTCTTAGGAGGTTGTCTGGGTCTGTAGGAGTTGAAGTCATAAGTGCTTACTATAGCCAGTCACTAGAAAGGCAAAAGACAGTTCCTTCTCTCAGACTTCAGCCCTCTACTGCTGTGGTTTCTGGAGTCATGAGTGCTTCTGGACACTAGGTGTCGCAGTGGATGAAGCGCTGGACTTGGATTCTAGATAGACCTCTGTCAAATTCTGTTTCAGACATTCAATAGTGGTGGCATGTTTTTGGTATATCACCTCATTTCCCACCCACCCATCCCCAGTTTCCTTATCCGTAAAGTGGGTTTAATACTAGTACCTGCCTCCCTGGGCTGTTATAAAGGTTACATAGAATTATATATGTAAATCACTTTGGAAACCTTAAAGTGATGTATAAACGCTAACTATGACTATTATTTTAGTATAGGGAACGTCCAGAGGGGAAACACCACCCACCAATGCAGGTTAGCAACTGTTCTCCAGGCCCTGGAGATGTGCCTGGCTCATTAATAGCCCTATCCAGGGCTATTAGATCATAAAATTATCCAGGATAAAGAAAGCTGAACAGGACCTCAGAAGAGAATTAGTCTAACTGCTTCATTTTACAGATGAGAAAACTGAGGTCTGAAGGGGACAAAATGACCAGCCCGATATAAGATGATCAAAGATATTGAGCTGGAAGAGACTCTGAATATCATCTAGTTCACATCCCTCATTTTATGGGTGAGAAAACTCAAATGGGTGAATGACTCATCCAAGGGCACACAAACGCTAAGTGTCAGAGATGAGACTCGAATCCAGGGCTTCCTGATTTCTTTATCCACTGAATCATGTATTATCCAGCACAAATGTAAAGGATGAGGCCAGGAAGGACCTGATCAGGTTTACTGGAGTTTAAAGGTAAGGGTTTTGGTTATATTTGTGTATGTAAGCTGGGAAGGTGCTTATACTCTTTCCTCCTTTGGGACTTTTACCAAGTCTCTTTGAAGGGCCATGGGTGGAGTGGAGTTAAGATTATTGTGGATCTCATAAGGGTTTATAATAGGGAGCAGAAAGATCTTAGAAGGATATCAGAGAACCACAGATGAGGGGTGGGAAGAAAGAAAAGAGACAAGCAGAGTGGAACACACAGAGAAAGAGTAGGTTTGGGTCCTTGGGTGAGTGGAGCTTGGGTATCTGCTCAAAATCTATGATCCTCCAATCCTATATGGCACTGAACAAAATCAACGTGCATGGTACATTGGAAAGACCATTGGCCATGGCATCAGACGCCCCAGGGCCTACATGACTGTGACCATCTCTCCTAGAAATGGCAATGGGGATTCCTGAACCAAGTTTGGAACAGCCATGTAGCTCAAACTCCTTTGTATTTCATGGCCAACCGAGTTCTTACAAGGTGATGTTAGTTAGTGACAAGGTGATGGCTATTTCAGCCACAGCAGCTCTTGAAGGCTGCCCACCAAGTTCTAAAGTACATGCTGATCTGTTGTAGTGGAGAGAGTACCCACATTGGGACATTGTCAGCAGGCCTTGAAGTTTTAAGAATGATACCTTGTATTTATGTAGCTTTCTACAACTATGAATTTAGGGTTGGAAGGAACCCCAAAGATCATCTCTCCCAACCTCTTCATTTGATAGGTGAATAAAATGAGGCCCAGAGATGTTAAATGACTGCCTCATGAGGCTGCCATTTTGGGGCAATTCCAATTATTTGGATGTTTTCCTTATATTGATTTGAAATTGGCTCCTCTGTTAACTTCTACCAGTTGTTTTCCATTTCTTCCTAAAATAACCATTAGTGAGTGATCAGGGTTGGTCCCAGAGAACAGATAAAGAAGCCTACTTCTGTGGGGCATGGGGTTGTTTGTTCTTCCTTCCAGAAGAGGATCGTGATATCAGGGAGGTAAAGTCATGAAATCTAGTGAATTGGATTTAAGTGAGGCAGGGCAGTGCAAGGTTACCAGATGTATTTTCTCCTCCAGAGCCATTTGGCCATCCAGGGCCAGACACAGATCCAGATTACTGGAGATGGCCCCCAGTGTGATGGGGGAAATGGCGGGGTGTTCTATATATAGATCTGGTCATTGTGTTCATTAGTTGTATTGAAATATTTTTCCTTCTCACTGGGAGAAGGGTGAAGATTGGGAGGTGACTGGGATATAAAACAAAAGGCATTCATAAAAGTCAGAGGAAGAAAAAATGACAATTATCGTGCTTCAGATCCCCTCTCAGTTCCCTCACAGTTCTGAATCTTTGAACCTGTTTATGCCTCAGTTTCCCTATCTGTAAAATAAGAGGATTGGATTAGATTCCCCACTAAAGTCCTTCCCAGCTCTGAATCCAAGACGGTATTTGAGTCTTACATTCACTAGGTGAGGTATTTAGAGTGCATATTCTCACCCTCATTGCGCAGCTGTGGAAGGAGGTTTTCTACTCTTCTGATTCCACATCAGACAAATGTTTGGAGCTCATCAGCCACTCAGTCACACTGGATGAGTCCAAGATATGCCTTTTATTCCTGCTCTTTAATCGATTCGACATAATTAAGTGTAGATTGAAGCTCAGACCTAGTTAATTAAACACAGAATGGCAATGTTCTTGTCCAGGTTTTTAATAACACTCAAATGGCATTTCACGGAATGAAAGCAGAAGGTTTGGAGCTTTAGGTTATCTGGCCTTCAGAAACTTGCTTGGGAGTTAAAAAGCATCCTTTATTAAGCTTTAGTCTTAAGCCAAGAAGCACTAATGAAAAACAGTTAGCATCAGGAGAAGAGTAGGGGAACACACATGCTCATTTGGGCTCCATTGGGGTAATTAAAAAGATGCAATTTATCGCCTTGTAACTTTGCCTGGGGTACTGAGAGCTTCAGTGACTGGTCCAGGTTCACACAGTCAGGATGGATCAGACAGGATGGTTAAGAGCATTGCTTCTATTTGTCTCCTGAACACATTCTGAACAGGTTTATATACACTACTCACAAATGAGAGTGCTTTGCAAACCTTTTAAAGTGCTTTTATTATTTTCTGCATAGAAGGTAAGTTCCTGAAAGTAGGCATGGTTCCAGGCTTTGCCTTACAGCCTCCAGCAGCCAGCACAGTGTTTGGCTGCTAGATTTATATGCCTGTATGCTAGCCTAGCACATAGTAGGTGCTTCCTATGGCAGGTAGTTTGCTGGAGCTCATAGTAGGTACTTCAGTGTTTGCAGAATGGACTCTCTAAGGACTGCTTGTGGCAAAATTAAGAAGGGTTTGGCAGAACTCTTCCCTGTAGTAGGGTGGTGTTAGTGCACAAAC
>CM053770.1:229716984-229755537 GCA_028658325.1 Potorous gilbertii
AATATAACCATTTTTATATCATCATTAGTATTGGCATCATCATTGAGCTAGAGCTGGTGAGCTCCTCAGAGGTAGTAAGTCCATCTTCCCCATGTTACAGCTAAACTAAGACCCAGAGATCACCACAGTCTTATATTGGTTGGGATCTGGGCTGGTCATGGGTCAGTAGCAGAAGGACTCTTTAGCAGAGCCAGATCCCTTCCAACAAAGGACACCAGGGCTTAGCCCTGAGGAAAAAAAGAACAACTCAATGTCATTGCCTTCAAGTAGTTTTTATCCTTCTGAGATTGTTATGGACCCTTTGAAGTAGATGGTTGTGTATTTGCCCAGTGGGATAGCCAGCATCTCCAACGTCTCAGAGATCTTGAGTCTCATGATGAGGATAAATGCTGAATCAGCCTAGCTTAAAGCATTTCGAGAGATTGGATTATCTCTGCTCTGGAAACCTAGAAAACTGTTTTATCACAGCCTCAAGAGTATTGTTATCATTCTGCAGACTCAGGATCATAGAGTTAGAGTTCTCTCATTTTACTGATGGGGAGATTGAGGCTCAGAAAGGTGAAATGATTTTGCCCAATCAGCGATTGGTGGAACTCTCAATGCATTACTGTCCATTCCATCTCTTACTCTATTTTCTCCATGTGCTGGATAACAAAGTTCCGTGTCACTTCCACCTCTGGAATTCTAAGGGTCATCCTCTTGACTCATGTTGCTTTGGCATTTAACTTTGGGCTTCGAGTCATAATTTTTTCAAGGTATAGGAATGTGGATCCAAACTTCCATGAAGTCTGATAATAGTATTTGTGTAAAAAGGTTTAAGATATGAAAAGCATTCAAATTCATCTGTTTATAGTCATAGAGCATAAGACTTTGTCCATGGTATATTAGTCGATCCACAGTTATTTGTTAAGGGCTTACTTGTGTCCAGACCCAGAGAATAGAGAGACAAACAAAACAGTCCCTGCTGTTACATAATTTGCCTTCCATAGGAAGAAATAACAACAATTGTGACTGAATGGATAGAACATACTCTTTCTATAAAGGAGAGCTGACTATGTAATTAGGAAGTCCTGAGTTTCAGTTTTGCCACATCTTGGCTGTATGACCCAGTTCCCTAGGCAACTCTCACAAGAAGTTACTGAAGTGCCAAACTTCCACTGGAAGAGGGTGTGTCCACATCTGGAATTTCTCATGCCAGTGAAATCACAGATTCAGTCTCTAGCTCATCTCTATAGTCTATAATGAAAGCTGTAATAAAAACTTTAAACTTTTTAAATACTTGAGTCATATTCTATGAATAACTGGTGAGTCTTAATGGGCCAGAGAATCTTAACTTGCTTGCCCCTACAGACTACAAATTCTGTGCTTCACTATCTATCTGTTCATTTGCTGGAACTGAGTTTACATTTGTGCATATGTTTCATGTAACTGATACCGAGTAGGCCGATGATAGTTCCTGTACTCCATAGATTTTGAGTTTTTCCCCAAGTCTTATAATGTTTATAAATACTAATTAAGCATGCCATAGTTAGGAAGGTGCCCATAAACACGAAGCCCAATTTACAGAGGGGGTATACTGAGTCACTCAAGTTTGCCATAGATTATATGAAGCTACCCAAGTGAGTCATTAAGATGGGAGAAGGGGAGTGGGAAGGGACTCTAGACATTTTATATGATTTATAAAAGTCACATTCCTGATCACCAAGAGAATCTTGGGGGCCAAATCAAGATAAATGAGAAAGTTTTCAGGTGAGAAGTTAGGGAAGAGGGCTGACTGAGAGGAAGGGGGCAGGACCAAGGGAAAAAGAACTGTGACGTTAGTGGCAGTATCTGGGGAGAGCTCTTAGTAGGTGACTTTGTAAAAAAAAAAAAAATTGATGTGCTCTGAATCTTCCTTATTTTCACTTTGAATTTGACCAAGCAGAAACTATTCTAATATCCAGATGACACCTGTTGACACAAATGGTTTACTTTGGGTCTGCTTGGCTTGAGTCCAAGACATTCCTTGGGAGGTTAAATGGTGATTTCTGCTGATGCTTCCTACGTTTCAACCTTTGTTTTACTTGCAGGGTTTGGGATTTTTAAAATCAGACTTCCTCTCTCATTCCTACAGTTAAAGTCTGGGAACTTTGAGGGGGAACTAAAGTATTCTGGAATTGCATACGAACTGAATTGTTCATCCCAGGTGGCCTTCTTACTGCTAGGTGAGGCTAGAAATAGTTTGAAAGAATCCCAGGAGCTTTGGCGGAGTATGTAAGGGACATATAGATAAATAAAGCACTTATTAAATGCTTACTGTGTGCTTGACACTATACTTACAAATACAGTAAAAGCAAGATAGCTCCTGCTATCAAGGAAATATTTACATATGTAAATTTACATATGTATGTATATAACAATAATATAATATAATAAATATGTATTAATCATAATCATAAATTATATTACTAAAATATATATTTGTTATATAAATATTAAATTGTAAATTATAAAGAATATCAATATAATTGTGTTGTGTATAACATACATAACAATGATATATTATGTAATAATAATTTAATGTATTTGTCAGTTATTAGCTTTTTTCTTCTCCACCCCCTTGAAAAAAAGAAAACCCTTTCAACAAATATGCCTATTCAAGCAAAACAGATCACTGTATTGCCCATGTCCAAAAATGCATGTCTTATTCTGTTCATTCCCTCTTCATGGTGGGTTGAAGTCTCATCATTGGCCCAATGGAATCATTGGTCCTTTGGAATCATGGTTGAGCGTACATTCTAATGGGGGAAAGACGATTCACAAAGGGGTGCTGAAAGTAGGGGGGTGACACTGGGGGCAGCGTAGTATAGACAGCTTGAAGTTATACATAGGCCTGGAGCCCAGGGAGTTTTCAGGGGTGGAGTCCAAGGCTCCTGGGGGCCAGAGTCGGGGAGGAGGTGGGGATGGTAAGGAGATGAAAACTTCCGAGCTTTTCTTGGTGTATGTAAGGGAGTGAGGTTAAAAGGGCCTTTGTCTGGAAGCTGTCATGGGAGTAGTTTTCTAGGGCCTCACACAAAGAGAGTGGTTGGTGGGCCTCAAACCTCAAACAGACCTCAGGTTTTTGGTTAAGGGGCAGACAGCCACAATTAGTGCATAAGTATTTTTGAATATCTGCTGAGTTGGCAATCTTTTCGATTATTTCTTTTACAAATGATGTAAATAATAATAGTTCACCTTTATGTAGTGCTATAAGGTTTGAAAAAAACATTTTATTGGAGAAAGTAAAATATACATATGCATAAAACCCATTTTATGTCCAGTGGATGGTGATGTTATTACGTTGGTGTAGTATCATTTGTCATTTAGTTCAGTTTAGCATACATTTATTAAATGCCTACTATGTGCAAGGGACAGTGCTGGGCAGTGGAAATACAAAGAGGAACAGTTACATGCTCCCTACCCTCAAGGTACTGACCCTCTGAAGTGGAAAGGCATGTAACCTCATGGTATCTGGGCAAGAGCACTGACTCTGGAGTCAGAAGGTCTGGATTCAAATTCTACCTCTGATATTTACTCCCTGCATTGCTTTGGGCATGTTGTCATATCTGCCTGGGTCTTAGTTTGTTCCTTTGTGAAGGAAGGGATTGTACTAGGTGGCCCTTGAGGTCCCTCCCAGATCTGAATCTATGGTCCTATGACCTGCTAATAGTTGGTAATGATAAAGGGTGAAATCAGCATTATGGATAGCCTGTGTGATTCCAGGAAAAACTAGAGTGCCTCTGAGGTCCCTGTTAGCTCTAGATCTAATTAGATACAAATAAGTGTGATAAGGCCAAATGTGATAGAGGCATTAGAGGAGGTCCAGAAAAATTTGGGGAAGGAAAGATTATTTTCAGCTAGAAATCAAGAAGCCTTCATGGAGGGGGTGGTACCTTAGCTAAGTTTTGAAGGAAGAAAAGACTTTTAAGTCACTTGATCTCCATGGACCTCAGTTTATTCCTCTGTAAACTGAGGGTGTTGGAACAGATAGCTTCCAAGATTCCTCCTGGCTCTAGACTGGTCCTATTTATGTGACCATAGGCAAATACCTTTAAATCTCTGGGCCTGAGTTTACTCATTTGAACTTGAATTCTAAGCTTCTTCCTAACTTTGGATCTATAATTCACAGGCATAGGCCTAAGGTTCACCATTTAAGAGTATTGGAAAACGTACTTTTGATCACACAAACAGGCAACTTATAGGAAATCCTACCCAACGCTGTGCTAAGCCTCCCAGGGAACACAAAAGAAACATGAAACACCATATATGTCCCTAGGAATGCTATCTGAATGCTAGAAGAGCTGTCCCTGCCTGGTTTTATATGCCATGGCGAAGGATCCAGCCTTGGGGCAAAGACTTTTTTGGTGGATCTCTGCTAACTCTAAACCAAAATTTTGTGCAGTCAATCATCTGAATAAGAAAGGTAACTTCCAGGTGACAAAAGGAGTGAGGTAAGAGTATTTAATATTGTGTTTGGTGAGGCCTACCCTTCCACAGATTCTTTTTTCTCCTAACCTCTGGTGGTTGGTTCTGCCTAGGACACTAGTCTTAATTCCAGCCTTAGTGGAAATAGCAGACCCATAACAGCTCTCAAGGAATTTCCAAGTAATTTGCCATGACATCAGATGAAATTGCTTCCTCTCTTTACTTTTCATGCTGCCTGAAAATTCTACCTCCATACCAGCACATCCTTGTCTGATCTTCCCTTGCTAACCCTCCTTGTATTATGCTCAGGACCTGATTGTAAAGATCACATTTAGAGAACATGTCCAGAGTTAACCTCAGCCCTTTCTCTTGAACCTGGCAGAGGCTATTGTAACCAGTCTATTATATAGCACTAGGGGAATATTCGTTAAAACAATATTTTTTTTTGGGGGGGGTTGGATTTGAGGTTTAATCAGTATCAGTTGTTTGAGGGAGTAGATTGATTCAGATTCGTGTTTGATGTGTTAATTACACTCATAGAGAGTTGCCTGCAGCCCTGGGATGTGTCCACATTAACACAGTATATGTCTGAATTCATCTCTTTGACCCGTAGGCCACATCTTATCCACTACCCCAACCTGCTTATCAATAATAACAGCAATGATATCCAGTTTAATCAATCAATTAATATTAAGTGGCGTGCAAGGGCAAAAGTAAAGGTTCTTGCCCTCAAGGAGCTTACATTTTACTGGAGGTGACAGGACCACATTACACAAGACAATTTTGAGGGGGAAGGAGATCTCACAGCAAGCAAGTGGCAGAGCTGGTCCAAAGTAGACCTTCTCTGATTCAAACCTGGGGCTCATCCTATGATGTCATACTAGTTCCCAATTACTGGATGAGGCAGCAGTCCAGTTGGAAGGCTGGAAGGAGGAGGGACATGACTGGGGGGCTAGTAATGCTGGTTTCTTTTTCCTCCTCTGCCTTGAGACATCTATTTGGAAGCTTTATGTGACTCACCTAAATGTGTCTTCTTGTGCATACTGTAGCATGCATGGAATTGCCCTCTTCGTGAGGAGGTGACTCTCCAGGTAGGCGTCCTTCAGATGGGGAAGTAGCTGTTGTAATCAGGGGTTATGCAATCCACCATCCTGCCGATGACATCCTCAGCGATAATGTCAGTGTCAGTGGCTGCTTCTCCGAGGGCTTTGTGACTGAGGTGGCTTTGCTCTTTGGCCTCCTCTGTAGATATTAGCCACCTTAGTTTTTGCTGATATCTGCTGCTATTTTGGGTTAATTCAGAAGGTATCTTATTTACATATCTATTATGGAGCAGGCACATAGTCCTTTATAATATTCACTGTCAGTTCTGTGTCAGGTGCGTTGGGGAAAGAGGCCAAGATGTAACAGCCTCTGCTATCCTCTTCGTGGAGAAGCAGTGTGTACACAGTTAAGACAAAATAGATGTAATTTTTTTGGATTACTCATATTAAGGCTCCAGCAGGAGAGGTGGTATTTGAGTGGGACCTGGACCTTGAAAGAAGCTAGAGATTCTACAAAATAAAGTCAATCAGTTACTAAACATTAATTAAGCACCTACTATGTGCCCAGACACTTTGCTCAGCTTTGGGGATACAAAGAAAGGCAAAAGACAGTCCTTCTTTCAAGGAGCTCACAGGCTCATGGGGGCATATATACAAACAAGCTACAGACAGAATAAATGGGGAGCAATCAAGATGGAGAAGGCATGGAGAATCAAGAGGGATTGGAGAAAGCTCTCAGTAGAAGATGGGATTATGGCTGGGCCTGGAAGGCAGAGATGACAAGGGAGGGCATCCCAGGCAAGGTGCACAGCCAGGGGAGATGCCCAGAGTGTAGAGGCTGTGGGCCTTGTTGGAGAAAAGCCTGAAGGCTGGCATCATTGGATCGAAGAGTGTAAGTGTGTTAGACGTGGCGGGAGGGTAGCGTAAAGTTAAGAGAATGGAAAGCTGGGGTGGAGAAGGTTATGAAGGTAGGGAGGAAGTACATTCTAGCCATGGAGAGCAGCAATTGCTCTTGTATGGAATGGATGCTTGGAATCCAAGTTAGCTAAAATATAGAGTTTATGGGAAAATAAAGCACAATAAACCTGGAAAGATAAGTTTGAGCCACATAGCTAAGATACCAAACTGAGGCATTGTGTGAGGGATCCTAGCAGTGAGGGAGTTGTGGAGGTTCTTGAATGGTGGAGTGAAAAAATGGCCAGACATATTTTAGGAATACCAGTATGGCAGCCATGCAGATGGTTTGGAGAGAGGAGAGGCTGGAGATCAAATGGGAGACTTTTGCAATAGCTCAGGGAGAGGTTGTTACCCTCAATTAGTGGTGCTACTATGTAATTAATTGATGGCAGCCCTTGAAACAAAGCTGCAGGGGATGGCCTGGAGTGTTCTTTGGGTCTGCTTTCTTGACTTTTGAAAAGAGAGCAAGTACCAATAGTCACCCAGTTTTTATTCATTAACTTCTATTAACAGGAGTGTGAAATATTGCACATGATGGCAGAATTTGGTGACATGTTGTTTTCCTGAGATCTTTTTTCCCTCTCTTTAGAGGAGTAGCTGGATGACCCAGTGGATAGAGCACTGGGCCTGGGGCTCAGGAAGACTCATCTTCTTGAGATCGGGTCCAGCCTCAGACACTTACTAGATAGCTGTGTGACCTTGGGCAAGTCACGTAGCCCTCTTTGCCTCAGTTTCCTCATCTGTAAAATGAGCTGGAGAAAGAAATGGCAAACCCCTCCAGTATGTTTGCCAAGAAAACCCCAAATGGGATCACAAAGAGCTGGACACGACTGAAGAATGACTGAACAACAAAAAACCTTTATGTGTTCCAGATTGTGAATGTGTTTGTAAACTGGAGACGTAGATGCCTGGGGGCCTGGAGTGCAGAGAGAAAGGACTAGAGTCACACAGCCAGGATGGCAGAGACAGAGCTTTGACCCGGGTCTTTTTGACTCTGAGACTGGCCCTCTACTTAATTCTGTGTCAGTTCTTGTGATACATGTTATCTGTTATAAATATTGATATTACAAATGGGTATTATTGGTAGTGATGTTATAAATATGAGTATTGGTACTCGGTCCCTATGTACTTTTTACCCAGCATATTGCTTAGCTCGTGTATTTTGGAAACACACACAGACACGCACATACACAGAGACACACAGACACGCAGAGACACAGGCACGCGGAGACACAGATGCACAGACACACACACAGAGCAAAGCCAAATTGAGTAACTTTTTCATTTTCATTCTCTGTATGATGCTTTGTATTCCGTTACTACTTGCCCAGTCAGATATTTGGCAAGGTCAGCCAAGTGTGTGAAGTCAGTGCTTCCTCAGGCACTGGGTAAAAAGAAGACCCAGGAAGGAATTAATTAACTGGAAAGACAATAGAATCACTTCAAGGCAGCTAAAGGTCTTGGTGGATAGAATGCTAGACTGAGTCAGAAAGACCTGAGTTTGAGTTCTGCCTTGAATGCTTAGTTAAGCATGTGACCCTGGGCATCTTCATCTATAAAATGAGAATGTTAATAACGGCACCTTCCTCTCAGTGTTATTCAGAGGGCATAATATAGGTAAAGCCCTTTGCAGACCTCAAATAGATGTTTACTATTATTGTGGTGGTGGTGAGGTGGTTTCAATCATTCAATCATCTAGTCTGGACATTTTGGAATCCTCTGCTTTTTTCCCTCCCTGGCTCTATATAACTGAGTCACAGAGTCCTGCTGATTCTTTCTTCACACCTAACATCTGACTGGGCTACCCTCATGGTCACCACCCTCTAGCCAACGACATTTGCCCCTCCCACACAAAGTCTCCTGCATAATCCTCCCTCCCTCTAATTCAGGCTCATCCCGGATGCTCTCCCATCCCACTACTTTCTTCACGTAATTCCCTTTCTCCAGAATCTTCAGAGGTTCCCCATTGCTACGGACGAGCGTAGCAAGGTCTGTAGGTTGGTGTTCAAGGTTGAATAGGCCCATATCCTGTTCATTCTCCATCACTATAGTCCTGCTTTGTCCAGGCCAATCCATTCATCCCCACATCCTATAGATCCTTTTCATTAATTCAGCAGATGTTTATTAAGTGTGCCCTCTGCGGAAGACATTACAAAAGATAGTGGAAATAAAGGAACAAAAAGAAATTAAATAGCTTCTACCTTCAAAGGATTTCCTTTGGGGAGGGGAAGGTATGAAATGTTGTTCAGTCACGTCCAACTCTTGGTGATCCAGTTTGGGGTTTTCTTAGCAAAGATCCTGGAGTGGTTTGCCATGAAACTGAGGCAAACAGACTAAGATGAATTACCAGAGTTGTTGTTGTGTTTCTCCTTCGTTCTTGAAGAGGACCATGACATCAGGGAGATGATGACATGACTTGCAGTTGACTTTGATTTGAGGGAGGGAGGGCTGTGCAAGGTCACCGGCTTCAATTTCTCCTTCAGGGTCATCTGGGTCCAGTGACAAAGTGTAGATCAAGATGACTGCAGATGGGGTAAACCTTGGCCTTTTTAAGTCAAAGTTTTTCCCAAATTCTCAGTTTGACTGAGGCAAAGCTCATTCAGTGATTAAGGCTAGGTAAAATCTCTATCTTTGTTGCGGTCTAACTGGAGCACACCTTTCACAGATAATCATAAATATGATATATATTATAATATATAATAATGAAATATATAACATATAATATATATAATGTATAATATAATAATAAGATAAAATAAAATTATTATATAATAATAAAATTATAAAATGTTGCATTTTATAGATGAGAAAACTGAGGCCCTTTCTGTAAAGTGATTTCCCATGGTCACAGAGACAGTAATTGGAATTATAAACCCAAATCATTTGGCTCCAAATATAGTATATTGTCCAAACCACTTTACTATTATGTACAGTGCATGGAGACATTAGAGGCTTCGCTGAGTGAACAAAACAGAACCTTTTTATCAAACGCTTCACAGTCACTTGTTATAAACTGTGCAACAGTAGGGTATGGTGTGAACAGAGGGGCCGCACAGCTAGTACGTGTCTGAGGCTGGATTTGAACTCAGGTTTTTCTGACTCCAGGCCTGGTGCTTTCTGTCCTCTCTATCACAAACACAATAAATAATAGGGAGTGATGAGACTGAAGAAGAAATACAGAGAACTTGCTTTCGGATCTTGAATCTGCTATTTACAAGATCAGTGACCTTGAGTGAGTCCCAGGACCTTATTGAAGGAGATATCCTTCAACACCCCTTCTAGCTTAAGGTGTACACACCTGTGTTATCCTGAGCAGCTACTTAACTTCTGCAGGTGACAATTTTTTGCTTCTGGAAGAAGGGGTTAAAAATTAAAAATTAAAGGTCTCTGAGGTCTTTCAAGCTCTAGAACCTGTACGATCTGAAACACCTACCTGAAACATCACACATGGTGATGATGGGTGCTTACATGTCATGTCATTTGATTTTCACAACAACCCTAGGAAGTAGACGCTGTTATTATTCTCTTGTAACAGGTAAGGAAACTGGAGGCAGATCAAGGTGAAGTGACTTGCCCAGGGTCTAAGTCCAGTGCTCTGTAGCTCCTTAGACTAAAGCCATGAATCTGTGAACCTGTATAACCTGAAACAGATTGAACATTACACATGGACCTTTGCTTTCTTGGACTTTAGTTTTCTCCTCTGTAAAATGAGGGGATTGGACTGCATGGCCAGATGGTTGGACTGAAATGCCTTCTGAGTGTAGACCAATGATCCACTCACTGAGTGGACTTCCAGAATCCTCTAGGAACATATGAAAAGAGAGAGTAAGAGAGAACAAAGGAGAGAGAAGGACTGAGAGACAGAGAAGGAGGGAGAGGAGAAAGAAAAGAGAGGAGGGAAAGAGAAAGGAGAGAGGAGGAAAAAGGATAGAGGAAGAGAGAAGAGAGAAGGAGGGAAGAGAGGAGAGAAAGAAAAGGAGGGAGAGAGAAAGAAGAGAGGAGAGAAAAGGAGAGAGAGAAGAGAGAAGGAGGGAGAGAGGAGAGGAGGGAGAGAGAAAGGAGAGAGGAGAGGAGAGAGAAGAGAGAGGAAGAAGGAGAGAGAGGAGGGAGAGAAGAGAGAGGGAGAGAGGAGAGAGAAGAGAGGAGGGAGAGATAAAAGGAGAAAGAGAGGAGAGAAGAAAAAAGGGGGAGGGGGAGAGAAAGAGACAGAGAGAGAAGGTAACAGCTGAATGCAGAAAGTCCTGGGGAGCACCTGTTCCTTGGGCAGCAGCCTTATGGAAGGTAGAAGGAAGAGACTCTTGTCAGAGAGACCAGTTCAGTTGCTGAATAAGCCAAGGGAGGATGAGGGGCCTGAGTGAGGGGAGAGACTGTGAGGGTGGAGGAAAGGGGACAGATGAGAGGGATGTGGAGGGACAGAACTTGGCAGCTGATTGTGGTGGGATGACAGGGAAAAGGCAGAGGATATTGAAGCTTTGGACTTGAATGAAGAGGCTTCTGCCTTTCCCAGACAATTCCAGTGTCTTCCCTCTGTTAATTATTCCCTCTTTATCCTGCATACATCTTGTTTGCATTTGTTTGTCATCTCTCCCATTAGATTATAAATTCTTTAAGGGCAGGGACTGTCTTTTGCCTCATTTTGTATCCAGAGTACGTAGCACAATACTTGGCCCATAGGAGGCGCTTAACATGTTATTGATTGGTTGGAATAAGGAAGCTGGGAGACAAGGGCTGAACAAAGGATGGTCCTTGAAAGTCATAGCAGTAAGAAATGATGACTATGCAGAATACTGAGAAGCATAGAAAGACTTCCCTGAACTGATGAAGAATGAAGGAGACAAGGACGGTAACAAAACCATTCAAACTGAATGCTGGGAAATTATTTTTGAATATATATTTTTTTCCCAATTATATGCTAAAACAATTTTTTTTTAACATTTATGGTTGTTTTTAAAGTTTTGAGTTCCGAATTCTTTCCCTCTCTCTTCTCCTCCCCCCTCTTTGAGGTGACATAAGCAGATTTGGCCCTAAAGAAGAGAGGTCACCTACCTTCCCCTGCTTCTTGGAAGAGTGGGGCACAGGGAGTGAGTGTGGAAGGGTGCCTCGCAAGCCAGAAGTTTTCAAAGTGTTGGTTACTTTTTGCTATTTTTTCTCTTTTTTATTCTTTAGTTCTAAAGGATGATTTTTAGAAGAGGAGGGAGAGGATTCATGGGAATATGTAAGAGAAGTAAAAATAAAACATTAAAAATATACTGTAAAAGATGAAATAACAGAGTTGGAGGAGAGGTGAGCTTAAGGGGAATGATGATTTCAGTTTTGGACATGTTCAGTTTGATGTACTAGGAATTGGATCATTTATTGTTGGGGATGAAGAGTAGGGGACAGATAGAATGGGGCATCTCGGCGATCAGATCTGGGCTCCTACACACTGTGTGACCCAGTGCTCTGCACCGTGTCTGGCACCAAGGAGGGGCTTAATAAATCTTTTCTGATTAACCGTAGTCCTGTCACTTTCCGCCCCCTGCCCCCCATTTCGTCATCTGTAAAATGGATTTGATCATAGAGCAGGGAGATGGTAAAGATCTAATGAGATAGTCTGAGGAAAGTGTTTTGTAAATCTGAGAACTTGTCTTTGAAAATATTTGGATAACTATAATTGATTTCTTTTTGTAATCCTATGTATTTAATTTGATGCCTTTTAGAATAGGGGTCTCAGAAAGGGTCTCTGGGTTTCACCAGACTGACGGCGCAAGGGGTCCTTGGTGCACAGGAAAGCTAAGGATGTCTGAGCATCTTAGAGCCTTCCAAACTGGGAGGAGAATTTGGATGGTAATAAAAACAGTAAGACAGGGGAACTTTAATCTTTGGGACCTCAGAGAATTCACCACCTTTAATTAATCCCTTCCAAAATGCTCTGGGGCTGGTAAAGGGAGGTGTTGGACATATAAGAGGCTAGGCAGCTGGGCGAGTTCCTGCAGCCCTTTTGGCCTAGTGAAAGCTCACAGATCTTCCAGTCATTCCAAGACAATTAAGAGAATTAAAGTGAATGGAATTACAAAGAGGTGAAATCCTGCCAAAAGGAAAATGGCTTTCTTTAAAAATGCATTTCTATCTTCTCTCCCCTCCTACGCCTTTTGGGTTCTGGATGTGTCAGGGAAAGACAGACTCGGAGTGAATAGAGAGCCATTAGAGTCATTCAGTTCAGTTCACAAGTGTTTATTAAAACCATATTTTGGGCAAAGTAGTGTGCTGGACACTGGGAGGAAAAACCCCAACAAACGTTAGAGTTTGTCAAATTACATTATCTCATTTGAGACTCAGAGTAGACTTATGAGGATGGGTCTCATAGACCCATTTTACCGATGCAGAAAATGAGATGCAGTGATATTAAGTGACTTGTCTTCAGCCAAACAGTGACTAAGTGTCAGAGGTAGATGCTAGTGTGTGTCAGCCATAAACTTCTAGTTTATTGATTTATTAGATTTATTAAACTGAGAGGCAGATAGGTGTTACAGTGGATAAAGCCCCAGACCTGGATTTAGGAAGACTTGAATTTAATCGTGGTCTTAAAACGCTTACTAGCTGTGTAACCCTGGGCAAGTCACTTAGCATCTGTCTGTCTATTTCCTCATCTGTGAAATGGGGATAAAAATAGTATTTACATCCCAGTGTTGTTACAAAGATCTAATGAGATAACATATGTACAGTACTTGGTAAATATTTTATTTTTTTGACGAGGCAATCAGGGTTAAGGACTTGCCCAGGGTCACACAGCTAGTAAGTGTCTGTTATCAGATTTGAGCTCAGGTCCTCCTGATTCCAGGACAGGTGCTCTATCTACTGTGCCACTTTGCTGCCCCCAGCACTTTGATTAAAATATTAGCTGTTATTATCAAATACCAATCATGTGACTGATACTAACATTACTTCAATAATGACAATCACCAACTACAGCATTACAAAAGGAAAGTCCAAAGAGACTTAAACTGAACACTGTGGAGTTGTAATGACCAGTCTTAGCCCCAAAGAAGAGTTGAGAAAATAGACTTCATGCCCTTCTTTCCAGAGGTGGGGGACTATGGGTATGGATCATGGCATACAACATCAAACTTGGCTGATGGGTTGGTTAATTTCACTGAACTGTCTCTTTTTCTCTCTTTTTAATTCTCTGCTATAAGGGATGACTTGATAGGTGTGTATGTGTGTGTGTGTGTGTGTGTGTGTGTGTGTGTGTGTGTAGGGGGCTGGGTTGCAGGAGAGATAGAATCAGAAATGAAGGCAATGTAAAAACAAAAGATGATGATAACATTTTAAAAATCACCTGTTGTATATAAAGTAGTGTATTTGGTGCTTGGAGAAATATTCTTATAGATGAATCCGTCATGATGGGGTTTATAGTCAGTAGGGAGATCAGACACAGGCACATAACTAAAAGGTAGACTATCACATGATAATAGAGTAGGGATTCTTAACTTGGGGATCATGAACTTGTTTTAAAAATATTTGAATAACCATTTCAATATAATTGGTTTCCCATGCAATGCACTATATTTTATTTCCTTCATTTAAACACGATTCTGAGAAGGGCTTCATTTCTGTTGTTGTTGAATTGTTTCAGTCTTGTCCAACTCTCTATGATCCCATTTAGGGTTTTCTTGGCAAAGGTACTGGAGTGGTTTGCCGTTCTCTTCTCCAGCTCATTTTATAATTGAGAAATCTGAGGCAAGCGGGGTACAGTGACTTGCCCAGGGTCACACAGCTAGTAAGTGTCTAAGGCTGTTTTAACATTTTTCTTACTGTGAGAATGAAATGTGATCTTGTCTGTAAGGCCTTTTCTAAATCTTAAAGCATTATGTATCAGGTATTGTTAACTCCTTTAGGGTTACCTTATTTTCACCTTTGAACCTAGCAAGTACTCAGTATAGAACAGGTTTTCTAAATGGTTGTCGATAGGTTATCCAAATTCACAAGGTAGTTTCTGGGGTAAGACTTGAACCCAGGCTCTCTGACGCTGAATCTGATGATCTCTCCCCCTTGTTTCATTTCACATGGTGTCTTCTATACCAATTCTCAGATCTTTCTCTTTTGTCACAGAGGTTTATGGGGATTGGAAGGTGAAAATGTTGTCATAGTAGTAGAATGGCCTCTGGAGGCAGATACCTTGGTTCAGATTAGGAGCCCCAGGCTCAACCTGAATGATTTCCTCATGGTCAGGCCAACTTAGATCAAGTCAGTAAGCATTTATTAAGCACCTTCTATTTGCCAAAAAAAAAAAAATCTATGCTAAGGGTTAGACCTACAAAGAAACGCAGACAAACAAAAAACAAGGACTCGGTCTAATGGAGAAGACAATATGTCAACGACTCTGTAAAAACAAGATCTCTATGAGGTAAATTGGAGAAATAATTTCCAACCATTCTGGAAACAAATTAGCTATATTCAGGATAATTGGAAATAAGTAACAGAGGGAAGGGAGAAAGATTCTTGTAGAAGGCAGGATTTTATCTGGGACTTGAAGGAAATGGGGGAAGCTGGGAGGTGGAGATGAGGAAAAAGTCAGTGAGAGCCTTTGAAGGGGGTTTTGTCCCTTAGAATCTGTCAGTCATCCACATTGGTTAACTGTGATCTCTATTTACACGGAAATGGAGCAGCTAGGTCGGAGAGTGGATAAAGCACCAACACAGAAATGAGAAGGATCTGAATTCAAATTTGTACCCAGAAACTTATTAGCTGTGTGACCCTGGGCAAGTCACTTAACTCCATTGCTTCTAAAAACAAAATACACAGAGGAAAAAAGAATTTCAGAAGGGACATAAACAGGGCAATCTGATTGCTTTCTTGTTGAATTCAGACTCACAAACCAGTTACATCTTCCTTCTCCCCAAGACACACAGAGGACATTGTGATCCAGAAGGAAGAATGAAAGGTCACTTGAGTGTTTTTCAGTGGAGGAGACTTGGGAATATTTGAAAGGAAGGGGGATAGTGGAGAGGGAGAAATGGAAATATGATATGATATGATGTAGTATAATAAAATACAATATAGTATAATATAGTGTAATATAATATATATTATGTAATATAATGTAACAATATAATAAATATGATGACATTATACAATATAATATGTATAATATAATAAATGTAAATATAACATAATATGGTATGGTATAATATAATGTGACAATATAATATAGTATAACATAATAAATATGATGTACCATAATATAGTATAATAGAATATATAATATTATATGATATAATACAACACAGTATAACATAATATAGTATAACAAATATGATATAACAATATAATATAGTATAATATAATAAATATATGAAATAACGTAAGATAATACAATATAGTGTAACATAATGTAACAATATAATATAGTATAATATAATTTAATTTAAAATATCTGACACATAGCCTTTGGAGGTTTCTCCATCACTAGAAGATTCTGGAGTTGGAAGGGAGGAGATGTGGGGTCTGGGTGGAAGGATTAGCTTTACAAGCATCTTGCAGATAGATTCAGAACTGGAAGAATTTGAAAGACCACTTAAGTCTAAACCCCAGCTTTACATAGATGTATAAACCCAGGTTGGGGAAGTGAACTGAAGTGTGCAAAGTCACCCAGATACTAAGTGGCAGAGTTTGTATATTTGGGAAAAGAGGACTTCTCCGACAGGAAGGTGATGAGGGGCTATGGACAAGGTATGAGAGGTAACTAGTCCAAAGACACCAAAGTGGGAGATGTCTGTTACTTGTGAGGAATGGAGAGAAGGGGACTCAGTAGTAAGCATTTGGGGCAGGATTTGAACCCTGGGACTTTCTGACTCCCAGGCCACTCTCCATCCACTGTTCCTAGATGATGTCTCTTAAGGTTTGCATAGTGCTCTGAAACCCCTAGAGAGCCGTGTCAGTGTGTTAATCACTATGGTCTTTTAATGCAATTGGCAGATTTGTGATGTAATTGGCAGGGCTGTTCCCTTTATCAGTGCAGATTACCCAGCCACACCTTCTTTTCCTAGTATAATCCTTGTTCACCCCTCTCCCATCAGTCCTTGAAGGACCTACCCAGAATCCTGGAGGCATCTTAGAATTCTTGGTATTGTCATGAGAGAACAATCTCCTCCCTGAGTTCTGCTCCAAATATATATTTACCATGATGTAGAAATTATAGGGGTAAAAACCTGGGGTTTATGATTATGTTCAGGCCTCAGAGAAAATATGATCCATGAACCTGAACCATAATTAGGATTCTAACAAGGCTTCTTACAGAAAAAGAAATTATCTCAGAGTGACAGAGACATAATAGTTACATGTTGCAATGCCGTACACTCCATTTAGGGTGCCAAAGTCAAATAGAAGATAGACCCATCCTCCCATGTCTACTTTGGTGTCATTTGAACAAATACAGTTAAACAGTCATAATCTCATGTACCCCCAGCCAGGGGTGGGCGAACTGCAGCCTCGAGGCCACATGTAGCCCTCTAGGTCCTCAAGTGCAGTGAGGCCCCATGTGGTCTCCAGACCGAAGGTTAACTTTGTCAAACAAAGTAAACTAATTCAGGTTACAGATTAAAGTGCGTTTAGAAGATTCCCAGCTGGCTGACTGAGGACTCCCATGCACTTGGAGACAACAGAAATTCTTCCTCTTCTTCAGCTCTTGAGTAAGTTTTCTACATGCTGTGGGACAGCTTTCTCTGTTGTTTCCTCCAAACTGAGCAGGGACTCAGTTTTTCTCTTAGCACATAGGAAAAACTCAGTGTTTTGGTTTTTTAAAAATTCCTTCACTGGTCCTTCATGGTCATTCTTGTATACAGTATACCTGAAAATGGTATATATAATTAAGAATAATTAGTCCTGTGTGGCAAGGTTCTATACTTTTACTCCTAGAGTTGGATGAGACTGTAGAGGTCATTAGGTCAACCCCTTCCCTCTCTTTCACCCTCATTTTACAGATGAGGAAACTGAGGCCCATACAGGTTAAAGTGACTTGCCCACGATCATATAGCTGGTAAGTGTCAAAGCTAAGATTTGCACCCAGGCCCTTAGTTTCCAGAGCCCTCTTTCATTGGGCCATTGCCCTTTAGGGTCACCTGCCATTTTTAATTCTGAGATCCAGAATCCTTCACTGTCCTACACCGGCCACCCATCACTTTGTCAGTGATGTTATTTATGGTACTTCTCAAGTATAAGTAAATCTTAACAAGGATATTCATTTCATTAAATATTTTCCAGTTACATTTTAAAACATTTGAACATTTATTTTTAGAAATTTGGAGTTCCACATTCTCTCCTTCTCCCTGCCTATCCACCACCCCTCGTGAAGGCAGTCAGTGTGCTCTCCGATTATACAAGTGAAATCAAAGAATGAGAAAATGGCAAGCAGTTCTTATTCCTGAGGAGCCTGGGACAGTGAGTTCTGGCTTACCCAGGGCCTCTCCAGATTCCTCCAGGGCCATCTGTTATTTTTCTTCTTTTTTAAATTCTTCTGCAGTCTTAGGTCCTTATCACTTTCAGTAGGTACCCAACCTTGCCAGCTGGTGCCAAGTTCCGGATTTAAATGGCTCACCGTCCTTTGTCCTCAGGGCTGGGCACATTTTGGAGTGAGAAACTTCCTCTTCCCTATGGCTCATGTTTCCAGCTTTTATCTTCCTTCCTCTCCTCCATATCTCTCTCAAGGTGATCTCGAGTTGGAATTCTACCTTCAGTATTGGGAATCAAGCTTCAGGTGGGAAGGGAAAGGATAGGATGAAGTGGGTAGTTTATATCCCTGTTCCCTTCTCTTCTGACATTTCCCACCCCCTCAACCCAGGGGGAACCCCAAATTGTCAAAAAAAAAAACCTCTCTTGAGTTAGGGGAATTCCCCAAGAACAGTGCCTAAGGGCATGATCTATCCCTGACTATGGAAAGACCCTGTTTGTGTTTTGTCTGGAGCGCTCAGAAGCCCTTCTCCCCTCTCCCCTACTTAGGGGAAGGGGGCTTTTGGAGGGTAGGCTGTGGAAGAGGCCGGGGCAGCTCTAGGAGATTTCTCTGTTTAGGAGACCTGGGAGATTCCAGTTTTCTTAGGTGATCAGCCTGCTCTGTACATGAGAAAGCTAGATTTTTTGCTTTGTCATTCTGACAGTGGCCTTCTGCCCACTACGTTTCATGGGGAGGGTGTGGCTTCTGGTGACTTAAAGTAACCCGGGGAAACTGTCTGCTGTTAGACTGGCCTAGGGAGAGAGAAAGCCCCGGACCTTGGAGGAGGAGGCCATCCCACCCATGTAAGACTGTAAGTCCTCAGCCTTCTCCACTGATCTTTCTTGAATTAAACGGCTTCTGACTTGGGTCTCTTAACCCAATCTTGAATGGGTTGCTTAAAATCGATTCAAGCCTTAGCATAAGTATGTGCTGGGTTAGATAGGAGGGGAGGGGGAGTCAGGGGTGACTGACCATGCCAGGAAAGGTGGGGTGCTGTTAGCTTATGGGGGGACTTTTGGCTGCTGTTCAGAAACAGCTTCGCCCACCTGTTTAAGGGAAGGATCTCCATATGGTACGGCGTTGGAAGGTGAGACTTGCACAGAACAACCTGATGATGTCTGCACCCTCTCTCGGGAGTGTGTCTGTGGGTGAAGACCGCCCCTTTTTCCATGGCTATAAAGCCTGTGTTGGAAACGTGAGGCATAGTGGATTGAAGGGTGATCTTGAAACCGAGAAACAGCTAGGTTTGAATTTTGGTGCTGTGTGACTCTGGAATTCATTTTTCCTCATCTGTAAAATGGAGATAATAGCATCCCCTCCTTGGTTGTTGAGAGGATTAAGTGAGATCAAGGGTTTTTTAAAGTTTATATAAATATCAGCTATTATACTGTTATGCATACTGACTAGCGACAAATCCCAGCTGGTCTAGGATGACTCCCTTAGAATGTTGCTTTTGTGTTTGGTGACTCTGATTTTAAGGTATTCCTAAGAACAGTTTGTCATTTAATGGTATGGCTTTTGGAGTTTACCCATCTGTAAAATAGGTTTATTAGTCGCTGTCTCATTGAAGTGGCAGTATGGCAAAGGACCCGGCATATAATAGAACCCCTCTGGGCATGATCTAGCAGTTTATGAAAAAAAGCTGTTTTGTGTTTTCATTCTCACCTGAAAGGAGGGAGAATGGTGGAGGATTAAGGGAGTTGAGATTGGAGTTGGAGGCCCTGTGTTCCAAACCTAGCCCTGCCCCTTGCCCACTAGTAAATTGCCTCACCACCCTTCTGAGCCTCAGTTTCCACATCTATAGAAGGAGGGGTTATACTGGGTGGTCTTTGATGTTCCTTTTAGCTCTAAATCCAGGATATTCCATTTCAAGGTATTTAGAGCAATTGCTTAATTATCAGAGCCTCCATTTTCTCATCTGTAGAATGGGGGTTAATACTGCTTGCAAAGAAAGTGCTTTGTAAATGTACGTAAATATGTGAATTTTTAGTATGTAAATACTATTAATAATCATGACAAAAATTCCTGAGATAGAAGTGCCCTGAAGGTATAAACAATTTTTTATTTAACTGAGTGTGACTTTTCCGTGAAACACCTAACCTTTCATTTAATCAGATTTCTGCTTTTGCTACAAAGTCTATTTCTGGAAAACTTTAGTACTGGAGACGAAAGTTTCTTATTCCAGGCATTTTCTGAATTGTTTGAGGAAGGGAGTTGAGCCTAGAAAGAAAAATTAATTTCTTCTTAAGTTAAAACTTTAGATGGTGTCAGTCTGTGGTCAAAACTCTGGGATCCATACTGCCATCTGACACTTAACTCTTAATGTTTAACCGTGCCCCTTCTCATACTCAGAAATCCTGATCTAGTCCTGGGGATTTTCTTAGGGGGAAAGGTTAGGCAAGCTTTTGGCACAAAGGTTGAGATTCACGCTTACTTGCACCTGAGTCACCGGTATCCTATAGCTCTAGGCAATGCTGTGTTACAAATCCCTAGGTTAAGTTACACGAGGTCACACGATGGGGAGGGAAGGAGAGTCACTGCCTAGCAAGCCCCTCCCCCTGGTTATCGGCATTCCCAGACTGCTGCTGTCTTCTTAAAGGAAGGAGCCATGGACTTTGGGCTCCCCTAAGTTTGTGTACCAGAGGATGGTCCAAGCCTCCAAGGAACTGAGGTGGAATTAACCTAACCCTGAAATAGCCTCATGACTCGGGAACACGGAACCATAGGAGACCATGAGCAACTGAAGGTAGGAAACTGACTACTGAACCAGCTACTGAACCCAGCCAGTTCAGCTCCGGCACCTTGATCAGATTGCCGGGGTCTGACTTAGTGAATTTCATTCAGGAAACAGAGCTCCCTCTTAGAACTCTTCCGGGGCAGGTTTTTTTGATGCTTGTAGCAAAAAATAAGGGGCCTGAAAATTGTGTCAGACAGCTGATGGGGCTGCTGGGCTTCCTTCCCTCTTCTGAAATGGAGCTGGAAGAAGGTTTTCACTTTTATAAAAAATAAACTTAATTATTCCCCCCATGACGTGCTGCTAAATATAGTAATTTCCTCTGCACATAAATGTGAACGTCGAGTTTAATTCAGTAAACGGTACAGTGGTTAAAGGGTGAGGGTCATAGAAAGAAAGGAAATCAGGAAACATGGATTTGTTTACATAATTATGCCTTCAGTGGTCTAAAAGTTAAGAACTGTTAGTTTCCTTTTTATTTTCTTTTTTTTTTTTAAATTATTAAAAATACTAGTCCAAAGGCCTGGAGACCAGCCTCTGTGAGCTCTGAGCCGGGTGATGGGGGAAAAGTGCAAAGCTCTTTGAAGAAATCACTTTCCCATCAGTCCCCTCGGTAGCCCAGAGCCTGTCGGGAGGGAGCTGGTGGTAGCCGAGGAGGAAGGAATATCCTTCGTGGGGACATGAGTGATAATCCCCCTGAGACAGAAAGAGAGGTGAGTAGGGCATTCAGGCCATGGGAAGAGATCCAGGGATGGGGATGCTGGTGTGCCTGGGGAGGGAGGAAGGGCAGCAGGAGGAGATTTGGTAGGAAGCATAGCCCAGAGTCTTTTCCCGCCTCCTCTGGCCAGGACTCTGCACCCCTCCCCCATTTCTGGATATAAAGGACAAACTTCTGTTTTTTCTGGCTCCTTTGGAGCATCCAGTGTAGGAATCTTCTAGCCCAACCTTTTAAGGTTTAGATTTCCCCAGGATTATGATCCATTTCCTTTAGCTCAGAGGAAAGAGCCGGTAGAGATTGTGGGGGATGGCAGGGTCAGATGGGGTTGGTGCTGGTCTTTAATTTTTATTAAGAGCTCTTGGTCTTTAACTAAATCTGGAAGTTAGTGGCCTGGAGTTCTACAAAGCAGAGCTACTTTAAAGAGAAACCAGGTGTCCCTAGTTCTGTAAGGGCAAGTAGCTTTAACTACTAAAATTTCAGTCGGACTGGCCCCTATGCCAGTGGGGCTGATCTCTTTGTTTAAATGTGTGAAGACTCATGTTAAACCCCTCCGATGCCGGGTACATGTGCACGGTCTCATATTGCACCGTAAGCTTCTGGGTTTAGGAAAAAAGAAAAAAAACTCAAACCAAACCAAACTTTTGCTTTTTTTTTTTAGAGACCCAGAGCTAAGGAATGTGGCTGAAACTCACAAGTAAGCAGTAGATAGGTTAGGAAAGAGTTAAGTCAGGCATGGAAAACCAACTTTGACTTTGGAGTGAGGGGGTTATGTTCAAAATACCACTCCAGTAAATTACTGTTTGTGCTGGGACAAGTTACTCAACTTTTTTGGGCTGCAGCTCAGCTTCATGTCAAATCTGTAAAATGAGAGGTTTTGATGAGATCAAGAGTTTTTTTTCTTTTTACCTATTTTTGTTTGTTGATCATGAACACCTTAGGAAAATGATTTTTAAACATATATATATATATATATATATAATAAAATGCATAGAATTACAAATGAAACTAATCTATCTATCTACTCATGTACCTCAGGTTAAGAACTTCTGAGCTAAACAAACACTGAAGTCCTTCTCAACTCTGTCCTGGATCCTACAGGAGGGGTTAGAAAGATTTTTAGTAACCCCAAGAATCAAAAGTTTAAGATGGAATAAGAAAGAAGGGAATGTGGTATATTGTAGTTGAAAGACTTGCATTCAAATCCTACTGCCAATAATTACACTGCTTGTGTAATCTTAAGACAGGTCCCCTCACCTCTCTGAACCTCAGCTTCCTCATCTCTAAAATGAGGGAGTTGAACTAGATGACCTCTGGGGTCCCTTCCTGCTCTTAAGTCTATGAGCTGATGAACTGAGTTTATCTTCCAGGAGGATGTAACTGCCTGAGGGCAACACCTGCTTCTTGACTGTGCTTGTATAATATTTTGTATTTAGTATCTAGTTAGTGGGACCTCTCTATATGTCCCTATTGCTTAGTATAGTACCTGGTGTATTGAAAGGGCGAAATAAAAATTTATTGTCTGACTGACTGCTTGATAGACGCTTATTGGTTTAAATTGTTAAATGTTCTGATCTTTTCCCCCTGAACCTTTACACCAAACCTTCTGTACCTGTCTGAAAATGTGTATGTATTCTCTATTAACACTATTACTTGTGTAAGTGTTTTAAGGGACAGGAAGTGTGTGGTACCTTGGAAGCCAGGCTGATTTGGGGCATGAGTCTCATCTCTGTCACGGTTTATGTGGCCCTGGGCAGTTCTGAATAGAGGATGGACAACTAAAGACCTTAGTTTCCTGATCTGGTAAAATAAGAAGGCCTGAAGGCCTAGCTGACTCCTCAGGCACCTCCCAGCTCCAAATGCATCCTTTCTCCTTTATCCAGCCTTTTATCTTGATGGAAGCACTTTGGACCACAAACATTTGTTGAATGAATGGATTTTTCCTTCCCTTTCGAGGCAGCTTAAGGTAGTAGATAGTCATAGAGCTCAAGTCCAGAATGTTTGGGTTTGAATCTTGCTTCAGATAAATCGTTTAACTTCTAGACCTCACTTTCCTCTCCTATAAAATTTTTAATCCTCTGATTTATAATAGTAATCCCTACCTTGATCATAAATGTTTGTGTATGAAGTCAGTGCATGCTTTTGATCTGCCTAGGATCCCATTCATCTCCTGTTTTGATTCAGAGCATCCATGAAAGTCATTCTGAATTAAGAGCGTGGGAAACATGGTTATTTGGGCCATTTAAACTCCCTGGGATCACAGAGCTTAGAATTTTGAGCTGGACCTAGGTCACCTGGTCTCCTTTGGCATATCTGGAAGCCTGAGACGCAGATGAAATGATGGACCCCAGATCACACAGGCAATAGATCACCTTTAAGGTAGTGAAGCCAGAATTTGAACTTGAGTCTTCTGACCTGCAATCCAATGATGTTTCTAGTATAACTTGCTCTCCTTTGGCACACAGTAAGCACTTTAGTAAGTGCTAGCAGACTGATTCTCCCACCAATTCATTAAACCCAACAAAAAGGCTTTTTATCCCCCAAGCTAGGTACAGTTTTTACTTCTGTATTCAAGTAAAAAAGAGTAAATTAGAGAAGGCTGCTAATTTTAAAGTCAAAAGTATGAATTCCTGTCCCCCTCAAAAAAATCAAAATTGGAGAGATTAAGGGAATTGATTTTATTGTTTAGTTCTTTTTTAGTCAGTTCACTCATTTTACATTTGAGTAAACTGAGGCCCAAGTAGTTAAAGGGACTTGCCTATGGTCACATATGTAGGAGCATCCCAGTTGTTGTTAGTCATTTGTGTAGTCACATCTGACTCCTGATGACCCTATTTGGGATTTTCTGGGCAGAGATACTAGAGTGGTTCGCCATTTTCCCCAGATCATTTTACAGATGAGGAAACTTGAGGGGAACAGGGTTTGGTGACTTGTCCAGGGTCACATAGCTAGTAAGTGTCTGAGGCCAGATTTGAACTCAGGTCTTCTGACCTCAGGCTTTCTATCCACTGTACCATCTAGCCTTACAAGGGAATTGTTGTGGCTTGTAAAGGCTTCTTGCTCTCTAGGCTACTTTTTGGCCATAATTGAGGAAGAAGTGGTAGTTTAGAATTTTTTTTTTTTTTTGGAAAAATGAGCTTTAAGAAAGTAGTATAGGAAAAGGGATAGTGACTGGGTCTGTGATTTCATTGATAGAAGGAACTCTTTTTACTAATGGAGGTTGGTACCTTGTCTACAATTTATATTCTCTGAGTTGCCAGAGGGAGACTTAGGAGGTGAAGTGACCAGCTCAGGGTTACATAGATAGTAGGTGTCAAAGGCAAGATTGGAACACAAGCCTTTGGTTCTGAAGCTGTTCCGCACTACCTTTCTCAAAGAAAGTATCTACTGTAAAGTAGATTGCTAATTCTATTGGCTGGAGTATAATGGAAAGGCTAAGGTCCAACAGAACACAGAGTCATGGGTCTGAATGGAGAGAATTGTTGAATCAGAGATTTTAGAACTGGAAGGAGCTTTATTTTTTATTTTGTTTTATTTACTCATTCATTCAATCATTCATTCCTTCATTTATTTGGAAGGAGCTTTAGGAGTTCTCTGACTTAGAGCCAGCTTCCTCATCTGTAAAATGAAATTGTTGGCCCCAGTCATCTCTAAAGCTATTTATTAAGTGCCTACTATGTGCCAGGTACCGTGTGAAATGTTGGGGGATACAAAAAGAGGCCAAAAAAATATAGTACCTACCCTCAAAGAGTTTACAATCCAATGGAGGAGACAGTATGCAAACATATACAAAGCAAGCTGTGTGTAGAGTAAATAGGAAATAATTAACAGAAAGCTTTGCAGTCCCCTTAATCTCCCCAATCTTATGTATTAGAATTAAGAGGGACCTATAGAAGATGGGATTTTGGTTGGAACTAAAGAAAGCCAGAGAGGTCAGTGGACCTCTTTGGAGCCAAGGACAGAGATCATTCCAGGTGTGGGGACAGTCAGAGAGAATACCGCCCCCCCCCCCCCCCCCAGCAGAGGAGATGGAATGTGTAGGTCAAGGAAGATCCAGGAAGCTGGTGTCACTGGGTCAAAGGATACACATTAGGCAATAAGGACCCAAACACACTTTTGTACTGCTGGAACTGCTCCTGAAAATGAATGCTTTGCAGACCATTTTGACACATGCTTTTGATTAGAGAAACATTGTCTTTGGATCAATATTTTATTGCAGAAGTAGGTAGCTCAGACCTTGAGTTTCCAGGGGTAAAAAGAGTATGAGCAGACTTATGCTACCAGTTTCCACACTGGTCCAATCCTGCTGAGGATCATTCTCTCCCCTGCTTACCCCAACTCCCTCCTCCCATCTGTCCATGACACCTGGATACAGGAACTCTCCAAGACAATACCTGCTCTCTCTCTTTGTGGAATGAAGCTTTCACACTGAATGGAGACACCTTGATTGCAGCTGGAAAAGAGATGAGGAAAAGAGAAAAGTCTTTGATTTGGAGTCTGAGGACCAGGATTCAGTTTTTGTCTGTCCCACTTATTAGCTGTGTGACTTTGAACCAGTCACTTCACCTGCTTACTCCTGGACTCACTGTCCTGCTCCTGAGCATCATCATACATAACATATTCCCAAATCTGAGATCCTTCAAGGCTCAGTTCCAGAGCTTCCTCCTCCTTCCATTTCCTAGTGGGCTTTCCTTTCCATCTCCTCCAGCTATATTGTATTTATCCATCTATGTTGCATTCCTTCTCCAGAAGAGCATACATTTCTGGAGGATTGGGCAATGTGTTTTTTATCTGTCATCAGATGCTTGTTGGATGATTGATCCTTTTTTCTTTTATCCCCCATACAATGCCTTGCACATAATGTCCTGTGATTGGGGATTGAAGGCTGCAGGGTACCTCAGGGGCCATCTAATCCAATCCCCTCATTTTTACAGAGGAGAAAACTGAAACTCACTTAGGTAAAAGTGACTTTGCCAGGGTGTTGGGCCCATTGCAAATCATTCCCTCCCCATTGAACTCCTTGGCCTCCGTCCCTACCGTACAATAGATGAGGATGCCCACGTTACAAAATAGCATCATGTTCTTATTTAAAAAGCCATTTTAATCTTTTCATCTCTTTTGGAAGGTGGCCGTCTTGTTTCCCTCTTCAATGAAAACGCCTATTGATTGAGAGATAAAAATGTGGCGGTAGGCATTTATGGTTGGGGTGATGGAGCCAGAGAGAGATTACAAGATTGTCAGGAATGGCAATCCATTCTTGAAATGATCAAAGTTCACATGGCCCATTAGTAAACCTGACACTGGAGTAATTTGGCTTCTCTGATCATAGATTCCAGGTGACAGGTTAAAAAAAGGGGAAGGGAGTCTCCATTTCCTGCTTTTTATATAGTTCTGAGTCACCATCCTTTGGAAGTCTTTTGTCTGTAAGAGTAAGATTCAGTCTCATGATGTAGTGGAAGGAGCTCTGAATTTGGAGTCACAAGACCAAGGAATACCGTGTGATATAGTAGAAACAGCCCTGAGTCATAGAACCTGAGTTCAGATTCTGACTCTGCTTGGTGATACAGTGGTTAAACTCTAAACCTGGCATCAAGCAAGGACCCAAGTTTGAATCTAGCCTCAGACTCTTAGGAGTTTGGTTACCCTGAGCAAGTCAGCTCTCTTGACCTCAGTTTCCCCATCTATAAAATAGGGATGATGATGATAAGAGATCAGTGAAAAAAATATATGTAAGACATTTTCCAAACCTGTGCTGTGAGGATTTTCAGGTTTCTTTAACTAGCAACTGCTCAAATAAACCAGCATAGGAGACAGTTTATTCACCCAAGAGTGTGAGATATCATATTAGAAGGTGATGGACATGTGTGCCTTAACTGGGGACATTTCTTGGTCTCACCCCTTCCTTTTTGTCTCTTTCCCTCCCCCACATCTGTCTCTTTCTCACACATACACACACGCACGCACGCACGTGCGTGAACACACTCACATAACTCTCTTACACACACTTGTTTTTTGTTTTAGAACTTAAGTGACTTGCCCAGGGTCACACAGCTACTGAGTGTCAGCGGCCTGATTTGAAACTCGGGTCCTCAGGACTCCAGGGTCACTGCTCTACATCTAGCTGTCCCCAGGTCAACTCTTCAAAGACCGTTTTTAGCTCTAAGAAACACCTCTGAACACCTGTAAAGTGCTATATCAATACTATCTATTATTTTTATTCCCTGTGTGACCTTGAGCAAGTCACCTGACCTTATCTGTAAAATTAGCAGAGTAGTGTCTACTTCATGGAGTAACTGTTATTGGCATCAAATGAAATAATATGTGAAAAGTACTTCAAATGTGCTGTTTGAATGCTAGCTGTTATTACCATTGTGACCTGCAACAAGTCTCTTAATAATCTGAGCCTCAGTTTCCCCAGATAGGAAAGGAGGAGGTTAGACAAACTGGCTGGTAAGACACACCCTGGCCCCTAAATCACCCCACTCTAGTGATACTGCCACCTTCTCCCCACTTCAGCTTCCTTAAATCAGAAGCTCCTTGAGGGCAAGAACTAGCTTTCTTTTTCTTATTTGTCCCTAGCAGTTAGCACAGTGCCTGGCACATTGGTAGGTAGGAATTGATAGTGTTTATTCATTAAATATTGACTAAGGGCCCTTCTGAGAGCAGCTAGGTGGTGCCATGGATTGAGTGCCCAGGCCTGAAGTCAGGAAGACTTGTCTTCCAGAGTTCAAATGCAGCCTCAGATGCTTACTCGCTGTGTGACCTTCGTCAGGTCTCTTAGCCCTGTTTACCTCAGTCTCCTCATCTGTAAAATGGACTGGGAAAAGAAATGGCAAACCTCTTTAGGTTCTTTGCCAAGAAAACCCCAAATGGGGTCATGAAGAGTCAGACATGACTGAAAAATGGCTCGCTCAGTAACTAAAAAGGGCTTTTCCAACTTTAAATCTGTGATCCAGGTGTGGATGTGTATTCTTCCCCACTTACCATCTATGTGACTTTAAACCCCTTCTGAATCTGTTTCTTCACCTGGAGAGGACTGTGCTGAATGTTTGACCCCTGGATCCCTTGGCACTTTACAACTAGAATTCTGTGATCTTCTGTGCCTGCCTCATAGTGCTTACTTGACAGAGTGCCTGGCATCTAGTTGGTGCTTAATAAATGTTTATGGATTGATTTTCTGTCATTCATCCACCAACAAGTTTTAGATGAAGGATGATGAACAGTCCCTGTCCTCCTAAAACTTCTACAGCAGGGCTCCAACACAGATGAGCAAATATAAGAGCCCTGAGACCTGGGGGCGTGTAGGGGGTGGGGGGTGGAGAAGACTGTGGTCACTTAGCCGTGCCTCCAAGGGGGCTGAGGAGTGGAAGCAGGACCAAGGAAGAGGGTGGAGCTGTGGCCTTCAGTTTGGTGAGACCCTCCCCCCATGGTGGCAAGGGGAGGATCAGAGCAGTATCCCCACCTGGGTGAGGGAGTTTTCATTTGCCCATCATTAATTCCATGGCACTTTCCTTAAAGATTCTAAGTGAAGCACTCTGCCTTTTGTTCCTATTTTGTTGGTTAGGGGTTGGTTGTTGTCCTTTGTTCTTGGAAGAGGACCAGAAGTTTCAATGTGTCTGACTGTGGGCACAGGTTGGGCGTAATTGATTAGGGGACTGAGGCCACAGAAGGTTACCCAGAGTTCCCTGCCCCGCAGCTGAAGCAGAATTTGAAGCTACATCTCTTGATTCCAAGTTCAGCACTCCAGCCATGGTGTTGGAGGGTCCCTCCAGCTAGACCTGGTGCTCCCCTTGGTTTTTTGTGGAAAGGGGAGACTTCAGTTGTTTCCATCCCCCTGCCACTCAGGTGTACTGATTCCAAGGGGGTTTCTCCCTTCTTTAAGATTGCCTCCATAATGGTTTTCATGCTTGTTCCGGCCACCATAGAAGTAACAGAAAACCAGGGCTGCATTAAGGCCAGAATTCAGGTTTGGAATCCGGACGTGTCCTGGCTGGTTCAATAGCTTTGGTCTAGATGGGTAGGCTGCTGGTCTGAGAATCCCCTGTAAAATGGGATTACTAATACTTTATAAGGATGTAACCAGAATTAATTGATTTCCTAAGGAGTTTTGAGATCCTCAAATGAAAGGCTCTGTTCGAAGCAAATAAATGCTATGCCTGACCTGTGTTCTCTAAGCCAGGAGGAAATAGATGCCACAGGGCAGGAATGTGGGCTTATCTTTCCCAAGCCTTTCTGATGTGGTGCTTGGTAGATCCAGGTGGCTTTTTGGAAGTTCTAAGGATTCAGATCTTACATTTTATACTTGCCATCTGCGTGACCCTGAGCAAGTCACTTTGCCTATGTCTGCCTCAGTTTCTTCATTTGTCAGATAGGGCTAAGGAAAGCAGCTACCTCTCCGAGGTGTTGTGACTGTCAAGTGAGATAAGAATTTTAAAGTGCTTAGCCCAGTGCTATGTAAATGTCAGCTAATTATGGTTATTAATTATTACTATTTGCACATATTAAGTGCTGTGTAAATATTAGTCAGTTATTGTTACTTGCCTTATCAGTCAGCCAATAAAGTTACTCTATGCCAGACACTGTACTAAGCTCATAGTACAAATGCAAACCAAAAGACAGTCCCTGTCCTCAAGGAGTTTACATTGTAATGGTGGAAGAACACACATAAAAGGGAGTTGAAAATTGGATGTGTGTGTGTGTAAACAATCAGTTAATGAACAAGCATTTATCAAGTACCTACTGTGTGCCTTGGGATGGAGATACAAAGACAAAACATGAAACCATCCTTCCTCACAGTAAGTTAGGTGTTCTGAGGATCCAGTGAGAAGAGAATTGATAGAGAACACTTTGTAAAATTTGAAGCACCATCTTAAACGTGCTGTTACCATAAACCTTAACCTCTTAGTGCTCTCCCAGGTATCTTTTTATCCTAAGAGTGGAATTTATCAGGGAGAGTGGCTGATCTTCTCCAGTGGGTCTACACTGGGACCTTTTTTATAGACTAAAATCTCAGATTTTTCCCTTCCCACCCTCCCATTGTTTTCCCCAAATGTCACCAATTGTGGAGGCTGGTGTGGTTATGTTTTCCTTGAGATGTGAGCAATCAATTATCAATCATTTATTAAGTACCTAGGCTGTGGGGCCAGGCTCATAATTACTCTTTAGAAAGCCACTTCCCCCCTCCATCTTCCCCACTACACATGCTTAATGGAGATGTGATCATAAGTTTTATTTAAACATTTGGCCAAGGTGTGGGCTTTAGGGGAGTGGGGGGCGAGGGGGAAGCAACACTGAACTCCCTGGCCTCTGGGGTCCCTCTGAATTCAAATTATTTATGAATCATTAACCTTGTTTTATAATTCTCCTGACCTTTTGAAATATAGTGCTAGAGTGGAACAGAACTGGATGACCCACATATAATCAAAAAGGGCTTTTCTTCTTGGTTAATGTCCTTTTCCTGTTGCAATTAACAACCACATGTGTATGTGTTTCTCCCCAATAGAATATAAGCTCCTTGAGGGCAGAGACTAATTTCTTTTTCTTTGCCTCCCTAGTACTGATTGATTAATATGTACGTGTTGTCTCTCCTTATAGACTGTAAGCTCCCTGAGGGCAGGGACTGCCTGATTTGTCTTGTGATCCCCAACACTCATCCGTGTCTGCACATAGTAGGCTTTCATACCCTCTTTATTTGATTGACTTGTACATATTGTCTTCTCATGACATGTAACTGCTTTGAGGTCAGGGATTATTCCATATTTTTGTCCTTGTCTTCCCAGCACTTAGCATGATGGATGTGATTGTGGTACTTCATAAATACAGTTGAGCTAGTGAATTGATGGTAGAATTCTCATTTTACTCATTATCTTCTTGTCGTAGATAATCTTCAAATTAAATTGCGAATTTCTTGGCCTTTTGACTAAAATCAGTTCTGGCCAGGTAACTTCATTTAAGATAAATGGTAGCCAGCGAAGCTGAGTTTTTGTTTTGAGAATTCTTTTTAGAATTAAATAGCTACATCCTTTAGGTTAATGGGAGCTATCCTGTTTACATATGGCTCAAGCCATTTAGAGAGTGGTTTATAATTTCAAAGTTATTTTCTTGTTATCTCATTTTGTTCTGCAGAGCAGCCGTGGGAGGAAGGTAGGGTGTTATTAGGTAGGATAAATATTACTTTCCCACTGCTGGGGCCACTGTGGGTGTGGGAACAGGTGTCCCCCAAAGATTGCTGTTGTTACATAGCTTAACCAGTACCTTTGGTTAAAAAAGCTTTCCTAGGGCTAGCCTGGGAACCAAATGACATTTATTACATTGTTTCTATGGGAAAATTCAGTCTGACCATAACTTCCTTAAGGGATTACTCTGTATCTGTCCTCTCTGGGAGTTTCCAGTCAATTTGAAATTATAGTTCATACTTTTGGGGAAGATAATCACAAGTTTTTTTTGCTAGAGAAAGGGTTCTGTATTAACATTACTGGAATAGATCATAGAAAACATTTTAAGGCAACAGAATAAACATTTAGGTTTCCTTACGATTTAGAAACTGACTTGGTACTTAAAACTTCTAAAACAAATCTGTTCTAAATAAATAAAATAAATAAACAAAACAGATTCTGTTGAACCTGCAGCTTCTAACGCACTGGTATAATAGAGTACTGAGTCTGGAGGCAGGAAGTCCTGGGTTCGAATTCTACCTCTGCCAGTCAGTAGTTGGATGATCATAGGGAAGTGACGTCATGCCTCTCAGGCAGCCACTGATGTGTCTCATGGACTAGAGTCCGTGACAAAACCATTATGCTTTTATACTGAGGCTGCAGTAGTATCTAATTTTGAGTCATTGCTGCAGGTTTTGAGTCATTTAGATATCTGAGAGCCTAAAATAAAAATAATGATGATGATGATGATGTGTATTTAGTACTTTGAAGGTTTATAGAGGTATATATATATATGCACACATACATACTCTGATCCCCTCTGAGTCTTGTGATCACACTCTAAAAACATAAGTACTATATGTATTTCCCCATTTTACAGATGAGGAATATGAGGTTTAGAAAAGCAGTGACAACCAATGAGAAGCTCCCAAGTGTAGATTTCTAAGGTTCCTTAGAGTTGGTCTTGTCCAATTCTCTCCTTTTAAAGATGAGGAAACTGTGTCCCAGAGGCAAAGAGATTTCTAGGGTATCTCACTTACTCTTCTCCCCTTCTCCAGTTTTACAATTGGGGAAACTGAGGCCCAGGGAGGTCAACTGTTTTGACATCAGAAGATCATAGATCTAAAACTGGAAAGAACCTCAGAAGGCCATCTAGTTTAGTTCCCCCATTTTATAGATGGGGAAACTGAGGCCCAGGGAGATGCATTAATGCAGGCAGTCAGATGCAGAGCTCCATTTTGCATCCAGGTCTTCTGACTCCAAATTCAGCCCTCTCTTGCATGGTGCCATGCTTTTCTCTTATGTTAATTAGTAAATGTTTTCTGACTAAATTTGTCATAGATTAAAAAAATTGGCAGAACTGTAAGAGACCTTGGAGATTACCTCCTGACCGGACTGGGAAACCTGTGGTCTCAAGGCCACATGTGACCCTCCGGTCCCCAAGTATGGCCCTTTGACGGAATCCAAACTTCACAGAACAAATCCCCATAATAAAAAGATTTGTTCTATAAAACTTAGACTTGGTTAAAAGACTGTCTCCAAGGACTTAGAAAGCCCCATGTGACCTTCAGACCTCAGATTCTCACCCCTGAGTAGCCCATTGCTTCACCTAGGGACCACTGAGAGGAGGTTTGCAAGGTCAAAACTATTTTCACAATAATGTTAGGGCCTTTTAATTTCTAATATGGTAAATCTCAGTAGATACCCCACAGAAACAAAAACTTTTTCGGAGTCCTTGATTTTTTAGAGAGTAAAGGGTTTCTGAGACAAAAAAGCTGATTTAGTCTAATGCTTTCCTTTTAGGGTAAGAGATTCAGAGTTGGAAGGGGCCTTGATGGCCCACTATCAAGTCAAATAATGTAAATAAAATGTTGCGCAAATCTTAAAGCTCAATATAAATTCTGGCTGTTATTATAATTCTTGTTTTCTGGTTCAATCCATTTTTTCAAGAGACAAGGAAATTGAGGCCTAGGGATCACTGACCTAGTTAGTGGCAATTGGGACTTGAACCCAGTTTTCTCTGACTCCTGGTGCCATGTTCCTTTCACTTTACCTCTGCAAATTCTCTTGTTTTGACTGTACCTTGAGATTCACACCCAGTGGATGTTTCCTTCTGTTCTCCCCATCTCTGTCCCTCTGTGTCTGGCTCAGGTGCAGACACCTTTCCTGACCTGATTCAGAATTGCTCCTCTACAGTGTTTCATCCCAGTATTGGTGTGACCTTAGATATGATCGCAGGGCAGACCATTGCTGGGCTGGCTCCTTGGGTGGAAGCCATGGGAAGGCTGAAGCTTGTTAGTACTTGTGACTGTCTAGCATGTGGTGATGAATTGCCTGCCTTGTTTGGGAGAGTACTGCCAAGTGTGAGAGTCATTAAGAGAGCAAGAACCTTGAAGAAACCTGAAGTGGAGATTTAAGTGGTGTTTTTTTTGCCTTCTCAAAGCATCTCAATGTAGGGGAGTCTGTAGAATTTTGCCATCAGATACTTAGTGTCTTGAGTAATTTTAAGTATTTTATGCATGAAATAGTAAATAATGATACAACTTTTTGAAAATACTGTAGTATGTATAAGAAAGTACAGAGAAGTGATGGTAGGATTTGGGGGGAAGGGAGAGAGATTTCGGGGTTTGTGTTAATACTACAAGGACCAGGGCCATCAATTTTTGTCATATTTTGTCATATATATTTTGTCATTTTTTACTATAATTTCTCCAATCTGTGCACAGGCTGCTGTAAATGCAAAAACTACAAGTAAATTTTATAATTTTATTTTGAAGTAAAAATTTTTATCATACTATCTTTCTTTTGCCTAATGGATAAAAAAAATGCACTGAATCAATGGATGCAGCTTGGTTCTTTGAGGTATTCTTAAATTTCCTTGTAACTGAAGAATAGTGACTATTAGAAATATTTCTAAATGGGGTCACACAGAGTCAGACATGACTGAAACAACTTAGAAACAATGGAAATCAATCAACTAACAAGCACATGCTGACGAGATATACACTGTTTTGGGTGCTAAGGATATGAAAACTAAACAGACCCTGTCCTCAGAGAGCTTCATTTCTTTTGGGGGGTTACATACAGAATAAACAGATTAAAAAAGAAAGAGGGGAAGAGACTCCAGAATTTTGTCCTTTGCTCTCTATCTAATCCAGCACCTAGCGCAAATGCCTGACACGTAAGTAGGTGCTTAATAAATATTGATGGATCGATTTTGATTCTGCAGTTCATTTCTATAATAAATAAGTGGAGAAAGCATTTATTAAGTACTGATCCCAGAAAAGGGATAAAGACTGGAGGCTGGTGAACTGAAAGGCTGTAAATGCCACAGCTCTTGGTGACATCTCCATGTGTCATCCTTTTAGTTGACATCCCTTTAGTTGGATGTCATTCTTTCTAGAGAGTTCAGACATCTGTTGAGGTGACACATCCAGGAAGCTGGAGAATATTCACCTGTGTGGAAATGACCCAGTTTATAAACATGCAGCAAGAAGGTAACTTTTAGGCATGGAATAGCTGCTCGGAGTGCAGTGATGATGCCTGATCATTTTTCTGGTGGCCTGGGTACACCTCAGCTATGTCAGTTGTTTGGATTTCTCTTTGGGTGACATCTTTTTCCCACTTCCTGTTCACTTGGAAAACAACCTGGCTGCCAGTTACACACCTCATTTTCTGAGGTTTCTGATACCCAGGCACTGTCTCAGTGCTATTTAGAGTTCATACAAACAGTTGGCAACTGTCTTCTTCCACACCTGGTGCACATTTTCCTTTGTTTATTTTCTTTTTACACCTCTATAGTTTCCAAATGTTTTTACCTCCCTCTCCAAAGAACCATCCCTCGAGGAGACACTGAGGCTGATGACTTGGTGCAGCTCTATCTCACTTAAATCCAATTCATACACGTCAGGGCATCACCCTTGTGACAGCCTTGGTCCTCTTCAGAAAGTCAAGGGTGGGCAGCAACCACAAAGAATGAAACTCCGAGTCCTTGGGGCATCTTCCTCCTAGTCCAGCTGGGGGAGGATCGGGCAGAGCTGAGGCATGATAACCCAGGGAGTGATGGAGTAAGGAGCAGAGATCTATCTCTTCGGCCTGCCCAATGACTGCTTAGTAAAGATGAATGACTAGTTCTAGGTGGAAGTCATTGAATGAGCTGTGCTGAGGAGCAGTTCTGTGTGACGTAGGGGTGAGTGTATGTCTGAGAGCCTCCACCCTCTGAAAAGGCTAGATATCACATCCTAGGGCTGATTATCAGCCAGTGACTGATTAGATAGTCAAGGAGGGGCGCCTTATTCCTTTCAACATGATTATCCTGCTTGTACTGTGAATAACAAATCATTAATAGCATGCTGTGATCATAGTGCTGGGCATCTCAGTTAAAATCCTGGCATTGCTCTTTGTTGTGTTTGTGACCCTGGGCAAGTCAGCTTTCTTGCACTGCGCCTCAGTTTCCTCATCTGTAAAATTAGGGGGTTAGTCTTAGATGACTTAGAAGGTCCCTTGTTATCTCTAAAGCTTTGATCCTGTGATTGAAATTAGGTTCCTTTGGGTGCAGAGCCTACAAATTTTGTCTTTTTAATGTGTAGTTGAAATGTCTTTCCTGGTTCTGCATCTCCCATCCCTCATTGTGCCCCCCCAGAGCCTTTTCTTTGAGATTGCCTTCCATTGCATCTGTGTATCTTGTATGTACCTAGATACTGACCACTAGGTGGTGCCATAGTGCATAGAGCGCCAGGCTTGAACTCAAGAAGACTCATCTTCCTGGATTCAAATCTAGCCTCTGACACTTAGTAGCTGTATGACCCTAAGCAAGTCACTTTATCCTATTTAACTCAGTTTTCTCATCTGTAAAGTGAGCTGGAGAAGGAAATGGCAAATCACTCCAGTATCTCTGCTAAGAAAACCTGAAATGAGGTCATGAAGAGCCAGACACAACTAAAAATGAATACCAACCAAATTCCTAGTTATTTTCACTTTCTCTTTTCCATTCCAACATATAGCCCTTGAAGGCAGGGAAATAGGCTTCTGCCTTTCTTCCTGTCTCTAGCTCTTACTTGGCTCACTTCCGGTATCGAGAAAGCGCTTGATAAATGCTCCTTGACAGACTCATTTGGTGTGATATTAGAGCATTTCATGGAGTGGTCATTGGATCGTAGCTCTAGAGCAAGGAGAAACCTCCAAGGCCATCTAATTCATTGTTGTTCAGTCATTTCAGGCATGTCTGATCTTTTGTGACCCCATTTGGGGTTTTCTTGGCAAAGATCCTGGGATGGTTCGCCATTTCCTTCTCTGACTCATTTTACTCATTTACTCATTTTACGTTTGAGGAAACTGAGGCTAAGTGACTTGTCCAGGGTTACATAATGAGTGTCAGGCTAGATTTAGACTTTGGAAGATGTCTTCCTGACTCCACGGAGTTTGCCTTCTAATAGAAGCAATGAAACTCAGTCAGTTGATGAAGTCATAGATTTAGAGCTAGAAATCACCGTGGGAGTAAGTCATGTGGTTCAGTGTCCCTACATGTACAGATTAAAAATCACTTGCCTAAAGTCACAGGACAATAGATATTAGCGGTAGGATTCAAACCTGCCTCCTCTGAGTCCAGATTCAAGATTCTTTATTCTACTATTGCTGTCTGTTTGTAAACTCCTTAGGACCTGGGACAAAGTCACTTTCCATCTTTGTATACTTGGTCCCTTATAGGATGTTTTTTGAATTCATTTGAAGTTGAGATCTGGAGGTGGGTCCGAGAGGAGGTCTAGTAATAGTCTGCTTGGTCAGCAGCCCTTGGCATGGTTCCTTACACACAGTAGGTGTTTGATAGTCATTGAATTGGATAGAAATTGAAATTTGTCAGTGGGCCAAGGAGGAAGCAGTGGCCTGATTTTTTTGAAAGAGAAGATAAGTACTTGGAGGCTATTGAACCGGGCATTGGGGACGTCATTGCCTGGGATGAGTAAGACCTTACTGTAAGGAGAGGTAGAAACCTCCTTGGGTTAAGTTACTGAAGAGGAAATGCAAGTCATTTGCATAAATTAATGTTGGGTTTTGCCTGGAATCAGAAGAGATGACCCAGCTGGGAAGGGGAAGTTGGATGTTTGGGTGTGTTCTGCGGGTGGGGAGGTTAAGTAGGGAACCTGAGTACATTTGAAGGAAGAGATTTTTTTTTTTGGTGGTAGGGGGACTGAAAGTCATTGTTGAAAAGACTGACTGAATCCTTAGCAAAAAAGTATGAAGGGGGAGGAAAAAGGAAGTTCAGGAGGAACCACAGACCACAGTCAGAAAGTGTGAGAGCTTCCCTCCCCAACCACCCCACCCCTCCCCTCCGCCCGTCAGTGAGAAATTTACAGCAGTCAGTGTGTGTATGGGGAAGTGTTGATATTTGTTGAGTTTGGGTGAAGAAAAGGAAAATATTAAGAAATGAAGGCAGAGAAAGGAGAGGGTCAGAGGATGCCTTGTCTGTTTAAAAAAACCATCTTGCTAAGTTTTATTTGAACTTTGTTGTTCTATCCAGCCATTCAGATATTGGAACAGAAGTCAGAGACAACATGGATATGATTTTAAAAAAATTATTTAATATTTTATTTTCTCCAGTTACATATAAAAACAATTTTTAACATTCCTTTTTAAAACTTTAAGTTCCAGATTTTCTCCCTTTCTCCCTCTCCACTTCCCTCATGGAGAAGGCAAGCCAGTTGACATAGGTTATACATGTGTAGTCAAGCAAAACACAATTCCGTATTAGTCTTGTGAAAGAAAACATAGGCAAAAAAAAAATCAAGAAAAATAAAGGAAAAAAGTACGCTTCAGTGTGTGTTCAGACACCAGTATTTCTTTCTTTGGGGATGAAGAGCAATTTCCTCTTAAGTGCTTCCGAGTGGTCTTGGATCACTGTATTGCTGAGAATAGCTGACCATCCTACAGTATTGCTGTTACTTTGTATGTGGCACTTTGCATCAGCTTATGTTATTCTTTCCAGGTTTTTCTGTTTGTCATTTCTTTTTATTTTTTTTTAATTTTTATTTATTTATTTATTT
>CM053770.1:229756037-229890096 GCA_028658325.1 Potorous gilbertii
TGTGCAATATCACCAACTACCCAGATACTGAAAAATTTCAAGAGTTACAAATATTGTCTTTCCATATAGGATTGTAAACAGTTCAACTTTGGTAAGTCCCTTGTGACTTCTCCTTGCTGTTTACTTTTTCATGCTTCTTCCTGTTTGTCATTTCTTATAGCACAAGAGTATTCCATCATAATCAAATAACACAACTTGTTCAGAATGCACATGATTCTACACTAAAATAAAAGCCCTCCCCGGAAGCAAACCAAATGGCAGACATTGTTTAAGCAGCTGTCTCTTTCCACAGTGGTCCTCTCGTTTTGTCCTGGGCATACCCAAGACTAGACTCAGGTGATCGAAGGTGTGATCCTATTTGGTAGAAGGAAATATGACTTGGAAATAGAATAGATGAGCTGTGTGGTCTGGGGCAGTGATTTACATAGGTCTGATGTGGGTTAGTTTGCATCCATGGAGAAGAGTTTTGATTTGTCAAAGCCACCATGAGTCCGTCTTGGAGGAAGGTAATGTTTCAACTCTTGGTTACTGAGGATGAAGTGTGGTAATTGATCAGTTCAGCTAATGTTTCTTTCATGCAAGCTAGAATAGGTTTACTTATTAAGTCCCTACTATGTGCTAAGGAGCCATGGTCCCTGATATGGGGAGCTTCTGATTTATCTTCCTGCTGCTCAGACCCAATGGTTGTCCACCTGCCTTTTTGCTCCCCTCAGGCTGTCTCCCCAAGGGAGGAAGCTTTGAGGCTCCATTCCTTGTTCTTGTCCATTTGGCCTTGAGAAAGAACGTTAAGTGTTGCCTTTGTGGGACTTCCCAGTCAGTTGCAGTCAGCATGACAAGGCATTTCCCCAGGAGGTGTTTTGTAGGTGACCTTAAGGAAGGTTTCACTTAGTGAGTTGGTAGTTTTAGCTTTTGTTCCCTTGATAACAGTCTTCTCTCATCTCTTGGTCAGAGTGACTGAGCTTCAGGGCATAAATGAAATGACTTTACGATCATACATAAATCCTTACTCATCTGAGGGTTCGAGGAGGGAGGAGGATGTACAAACAGTGTCTCAAGCAAGCTTTGTTGGTGTGTTTGTGTTTGCCAGACACAGGATGTCGTTTGGTTTTCCTGAGTTATGTTATCTTAAAAATTACTGTTTCCCCTTCATGCTCCTTAGGACAATGAAAAAAATCAGACATGTTGACTTGCTGTGTTAAGTTAAGATTCCTGCTGCCTGTCCCAATAAGTGTTATAAAATGAGAGGCAGGCCATCTGCACCAAACCTCTTGTTGTACAGATGAGTCAACTGAGGCCCACAGGAGAGCACAGGGACTTTGACCTGAACTGGAAAGGACCTTGGAGGGCAGATGAGTGCTACCCTTTTATTTTACTAAACTGAGATTCAGGGAGGATGTGGTTTGCCCATGGTCACAAAGGTACTAAGCTTGGGTCTGAGGTGGGAATCTGACTGCAGAGCCCAGGGCTCTTTCTCACCATATCCCACTGCCTCCCATATTGCCTGCCTTCCATACTGAATTCTGTTTTCCTCCCACAGTGCCTTGTGTTGAAGGTGGAACATCATTCACAATGCCCTTTGGATACTGGCTTTGCTTACCCACCTTTGACTTTCCACCTGCCAGGTATTCCTGTGTCTGGTACGAGCATTGCTGGGTCCCTGGTGCTTTCATGTTGTCCCCTGAGCAGCCCCCACCAATGCCCTCAAGAAGGAGACGGAGGCGCTGCCCGGGTGCAGTCCCTCCTCCCCAAGCTGCCCCCTGGCAGCTGCCCACACCTCAGCCCCCTCCTGCTGATCCTAACTCCTGCCTGCTGCCCCCTCCATCTGGTGGCAGGAGAGCCATTCAGGCTGAGCCGGTAAGTGGAGGGGCTGCCTTTCCTTCTTCCTCTCTTCCCTCTGATCCCCTTTCTCTTCCCATAGGACTGTCAGTACAGTCCTGAAAAGGATCTTAGGAATCATCTCATTCAGCCCCCTCCTTTAACACAGGAGGAAATGGAAGGCCAGGGAGGTTAGAACCATGATTCAAACCCTGGTCTTCTGCCTCCAATGTCAAAGCGCTTTCCTTGTCCTCATTGCCTTTTACAATAAAATCATCCAATTTTTCATGACAGTACGATATTTTCCTTTACAGTAAAGAAACACAGATGAAAAATTTTACACAACCCAATGCCACCTCGCATTCCTTTAGTGCCTGAGTTATAAAGGGCAGGCTCTTAAATTAGATTACATCCCTAAAGCCGTTTTCACCAGCTAGGGTAAAACGGCCAAATGTGGATAAGAAATACTGAGTGATTTCTTCTGAGCTCCCCCATTTAATTAAAACGGTAATTCTTTAGGACTGGAAACCTTAATATGCAAAGAATATAAATTTGCCCATCCTAAATCGACACAAAGGACTTAATGGGGCATAGAAGCAAAAGAAACCCACTTTGCAAATTACCTCTGTCACAATGGATTGCAGCAGCCTCCGTCTAGAATACTAATCTACAGGAAAGGTGAAACGAGGATGGTTTGTGTCCATGTTTACTGTTTTTTTTTGTTGTTGTTGTTGTTGTTTTTTTCCCCCTACCATACAGGACTACAAATAGTCTCTGAAAGTCTTTCGATGGGGTAGTCATAGTGCTTGGCACCTACCTTGGTTCTGGTGGGGCTGCCCTCTTGGTTCCCTGCCTTCCCTAGCCCATCCTTGCCACCCTCTCCCTGGGGAATGATATAAAAAATTCTTTTGACTACGTATTAAATTAAAAGGGTTCTAGGAAGAAAGGAGTTGTCTTTATGCCTGCAGGTATTGTGCTTTTTCCAGAGACCCAGCCTAGTTTTTTATTTTAATGTAAATGAATTTTTTGGGAAGTTTTTCATGTCAGTTTTTAATATCAATTTTTATCATTTTTTCGTTATGTCACTTTTTTATATCAATGTCAGTATCCAGTGGTTCCTCCTTTCCCCATGTTCGTGCCTTCCATTGTAACAAAAATGTTCAGTCAGGGATTTAGGCCCTGTCTGACTGTGTATGCCTCATTCTACACCTGTGGTCTACCAATGGTTTGGATTCAGTCAAAGGACCACACTTGCGGACCTAGAAGGCCACTTGTGGCCTCAAGGCCCCAGATCCTCCTCCCTGGTAGAGGATAGCAGCTGACATTTTCCAAAATCTTAAGGTTCACATGATGCCTTTATAGTATCTCACTTGATCTTGTGACAACCCAGTGCAGTAGGTACTGCTGTTGTCTTTATCTTACAGAGGAGGATTTTGTCTCAGTTTCTTGGTGTCTTGCCTGGTGCTTACACGACTTGGAGGTATCAATAGGCCTTTGAACCCAGGTCTTTCCTTGTTGGGCCAAGTCTTTCATTCTTTCTTCCAGTGTTTGGTATGGACCTTTATGTTCAAGAGATCTTGTCTGGGGAACTCTTGGTATAAGAAAAGTCTTTCCAGTGCTGGTTGGCAATTTAAAAAACACCCAAATGTACTAGTCTCTTGTTTGTTACATCCTTTTCTTCTGCCTTGTCTAGAGAGACATCCCTTTGTAAGCAGTGATGTGCTGGAAAGTGTTTAACAACCAGCTCTGGAGGGAGGAGATGTATACTTGACACACTTTTAATTTCAATGTGCTTTAACATTTTTTCATCCTTTTCACAAATCTAGAAAGCAATGAAAACTGAATTAAGCCCTTATTTATAGCATTTGCCAATTTCAAGGGAGACAAATGCTCCTCACCCTGAAAATTTGAACCATCAGCTTGGCTCTGTTTGAGTTGACTTTAACCTGTAAGAGAGAATTTTTTTAAATGGGGCAGAACAAGCATTTAACAAAACTTAACCAACACATCAACCAAGTCTGACCATGTATGACTTGTTCTGCACCCATAGGCCTTCACCTCTACATTTTCTCATCTTTGAGAAATGAACTTGGCGATAATTATACAGGGGAATGGTGCTTATATTCTGAACTTTTATTTTTCTGTATATTCCCAAATCTGCTTATTTTACATTCTATAAATTCATCTCAACTTCATTTTTTTGACAACTGTTGTGCAGCTCATAATCCTAGAAAGCCACTTGGGGCACAGAGAAGGTGAGTTATTCACTCCGAGTCACATAGCCCAAGTAGGGGCTGGGGGCAGGATTTGAACTTGGGTCTTCATGAAACCCAGCCTGTCTCTCTATTCACTATGCAGTATTGCTTTTCTACTGAGGGTTTGTGGAATATGTAAAGTTCCTAGGGAGAAGTAAAAAAACACTCCCCCTAAATCTAAAGATGTCTGCTGATGATCTCTAAAAGACTTAACACTTGTATTCTGGTGTCGAGAACCAAGAAGAACATGCAGAATAGTTTTGGTCATTTGTGATGTTTTATTCCAAACAGTGGGTTTCTTGGAATCCCTGTCAAGAGGGGGCTTCTTTGGAGTGAAATGTTTTCCCTTTTTGTTTTTTTCCGTCAGGTCAGTAAGGAAGACATATCTCAAAATCTTCTCAGAATGAATGGGTCAGATGAGACCCCCGAGTCCTATGATTATGACCTAATTATCATTGGTGGAGGTTCTGGAGGCCTGGCTGCTGCCAAGGTACGTGCTTTGGGAGTGACTTTCCTAATCCACCAGCAAATGTGTTGTCTGTCGGTGAAAGGGATGATGGGGCATCATACAGAAAAGGAAACTGAGTTCCAGGAAATTGAAAACGACAAAAACCTCAAAACACATCCAAGATTATAGGACCAGAGATTTAGAGCCCAAAAGGACCTCAGAAACCTATTTACCTCATATTTCATGAGGAAACTGAGGCAGGCTTTATCCACTATGCCATGTAGATTTCCACTAGTAGATAATCGAATATGTAAAACTGCTGGGGACCAGGAAGAAAGACATCTCTGTCTATGTAACTGATCTATTAGTCTGGAGGCAGTTTTTCCAATTTAGGGGCAATACTGATGGAGATACTGCTCTTTCCCTTTTCAGTTTGATCAGTCAAGTCAACAAGCATTAGTTAATATTGCCTAGTGCTCATAAGACACTTGATGTGATTATCTCATTTAACCTTTGGGGGAGGCATGTGCTAGTCTTATACCTGTTTTACAGGTGAATACACCTAGGACAGCAAACTGCAGAGTTGTAGTTGGGAAGGTGGATCCTCAAATCCAGTCTCAGACATCTACTAGCTGTGTTCTCCTAGGCTAGTCATTTCTCCCTGCTTGCTACAATTTCCTCATCTGTAAAATGAACTGGAGAAGGAAATGGCAAACCACTCTAGTATCTCTGCCAAGAGAATCCCAGATGGAGTCACGAAGAGTCAGACGGACATGACTGAAAGTGACTGAACAGAAAATACTGAGGTTGAGAAAGACTTGTCCAGGGATTTGAACGTGGGTCTTCCAGACTCTAAAACTAGCACTGTGGGGAGTCCGTCTATGCAGTATCTATGCTAAGGGCTGGGGCTACAGAGACAAAATGAGATAGTTCCTGTCCTCAGGGAGCTTATGTGCTAGTAGGAGAGACCACTTGAGTGTATAAAGTTTATATAGAAAATATTACTATAAAGTAAGTGGAAGGGGCAGGCACTGACAGCTGGTGGAACAAGGCCTCCTCTAGTTTTAGTCAATAAGTACTTAATAATCGCCTGCTGTATGATGTGCCTGCAGGGAAATCAGGTGGCGGTGATGATGAGGGGGTGTTTCCTCATGTCATAGGTGGGAGAGGAAAGATCCATCTTCCAGAGGCCACACACTATCCTTTCAGTCATTCGTTAGAAAACATTTTCCATCCCATTCTCCTCATTTGAGCAGCTGAAGGCTCTGGGCAATTGACATCCAACAGCTGTGATCCTGTGAGTCTCCCATGAGGTGATGGAAAAGGGAAATGAGATTATTCAGGGAAATTAGAAGTGGAGGAGCCCAGCCCTGAGAGGTAGGGGCCAAATGTGCCACTGCTGCTCCATCCAAGGGCCCGAGTGAAGGTGAGCCTGTGCGTTTGAGGAGGGCTTGAGGATCATGGTCTCAGACCATCTGCTGTAACATCTGCCAGGGGCACATGAAGTGGTAACCAGGGAGGGAGGATTATTAAGAGGAAATCAAGATAGGCAAAACATTTCTCTTTTATTTTCAAGTTAAGATTTTGGTGCCCATTGCCTTGCTAATACCAGGGATTAGGTTTAGGTCAGGGGTTAAATTTGATAAATATTTATTGGTCCTATTATATGCACCTAGCACTGTGCTGGGTGCTGGGCATACAGAGACAAGAATGAATGAATGGATAAATGAATGAGTAAGTATTTATTAAGTACCTGCTATCCCCCCAGCAATGTAGAGCAGATAACCATTTCATTCATAACTTTACAGTTTTAGTTCATTGAGAGGGTAAGTGATTTATCCCAAGTCACACGGCCATGATGAGTCAGACTCAGAACTTAAACCTTAGGTCTTCCTGATTCAAGACTGGCCCTCCTTTCTCCTTACTGCCAGGCTTCCTCTCACATAGAGATTATTTTCAACACTGAAGTAATGTTTCCATTGAAGAATAAACCTACTGAGAAACACATCAGATTCTTCAGGTTCATTAGAAAGGAGCTCGGTTCTGGAGTCAGAGCCTCTGGGTTCAGATTTGACCTCTGATGTCTGTTAGTAGTGGACCCTATTAGACAAGTCATCACCTTCCTGGCCTGAACAGATTGGACTCTTTGAATTTGGAGGTCCCTTTTAATTCTGCTGTATGATCCTATGATTTGGAGACACTGTAGACAGGACAGACCACACTTGAGAAGTAGCCTTTACAGGAAGGATGATGCTTGACAGTTTCATAAGAAAAACCTCTCCCATTCAGCCTTAACTAAATGTAGCAACAGCTTATTTGTTGGATATGGTTAAATCAACTTCTGATCTCATTATAAAGAACACATAGGGCTCTCGGGAATTAACATATCTCTTGTTCTTGGTCACTTAAGTTTTTTGGAAATAACCTGACCTTTTCCTGTTATTGCTTAATTATTAAATGGAGTGCCTATGATGTCTGACTTAGGCAATAATTTTCTAGGGTGAAATTTCATTGCACATTTTAAAATTGCCCCCAAGTACCTCTCTGTATATCTTTTCATTTTCATCCCAGTTATGGTAATGACCTTGGCATATGAAGTTTTGCTGGGATTAATAACTGGTCATGCTTCAGTCATTATGGCTTAATGAAAAACAGCATGGCCCTTTAACTACAAGACACTTTCCAGTCTCGTTTTTGGATGTTAATTTTATTAAATTTGTTCCCCAGGAGGCAGCCAAATATGGCAAGAAGATCATGGTATTGGATTTCGTCACTCCTACTCCTCTTGGAAATAGATGGGGTAAGTTTCTCTCATCATCTCAGAAGCATGTCTGTAGGAATGAGGTTTATTATATTTTATTTTTTTAATCTATGAAATCATTTGCTAATGAAACCCATTCATGAACTGGTCTCGTCTAGCAGTTGGGCTGAGCTGAATCAGGTTGGAGTTTTCATTGGCATTCACTTTTATTAAGTACTGCCAAGTTGGGTTTACTAGTTTGGAATATCAATGAACATGTTGCCACAAGCAAGCCTTTGACTACGGGTCAAGCCTTTGGGGTAACTTGGTTCACCCAAGAGTTGAGCAAGGTCTGCATGACCTGGCTTCAGATCTCTCTCCCCTTGTTCCACAGTTGGAAAAGCAGAAACCTGAATTAGGACACTCTCTTCTTCTGGTTCCTATAAAACCAGCGTCCTCATTGCAAGGTCATTACAGCTCATTGACTTCTCTGTGGACATGCTCATCTAAAAGGCCATTTACCATCCCTTGGCATTTGAAGAAGAAGTTTTATTCACACCTTTGTTTTTTTGCCTTGTGTTCAGCTCTGGCTATGTCCCTCCCCACAGTGACCCACCTGAGAGGGTTTCATTTTCTTTTTAAAATGCTAGCTCTTTATGAATAGTAATATTGCATATATGCATGTTTAGCTGTATACATATGCACATGTAAATATACATGTTTACATGTGTATATTTACACATACATGTATATATTTATATGTGTGTGTATATATATTTTCATATTTTCATACACATATACAAAGATCAACCACTGGAGTAAATGCTCACTATTTGCATGTAAATAGATTCCCAGATATTTATACGTTGTGTAGTTATTTTGAATGTTTATTTTTTGGAAAAAAAATTATTTTCTTAACCATCTTTTTTAAAAAACTTTTAGGTTCCAAATTCTCTGTCTCCCTCAGGCCCTCCCTCACCTACTGAGAAGGCAAACATTATGATATCAACGATACATGTGAAATCATGCAGAACATATTTCCGTATTAGCCATGTCACCAAAAAAGCAAGAAAAACATAGGAAGTGAGAAAATTATGCTTCAGTTTTTGTACTCAGAGTTCATCCCTTCTCTCTGGGGAGTGAATAACATTTTATATTATGAGTACTTTGGGAGAGAGTTTCTTTAACAAAGCAAACCAGTTAAACAAAACCAGCCCTGTGTGCGATGTTCTGCCCTCTGCCTTTCTGTCAGGGCAGGAGACACTTCAGCATATCTTCCCCAGAGACAAGATAAATCATGACAATTTTGCATCATTCTGTCTAATACTGTTTTGTCATTACGTAGAGCCCTCCTCTTAAGGGTGCTAATGCAGAGGGGCCAGTCTCTTCATCACAGTAACTTTGTATACCAATAAAATGGCAGACATGGCGCTATTCTACACATCTTCCGGACCCTGAATTAAACCCAGAGGAATTGGGTTTAAATCCTTCTTCCCACCTGGGACTAATTATCTCCGTTTACATTTTCTTATCTAATGATAGGGTTGAACTCAGTGACCTCAGAGATTGATTTTAGCTCTCGTGCTGTGATCCATGGTGTTTCAAGGCTTGTTTTGGATAAATCGGAAACCTGTGTCTCTGGCATCTCTCTCTCATCCTTTCACCCTAAATTAACCTTGAGGTTCTGGAGCATGGGACATTTAGAGGAAGCTGGGGACTGGTGGATAGCTTGCTGGACTAGGAATCCAGAAGATCTAATTCCAGCTGTGTGACCTTTGACATTTGTCTCTTAACCTCAGTCTTTTCCAGTTTCCTAATCTTTGAAATGGGAATAACAGTTGTACCTGCCTCCCAGGGTAGTTGTGAGGATTAAATCAAAAAATATTTGTAAAGTCTTTTGCAAACCTTAAAGCACAATTTATTTATTTCCTAAATTTATTTATTCATTTTTAATTTACAACATTCAGTTCCATGAGCTTTTGAGTTTTTAGATTTTCTCCCCCTCTCTTCCCTCCCCTCTGCCCAATAGGGTGTGCAGTCTAATATAGGCTCTATATATGCATTCATATTAAGCATATTTTCACATCATAATTATAACCAATGGAATGAACCACGAGAAAGAGAAAACAAAACAAAAAAGAGAGCAAATAGTAAGCTTTGGTCTATAATCAGATTATATAATTCTTTCTCTGGATGGCTTTTTCCATCATGAGCCTTTTGGAGTTACCTTAGAACCTTGCATTGCTGAGAAGAGCTAAATCTGTCAGAGTTAGTTAGTCCTCGCACCGTGTCGCTGTAACTGTGTATAGAGTTCTCCTGGTTCTGCTCACTTCACTCAGCATCAGTTCACATAAGTCCTTCCAAGCCTCTCTGACGTCCTCTTGTTCATTATTTCTTATAGAACAATAGTATTCAATTACGTTCATCTGTCACAACTTGTTCAGCCATTCCCTAGTTGGTGGGCATGCCCTCCATTTCCAGTTCTTGGCCACCACAAAGAGAGCTGCTATAAATATTTTTGTACACATGGGTCCTTAAAGCACTTTTAAATACTACTTATTATTAAAATTATATTAAAAAGAGAAAATAATATAAATGAAAAGTACACTGAAAGTCATTGTAATGACCAGTCTTGATTCTAAAGAAGCATTAAGGAAATGAGCTTCCTTTAGGTCAGAGGTTCTTAAACTGAGTTCTAGGAGCATGGTTTTTAAAAATGTTTGGCTTAGCTTTATTTTGCTATAACTTTTAAAATTATATAAAGTTAAATTTATTTCCTTTATAAATCTGTATATTTTAATGCATTTGAAAGCCTGATTCTGAGGAGTCTAACTTTGACCGTTCAGCCAAAGGGATCCAGAAAACCCCAGATAGGTTAAGAACCCCAGCTTTGGGTAGAGAGGTGAAAGGTGATGAGTATGGCGTGGAACGCTGCATCTACTGTCAGATGTAGAGCGTCAGCTAATTTTGTTGGATTGTTGCAAGGGAAAGTTCATCATATGGGATAGAAAGGATGTTGTGTTTGGTATTGATGAAAATAACTGATGTAAAAAGGCATTAATAAAAAAAAAACTTTAAGAAATTAACCAAAAATAATGGCTAGGCAAAATTGAAGGCTTTCTAACCCTAGTGATTTCATCCATAAAAACAGGGATATCATTTCTGGCCCTGCCCTGCCTTAAAAGTTTATTGTGCGGATCAAATGAGGTTATGTTCATAAAAGCCTTTTCAGAAGTCTAAAGCATGTTATTACTGCCACCTAAGTCTGGGAGGGATTAGAAGCTCTGCCCAAGGTTATGTGGTGGGTAAGTGGTGTAGGTGGAGTCGGACTGTGGATCCGAATCATCACTCCCCAGTCCCTGTCCATTTGTGGCTCAGAGAAATTGCCAGGATTCTTTAGTAAATTGGCTGCTAGATGAAAAAGGGGGTCAGTGCTAAGGAATGGAATGATACACTTGGCCAGTGGGCTTTCCTGGACCACCCTGACTTGAAGAATAGACGTTTAATCATAACACATTTCATTCTGGATGGGTTAATTAGCTTTCAGCCTGCTGCAGTAGATAGGAGCTTTATATCTTTAATCACGAACAACATTTATGGGGAGGAAGCCAATTCCATTTTTCATGCCTCCATGATTGCAAATGTCGGGAAACCAAATGACTCTCCTCCCTTGGGGTGTCTCCTTCTCTTGGCCTCCTGTATCGTACCCTGTGGTTTGCTTCACTCTGGGAGTATTGAGGGGGCATGATGTCCAGGCTTGGGCTATTCATTTTGAGAAAGATGGGTTTTTATTTTATCTGAATGTTGTCGGCAGGGTCACACTCTCATCTCTGCTTGCTTATTAACTATTTGCCCTTGGACTGATCAATTCCCGAACCTCAGTTTCCTCTTCTGTAAAATGAAGGGATCAGACCTTCATGTTACATCATTTTCCTCAGGCCTCTGAAGTCCTTTCCAGCTCTCATTCTGGCATCCTGTGATTGTATTTTTTTTTTTACCCCTTGGGCAGAACTAGGGGAGGATTCATTGTTCTAGGTTTTCGATGACCCATCATGACCCGAATTCTCCCCAGATTTCCCATCTGTCTGATACACAAGGACAATTTTAATTTCTTTTCTCAGAGCTTATTTTCCTTTCTGAAAATAAGGGTGGGCAGGCAGAGATGGGTAGTAGCAGCCTCAGAGGAAATGCCTAAAGATTAGGAAGAGAGGAAGATAGATCAGTCAACTAAGCCCCTATCAAATCCCCCCAAGTTCTAGGCAGCCTCTTGTACACATAAGCTGCGGAGCTGGTGTCACCTGACTTTGGTGAAGGATATTTACAAACTGGGAGTTCCCTACAGTGATGAAATCACAAAATAAATATGTTAGGCACTTAAGCTCTGGATCCACAATAAGACTACCCCTGCCCTGAAGGAGCTTACCTTCAACAGAGATAAACTTTGTGATTTCCGTTGTCTTTAAATTGTTTCAAATATGAGTATAGAGCTATGTATATAATTACATGTATACATACATATTTACATATATTTATATAAATATATAATCTAATATATAATTATATGTATACATTTAGATAAATAAATATAAGTAAAGTAAAATGTGAACTCCTCAAAGGCAGGGACTTGCATTTTTCTCTTTATTTCCTCAGGGTCTACACTGGTGCTTGGTATATAGTGGGTGCTTATTATGCTTGTTGAAGGGATGATTTAATATTAAATTAATAGATTATTACTAAATATTGATTTAAGCACATCAGATAAATCACTTTTTAGATGAATTGGAGTGTCAGCCACACCACTAAACATCATATCTAAAAAGTTGTGGAGTGGAATCGTGATAATTCTTACCACTGACTTTGTTGGGCATGATTTGGGCCATCAGCTGTACTAAAAGTATTTCTTTTTAAAATATCCTTGCAGGTCTCGGAGGGACATGTGTGAATGTGGGCTGTATACCTAAGAAACTCATGCACCAGGCGGCTCTGTTGGGGCAGGCCTTGCAAGATTCCCGCAAATATGGCTGGCAGGTGGAGGAGCAAGGTGTGGAGATAAAGTCTATTTACTCCATTTGTGGTTTGTACTGCTGAGCTGTGATGGGTGCCCTGGCCCTCGTTAATGACTTGGTGTTTAATACATGGGAAGGTGGTTTTCATAGTGATCTCCCTTTCTCCTCTCCTTTCTGCTTTTCTCTCCTTTCTGTCTCCTTTCTCTCCCCCTTCTCTCTCCTCTTTTCTCCTCTTCCTCCTCCCTCCTTCCCTTATGCTCTTTTTCTTCAAGTAACTTAGGTTTATTATAAAGCCTTAGCAATGAATGCACAGGGAGTGGAATCTTGCTGTACCCAAGAGCTGGAGAATCTTCCATTTTCAAAGATCTGGGGCCTTTGCATTTGAACCCTCCCCATTTTATGTTGTTGTATTAAATGCCCCCAGCCTCTGCTCCTCTGGAGAGCCTCATCATTGGTTTTCAGGGCATTTTAGGGCATTTCATTGGTTGTGGGCAGCGTTGTGGCTGAGGCCTGGCTGGTGGGCAGGCATTTCTCCTCCCCATTTCCCTGTGTGTGGGCAACACTTCTGAGAGGAGTCTGGGCTGCCGTGACAGGCATTCAAGACCAAGTGATGCTGCTGGGGGCAGGGGATTGAATTTAGGACCAGGACACCTGAGGTTACCTCTCACCTCCGTCGTTTGCCACAAGTGTGATCATGGGCAAGCCTTTAACCTGCCCAGGACCTGGGCTTCTTCTCTGGAACGTGAGAGATAATCCTAGGAGGTCCCTCTTAGCTCTAAAGGTAAGATCCAGGTACCGGGTTCAAATTCCTCCTCTTCTGTTTACTACCTGGCTGATGTTAGGCACTTGCTTTATTTTAGGGCTAACCTGGAGCTTTCCAAACTATCCCACTTAGCTGTGCTTCTTTCTGGTTGTCCTTTTATTTCTTTTTTTTTTTTAATATAAATTTATTTATTTGCAGTTTTCAACATTTACTTCCACAAAATTTTCAATTTCAAATTTTCTCCCCATTTCCCCCTCCCCTCCGCCCAGGACAGCATGTATGCTGATTACTCTTTCCTCCAATCTGCCCTTCCTTCTATCACTACCCCTCCCCTTCCCTTCTATTTTCCTGAAGGGCAAGATAGATTTCTATACCTCTTTGCCTGTATATTTTTATTTCTTTTTTTAAAGATGCTTTAGTGACCCTTATCTAGGTTTTTTTATTTTTTTCCAGAGAGAGGGGATAGGAACTAGATGATTTCATGGGTGTAGAGAACTCCTCTCTACCGGCAGGTCAGCATTTTCTCTGTAATTTATCATATTAGAGAGTTATCTGAAGCATCAGGAGGATAAGTGACTAGCCCAGGATCCCACAGCCATTGTGTGTCAGAGGCAAGTCTTCCTGGGTTTAATGTCACCTCTCTATTCACTATACCTCCCTTTCTCAAGAAGACTACTTTTTCTTTTTTTTTTTTTGAGACAGGGTTATAACTTGCCCAGGGTCATATATCTAGTGAATATCTGAGATCAGATTTGAACTCAGGTCCTTTTGACTCCAGGACCAATGCTCTATTATCCATTGTGCCACCTGGCTACTATGTATCTGGAAGGTAGGTCAGTTATTAGCACTGTTACCAAAACTCTCATTAGCAGGGATTAATTGATCAAATTACCTAGCTAATACTTGGGAACCTGTTATATTATTCTGTTAATAAGCTTCAATAGAAGAAGGAAAAATGATCCTATATGTAAGTCCTAGATGGGAGAACCCTAACCTTGGGCATAGAATTTTAAAATGGGAACGGACATTTAGACACCATAAAGTTCAACTGTTTGTCTTTTCAGATGAGAAAAATTTTCCCCTTTCCTAGATTTGAGGCCAAATTTGCTACAGCAAGTTAAGAGGCCAAAGAATGAGGCATGCATGCATACATGTGCACGCATGCGTGCACTCAACTCCTGAGCTGAAGTGAGCCCGCCACTCTTCAGGGGAGGAGGGCATTCAGAAAGGCTCTTAAGGCTCCCTAGCAGCTTTCTAGAATGGAAAGAGGAGTAGGAGGAATTTTTGATAGATTGATGGAACTCCTAAGTCCCCTAGGCTGTCTGCTCCCCGGTGTCTGTCACGGACTCTTAAATCTGGGTGATAACGGTGTCACAGAGAGAGAACACAGCTCATAAACTGTTTATTCAGCCATACAGTGATCTAAGACTGCAGTTTACATTCAGCCTCATTGGATGGCAGCTCTAAACTTGCTGCTCTTATGAAAAATGTTCCCAAACTGAGAAGGATTTCTTGGTTTGCCTCAGACTTTTTTAGGAAACTGATTTTAAAATCCTTAAAAAAATTTTTTTAAGTGCATATGGTACATAAAGTACATACATAAAGGGAATAAATAGAATGTGCATGTTTGCTTGGCAGGGAGAGGAGGTCAGGGGAGGCTACGTGGGCTGGGGCTTGAAGGAGAGATTCTGATGCATACATGATGAGAGAGCCTTCTGGCCAGGGGCTTCTGCTAGTGTATGCAGAGCCCTACAAAGGCAGGTTCACTAGATTATAGCACTTGAGATGAGTAAGTACTGGGTGCTAAGGCTAGAAAGGGAGTTTGGGGCCAGAGAGAGAAAGACTTTAAAATACCAAAAGGGAGGTGCTTTATTTTTGTTCTCTGAGGCTGTAGGGCAGGTAGAGTAGGGAAAGGACGTTGTCAAATCCGCCCTGTAGGAATGTCCTTGTGACAGCCTCTCTAGATTGGAGGGAGGTGGGGCAGGGTAGGGGAGATAGGGCGGAGAGGGGGGGAGGCTTGGGGGTGGGGGGGGGCGCTGGTTAGGAGGCCTTTGGGGTAGTGCAGGGGAGAAATGGTTAGGGCTTGAACCAGAGCGATTGATCCTCTTTGCCTTTGCTATTGTGGGACATCTTTTCCAGGTGTACAGATTGGACCAGATGACCCTGAATTTCTTTGCAATGCTAATTCTATGAAGTAGAGCAGGAGTTAATGCTCTTGTGAAAGCAGCTGGACAGATGTTTGTGTATAGGAAGAGATTTGTTGAATTCCTTTAGGTTTTTCTATCAGAAAGCAGTGTGGGTCAGTGGAGAGATGGCCACTAGGGAAGCATCTGACACATTGGCAGGGTGACCCTGAGTAAGTCATTGAAATTTTCACTGCCCCAGGAGATCTCTAAGTCTAAACCAGGCAGAGAAGAAAGTCCCCTGCTGTGTTCGTAAGGAGCGTTTCTTCATCCAGAAATACTCTATCCTGATAAAATCACAGGCCTTGTCCCTATGTAACTTAATCCTAATCCCAGAATTTGGAGCTGAAAGAGACCTTTGACAAGATGAAGGTGAAGTTTCTCATTTTACAGCTAAATAGGTAAACTCCAGTTACCCCACACTACACATCCTGGTCTCTTATCCATTTCTCTTTCTTCCTAGCTTTGAGGTGAAATATAATATTTTTTTTCCCTTGTTAGCAAAGGCAGCCATGCTCCTGTATCATGCTCAGTTTCCTCAACTGTAAAAAGAATGAGTTGTATTCTATGGCCTTCAAAACCCTTTCTGGTTCTAAATCTCTTTAGTCATTTAACTTTTCTGGACTCAGTTTCCTCATTTGTAAAATGACCTGTGGAGTACCTCCCAACTCCAAATCAGTGATCCCTCCTTCAGGCTCAGTTTCCTTATCTGTCAAATGAAGGAGCTGGACTAGACAGCTCATGAACGGTTTTTTTACAATTATTTTTTCATGTCAAAAATTATTTTTTATAAAATAAGGAATTCCTGTTTTTGATCATCTTTGAACTAGATGTTTGTGAATAGAAGTGGGGTCAGCTTTCAGCTATTGTGTTTGCTGACTTTCCACTATTGTGTGTGCGTGTGTGCCTGTGTGTGTACGCACGTGCGCATGAAGCACATTAAATACAGAATTTATCTGGCTTGAAGTCTCATGTCCTTCATTTCACCCCATCACACCATGTCCTTTGCCATCCACACATTTCCCTCTCTAAAGAAAGATAGCTAATTTATCTTTTTTCTTTTTAAGTAAAGATTCAAATCAACGGCATTTAAAGTCTGAAGATCTTTTAAGCCATTTATAGCTTCCTTACATCAATTGGATGAAATTGATCCGTCTGCAGGATGAGGGTGTTTAATCTGATTGCTGAATGATTTCTTCCTTATAATTCCGAGTCTGCATCAGAGCTAGGCGATGCTTTTATAAACCAAACCAGTCTACCTTCTTTCATTTGAAAACTCCAGATTTGAGAGGGGTTGGGGGAAACGGGGGGAGGGTCATGTGGCACAGTTGGACCTTACTAGATCAGATTCCTCTAGTAGATAGATAGATGGAACATCAGCAAATGTTTATCGTGTGCCAGGACCCAACATTCCAATAGATGTAATGCCCATTTATATAACATTTTAAGGTTTTCTGGATGCTTTTCTTATGACCCCTGTGAATTGGGTTAGTGTACAGAAATACTATGCCCATTTCACAGCTGAGAAACCTGAGGATCCAAGACACCAAGTGACTTATTGGGTATTGTCAACAGATGCCTGGCTCTGGAGTTCAGAGGACTTGGGTTCAGATCCTGACTGTGGGTGTTTGTGACCTCTGTGACCATGGGCTTGTTTCCTTTTTCCTCATATGTAGAGTAAGGATGTTGGACCAAGTGCTAAGCTCCTGCCCAGCTCTAAATCTGTGATCATAACTAAAGTGAGAATTCTTTAAGATCACTATTTGTTATATTGTATTCATTTACAGTGATTTTTAGGGCAAACTTAGTCATTTTCACTGTGGCATTCACTCCACTGGTAGAATGCCAGAGTGAGGAAGTCCTGAATTTGAATCCAGCTTCAGCTACTCCTTAACTTTGTGACCCTGGGCAAGTCATTTAATATCTCAGTTTCCTTACCTCTAAAAATAAAGGAGTTGGTCTCTGTCCTAAGACCCCTTGTAGTTCTAATCTGTGATCCCACAAATTGATGGGTGCCCACTTTGGTTTCCAAGTTTTGGGTTGATTAGTTTGTTTTTGCTCCCATAAATCTCTTAGGTATTTTCAGGATTTTTTTGAAAAGCAGTTTGCTTTTAGATTTTGTTTTGTTTTTAAATATTCATAATACCCCTTGATCAGTGGATCAAGGAAAGAGAAAATGGGGTGTGGGTGTGTATATTTAACATTTCTTTCTCTAGAAACAGGAAATAGATAATTTGCTTTGAAGAAACCCAGTTTGTCAGTAGTTATTACTGTTTCCTTTTTGAATGACAACTTTTGGTAGTTAGGTTTCTTTAATAATTAGACTTGGCGAGAGACTTAGAACAGTGCCATCTGCTGTTAAAAGTTGTAAGCTGAAGGCATGAGTCAGCTGGGTATATTTCAGATAGCTATCCACCAACGATTTGTCTTAGAGTGATAAATGATGGGAGCACAACTGAAGGAATAAGTAATCAGTGATCAACTATTATAAGAAAGGGATATAAGCCTGGTTTGTTATGATGAAAAAAATGACTCAGTTTCCCCCCTTTAAAAAAACCTAATAAATACCTACAATATGCGTGTTTGTCTTTCATTGCCAAAGAAGACCATGCCAACAGAGAAATAATGACATGACTTGCACTTGACTTTGTTTTGAGTCGGGGAGGGCCGTGCAGGTCACCAGTCTCACTTTTCCTCCAGAGCCATCTGAATCCAGTGACCAGACATTCATCAGGATGACTGGAGATGACCCAGAATGAGGGCTTAAGTAACTTGCCCAAGGTCTCACAGCTAGTGAGTGTTAAGTGTCTGAGGTTGGATTCGCAGCCAGGCTTTGCTGCCCCAATGTCAGTTGTGATTAAAGCATTCTTTAGTTTGCTTTTTTCTAATTTGACAACCAGGTGCCGAGTGTCTCCTGGGAGGGTGGGAGCTGCTAAATGGTTATTGTCCTCTACAGTCAGCCTTATTTGTCATTATGGCATTTTAGAAAGGGGCTGGACCTGTGATTTCATTGCCATAGGAACCTCCCAGATGAGGATATTCCTTCCACCAGTTTGGGTCAGCGCTGCACCAGTGTGTATCAGAGGGGAGACTTGAATCCAGATCTTTGGGGCTAGCTCTGGATCCATTCTGCCATCTCTTTAGAAAAGGGAAAACTAATGAAGATAAGGCATAGTTCCAAACGATCAAAATATCAGGCTAAGGAAAAAAAGTGATCTTAGTTTAGAGATAGCTGTAGTCTTAGTTATTTTAAACTGGAGAGCTCCCGGTCTTTGTGATCATTTTGTGCACAGTGGATAGGAAGGAGGGGCTTGGAGTCAAGAAAATCCAAATTCTTCAACGCTTAGCCTCAGTTTCCTTATCTGTGAGATGGGGAGAATCATAACACCTCTCAGGGTTGTGGCAGAGATTGAATGAGATGATACACATAAAGCACTTTTGCACATTGTAAATTGTTATGTAAATGCTAGTGGTCGTTATTATTTCAGATGAATCTAGAGCTGCTGGATTAAAAAAGCCAATTATCCTATGCCTTGTTTCATCCACAGTCAAACACAATTGGGAAAGCATGACAGAAGCGGTCCAGAATTACATTGGCTCTCTGAACTGGGGTTACCGGGTAGCCTTACGGGAGAGCAAAGTCACCTATGAGAATGCTTATGGAGAATTTGTGGGCCCCCACAGGATTAAGGTAAGCATCAGCTTGGTTAGCTGGAGCTGCCTTTGCCTTTATTATTATGTGGGAGGGATGCCTGTCGTGATGGCTAAATAAAAGTTAGACTGACTTCCTGTGTACCCGTGGCTTACGGGATTGATCTCCTGAGTTTTTAGTTGGAACACATCTTTAAATGGTCGATTTCTCTGCAGGCGACCAATAACAAAGGCAAAGAAAAGTTCTATACAGCGGAGAAGTTTCTCATTGCTACTGGAGAAAGGCCACGCTACCCGGGCATCCCTGGGGACAAAGAATATTGCATCAGCAGGTAGGTTTTCTTGTCTTCTCTCTCAGGTCATATTGTCTCCCCCTTTAGCTCACTTGTTTCCATCTTTTCAGTGTAATTATGACCAGATGTGTTTGGTGGTTCCACCACCCACTTATGCCTGCTCCTAAGGCCACAAGCCTTCCTTCACCTTGGGTTCAAGGGGGCTGATCATCGTTGCAGGGGTAGAGTTCAGATAGGGATTGGTATTGGCACAGATACCGTTGATAACTGGTGCTCTGTGGGCTGTAGTGTGTAATGACACTACTGGTAGCAGGTGGTAAGGTACCAAGTGTTTTAAAGTGTGAGTCATGCTAGCATTATGGGGCTGTGAAAATCCTTACTAAAGGCATTTGAAATACTTTCTTTAGATTTTCTGGTAAAAGAGAAATAAATGAAAACATAAATAAAGGATTGTACTTTGGGTAAGGCATTTTCCCCACTTGGGACCTCTGTAACATAGATTTTAGTGATTTTCTTTTTCCATAGATTTCTCCCTTTCTTCCATGTGCCCACCACCCCCATCCAAGAGCATCTGTTAGAGTGTATTATTTTTTTTGCTTGGCGTGATAATGCGTGTTCTGTAATGTCTGCTGTTTATAGTGATCAGATGAGGCAATAATTGTAAAGCACTAAGCACAGTGCCTGGTATATTGGCCAAACAAATTCCCTTTTTGGCCATGTCCAAAAGCAGATCTCATCCTTTGCTTTGAGTATTTCATCTCTTTGTTTTTTTTTCTTAATATATATTTTCAATTACATGTAATGATAACTTTCAACATTTATTTTTGTAAATTTTGAATTCTAAATTTTTCTCTATCCTTTCCCTCCCCTTCCTAAGAGAGTGAGCAGTCTGTTATAGGTTACACATGTATAATCTTATTTCATCTCTTTGGCAGGAGGTGGGTAGCATACTTCATCACTGGTCCTCTGGAGTAGGAATTGGGCATTGCATTGATTAAAGCTCTTAAATCTTTTAAAATATAAAACAATTTTATTCAAAGTATCAATTTAAAATATAAAAGAATTCTCTTGAAAGAAAAAGAGGACGGAATCAGCAAAAAAATCAGTTGCTGATTAACGACTGATCAATTCATTTAAAAAAATCAGACTATATATAATGAGACCTCTGGAAGAGGTATCTTCTCCCTTTTGTGGATTCTCAAGGAGTCAGTAAAATTTATCATTTAAATCCCCCTCTGTATTTATAAGAATGGAGAAGTTCTCACATAGGGAGATTGTGGCTGCCCAAGGTTTACTACGTCAGAATCAACTGGGAAATTAACCCCAATGCATCTTCTTAAACACCCTGGTGGAGGTGGGGAATTAACCCCAATGCATTGTCTCAGATACTCTAGTGGCACCCTGCCTGTAAGGCTAGACCCAAATCCTTTCATTTCTTGGATTCGAACCTGGTTCTCTGACTCCCAACCCAACCCTATGGTGAAACAATAGGTGGTGAAGTGGATAGAGTGCCTCAAGATTCTACCTGTGCCAGTTATATGCTATTAGGAAATTAACCTCTCTGGGCCAGAGTTTCCACATGTAAAATGATGGGGTTCAGCTAAATAACTCTGACAACCACTTCCAGTTCCAAACCGATGGATATTTGATCAGTTAAGCTCTATATTGGGCTCAAAGGGGATCCTATTTGAAAAGCACTTCACAACCCCTACAACACTCTGTTACTGTTGTCTGTTACTGTTACTGTTGGTGTGGGTTGCAATCTGCTCTGGGGGAGCATATTCCCATGCTGGGAATACATTTATTCACATGAATGCAATTGGAAGTACTTGGCATAATGGAGAAGTAATAGGGGTGATCTAAAATATATGTTCTTTTAGCATTTCTCTTTGGCTTTAGAATGTTTTCTAAGTCTTAAAAAAAATCTGCTTGTTCCCTTCATAGCTATATTGTATATGTAGTTTAAATTCCAGTTTTGCTTGTATCCTGGTCATTCACCGCCTGACTGTGATGGCAGTTGGTGAGGGTGGGGTGCACAGAAAATTTAGGATATAATTTTATAAAACCACCATGTGTAATTAGCATGGAGATAATTAGTAACTGAGCATTTTTCAGTCCTAAAAAACACACTAAAACAAGATGATTGCATTATTTGGTCATTACTCAGTGGGTCTAACTCTTTTTTTCTCATTTGAAAACTCATTTCCAGTGATGATCTTTTCTCCTTGCCTTACTGCCCGGGAAAGACACTGGTGGTTGGGGCTTCCTATGTAGCCCTTGAATGTGCTGGGTTTCTGGCGGGCATCGGTTTGGATGTCACCGTGATGGTTCGGTCCATTCTCCTGAGAGGGTTTGACCAAGACATGGCCAACAAAATTGGGGACCACATGGAAGAGCATGGCATCAAGTTCATCAAGCAGTTTGTGCCTGTTAAAGTAAGTGATGAGTGAGTGATTCCTTTATGGCTCTGGGTTTGTGCCTGGTCATGGAGGCAGGAGGCATAGAACGGCCTGAGGCTCCTTCAGCAGGAACAAGGAGCTTCCTTCCCCTCCTGGCAGGGAGACGGCTCAGACTCTCACCCCCCACCAGTTCACCTTGTTCTGATTCCAGCTCCCTTTGTGGGTGATTAATTCCTGGCTTTGCTAGCTAGCTCTGTATTACCTTTCTCTCTGACTTTTTCTTTTCAGGATATGTAGTACAGAGGAGAGGATGCTGAGTTGGAATGAAGGAAGGAAAAAGGGAATGAGAAAGAGAGAAAGGAAGAAGGACGGAGAGAGGAAGGAATGAAAAAGAGGAAACAAGGAAGAAAGGAGAGAGGAAGGGAGGAAAGCAAGGAAAGAGGAGGGAGGGAAGGAGAAAGGGAGACAGGGAGGAGAAAGGAGAGGAAAGGGAGGAAGGAAGGGGAAAAGAAGGAAGAAAGAAGGGAGGAAGAGATGAAAGGAGGGATGTGAGTAGGAGCTGTCATCCCCATTCTATAGTTGAAGAAACTGAGGCAGACAAGAAAAGAAGTGACTTGCCCAAAGTCACACAGCTGGGAGGCTTGGGTTTGAACTCAGGACTTCCTGTCTCCAGACCCAAAGCTCCCTCCCCTACTTGAAGTCAGAAGGCTCTAATGGTTACAAACTCTGGGACCCTGACAAGCTCCTTCACCACCCTGGGCCACAATTTCTGCCTCCAAGGGTCCTTCTGACCCCTGATCTTAGAAGCAGGTGACTTCTGAGGTCCCTTCCTTTTCTTCATCTGTGAGTCTCACTCCTTAACTGAGCTTGAAATACCAGGACAAGTGCACACTGATGTTTCTTTGGGAGTCTTCCCTTGGTACGGTCTAATTAATTAGCGAAAATGAGCTGCTGCTTTTCTGTAAGCAGTCATCTCCTTTTGTTATTACTTAAAATTTGGGCTGATTTCTACTCTTGCAGCCTTTTTTCTTTTTTTTAAATAACATTTAGAACAGTTTCTGCCCAGGGCATGTGAAAATCCTTGTAAGTGAGCTCATCTTGCTTGAGGGAAGTAGAGCCAATCCGGTGGGATTTTTCAAACTCAAATTTTCCAAGTTGGAGAAAGGCTTCGTTGCAGAAGGATCATGTGCTCAGACATTTAGAGCTAGAAGGGGCCTCCCCTCCCTGGACATCACTTTCCCCATCTGCAAAATGAAGGGGTTGACCTTGATGACCCCTGAGGTCCCGTTTAGCCCCAAATCTCTGGCCCTAATGGCGTGTTTTGCACTGCTCAGAATGCTATCTAAATGTTTGCTCTTACTAAATAAGGTCTAAGGCACCTGAGCATGTCCTAACAGGTCCTGCACCAACCAGCCCAGAGACCAATTAATCTAGCCCTGTTTTCTGGATGATGAAACCGAGGCCCTGGGAGGTCAAGTGTCTGGTCTATTTTCACTCAGACAGGGTCAGAGGTTCACAGATGGAGAGTTAGTTCAGAGCCTCAGATGCCATCTAGTTTCTCCTCATTTTGGGAAACTGAGGCCCAGAAAGGTATATGACAGCCAGGGTCACAGAGGTAGGATCATAGGCTGGAAGGGAAATCAGAGGTTCCCTGCCCAGCTAACCTCATTTTGTAGATGAAGAAGCCTTCAGCCCTTGGGAGGTGAAGAGGCTAGCTGGCTCCCCCAAAATGGCAGAACCAAGATTCGAACCTGGGTTCTCCGACTCCCAGCCCAACCTTATGGTGAAACAATAGGTGGTGAAGTGGATAGAGTGCCAGGCCCAGAGTCAGGAGGACCTGAGTTCAGATCCAACTTCAGATATTTGACACTTACTTGCTGTGTGAGGTTACTTAACCTCCATTTGCCTTAATCCCCCGAAAAGGAAATGGTAGACCACTCCAGTATCTTTGCCAAGAAAAAACGTGGACAGCATTAGTGTGTTATGATCCATGGGGTCACAAAGAGTCGGACACAACTGAAAAACAACTTGATGTGATGGCACTTTGCCAGAGTGGGGATGAAATGAAAGGGGCCTTGAGGTCCTAGGTCCATCTGTACAGCATTATTCCTTTGCGGCATTATCCAAAGGCTTCTCTTTGATACAGTGATTTCCTTCATCATTTGTTTTCACCCTCTCTCTGCCTTCCTCTCTATGAAAAAAAATACCACAAAACTCAATCAGGCAAATCTCAAGAGTTTTGAGACATGTAAGGAGAACTTAAGTATGTAAGTTTTCAAGTGTCTCTTCTTTCTCAAGCCCTTGAGAGTTTGATTAAGAGAAGTGATGTCTCGTGTGTGTGTGTGTGTGTGTGTGTGTGTGTGTGTGTGTGTGTGTGTGTGTACTGTCAAACAGCATCCTCTGATTGAGAGACTGTTAGGATGATCAGCTAAGATACGAAGGCTTGGCAGAATCTTGTCCTCAGTTACTTAATCAGGAACCCTGAACTTCAGCGGTGTTGTTACTTAATCAGAGAACATCTTGGAGGCATGATAGCTCTGGGGCTGCATGGGAGAAATAACAGGATGACATTGTCTTAGAGGGGCAGTTAATGATGAAGGTCTGGAAATGTGTATTTTTTGGAATGGGAGCTAGTCATGGTGTGGTTGTGTCTTTGTTTTGCGTCTTTAAACCAAGGATTCTTAACCTTAAGTCCTTGAATAGATCTTAGGAGTTGGGAGAACTTGGAGAGGGGAAAAAGTTATGTCTTGATTTTCACTTCTAATTGAAATAGGATATTTCCTTCCATAATGAATTTTAAAAAAATTATTTTGAGAATTTCAAAGACTTCACCAGATTGCCACAGGGGTCTGGAACATAAAAAAGTTAAGAATTCATCTTTAAAAAGAGCCAATAGCACCAACTCGGGGGAGAGAAAGACATGAATTCAAATCTGACCTCAGACACTAACCAACTGTGTGACCATGGGCAAGTCACTTAATCCTCATTCCCTCCAAAATAATAAAGAAAGAAAGGAAAGAAAGAAGGAAGGAAACTGTAAAGCAGTATAGAAATATCAGTTGTGGATCTCTCTGAACATCATTCCTGCTCTGTAAAATTTCAATAATGCTGAATGTACCTCAGAGGGTGGCTGTGAAGATGCCCAGTTCATGGCACCTAGTAGGTACTTAATAAGGCTATCGATGGATTCATTTTGCACCATAAAACATCTGCTGCAGTTATTACTGTTCTTGTCATTTTAGATCGAACAGATTGAAGAAGGCATGCCTGGCAAACTGAGGGTGGTAGCTCAGTCCACCGATGGCCAGGAGACCATTGAGGGCGAGTACAATACGGTGAGTCAATCTCCTGACTTGTCTTGGCACAGATGTGAAACTGTGTTGTCTGATGTTGATGGAGCACCCAGAGAGTTTACAGAGCATTCGTATGTAGCTCTGACCATGGCTCCGAGAAGCTTCTTCTCTTGGGCCGGCTAGCACACATATCATACCTTTTGATGGTCCTAGAATCTTTCCTCAACTCCCCTAAACCTGTGCTATACCTTTGGGGATGTCAGTGTAGTGTAATGGATCGGGTGCTAGCCAGTCTTGGAGTCACAAAAGCCTTACAGTGTGACCCTGGGCAAGTCACTTCACTGACCACTCTATGGCCGTTTTGTTCATCCGTAAATGAGAGAATTGCACTCATTGATTCTCAAGGTCTCTTCTACCTTGAAGTCTGTGACTATATGATATTTAGTCTTAAAGTAGAATCCATGAACTTTAAAAATACATACATTTTGGTAACTATTTTAGTACAATTAGTTTTCTTTGTAAATTCTGCGCATTTTAAAAAATGCATTCAAAAACATGATTCTGAGACGGTGTCCATAGACCTCATCAGATTGCCAAGGTGGGGATGGGTAGTATAGGTCCCAAAATAGGTTAAGAACCCCTGGAACAAAAAGTAGCCTGTGACTTGGAGGGATCACATAGCCTGTGGCCACCCTTGATCCCAGATATTCCTGATGCCCCAACTCTACCCTCCCTCTTTAGTGTCAAAAAAGATAAAGACATCACTCTGCCGCTCGGATGTCTTTTCCTCACCAAGGGATTGAGACTATGAGAATAGAAATAAATACAAGCCGGAGAATTTAGATTTCTGATCATTGCCTATCAGACCTTGAAAACCTGTAATTACTTCCAACCTCCAAAGGTTGATGTGAGGAGATGAGATGATATTTATAAATTGCTTTGGAAAACTTAAAGCTCTTTGTAAATGCTCGGTATTACATCTCTTAGTTGTGTTATAACGTTATATAAGCTCTCTGAGGGCAAGAGACCATTTGTCTTTTTCTATGCATTGTCATTGCATTACACAGTGTGGCATACAGTAAATGCATAATAAATGCTTGTTTCTCAATGGACTTCAGGTGCTACTGGCGATAGGACGAGATTCATGCACAAGAAAAATCGGCTTGGACACTGTCGGGGTGAAGATCAATGAAAAGTAAGAGAGACTTCTGTTCTAACCCAGTCTCATTATTGCTTTCCTGTGTAGCATTGACCCATAATGTAGCTCATCAATGTTAATTTTTGTCTTAAAGCGCCCACTTTCTGATGGGGCCCTGACTGTAGGAAACCAGCTTAGGCTCTGCATGTGTATTCAGGAGTAGAAGGGGTGGGGGGAAATGGGGGAGTTTTCCCAATGAGGAAAGGAGTTCACTGAGGTGGGAAGGTTGGTTTCTGTTTGTTGAGAAACCTGGGCAACACTTTGTAATTGTCCAGTTGTTTCAAGTATTGTCACTTGGCCATCACTGCCATCTTTCATGTACTTAAAATATCGACTCAAGAAACATGGAGACTCTTGGACCAGATGTCTGGGGCGAAGGACTGGGGATGGACGTGGGACTGGTTTTTCTCAATAGCCTGGGTTAGATGTTGCCATTTTAACATTCCAGTAATTACAAGTGTGAAGAAAATTATAAATTGCCCCAAAGAGTGTAATGGATTATTTTTCCTCCCATTGCCTTCTTATTCAAGAGAAGAGGGCTTTGGTGTATTTCTTCTTTTCCTTCCTTTGTCTCCCCGATCTGCTTCCCTTTGGGCCAGTCCAGTCTCTTCTCTCTCTGGACCTTGATATTCTCCTTTAGGGATGGCCTCTGAACTCCCTTTTGGTTCTCTTAGAGCTGTGATCCTACAGTGATCAGGAGATCCATAGAAGCAGCATATCTTGTGTGTCCTTCAGCTGAGGTTACAAGTTCAGGTTTCCCTCAGCTGGTAAAATTCTATCCTCTTAATTTCTCCTGAAATGTTTCTGTAATATCCTTGCTTTCTTTCTTAATTTTTATTTTCTCTTTTTTCTCATTTTTTTCTTTGCTTTATCTTCCCTCTTTCTGTTTTTCTTTCTTTCTCTTCTTTGAATTTGTAGGACAGGGAAAATACCGGTCAATGATGAAGAACAGACCAGTGTACCATACATCTACGCCATTGGGGATATCTTAGAAGACAAATTGGAGCTGACTCCGGTGGCAATCCAGGCGGGCAGACTGTTGGCTCGGCGACTTTATGGCGGTTCCAACGTAAAGGTAAGCGTTGGACTGTCATCTTCTGGGATTCTGTTTTCTGAGCTCAGGTGGCCTCCCATCTAGGAGCAGCAGCTTTACAAATCTGCTGAAGATAGGCTGTATTAACTGCCTTCAGAGCTGGACAGAATTGCAGATGCTGTAAATTTGTGATTTTTTTATCTAGTTGGAAATTTTTTTTCCTTCTCAAGATTGCAGGAACAATAAGATGAGCTCCGTTTAGTTAACTAAGCCTTAGCACTACTTCATTCCTCATAAATCTTCATAATAGCTGCATTACATCAGTTTCATTATCCCCAATTTACATGTAATTTTCTAAATCCTTTTACGGGCTCTAAATAGACTATAAAAGGGCTTGGTGATCTAGGAGGTGATACTAATAATGCAGAGAACTTCTCCAAACCTCCCTTTGCTCTTACTTTCTCTTCTGTTGGAATATATCGACAGCATCTGGAGTATAATTCACTGTAGATTTCCTTCCTACGTTCTCAGGTATTGGAAACCCAGAAGAGTAATGCCAGTACCCTGACATGCCAATAGCCAGTCTTTATAAATCGGTATCCAGAGGCACTTTTGATTTGTAGTCTAATCTATTAAAACCTCTCCAAGCTGGAATTCATATAAATGGGGGAAGTAGAGAATTGAAATGAACATGGTTTAGATAATCAGATATTTTTACACTATAACCATAGGGTATCAGGCTTCCTAGGAAATTATTGCTCCAAATTAGGATTTTGACTGAGCCGCAGAGCTTTTGGTTTTAATGATTTGTGTCCTTTGATTTGGCGCTTTTTTTTTTTAATGAGTAGGTGATGAGCATGAAAGGACATTCAGGAAGATGTGAGCTTGCCTTAGCAAGGAGGGCCTGAGGACAGTCTTATTCACTGCTATAGGCTTGAGCTGTCTGTGAAGTTGCTCTGATTCTTGAGAGGCAACATGGCGTCATGGGAAGACAGTTGGATTTGGGCTCAAAGGATCATGGTTCAGTCCCACTTCTTTTTTTAAGAAAGGCCTAGAGAGATGGGGTAGTTTGTCTCAAGGTCACACAGGTAGTGCATAGTAGAGCTACGGTTTGAACTTGGGTGATTGGGTCAAGTCACTTGTCTTCCTTAAGTCTTTGCTTATCTTCTATCTGTACAACTGGGAGATTGGACCAGATGAGCCCTAAGTCTCTAAATCCCATGTGGCTGGAAGAGGACCTGGGTTCTAATCTTGTCTCTCTTGCTCCCTGTGTGACTTTGGGCAAAGCCCTTTAACTTCTGTGGGCCTCCGTTTCCTCATAGTATAATAATTCTGTAAATTCTGTGAAATGAGTTGGAGTTGATAGCCCTCTCCAGTCCCTTTGAGCTCTATGATCTTAGGATTTAAATATTTACCCCTCCCCTCCCTTTCACCTCACCCCAATCCCTGAATTTTGAATTCTTCGAGGTTTAGAGCTCCATTCATTCTTTCCCATCTTTTCTGTCCCCTTTCCCCATCGGTGAGTCGGCCAGGCCATCCATACCTTCTCCCGACCCACCCTGTGCCATGATTTTATTTTCAATGATAATGAACCCGCTGAGATGGCCTGTGATTTTTTTTCTTATCATGTTTATTCTTCCTGATTTTTGGGAGGAGCTTCCCCATGCCTTCCTTCTGCCTCCAGGCTTTTCCATTTGACCCTTCCTTCATTTCTTGAGTGTAGGCAGTCAAGGAGAAGGTGCAAGCTTGTGTCTGTGTTGTAGCTGGCAGGCTGGCACTGGTCCAGCCTTAATCCTTTATTTTGCCAAGCAGGTGTTGGTGAAAATACTCTCACTTAGGACTTGGAGTAGACCAGACCCCAGCCTGCCCATCATGTTGCCCAGCTTTTGTTTAGACACTCTCTAAATTTGGGTCTGTGCCTTATCCTAAAGTTAAGACCTTAGAGTTTCCCTAAAAAGCTTTCTTTGATTTTGTTCTATTGCACCTGGAAAATAAGTAGGACTGCCCCTATTGTACAGATGAGAAGGGGGATGTCCAGAGAGGTTAATTGACTGAACGGTCATAGATTTATAGTTAAAGAGACTTCACACACCATCTAGTTCATGGCTCTCTTTTTAAAAATGTTGAATTTTTAAATGTTTTTTTCAACAAACAAAAATGTATATTTCTTTCCTCTGTCCTTCACTCTGTTGAGAAAAGAAAAAGACCTAATCTTTGTACCAATTATATATAGTCAAGCTAAGTAAATAACCCCCCATTGGCCATGTCCAAAATATGTGTCACATTCACACCCTGAGTCACCACCTTTGTCTCAGGAGTGGGTAGCAGGTTTTATCATTTGGGAGGGGAGAAAGGGAGGAAGGAAGAATCTTTCTGAAATTTGGAAATGCCTTCTTTGAATTCACATTCTTTCCATCTGACAAGCCCTGACTGATTTTTCTTCCTTTCTCTTTGCTCACAGTGTGACTATGACAACGTCCCCACCACTGTATTTACTCCCATGGAATATGGGGCTTGTGGCCTCTCTGAAGAGAAAGCCATTGAGAGGTTTGGAGAAGAAAACATTGAGGTGAGGATTCTTCCTACCCTCTCTCCCTCATTTTAGACAGTTGGTTCTGGGGAGAGAGCCTGTCTCTAGAACTGGGTTTGTATTTCAGTTCTGCCTTCCAGTAGCTGTGTTCCTTCTCAGTGGTTCAGTTTTCTCTTATGTAAAAGTGGGGGTGGATGGGGTGCACTATGTGGCCTTTCTGGCCCCTTCCAGTAGTAAATCTGTATTCCCAAGTCATTTCCTCTCATCTCTTATCCCCTGGTTTCTCATGCTTATTCCAGAATGGGTTAAAACCCTCTAGGACCTTGGAGAGAGCTGACCTGCCTCTCCCAGTCCACAGCACAGAGTCCGCAAGTCTTGAGACTAAAACGCTGACATCAGCAGATGTTGCAAAGATTATTTCCCTTCCACAAATCCTTTGAGGAAAATGGCGAGATTTAAAGTGGATCCATTGGCAACAATGTGAGAGACCCAAATGTGGGCAGAGGGTTTAAATCACACATAAATTCCCTTTGACACAATGATTATTGATTTCCCGCCATATTTTTCTGCTACTGTAGCCCATCTGCAAGTGCATTCTTTGGCTCCGACGCTATGCGTTTTGAAAACGACCCTAAAATTTATAATCCAAGGCCAAAACTTGGCAACGTTAGCCAAATAGTCAATCCTCTTTGGGCATCCTATTTGGATGTTTATGAAGCATTAGGAAGGCTGTCATCTTTTTTTCTTTCCGTGATTTTTTCTTTTTTGGCCTCAATGCTCATAATTATGAGCTAACTCTCAGGGTGAATTCTGTAAGCAAAGAAATCCCTTTTGGAAGCATCCAAACCACAGAGCCGGGTAATGGTTAGAATGATTCCTGCCTACACTTTCTCCCCTTGCCATTCCTAAGAGATGATGAGATGGGAATATATTTTTAAAAATATGAAATGGAGATGATTCATCACGGCCTTCCCTTTTCCGTTTTCTTGGAAGACCTTGTGGTGAAGACCTGAGTGTGAAACCTGATCTTAAAAAAAAAAAAAAAGGAATAATTATTTAAAGTGATGAGTTGATACCTGCCAGGCTCTGACCGTGAGTTCAGTGTCATTTGCTTCGTGGCTGGGTGTCCACTTAATAAAGGCAAGCTGTGGCCAGTCCATATTATGGCATGTCCCGTGCCGTGGTCTTGGTATTTGTGGTAAGGATCCATTTTATATGGTTTGTTTGCTTCTTAGGTCTACCACAGCTACTTTTGGCCACTGGAATGGACCCTTCCATCAAGAGATAATAATAGATGCTATGCCAAAATCGTCTGCCATGTCAAAGACAACGTAAGTGCCACTTTTCTTGTAATCAACACACCTGCAAATTCCACATCCCTTTCATTGGCTCATTGGCGCTTAATGTCAGGGCCTCTTTGGCACATAAAATGATTACAGATTTGTTACTTGGGAATGCCCTGTCTGCCCAACTCTATTTTACAGTTGGTGGAAGGGCAGGAAGGTACTCGGCAAAGATTCCCTAAGCTCTTCAAGAGTCGCCAGGGGTGGATTACATTTGGAATATTGTGTTAAGTTCTACATGCCTCTTTTTTAGGAAGGACATTGGCATCCGAGTATCATAGTGGGCAGAACACGAGATTTGCATCTAGAAGGGCTGAGTTAGAATCACCCCTAGGCATTTACTATTCTGCATGACCTTAGGCGAGTCACTGAAAAGCCTCAGTTTCCTTATCTGTAAAATGGAGACACTAATAATGCCTGCCTCACAAGGTTCTTGTGAGAACCAGATGAGATGATGTTTGTGAGGGCCTTTGCAAACCCCACAGTATTCTATAAGGGTTAGCTGTCATCCTCATTATTAATCTGTCTCACGTTTAGAAGAGGCCAGCCAGGATGAGAGGAGACTGGAGAACATGCTATTCATGGATCAAAGTGACTAGGAATAAGTCTGGTGAAGAGAGGTCTAGGGTGGAATCAATATGGGGTGGGGGACAGGGAGTGATAGCTGAATGCATGTATTTGAGGAGTTGCCTTGTTCTCCTTGGGCCCAAACGTACCCCTGGAAGCAATGGGTGTAAGTTAGAGGTGGGTTGTGACTCAGGGTAAGAAGTAATTTCCTAACCATAGGAACTGCCCCAGTGTAGAATATTGGGGGGTGGGAGTTCCAAGTAGCCTCTTGGATGAAATTCAGTAAGTATTTATTAAGCACCTACCGTATGCCAGACACTGTGCTAGGTGCTGGAGTTACAAAGACAAAAATAAAGCAGTCTCTGCCCTGAAGAGCTTACACAGGATTTTCTCCATAACCTTGGTTAGGCACTTTTTTTTTCTCTCCTTTTTTGGGCCATATCTGTGATTTTATTTATGTAGGGAACTTCCAGGGAGGAAACCTTCTCTACCAATGCAGATCAGCACCTTCTCTGCATGTTATAGTCTTACAGAGTTACCTGGGAACCCTAAAAGGTGAAATGACTTACCCAGGGTCACACATCTAGTATGTGTCAGAGGTAGGACTGGAGCTCCCAATCCCCCTGACTCTGAGGCCAGTTCTCTGTGTGCCACTTCTTGCAGGTTAGATCTGCCATTTTACTATCCAAGTAAGAACAGGCATGGAGAAAATGATGAGCTACTGTGTTCTTCCCAGCAAAGTGCCTCATTGATGCATATCTCTCCTCTCTTACTCTCTCCTCTCTCTCCCCTTCTCCTCTCCTTTTTCTTTCTCTTTTCCCTTCTTTCTCTCTCCTCTTTTTCTCTCTACTTCCCTTCCCCTCTTCCTCTCTTCCCTTGCCTCATTCTCTCTTTCTTTCCTCTCCATCTTTCTCTCTCCATCCCCTCCCTCTCCCCCTTCTCTTTCTCTGCCCTTTCACCTTCTCACTCGGTCTCTTTTTCCTCTCTCCTCTCTCTCCCCTTTTTCTGTCTCTTTGCGTTTCTCTCCTTCCGTCTCTCATTTTACATTCAGTCACTGCTTCATTTTCATCTTTGTACCCTGAGGGCCTAATATGGTGTTTGGCACATAGTAAATGCCTAATAAATAAATATTGCATTAGAGTGAATGGATTCCCCCTATCTCATGGGAGGTCTCCAGACAGTGGATTGGACTGGGTGTTCTCCAAGGATCCTTGCAATTCTGAAAGTCTGTGTCTTTGCATCTGCCATGGTCCCCAGCATAGCACAAGGCCCATAACAGGCCATCAGTAAATATTTGTTCAGTAAATTAACAAAATTGTCTAGTCCTGTGATTCCAACCCTGGAGGGAGCTCTGGCTGGACATTCCCTCCATCAGTGTCAATCACCTTAAATTAGTCTTAGAGTTTGGGGGAGCTGTGGTGGGAGGTGGGGTGGAGAATGAGGAATGGAGGGGTTAAGGACTTCCCAGAGCTCACAGGCTTCCCCTCTTCAAGATTACCATCCATCCATTGTCTATCCACTGCCTCTCCGACACTTGAACAATATTTATTTTCCCCCTTTTCTGTAAATGTGGAAACAACAAAATCAGCCTTTGTCCTAAGAAATAACCAAGAAGAAGCCCAAAAGTGATAGTTAACTAAAACAGTTATTTTTCAGAATGTTGATGTGAAAAAAGCCTTCTCTTCTTCTGTAGAATCTAATTTTGCATTTCCTTATTAGAATTCTTCTTTCTAAAATCATCCCATAGGGGCTTGATGCCAATTTTTTTCTCCTGTTCTCTTGAACCTTTAAAATTGATAGGAGAGAGGAAGGGAGAAGGGAAGAGGCATTATTAAGCACCTACTGTGTGCCAGTCACTGTGCTCAAGCACCTTACAAACTTAGTGTCACCTAAAAAAGACTAAATCTATGACTTTAACAGAGAGGCAAATTGTTTTTAAAGAATGTGCACATGACTCCCCTGAAGCTGTGATTGTTCCTCCAGTATTTGAGGAAATGGCCCACACTGATGGGCATCTCAATTCCCATTGTCCTGTAGACGATCCAGGCTTAGGTTGGCTCTTGGATAGCCAACTCCCCAATTGTCAGGGGGTAGGTAGGCTTCATGACAGCTCGTAATCTGCTGGCTGAGCCTTCTGGGTCCCTGAATCATCTTCATACCAAAAGGAAATAGGATAGATCTTCAACAGAAGGAAGGGTTGAGCTATTGTAGGTGTGTGTACGGTAAATGAATTTAGCTCTAGTAAGAATGGGGCTGACTTGGGAGTCAGGGGAAAGACCTGGCTTCCAAGCCCTCTTCACCTTAACCTCCGTGTGACTCCTGGTGCCTGGCTCCTTCTTAGGCTTTCTCCCATGTACTTGCCTGCCAAGTCACATATGGACTGCATTGCTGATGAATACCAGATTCCATCCGGCTTTGGGGAAGGGAAGACAGAGAGAGAATGTGTTGGCTCTTACAGCGTCACAGAATCTTAGTGTTAGGACCAGGATCATAGACTTTAAAGTTGAAATGGACCCTGGAGATATATTCCAGTTCATTTCATACTCCTCATCCCTCATTTTAGAAGATGAGGAAACTGAGTCAGAGAATAATGGAGGGACTTGCCCACGGTCTTCATCATTAAGTCATTTTTCAGTTGTGTCTTACTCTTCATGAACTCATTTGGGGTTTTCTTGGAAGAGATACTGGAGCAGTTTGCCATTTCCTTCTCCAGCTCATTTTACAGGTGAGAAACCAAGGCAAACAGGGTGAAGTGACTTGCCCTGGGTCACACAGCTACTAGTGTCTGAGGCCAGATTTCATCTCAGGGAAATACATCTTCCTGACTTAAGGCCCGTGGCTGTATCTGCAGGTAGTAAGTAGAAAGGCTGGGATTTGAACCCAGACCCTGTGACTCCCAAACATACTCTTTTCCCACTATACCAGGGAAGTATCTCTTTTCTAATCCAACCCCAAAACTGAAGCATGTTGGAAGGTTGCCTTACTAATTGAAAACTGTGGCTTAGTGACAACTTATATTCCGTGGCACCCAAGGTTATAGGAATAGTGTTTTTCTAGGTTCCTTGGAAGGAGGTTCATGGGAGAAATGTTTTATTTCTAAAGAGTCCTGGCAACATATGAGCTATCTAATCCAAATTAAATTTGTTTCTCAGAAGCAACATTAGTTAGTGCAGATATGTATCAGATTCTTTAAGAAAAAAATTAATATATTTTGTTTTAATGTACCCTCTGTTAATTATTTTCTTTTTTATCCCATGTATATAGCTTGCTTTGTATATATTCATTTGGGGTTTGTTTGTCTCTTTAGATTTTATGTCCCCTGAGGGCAGGGAATCTTTTTGAATCCCAGGCTTAGAACAGTGCCTGGCATATGGTAGGCACCTAATAAATGTTGATTGATTGGTTGATTGTTGAGAGCAGGAACTGTCTTTTGTCCCTTTTTGTATCCCTAGATCTTAGCTCAGTGCCTGGCACTTAGTGAGCATTTATTAAGCATTTATTGATTGACTGATTGGTTGAACTTAATTTTAATTAAGTCACTGGCTGCTCATTCTCCATGTCCTCTTCAGACAGTATTTAAGAATTTTTTTTTTCTGAAAAGAGTTTACTTTTAGTTATGTGCTTTTGTTGGCAGTGAGGGATAGTTCAAATATGTCAGAAAAATGAATGGCCCCTAGGACCTTTCGACGTTTTCTTTGGGGAAGCACGTACCCCTTTGTAGCAGATTTATCTTTCTGCCAATTTGGTTTAGTCTGATGGATGCTTTCTGAGATCCCTGCCAGCCAGAATGTTGTGTGAAACTGCTGGTAAAATTAGCCAGACTTCCTCAGTTCCTTCCAAATGGCAGCCATGAGAGAGCAGAAAGTCCGCCATGGTTGTTACCTGGGTTTGCTTCCCAGTTTGTGATCTAAGGCAAGTCATTCAAAGGATTCAGACCTTGTTTTCCTCATCTTTACCATAAAATTCTAAAGAGAGACAGCGTGATGTAATGGTTAGAGAGCCATCCTTGGAGTCAGAAAGTCCTGTGTTCAAGTACCACCTCTGACATAAACTGGCTGTGTGACCCTGGGCAAGTCATTTAACCACTTCCTTCTCCAGGCCATTTTCTTTAGGACTGTTATGGATCTACGTTAGTGGAGAGAGTTTCTATATCAGGAATTCTCCCACCCATACCAATGAAACCATAAGTCTGCACTCAAGTTAAAAGGTCCAGTGGAATTGGGGGGGGGATGGATTCTCCATGGGGGATTTGGAGGGCAACATGGACCAAGATTCATAGGGTGGAAAAGAGTGGGTTAGTGTGGAGTCAAAGGAGCTGGGTTTGGATCCTGACTGAATCTCTTGGTATCTCCAGGCCTCAGTTTCTTCATCTAGAAAATGAAGAGGTTGTACCAAAAGTCATTGAGTTCCCTTCTGTTAAACTTCTATTAAAGTCACATCTGTGACGCTGGCCTCACAGAGCCACAAATGAGAGAGTATATGTAAAGTGCTTTGTGTACAGGAAATCTCTATGTAAATGTGAGTTATTTTTCTTCTGGGGAAACATGCTTGTTCATATAAGGGGTAACTGAGCCAACAGTGAGCAAAAGAAACGGCATTGGGTTTGGAGTCAGAACTAGGGTTCAAAATTTGACTCTCCTGTTTCCTAGCTTTGCCACCTTTAGCAAGGTACTCCACCTGCCTAGATCTGTGTCCTCATCTATGAAGTGAAGGTGTTGGAAGAGAGCACCTAAGCGCTCCTTTCCCATTCTAGATCTATGATCCTTGTCTCCGTGTATCCACCATTCTTCCCCAGTGGTCCACCACCCCTTAGCCAGGATGAGGAAGGTTTATTGCAGTATTTGCTCTCACTAGGCAGCACGGTGGATAGAGCACTGGGCCTGGAGTCAGAAATATCTGCGTTCAGAGCCAGTATCTGATACTCACTCGCTGGGTGATCCTGGACAAGTCACTTAACCTCAACTTCTTCAGCTATTAAATGGGGATACTAATAGTACCTGCCTTTCCAGACTTGTTGTGAGGATTGAATGAAATAGTATTTGTGAAGCTCTTGCGCAGTGCAGAGCATATACTAAACTTCTAATAAATTATTAATAATTAATAAATCAATAATTAATACCTTAAATTATTTAATAAATCAATAAATTCTTCTTTTTCTCCCTTCCCCCTCCCTCCTTTTCTTACTCCTTCCTTCCTTCCCTCCCCTTCCTTTTTCTTTTCTTTCCTTCCTCCCCTTTTTTCTCCTCTCATTTCTTCTGCTAGGGATGGGGAACCCGCAGCCTCAAGGCTACATGTGGCTCTCTAGATCCTTGAGTGTGACCTTTTGACTGAGTCTAAGTTTTATAGAACAAGTCCTTTTATTAAGGGTTTTGTTCTGTGAAGTTTGGATTCAGTCAAAGGGCTGAGAAGGCCACGTGGCCTCAAGACCATAGGTTCCCCACCCCTGTAATAATCTAGCCCATGCCTTGGAACAGGTTTTCAGAGTAAACTGGGAAAACTTATCAAGCTATGGAGAAGAAAACTCGTATTTTGTTTGTTCTTTTAGGAACGTGTTGTAGGTTTCCACGTCCTGGGTCCAAATGCAGGTGAAGTCACTCAGGGCTTTGCTGCAGCCCTCAAGTGTGGACTGACCAAAGAGCAGCTGGACAACACGATCGGAATCCACCCAGTGTGTGCAGAGGTAGGTCCCTTTATGAAGAGACAGAAAACATGGTGCCTTCCAGAAGCCTTTCTTTATGGACTCTTGGCCTCAGCTGGGCAATCCCATCTTGATGTAAAATGGTTGTGCCAATGATTTATGGAGCACTGAAAGTTTCAGGTAGAATAAAATGTGTAGAATTCCAAATGTGTATTCTCTGTGGAAATATTGGCCAATGCTGTTGGCTTACCCTAAGGACAGCCTCTGATCTTTTCCATTTGCAAATCAACTTCCTTCTCTGGGTTGTCCCCCTTCTTTAGAAGGTCAGCTCTTTGAATGAAGGAAACATAGTTTTTTCTCGGGATTTTCCCCCCTGGTACTTAACACTTGATAAATTTTTATTCATTTAATCATACCAAGAAAGATGTTCACAGCCAGAGTTTCAGCCCTCATCCCACACATGTTAAGCAGTAACTGTCTTGTCTCTTGGGCTAGAGGTACATGAGTAGGCTTTGGCCATCATGACTTGAAAGACCAGATGAAGAGAGTTGACATTGGCATGGAGCCCATCAGTTTGTGGGCATCTAATTATCCTAGACCAGTGGTTGGGATTGAACTAAACTGACCACAGTGCCTCTTTAAAAAATACCCAGCACACAGTGGAGTAAATGAATCAGAAAGAAATGATCTCACCTGGCATCTGCATGGATGGAGTGCCAAAGAATCCACCCTGGCAACCGTAGAACAAGTACAGTTTTAGAAGAGATGGTGCATACGTACCATGAGGAGGAAAATGTCACAGCAAGCTCCTAATGCTACTGTTTTTTCCTTTGAAACAGGCAGCTTTTATGAAATTAATTCTTTATCAAATAGCTTGAGAAATATGATGCCTTAATGAAGCCCCCTGATTTGGAGTTAGGGAATCTGTGTTCGGATACTACTGACTTAGTCACTGAAGGATTTGAGCCAAATGGGGGCTCTTTTATTTCTGCTGAGAGATAGTATGACATAGTAGACAGGTGCTGGATTTGGAGTCACAAGACCCAGGTTCAAATCCCACGTCATATCCTTTGCTAGCTCTGTGAGCCTGGGCCAATCCCTTAACTTTAATTTCTTCTTCTCTAAAATGAAGGGCTTAGATTGGAATGGCCAGAGGGGAGTTACAATCCTCATTTTACAGATGACAAAACTGAGGATCAAAGAAATTAGGTCCATGCTTGAAATATTCTTAACCATTTCAGAGGTGCTATGGCCCATTCATAGGGTGATTGGGACAATAGAGGCAGTCTCTGTCCATGGTAAAACAGCCCAGCCATCAAATTTTTGAGCTCCCCTCAACCAGAGGCTGAGTGAGGGGCAAAATAGCCCTCAGACAAAGACTGCTTCAAGTGGAGAGGAGGAGGAAGCTTTTCTTTGATCTGGGGGGCTCCTTGGGAAGGTTCGAGTGGGTGTCTTCACACCTGGGACTCTGGCACTCCATTAGCATCATTCATTGTGAAGACAGAGGCCTACTAATTTATTCTGGACTTTGGAGCTGAGGGAGCTGAATAGAGGCCTGATTAGCTCTAATTCAGTCTGGTAATTTCATCTAATCATGTTTGTTCGGAGGCGAGGGAGGAGAAAAGCTCTTCTGGAGAGCTCTTGCCTTACATATTTAGAAGCCAGCTTCAAAAGAGTTTTCCCCTTCTGCTTCTTCTGGGGCTTGTTTGCATTTGGTGTCGTCTGAGGGGCGCAAGACTAGTGTGAGACTGGGGGTAGCATCCGTGGGCTTTCACAGGTAGGGAGTCTTCTGGGATGCAGGAGGGGCTCCTATTGACTTAATATCCTGTTTCTACGGATGCAGCTGTATGTAAATTCAAGCTGTCTGGGCAGGCGCCCGGACCATCAAAGCTTTTATTTAGATTTAATTAAGGTTGGCAGCATGCCTTATTGATTTTCATCTTCTTTCATAGAAGAGGTCTTTCAAAAAGAAAAAAGGATCAAGTAACTTTGAGCATTCCGTTCTTCCTTCCCCCATCCCCTTTCCTGTGTTCAAATGAAGCTTCAGGTGCCTGTCCTCAGTGGCCAGAGAGAATTTAACCAAGTCATCCTCTGGACAGGCTGGTGTCTTCCCAGCTTGGTGGCAGGTATCTGAATCTTAGAGTTGGAAGGATCCTCAGAGACCACCGTGGTCTTATTTTACAACAGAGGAGACAGAGGCTCGGCGCGTTAAGTGATTTGCCCAAAGTTAGAAAAGAGCCAGAATTTGAATATGGGTCTCCCAGTAACGCAGCCCAGAGCTTTCTCCATTGTGCCATGATTTCATGTTGAGTTTGGGCTGCTCCATTAAATAGGAACATATCTCTGTTGAATATATTCTAACATATTTGCCTGGGTGAAATGATAACCATTTACATGGTGATTTCAGTTTTATGAAGCAGTTTTGTCCCAGCCTCGCTAGGAGATAGGAAGGTTTGAAATATGCTGTTAGGCATTTAGTTCTCATTTCTTTTCCTGCTTTTTCTCAAAAGTGACTTTGAGGGTCAACCAATTACTGTAGCTTTGAACAGCATAACATATGTGGCTTTGATTTCCTGTAATATTTTTTGTGTACAAAGGCCAGGACCTCAGCCTTTTCTTCATAGAACAATATTAATTGAGCATTTACTCCAAGGAAGCACAGTAGTGGGCATTGGATTTAGGGTCAGAGGAGACCTGGATATAGAGCCTGCCTCTCTTACTACTTATATGACCTTGAACAAGTCAGTTCTACTTGACCTGCCTCAGTTTCTCCATCTGTATAATGATGAAGTTGGACTACAGATGCCCTATGATCCTAGTCATGAGGAAACTACATCCTCTGCCTTCAGCAAGCTTTATAATCTAGAGAGAGGAAAAAGGGAGGAAGGGTCCAAACATTTATTAAGTACCAACTGTGTGCCCAGCACCATGCTAAGGACTTATTTTCTCATTTGATTCTCACAACATCCTTGGCAGGGGGTGGCATTTCACCTGGACTTTGAGGGATATCTAGGCTGCTTGTTAAACTAGGAGGAGTGTTACTCCAGCAAAGGAAACTGTGTATACTAAGACATGAAGGTAAAATATGGAGCATTAAGAACTATGAGTATTATAGGACTTTACATCTAGAAGTAGAAGGGAGCTCAAGACTGCCTAGTCCAATCCTGGCCACCATCTTTTCTGCATAGGGTGGGGACCAGTCTCTTACTGTGCATCTCTGGTTCTCTAAGTGTGGTCTGGGTTCCCTGGTGGTCCTAAGAACTTTTCAGGGGTCCATGAGATCAAGGCTAGTTTCATAATAAAGCCATAATGTTTTAATTGGTTAGCGAAAGATATGGTAGATATCAGCAATGACAACCCATCTAAGGGAAAACTCTTTGAGGAGGAGGGATTCTTCGATAAGTATTTAGAGTGTCTAGGGGTCTTGGGATCAAAAAGGTTGAGAACCACTGCTCTAAAGTATTTACACAGTCCTCCACAAGCAGTCCATTGGAAAGATCTCCAGAGGTCTTGTGATCCAGTCTTTCCTGTAGCATAGATCTTATTCTCTTTTTCATAATCATAGCTCTCAAAATGTTTTTTTTTAGTCTTTATTACTGTCTTTTGTGTGTATACTATTGTCATTTTTTTCTCTTAGCCCCTAAACCTATTGAACCCTATTTTAATGGTCACTCAGTCGCCCCTGCTTAAACACCTCCAGTGGCAGTGAACTCACTACCCACCCTTCCCAAGGCAAACCATTTGACTTTTAGACAGCTCTCATTGGCTCAGAGTTTTCTTTCTTGAACTTTCACTCATTCCCTCTGAGATTTGCTCTCTGGGTCATGCAGGCCGTCTGTCTGGTCCTCTGTGACAGGTCTAAAAGTATTTAAAGACCTTGATCATGAGTCCTTCTCATTCACAGGTTCTTAACTGGGATCCATGAACTTAAAGATAGGTAGATAGATAGATAGATAGATAGATAGATAGATAGATAGATAGATAGATAATTGTATTGCAATATGCTTGGTTTCCTTTGTAATGTAATGCATTTTATTTTATGCATTTAAAAACTGAGAATGGGTCCATCAGTTTCCCTGGATTGTCCCTGGAGGGAGGGGAGAATGATCCATGAAACAAAAGAGATTTAAAATCTCTGGAACAGGCTAAAATCACCAAATTCTTTAATTTTTCTAAAAAGTGTTCTTGAGGCTTTGTTTTTGTATCAGTTATTTCCTGTTTTACATACCCAGCTGAACCCTAAGCCTTCTTAAACAAAAAAATTTAACAAAAACCAATCAATCTGGCTGTGTATATAGCATTCTGTAACAGTATTTCCCCCCTCTCCCCTCACCTTTCTCAGAGGACAAAGTTTGTTCCAGCCATTCTGAGAGACCAAAATGAGTCATTAAAATTACTCAAAGTCTGACCACCTCTTCCTTTTACATTATGGTGGTTCTTGGGTGCCTCCTTCTCTTTCCCCATTACCTTTGGCTGGTTCTCACATGGCATGGTCTCTAGGGCCTTTATCATCCTGTTCACTCCCTCCTTTGCACACATCACAGCTCACCCTGGATTCATGCCAGAACTACCTGCCCTGTACTCCCTTGCTCCAGATTTCCTAAAAGTTTGTCTCTTTCTTTGCAGGTGTTCACAACGCTGTCTGTGACTAAACGGTCAGGGGGAAGCATCCTCCAGGCAGGTTGCTGAGGTTAAACCCCAGTGTCATTGCTGCTGCCTTCGGCGACTCCGGATGTCATCACATTATTTTATTTTCTTGGGTAGAGAAAAGCCTTAAAGAGAATCCATCATCATGTCTCTCTACACCTCTCCTGATGCCAGAAAGGAGAGGATCCTCGAATCTTGGGACTTTTCTGTACATCAAGGTGCCCGGAGAAGGCAGTTAGCAAGACACTGGGATGGTCGCAGCGTACCTGAAACTGAGGTCTTGTGGTGCATCCAGCAGATGCGTTAATGAAGTCACCACCTAAAAGCCCATACCTTGTGGTGGGTGGTGACCGAAGAGCCACTGTCATCAGTTTTATCAAGACTTTGGGTTGGTTTTGTTTTCAATGAAGAATGTACTTGAGTGGTGTCTGCCTCTGATAATGCTTTTGAAGCCTAGATGGGTAATCTGGAAGCCTCCAGGGAAGCCCTTCTCCCATTGCTACATGGGCATGCATGCATCTGCAAACTTCCAGCAACATAGGCGTGCCTCTCCAAGAGAAGATCAAGTAGCTTGCTCTTTATTCCATCTAAGAATTGAAATGACCTTTAGTCTCTGCTTTTTTATAAATTTCCTGATCCAGTTGAGGGCACATGTGTCATCTCTTGTTCTCTCTCCTTCCTTCCCCAAGCAAATTTCACCACTTTTCAAGATGGTGGTACTGTTGATTACCCAAGTCTTTGTTAAGGAGTTGAGCTGTGACCTCCTGGGCGTTAGATCTGAACCACAGTTCCTTCACAAAGCCCCAGGGTAGCACAGTTTGGCCTTAATTCACTGAAACAGGGTGCTTTCTTCTGGGAATTAAGTACAGCATCCACATGTGCAGTCTGTAGCTAACATCAGGGGAAAAAATTCAGAATACCTTGTCCTGACCTTTTCTTTGATCCTTTTGGCAAGGTGAGAATGATAGCCTAAAACCATCACGACTCTGTTTTCTTATCAAGTGTCTCTCTATGAGTCCGCTCTGGATAGGCCTCCCCCACAGGGAGATGAGGCAGTCCATCCATACTTGTGATCTCCATTCTTTTGGGGCTGCTGAAGGGAGCAGACCCATTTCTCTTTTGGTTTCCTTTTTCTCACTTGCTTTTTTTTTTTTTAAGTATTTTTCGTATAATAAATTATTTAATTATTTTTTTTAAATCCCACGGATGGATCTGAAGGATTTTTGTATTTCATAAACATCAAATGGTTTTGGCTCCTCTGCTTTGGGGTGAGGAAGGGGGAAAGAGGATGTTACAGGGTAGAATCTTGTACAGAATTGTTTTCTCTTAGATTCCCCAGCTTAGAATAACTGTTTATGGGAGACAGGATTGTATTTAGGGTGCCTGTCTCATTGAAGGAGTTTAATGGGGAGTGGACATTGGGCTTATAAAGTGGGTCTCTGTGTCCCAATATTTCCATATAACTTAATGCCCACTTCCCCACCTGTAACTTGTAATTCATCTTAGCTGGCGTATTGAGCAATTATTTCAAAGGCCCCATCCAGGGAGCCTCAGGAAATACCCTCCTTTGCTTGGCCTTCACAAAACAGAGTCTCCATTTATCTGCCTGTCTGTACTTAGCTTAGGGTCTCACACCCTGTTGGCTTATGCCTGGGCCCCTGAGTAGAAAAATGTCAAGGTTGCCAGGACAGAGTCAGGAGACAGTGGTTCTGCTGTTTATGATAAGATTTCACTAAATCTTCCTGTCTCTGGAATTTGAGAAGAGAAATGGGCAACATGGAGGTCATTGTGTTTTGAACTTAATCATGTTCCCATTCTCTCTCCTTGGTTGAAAACAATGACAAAGACATTTCGCGTGTCTAGAAGACCCCGGTAAAAGAAGGAATCTCATCTGAAGAGTCAGCATCATTTGGTTTTTTCCTCCAATTGGACCCCTTATTAAACTAATTTTTTTTGTTGTTTATGATCATATTGGAAGAAAAAAACTTGATAATGTGAAACATTAAATAATATTTATATTCATCTTGTGTCCTTTTCTTTAGTGTTCTTGTTGGAGAACTTGACCAGAGCTGTTGTGTTTACTATTTGGGTACCCCCAGGCAAGTCCCTTTATCTCTCCTGTTCCTCAGTGTCCTCATCTGTAAAATGATGAAGTTATCAAGTGACCTCTTAGATCTCATCAAGCTCTAGAGAGAAGCCTATATAAATATAAAGCAGGTTTTCAGAAAGAAACACACTTACATTTCCTAGTGGATCCCTCCCTCTCCCCTTCCCAGAAGGCCATCCCAGAAAAAGAATTTTTTTTTAAAGAAGTCTACACAGATATATTCAGGCAAAGGCTGGTTGACCATCCTTATGTATAGTTTAGAGGGGATTTGCATTCAGATCTGGGTCAGATTAGATAATCACTGAGATCCTGTCCCCTCTCTCAGTCTTGGATCCTGAGACTTGCACATAGTAGGCACTTAATAAATGGTTACTGACGACTTGTAAACAGAGTGCTAGGACTTGCTGGTGTCTGAGTTCCCCTACAGCTCTCATTTTGTGATTCAAACCTTTGCCAAGTTTTAGCAGAATACATGAATCCAGAGAGCCTTCCACTGGGTCTGCAGACCTGACTTTTAGCCCCTCCTCTGCCGCTGAACCTGATCTGATCTTGAGCCAGAAGACAGATAGCCCCTGTCAGGGTTTGGTTTCCTCATCCATAATACAAAGGTGTTAGACCAGATTAACTTAAAGTCCCTTCTGACTCTCAATCCAAATGAGTGAGTTTCATTACTACCGGCTGGTATTTACATTTTTAAATAATTGTTTTTTCAAGTTGGAATGCTTGAGTGTGGTCCTGATTTGACTCCTTGCCATCTTGGAAAGGACCAGTGTTTCCAGTGGTGATGAATGCCTCTCTCCACAACTGTCTTCCCCTGAAATCAGAGTTTACTGCAGATGTTACGGTGTTTGAAGGCTCACATGTTGGGATGAGGGCCTTCCTTTAAGAAAAAATCATTTTAATTGCGGTTTGTTTTTGCAGTACCTCTATTTCTGAATATATCTCCTCTCTCCCTTCCCCTATCCAGAGAGCTATTGGTTGTAGCAAAATTGAACTAACTGGCACCTCACTTGAGTCTGAAAGTGGAGGCAGTATTCCCCCCCCCCCCCGCCCACGAACCTCTGAAATGAGAGAGGTACCTTTTCACTTAATTTTCTTGTATGGCCAGCCATGTAACCCCATGAATAGCCCAATGGATTATGGATCTAGAATCAGGAAGACCTGAACCCAAATCTGGTCTCAGACACTTCCTAGCTGTGTGATCCTTGGCAAATTACTTAACCTCTGCCTCAGTTTCCCTATCTGTAAAATAACAGCACCTACCTCTCAGGGTTGTTGTAAGGATAGATTTAGATAATATTTGTAAGACATTACACAAACCTTAAGGGATAAATGATAGCAGTTGCTACTATTATTAAATATTACTACAACCACCACCACCACCACTACTACTACCACTACTATTTTATTTTTTTCCACTACTACCACCACCACCACTACTATTATTGCTATTTCTACTAATACTACCAATATAGGTAGTGATGCATCTGCACTTTAACGGATTTATTCTATGGGGGAAGAATTTGCTAACCTAAGAATGATCTCCTTACCGTAGCCCTCAAGCAATTGGGGACTACTAGACTCCTTGGGGACTCTGAGGTGTTTGAATAAATGGAATTTTCTGATTCATGAAGGGTTTACTAGAAACCTTTTTATTCCTTCCTCTATCACGTAGAAAGGGCTGTTGGGGGACTAGGTGGAGAGGGAGAGGGCTACGACACCAGCTAAGGGAGAGAGAGGCTGCCCAGCCCAGCTAAGAAATGCACCTGGGTGGCCCTGCTCCTATAAACACCTTTCTTGGGCTGACTCCATAGACTCACAGAGAAATCTTCTGTTCATAATTTTTGCTCAGCTTCCAGAGAGGTTTCTCATCATAAATCATCAGGCTGATTTTCATTTATAAACCAGGGGTGGATGGCATGAGTCTACTTGCCCCATACCCCACCAGCCTTTGGAGAAGCTCAGTCTCTGAGTTCTAGACCTGCAAGAGCTGGAGAAGATTGCATTATGAATAAAATGATCAGTATTGCATTAATGTATAATATAATACATAATTACTACTATATTGGTATAATATACACAACAATATAATATATATTTGTAGTGTATACTGTATTATATAGTTGTGTTACATATCATATTTATAGTATGTTATTAATATGATAAATTATTAAATATATAATATGACATTATAGTTTATAATTAAATATTTATATATAAAATTATAACAAAACTACTTACAAATATTAGTAACCACAACCCTCATGAGGCAGGTGATCTTATAATCCCTACTTTGCACTGGAGAAAACTGAAGCAGACAAGGGTTAAGTGACTTGCCCAGGATGACCCAGTTACTAAGTGTCTGAGTGGAGATTTCAACTCAGTCCTTCATGACTCCAAGCCCAGGTTTCTTTCCACTCTGGCACCTAGTTGCCTTAGTCATGCTGGAGTACAACTAAGATAGTGAAAAAGCCTCAAGATAATACCATATGAAGATAAGTTGAATGACTGGGGAGGTTGAGTCTAGAGAAGGGGTATCTTCCAGAGTCTAAAGGGTTGCCATATAAATGAGGGATTAGGTTTGTTCTGCTTGGCCCCAGAGGCCAGCAATAACAGCAGTAGGTGAACATTGCAAAGAAGGCAATTTTAACTTGAAGTCTGCAAAAATGTCCTAACAAGTAGAACTGACTAGAAGCAAAATAGATTGTATAGGGGATCCCCCTGGATTTAGCTCTTCAAGCCAATGATGGTCAACATCCCCTTGGGGGCATTGGAGTAAGGATCCTTTTTAAGGTACTTGTTGGACTTGAAGGGGCATGGGACTCCTTCTAACTCTTGAGACCCTCCAGGATTGTGTCCTCCAGCTTGCCCCAACCCCCTCCCCCAGTTTCCTCACCCCCCACTACCACCTCCACCCATATACTCTTCAATGCAGTGACACCATTTTCTCTGGCTGCTCTCATGCCTGGAATATCTTTGCCTCCTGGCTTCCCTCACTTCCTTCAAGTTCCACCTTCTCCAAGAAATCTTTTTGGATCCTCCTCAATGTCCTTTAATGATTTCCAAGTAATTCTGTATCTATCTTGTTTGCACATAGTCATTTGCCTATTATCTTCTGCATTCAAATATGAATTCCTTAAGAGCAAACCCCATCTTTTGCCTTTCTTTGTATCCCCAGCACTCAGTACAGTGGCTGGCACATAGTAGGTACATAATTAATGCTTATTGATTGACTGACCATATCTACAACCCTATAAACCTCTCTGGATCTCTACTGGACTAAATGACCTCCCAGGTCCCCTCTCACTCTAAATCTATGAACATCTTAGCATTCAGGCTATCGATTCTGATATGGGAGTTTTTGTCTTACAACAGCCTGTTTAAACTAAGATCAAAGTGAAGCTTTCTCTCCCCAGAGTCCGATTGTTTGAGAGCTTTTACCATGTTGTTGAAAATGTCATTTTCGGGTTTGTTGGACAGTTGTATTCTCTCTTGTCGTGTTATGTTGTCCATTGGATGCTATGATCATGCATCGATCTCTTTCAAAATGAAGCATTTCTCCATCCTACCTAAAATGCTCTGCCAGCTGTTCCCTTAACTTGGTATTCTCATCTCCCATCTTCTTGCATTCACTTATACAGTCCCTTATCCCTCCCCAACCCTGCCTCAGTGTTTCCTTATTAATTTTTTCTAATCCTGAACCTTAGTACTTTGTCAGTACCAGAGGAAAAAAAATACCCATTATTATATTTATATATTAAATATATTAATATAACACATTAATAGCATATAAAATATAGCCTATATTTCATATAGTACATTTTTATAGTGTATAAAATATTTCATATAACATTTTATAACCTATAAAATGTTTCATATAACATTTTTATAGCATTAAAATGTTTTATATATTTTATAATATAACAATATATGATTTAATATATTTTTGTTTGTTAATGTTTGTTGTCACATATTTATAAGATATAATTATTTGATACATGGAATATATAATTTCTATATAACATAATATGACGTATCATCATTATCATGCTTTTCTTACTATGTTAATTTATATTTGGACCAGATCTGTGATTTCATTGGCACAAAGAACTCCCAGTGAAGAAAATTCTTCCCCAGGATAGGTAAGCACCTTCTCTGCAACTTAGGGTCTCCGAGTTGTCTTGGGTCACTGAGTGGTTAAGTAATGTGCTCAGTGTCACAGCCAGTATGTATCAGAGAAAGAACTTAAACCTCAATTTTTTCTGGCTCTAAGGCCAACTTTCTACCCTGTGTTCCATGTTGCTTCTCATAATCTACAGGGGCAGCTGGGTGGTGCAGTGGATAGAGCACCAGTGCAGGAGTTAGGAGGACCTGAGTTCAAATCTCACCTCAGACACTTGACACTAGCTGTGTGACCTTGGGCAAGTCATTTAACTCCAATTGCCTCATCCTGGGTCATCTCCAGTCATCCTGATGAATATCTGGTCACTGGATTCAGATGGTTCTGGAGGAGAAGTGAGGCTGGTGACCTGCACAGCCCTCCCTCACTAAAAATAAAATCAAGTGCAAGTCATGTCGTTATTTCTCTGATGGCATGGTCTTTTTCGGCAACGGAGGACAAACACGCGTCATCTATAATATAGGATCCTAACGACTCATATCATTAAAGGACTTCAAAGTTTACAAAAGTACCTGGACAACATTAACCCTCTATTATCCAAGAATATCCAACATTGATCTGTTTGATGGGTGACTAAAATTTTATTTTATGGATTTTAGACACATCTGCCTCCAGACATTCAATTCTTCATATTGATTTATATCTTTAATGACTAAAATCAACCCAGGGACTACGAGAGGAATGGATATATAGCTATGATCAACCCAGGGAATTTAGGGAGGGATCTGACACAGGAAGAACCTTGCCCAAGGAAAGAGAAACTTGAATGATACACATGAAATGGTGGGTTTCCCAATGATGTAACCTGTTAAGCATCCATCTGATTAAAACCTCACTCTTGCCTATGGGTGCTAATAATTAATAATAATAGCCAGAGCCTATATTTTGCCTCCTACGTGTCAGATACTGGGCGAAGGGCTTTACAAATAGTCTTTCATTTGATCCCCACAACTCTGACAGGTAGATTCTACTATTATCCCCATTTTACAGGTAAGGAAACTGAGTCAAGCAGTGGTTAAATGACTTGCTCGAAGTTGAAGCAGAATTTGAACTCAGGTCTTTTGGATTCTTGGCTCAATGCTCTGTTCACCAAGTCACCTAACAGGCTTGTTAGCAAAGTTGACTTGGATACTGCAGGTAATAAGTCCTTTTACTGAAATGGGATATGACTTGTGTGGAGGGAAACCTTTCCCCTTGTGGATGCTTAGGTTCAGGAAAGATATTGTTGCTGTTTGCCCTTCCTCTTGAAGAGGACCGATGACATCAGAAAGGTGATGTCTTGACCTGCAAGGGAATTGGATTTAAGTGAGGCAGAACTGTGCAGAGTCATCAACCTCACTCTCTCCACCAGGGTCAACTGAGTCTAGTGGCATGACATAGGTCTAGATGGCCTCAGATACAGTGTGAGACCTTGGCCTTTTTAAGCTAAGGTCTGTAGCGAGTCTCAGTTTGTCTGAAGCAAAAAGATAGCTGACTCTGAGCATTAGAAAGAACCTCAGCCCATTTTTGAATGGTAACTGGTACTATCTCCAAGTAGTGATCCCGCCTTCGGTCGGAGGCAGTCTATTCCACTTTTATACAACTCTCGTTGCTAAAACGTTGCTGTTGACAGTAAGCCTTAATCTTTTTCTGAAACTTTCTTTCATTTTTCCTATGTCTGCCCTCTGGGGTCAAGTGGAACAATTCCAATTAAAGACTACCTTCAACCTACTCTATGTGCATTTTCTATAACCAATGTATTTATAGATCACCTCTTCCATTAGAATATAAGTTCCTTGAGAGTAGAGACTTTTTTTGTCTTTCTTTGTATCTTTGATACTTGGCACAGTGACTTGCACATGGTAAACTCTTAATAAATGCTTGTATGCACTGAGTCTCCATATAACAAATACTTGAAGATAGTGAAGAATTCCCCTCCCCCCGCCTCCAACTTCTGTTCTTCTTGAGGCAAAATATTACCAGTTCCTTCCACTGATCCTTATATTCTATAGCTTCTAGTAGTCTCCCTGTCTTGGTTGGTCTAATCTAGATGGGCAGGTGTCTTTTCTAAAATGTCAAAGCCAGATTTGAACACAGTACCTCTGATGTGGTCTCATAAGGTATGGGGAAATGCCTCTCTTAGTGTGACTCAAGACTGAGTTAAAGTTGTGGGCTGCCCCATCACACTCTTGGCCCATATTGAGAGTTGATTAAGATCCCCATCTCCTTTTCATTCAATAAATCAACTGACCAGATCCTTCTGGCCAACATGGTAACATGAATGGAGGTAGACCATCAGCCCAAATCCCATATTGCTACTCTCACAAAAACTGGAAATTCACACCAGATCCACTAATGAGAATTAACTAAGGAATTCAATAAGAAATTACAATAAGTGACTTCTTCTACCTCAGAACCTCACAAAAGATTAGCCTGTAGCTCACGATCAGCAAAACTAGCAAACATCAATGCAGTCAAACAAGCTGATAGCCTTCCAGCAGTACCAGAGACAGGACAGATACATATAATTTGCAAAAAACAGTCAATACCCACAAGAAGCTCTAATGGGAGATCTAACATGTAAATAAATAAATAGATGAGAGCAGTGGGCAACTGCATCAGCACCTTTTTCTTTGAACAGTGTGGTCTCCGTCTAACTTGCTTTGCCCAAAGTCATAAGGAGAGGTCTGAAAAACACTGTTATGATCTTTATGTCTTTCCTTAGAGGAACCCTAGTGAATTCTCCTCTCTGTCAACCTCTAGACCAAGTCTCCTCTGCCTTAGCCATGGTCATTCTCATTCCCTTACCTGCTAACATTTGTACTGATTGATTTTCTCCCACCCCCTCACCAACACTTTCCTCTTTATCTTTGCACGTCCCAACATTGCTTGATTTCCTTTATAGCTAGCTCATCCTGGAAATAAGAGCTCAAGCAGTTAGAGATCTAGGCTACCGCATGCCTGTCACTTAATAACAACTCTCAGTCAATTCAGCACCCAACCCACAGGAAGAAATATTAGCAAGTGTTTTGCCAATAATTGGCACCAATCTCTATGAGAAGGCAGAGAAGCTGAGTTTAAGTAGCATTTCAGAAGTTTTCTCTTTCCTGTTCATGAAGTAAAATTCTATATGTATATACTATTTTCCTTAATTTTAATTCTATGAGGGTTATAGAATTTTTGAATAAAAATCAACTAGTCAACAGGCATTTATTAAGCTCCTACTCTGTGTTAAGCCCTAGATATTGGAGCAGGGTGGGGAGGGGGTTAAGGGGGGGAAGAGACAAAGAATGAAATAATCTTTGTCCTTAAGGGGCTTACATTGTACTGGGAAAACAACAGGTACATATACTGTATAAGACACAGCTCTGTATCTTTTCTCTGGCTGTCCCCCATGACTAGAATGTTCTCTGTTTTCATCTCTGCCTTTTGGCATTTTCAGCTTAGCTCAAATCCTATCTTCTGTAAGAGGTCTTGCTTGGTTCCCTGTTTTTTCTGTTATGATTTAATATTTTATTTTTTCCTTACCTACATATAAAAACAATCCTGGTCCTTCAATGCCTTCTTTCTGAGATTACCTCTAATTTACATTATATATATGTGTATATATACATATATATAACATTATATATGATGATATATTCTGATACGTTATTATATAATACACTAATATGTACATATATATCCATTACATGGGAAGAGGGAAAGGGATAAGCATTTATTAATTGCCTACTGTATGCCAGGCACTGTGCTAAGCTTTTTACAAATTTACACAAGTTGATCTTCACAACCACCCTAGGAGGTCAATGTGGTTATTATCCTCATTTTCCAGTTCAGGAAACTGAGGCAGGCAGACATGAAGTGAATTGTCCAGGGCCACACAGATAGGAAATGTCGGAGGTGGGATCTGAACAGAATTGTTTATTAACTAAACAGTGAACTCCCAGGCTCTCAGAGCAGGGACCATGTTTCTGCCTTTCTTCCCTACTGCCTGGCACATTAATAACAGCTAACGGATGGAATTATATAAAATATATACAAAGCAATTTGGGGGAAGGCACTAGCAGTAGGTAGGACTGGGAAAATCCTTGTGCAGAAAGCATCACAAGCTGAATCCTGCAGGAAACCAGAGATTGTAAGACATAGAAGTGAAAGACCTCACAGGTTGGGGTAAAGTGAAAAGAATGTCTGCCTGCAATTGGAGGGGCAACAAACTGACAAGAAAATAGATGTCTTGAATCAACTGTGGTATGTGAATCTAACAGGAGGAAATGATGGGGAATTTAGAGAAGCAGAGGAAGATTTGTGTGAACTGATGGAGAGAAGAAAAATGAACTAGGGCTCATTGACCCAGGGGAATTGGAGAACACTTTTCCACTAAGGAGTTTAAGCTCTGGGACAGAAGGACCATGTTCAGTCATAGGAGAACTTCACCTCTAAAGAGGAGGGTTAAATTGTCTCTCTCTCTCTCTCTCTCTCTCTCTCTCGCTCTCTCATTGTATCTGCCTCTTTACGCTTTGACCCAGGCTCTCAGGGAAAAATTACTTAATGTTTAGGTATGGCTTATGTCTAGGGTCTTCCTAAAAATGATAATCCAGGTTCTTTCTAGAAAGTCACTCAATGTACAAAGTAGATCAGATATAGGACAGCTATTTTTAAAACATCAAGATTTATAAACATTCATTTACAAAGACTTATTTCATGAAACTGTAACCCTTGGTTCCAATTATGTTCTTCCAGGAATAGTATTCTCACAGCATCCAACATTTCATCTTCATCTTGTTTCAGTTCTGTCTAGACAACTCTCTTCCTCCTTTTTTTCTCATCTCTTTTTAGACCCTGGCTTAGGAGTGATATGCCTGGGTGAAAGAGTGACTTTGGATGTATATTGTTGTGATAGCCTTCTCTCTGGTACCCCTGCTTCCTATTTCCTCTTTGTAAGCCAGCATCCACAGAGTTAACAAAATAATCCTCCCAAAGCATAGGTCTCACCATATTTCTCCCATGCTCAAACATCTTCAATGTTTCCCCATTTTAACCTTACTATAAAAATACATTTCACTCAGCCTGACATTTAAAGCTCTCCACAATTTGGCTTTAACCTCCCTTTCTAGCCTTCTTTCATATATGTGAGTATATATATGTGTATGTATATATGTGTATATATATATATATATTTTATATATACTATCTATATACATTCTCTTCCATATCTATCTATCTCTATATACTCCAGTTTCTCATATACATATATACTATTCTATATACTGTTTTTAAAAGTGCTTAGCACAGTGGCTGGCACACATTAGGCACTTAATAAATGTTTATTGATTATTTCCAGCCAAAATTACCTATCATCTCCCAAACTGAGCGTTCCACCTCCCATTCCCCTACGACTGGCCCATCACAAATGTCTGGGAGAAACCTTCAATGCTACTTCTCACATGCAGGTTGTGATGGGCCCATGACACATCTTTCCATTGCTGTTTAAACCACCTGTGGTGTTTAACAGACTTACCACTTACAAAAATCCAGCAGACTAGAAAAAGAGAATATCCCTTGGGTCTCCTAATCCAGGAGGGGGCTCAAGTTGCCTGGAATATTCCAGGCAAAAGTCCATTAATGTCAGTTCAAGATAACATTTTCCATGACCATATGCATTATAAATCACAGGATGTCAGAGCTGGAAGAGGTCCCTGCCATTTTATAGGGGAGACTGAGATCCATGGAGGTTGCAGGGTCACAGATTTAGAGCCAGCAGAAGCCTTAGAGGCCATAGAGTTCAACCTTATTTTAGAGACGAGAAAACTGAGACCCAGAGAAGGGACAAAAGACCCTGGGATGGGAAGTATCACCTGCAATAATTTAATCTTTCCCAAGGTACATAGGATCATAACTCTAGATCTAGGAAAGATCTCAAGAAGCATCTAATCCAACCCTCTCATTTTACAGAGGGGAGAAGGGGGAGGCAAAATGGGGAGACTTGGGGTGCCAAGATGAAGAATGAGGAAGAAAACTGCTGAAGCCCTCCAAAATTCTCCTCCAAATAACCAGAAAATGGCCTCAGACTTGATCTAGGAATAGGGAGGCAGCTTACCAGCTCAGCAGGAAAGGTCTGTCTCACTGTGGTGGGAGCACATTTAGGGTTAGGGTTACCTTATTCTTGTCAAAAGTGAATCAAAGAAGGAATAACACACCTACTCAGTTGGATATAGCAATCTATCTTATCTTATGAGGAAGTGAAAAGGGATGGGGATGATAGAAGGGGAAGGGGGGACTTATAAAAGGGAGGATATATTGGGGGAGGGTTTTTCTGATGAATTCATTGGTTTTGTCCATTTTTTTCTTTCTTTTTGGCTTTTTTTGTATTTTTTTTCTAAAAGAACTTCTTTGTCACCAAAGATGACTCTCTTTGTCATTGTTATTGCTACTTAACAGAAGTTAAGTGACTTACCCAGGATCACATGGCTAGTAAATGTCTGGGGTCTAATTTGAACTCAGGTCTTCCTGAGTCTAGGCCTCTGAGGTCCCTTCTAGCATTTGATCTATGATCTTTTGTGAAATTTTCCTGACTCCTCCACATCCCAGTTGTTTGTCCTCCCTTGAGGAGAGGAGCACCTCAAATATTTCTTCCTTAAGGCAAGGTCAGTCGTAAGATTCTTTTAAAAATTCTTTGAAATTTTTAATTTAACTTTTTTCTATGCACAAAAAAATACCCTAATAGATTAAGATCCTAGTGGTCAAGGACTGTGCCTTATCTTTTTTTTAAATAAATGTTTTATTAGAAACTTAAAATTGAACACCAATTCAAAAACTGAAATTTGTTGAGTAACCATGCTAAAATGGACTAGTTTCAGCACTTAAAATGTTATAACACTTCAGTTTTTCCAGTATATATAGCGTTACTGTGCATAGAGGAAATTTTGGCTTAGTTGAAGGGCTGTCTATAGTTCCAAATATGAAAGTAGGGCATAAAAGATAGAATTGTGATCTTGGAGTCGGAGGTCTTGGGTTCTAATCCTACCCCTGAGATTTACTAGCTGTGTGACCCTGGGCAAGTAAATTTACCTCTCTGAGGTCTAGACAACAGTCTGCATCTAAGACTAAATGTTATAGATGGGTGATGTTGGTGGGGGGAGCGTCAATGCAGAGGGAATACATTTCCTTGATGCATTGATATTTGCAGCTCTAATAATCTTAGGAAAAAAGGATTATTCTTGTTTACTCCTCAGCCTTTAAGAAAAAAATGAGAAGTAATATGGAGAACTCTCATGGAGGCAGATTTTAGTTAATAATAACAACAGGTAACATTTTTAACTGTGTACAGTGGATGAACAGCTAACCTTAGAATCAGAAAAACCTGGTTTTAAGATCTGCCTCTGATTATTAAAAGCTATGAGACCCTGGGTAAGTCACTTTACTAGGTAGTGATATAGGGAGCTCCCTAAGATTATAAATCTAATCCTTCACTTAACAGATGAGGAAACTGAGGTCCAGGGTCATTAACCCAGGGTCACATAGGAGGTGAATGACAGGTTAGATCTGAAGGCAGGTATTACACTGCATTACCAATGGAGTGAAGACAGAAAATTTGAAACCAGAAGGAATGGTCCCTAGTTCAGGACTGTAGATGGCTGGAAGGGCCATTAGGTACCAATAGTCCACTTTCATTTAATAGATGAGGAAACTGAGGACCAGTGCTTTAGGGATTTACCCAGTGTCATATGTCAGAATTTGAACTCCGCACCTGTGGGTCTGAGTTCAGAGTTCTTTCTCCTCCCTTAAGTCAACCTCCACGCTCCTTGCTCCCATCTCTGATGAAAATATCCCCTGCCCTTCTTCCTCCCCTAGGGGACAGGTGGTGTAGCCACAAAGGGTCTCTGTCTTGGATGGTTTTAGGATTTACCTTTTTCTAGACCTGCATAGTCTCTGGATCTCGATGAACTTAGACCAGCCCTTTGACAAGAACATTTGGCTTTGAGCAAGCAGCTTGGGCATCTGGGAGAGAAATGAAGCAGAAAAAAGCTTCACAGAGTCAGGAAGTTCACTGACTACTGGGGCGATCTCCTTGGGCCTCAGTTTCCTCATCTGTAAAATGAGAGGTTGGCCTGGTTAGCCTGTGGATTTATGAGTCTATGATCAGTTACTGTTTTCAGCTTTAGTCCTTGTGGTCTTGAGGCACCTTTCCAAGGAATTCAGAGGACTGGTAGTGAGAAGGATTGTGTGTGTGTGTGAGTGTGTGTGTGTGTAAGACAGACAGATATGTCAGATACATACAGACAGAGATGGGGGAGAGGGAAAGAGAGAGATAGAGATACAGAGATTGTATAGATATACACAGAGAAAGATGAAGGGAGAGAGAGACAGAAAGATACAGACACAGAGAGACAGAGATGGAGAGAGGAAAGGAAGAAAAGAAAGAGACAGAAAGAGAAGGAGGGAGAATGGAAGAGAGGAAGAGACAAAGGGAGGGGGTAAAGGGAGAGAGAGAGATGGGGAGAGGGAGGGAAAGAGAGGAGGAAAGGGAAAAGAAGGAAGGGAGGGAGAGAGGAGGGGGAAAAGAAAGAAGAGAGAGAAAAGGGAGAGAGGATGGGAGAAAAAGGGAAAGAAAGGAGAGAGAGAGAGAGAGAGAGAGAGAGAGAGAGAGAGAGAGAGAGAGAGATGATTAGCCTGACTCTACAGAGTTTGACCCTGGTTTGTCTAAAACTGGGAAGGCAAAACAAAAAGAAAAAATATAAAGGAAAAAACCAAGTGCCCTTAACTCTGGGACCCACAGCCACCTCCTGCGACGCGACGTGAAGCAGCCCTGGGCATAGCGAGGGAATAGCGCAGCTTGTAATGTGTCTGCGGGGTTTCTCTCTCCCTTGGAAGCTGCTTTGCTAAGTGATGTCGCTGGGTAATAAGGCGTGCATTAACACAGTCTCTTGGCACAGAAAGGCTCTTGGAGAGGGGAGCTCCTCGGCTCGCTAACGTGTTTCGGTGTAATGATTTATTGGTGGTGATCAGTTTCATTATGAATGCACTCTGGCTCCCTTCACGCTGCAACAGTTTTGCGCATTAAAGTCATTGAAATGCATTTCTCATGGTGAAATTAGGAGACAGGAAAATGATTAGAAATGCGATTGCCTTATTTCTGGTGTGGTATACGCGTTTGAATGATTGACTCGTTATGGTCTTTTTTTCTCCCAGCGACAATGTGTGTGTGTGGTGTTAATATTTGGGGCCATCAGTGTGTGTGTGTGTGTGTGTGTCTGTGTGTGTGTGGTGTTAATATTTGGGGCCATCAGTGTGTGTGTGTCTGTGTGTGTGTGTGTCTGTGTGTGTGGTGTTAATATTTGGGACCATCAGTGTGTGTGTGTGTGTGTGTGTGTGTGTGTATGTGTGTGTGTGTGTGTGTGTGTGTGTGTGTGTGTGTGTGGTGTTAATATTTGGGGCCACCGAGGAAAAAATTCAACATTTTGCAAACAATCTGAATTTAGCTCCTATCTGGGTGACTTTCCACACCTGTTGCGTTTGGAGGCTAACCATTGCAGAAGAGCAGAGGAATTCTGCTCTGCTCCTTCAGCCCTCATCTCCAATTTGGGAATTTCAGAGGAAGATGTTCCGAGGGATCTTGGTCTGTCTCTACCCCATGGTGGGTCGGGCATTTTTCTTGTTCATCCTAAAAGGCTCATTTCTTCCTATCCCTAAGGGGAGAGGGTCAGACAATGAGGAGCTTAGAAGACGCTTTGTTGGATGAAGATCATTCAGTGACCTAGCTAGAGATTGGGGACTCTGGAATTCACCTAGTGCATCCTTTCCATTTTACAGAAAAAGAAACTAAGGAACAGAGGAATTCATAGGACCAAAGGATCATAGATTTAAAGCTAGAAGAAACCTTTGAAGCCAACTAGTTCAACCCCCTCATTTTATAAATGATGAAAGTGTGCCCAAAGGCATTAAATGACTTTACAGAGGGAGGTAAATGTTTATTGATTGATTTAATGATAACAATAGTAGCTAGCCTTTCTAAAGCACTTGAAAGTCTACAAAGTGCTTTACCACCATTAGCTAATTTTATCCTCATAACAAACCTGAGAGGCAGGTGCTATCATTATCTCCATTTTATAGATGAGGAAACTGAGACAGAGAGAATTTCAATGGGTCCGTCAGCTAGTAAACATCTAAGGCAGGATTGGAACTCAGGTCTTCTTAACTCCAAGTCTAGTGCTCTATCTGCTGTGCCACCTAGAAGCATATAAATATACAATCATTAGAACCAATATACAATAAATATACAATCATTAGAACCAATATACAATAAATATACAATCATTAGAATAGACCATATTACTAGAAATGCTTGTTTTATTCCATAAATTAAAAATAAAATAAAAAAAAGAAAGTAACCATGTTGGAAGGGAGTGTAATAAGGGTGTAAAGAGAAGTACAAAGTGCTCGTTGAAGTCAGGGGAAGGCAAGATAATTCCTCCCCCTCCCCTTTCAGCCCTTCCCCCAGGGGAATCAAGGAAAGCATCTTAAAGGAGGGAATTTTTAAACCTTGACCTAGAAGGATATCACATGCTTCACACATTCCAGTAATGGGTGAGAAAATACTAGAATATAGCTTGACTATATGGAGAATTAAACTATTATTAGAATGGTGTGAATTGAGGAGTGGCTGAGTAACAATCTTAGCACACAGCAGGGAAGTAAGCACAGCTGGGCTTGATGGAAGTTAGGTCTGCAGCTGTTGTCATTTTCCCAGAGGAACCCCACGAGCCCATCTGCCACACCGAGGAGACTGCGTGGAACTGGTGGATCCAATCACAAAAGCAAAAAGAAGTAGGATTTGTGAGCTGTTATTTGTGAAGACTGGACCATGAGTACAGGGCAGAACTGATTGTCTTGAAAGGAGGGAAAGAGAGTCAGGTAAAGACTATTTTTTTGGTGGTGGGCAGTGGAGCTCCCGGGATCTGATGGGCTTCCTGCTATCTGTGTTCTCTTGTGCTATGTGTCTACAAGGACGCAGCCATGTTACAGGCTGCTCAGAGTCTAAGGCACAGACTACAGTGGAGAGCTTTAAGGGTAAGTAGCTGGAGCTCTAACATTCCTCTCTCTTCTAAAAAAAAAAAAATTCTTTTCAATGATCAAAATAATATTTATTTTCCTTTTCACCTTTCCTTTCTTTCACAAAAAAAAGAAAACCTTAGTAACAGATATGCAAACGCAAACAAAAAATTCCTGTATTGCCCATACCCAAAAATGCGTTGAACATTCCTTTTTTTCTCCTTTGTTAACAAGAATTTATTAAGTGTGTCAGGCACTGTACAGGATACAAAGAAAGGCAAAAACACTGTCCTGCCCTCAAGTAACTCACATTCTATTGGAGAAAACAATATACAGTTAACTCCATTTTTGTGGCAGGGCAGAAAGAGGGAACCTAGACAATCAAGTACTTAGGGTCCAACTCAAAACCCCTCCTTCCCATTCTCAGATAAACATTCTCATCCCTGGGCACCACACCCTAATATATGTTTTATCTTTCTGTCAGACTATATGCTCCCTGAAGACAGGGGGTGTGAGACAATGCCTAGCACATGGTAGGCACTTAAATGCTTGTTTATTGCCTGTACAGGACACTGATCCAAAGTTCCTTTAATTGAGAAACTGAGTAAGAAAGTGGGAGAGAGAAGGAAGGTGACCCATGCTAAGTCACCGTAGAATCTGACAGGAGAACGAACAACACAGCCTTGGACCTCCTCAGTTCCAGTATTGCTGTCTAGCCTTCGGATTTATTGTCATTGACATTCTCTAATGAATGGTCCTTGGAAAATGTTCATTATTTCCTAACAAAAAAGAGAAAAAGACAATGTTGATCTTGTCCAATACATCATAAACCTATAAACAAACAGGACAGATAGATAGCAATTTGGACCCAGAGTTGGACAGGAGGAGAACAATGGGCTGGATTATTGTCAAGAAATTGCAGAACTGCTTTACTGCCCCCAAGTTGCAAACAATTTACAGAGTGATATGTATTTTTTCTACCAATGTATTAGTGGGAGCCCCTCCGGTCCAGGTGTGTATTTTTTATTTTATTTTATTTTATTTTGCCTATGGAACCCTTTGAAGTGATTTAAAAGCTCATTTTTTCAAGACTACTATTTTACTTGAGATACTTTATGGTGGCCAGTCATGGATTCCTCCAAAGAACTAAAGTTGATAATCCCACAGAGGGCAATGGAAAGGTGAATAATGGTGGGCTTGAGCATGTTGTAATCCATAACCAATGAGAGACTCTCAAGGACAACAGAAGGAAGAGATATCATGAAAGACTTATATGAAAGAAAAAGAATTTGCTGTGTAATTTGGCAAGAGGAAGCAATGATAGCAGGACAGTCAAGAGTGCCCCTGAGGTCAGGAGAAACCAAGGAGAAACCTCCAGAATGTTGAGTGGCAAACTTTTGAAAGGGTATAGAGGAAAGACAATGTAGATCTTGTCCAATACACCATAAGCCTATAAACAAACAGGACAGACAGATAGCAATTTGGACCCAGAGTTGGACAGGAGGAGAATAATGGGTTGGATTATTTTCAAGAAATTGCAGAACTGCTTTACTGTCCCCAAGTTGCAAATAATTTACAGAGTGATATATATTTTTTCTACTAATGTAATGTCATTTTCAGAGTCCTTTTAGACATTTCTCCCATATGGAGGATGATGAATTGAGTAAACTATTTAGGTAGGGAAAAAGGGTGGTTAGAGGTGGAAGTGTTGTAGAACAAATGATTTTTGGTGTCTTAGGGATAATCTAACTCTGATCAAGCAGCAAGTATTTATTAAGCACTACTGTGTGCCAGGCATTGTGCTAAATACTGGAAGATGTAAAAAAAAAAAAAAAGGCAAAATAACTCTTCCCCTGTAGGATTTTACATTCTAATGGGGGAGATGAGGTGTAGTAGAATACAGAGTAGATACAGAGTAGAAGTGAAATAACCTATTTTATTTTTATTTTTTTATTATTTTATTTGTTTTCAGTGTTCAACAATCAGTTCCATATATCTTATATTTTTCCCCCCCTCCCCCTCTTTTTCTCCTCCTTCCCCACTCCCTCCTCGAGACGGCATGCCATCACACATACGTTCCTATTAAATACATTTTCACCTTAGTCATGCTGGATAGAAGAATTAAAATGAATCGGAGAAACCATAAAACAAAACAAAACATAATACAAAGGTAAATGATCTGCTTCATTCTGTGATCCAATTCCATAGTTCTTTTCTCTGGATGTGGAAGGCATTTTGCCTCAGGAGTCCGTTGGGAATCTTTTAGGTCCTTGCTTTGCTCTGAAGGACTGAGTATACCAGAAAAATTCCTCAAACACTGTGGTTGTTGCTGTGTACAAAGTTCTCCTAGTTCTGCTCCTTTCAATCAGCATCAGTTCATATAAGTCTTTCCAGGTCTCTCTGAAGTAGAAGAAAAGTACCCAAGTAAGAGAAGGCACTAGAAGTTGGGGGAACTGGAAAGGGACTTTTCCAGAAATGATGCTTGAATCTTGAAGGAAGCCAATGATCCAAATGGAAGAAAAGTCTTTCAGGATATCTCACAAAGACTTCATCAATATTTAGGAGGGGTAATTTTTCTTGGTTCAGATATTTCCTCCAGGGAGGCAGATCACACCTCCTCTGACTTAGTCAATGGTCTTTGAGAGTTGCCATGAATAAAATATCTATCCCTCTGGACCCAGTCCAGTGCTGAACCTTTCTAAATACATCTAGACTGTATCTTGGACAACAAAGTGTAGTGTCCTTGAACCGACTAGACTGGTGTTCTGCCTTCAAGGGCTCATGGTAGCTTCTATATCACAAAGAGACATCAGAGTAGGGCTCTGTCAAACAAATATGAGAAAGAATCAGAGGACTAGCTTGTTCTTTTGCTGCCTCCCTGTGGTTATTTCCATATTCTCCACCTTCTAAGTGGGCTAAACAGGACTTTCATGGCACATGAAAAAAATCTGTTAAACTTGTGGAGAAGGCATGAAAAAGTGCCTTCTTGGGACAACGATATGGATATCTGAATATAACTACAAACTTGGTCCTTATTTTTCTGTCTTTAACTAATAGACCCTTAAGTAGTAGAAAGAAAAAAGTGCAATCTATGAACTTTCAGAAGACTTTAATAGATTTAACATTTGCAACAACTCACCTTGATATTGACTTAAAAAGTACTTTGTATACAGCATCTCTTTGGATCCCACCCCCCATAATCCTGTGAGATAATTGTAAATGTTATTACCCCATCTCTCAGATGACAAAACTGAGGCTCAGAGACACATGATTTCCATAATTATAATAGCTAATCTTTATAAAAGCCTTTAAGAGTTTCAAAGGGTTTTACATATATTCCCAACTGTGGGAGAGAAATTCTGTTATTAGCCCCATTTTGTAGATGAACAAACTGAAGTTCAAAGATGACAAATCACTTATCTAGTTCCACAGTTAGCAGATATCTGAGATGGATTTTCTCCAGTTTATCCTGTCTGTATACGTTTGTAAATAATTGTTTCCATGTTGTCTCCCTCATATAAGCTCCTTGACAGCTGAGACTATTTTTGCCTTTCTTTGTATCCCTGATGCTTAGCATGATACTAGGCACATATTAGGTATTTATTAACACTGGTCTCATTGATATTGCTGTTTTCTCTAATGATGCTTAGTCATTCCTGTCCAGCCTAGACTAGTCCAGTCAAACTCTTATCAATGTCTTCACATGAATTCTCTTGGGGGAGGGGGATGAGATTGGGAAAGGGCATTCCTCCAGTCCTTTTGATATTGTGTGGATCCTAGTGTATCATGTAGGTTGTCTATTGGATTTCCTTCACTCTTGTAATGTGATGAGACAATTTTTTTGGTTTTTGTGTAGTCATGCTTAAGAAAAATTGATTTCCTCTAACCCCTTCTCTACCACTGAATCAATCTTGGTAACAACCAGTGACATTTCTGTATTGACATAGGTTGTACTAGTTGCATTCAGTTCTCTCTCTCTCTTTCTCTCTCTCTCTTTTGATATGCTGCTCACCTTTCATACCCACCATCAACTTCCCCATTGCATTCTGGCTAACCCCCAATTTTAATTCTCCTGATTCCACAATATTTCTATATAAGATCACTGGAAAAATATTAAAAGATCATCTTTGTTTCCAGGAGGAACTTGGGGCCATTAAAAAGAATTGTACAGTTTCCCAAAAGCTTCTCTTTTTTTCTTCTTCAATCCTGAGTCTAGTTCTGTCCATTTGTAGAGTCTGTTCAAGTTATAGGTACTAATGAATAAGTTCTATAGATTGACTGTCCATCTACAAATAGATTGTAGTGTGGATACTAGATAGTGTTCATCCACTTGGTTTTCCTTGTGTGGATAGTTAGGCTGTGCTCTTTTGAGTGATTATGAAGCTAATTTAGGAGACTTTTCAGTGTTTCAGGACTTATCAGTATACTGTCGCCTCCAAATGGGATCATGAATGTATTTATATAATAAAAAAATGAATGGTGAAAGGGAGTATGATATGGTGGACAGAAAGAAGACACTGAAGTCAAGAGAACCTGGGTTCCAGTCTCATTTCTAATATATACTAACTGTGAGATTTTGGGTTATCACTTAATCTCTCAGTGCCTCCAAACCATCATCTATTGTATATTTGAGGACAGTTTCTGACCTGTGTTGGTAGGGTGGATCTCATCACTGGAAGCTCTTTAGAGCAATGAAATCATAGATCCTGACTAAAATAAAAAAGGGATATCAATAAAACATATTTATATCCTGTTTTATTGTTAGGAGATATTCTTTTCATTAGAATGTGAGTTCCTTGAAGACAGGACCTTTTTGTGCTTTTTCTTTGAATTCCCAACATTCAGCACAGTGCCTGGCTTATAGGCAACATGTAACAAATGTTTGTTAATTGATTTTTATTTAAGGAAGGTTTTAGCCAGTTTTCCCTTACACATTTTTGGAAATATAGCTAAGAAGGACTCATGACCCTGAGCTATAGTCAACTTGCTGGATATGAGTTAAAAAAAAAAACCTCCACATCTTTGAGCTTCTAGCTGTATGAGTCCAAAGGAAGTTCCTAATCCCAAGCACTCTATGGGTCCCTTTAAGAATTTATCTAATGAATAGGATCATTTCATTTCATGCCTCCCAGTCACTTGGAGTGACTTTAGAACTGAATGTTACGTGATCAGAGTCTTAAAAATGGCTAAGAGTTGAGTCCAAGACTCAACAAATCAAAGGATGGATAGAACTCCCCCAGGAATCAATGCATAATTGACCAGACTCAAAGCAGTAGGCTCGTCTTCCCAAACACCATCCCTGAGTTTCAATTTTCTGTAGGCACACTGGTTAAAATAAAAAAATAAAAAAGCATGATTGCATGTTGGGCTGCTTAAATGATCATCAGACAGCAACAGCAAAGCCAAAACATTTTCATTTTCATTTGGGCTCCTGATGAAGAGGAACCCTGGGGGAACCTGTCAAACTGTCTTGTTATTCAGCCAGCTCTGGGGAAAGTTGAGTCATATCAGAAATTTCCATTCCCCCAATTTGGGAGCTGGTTCCCCCCTCAAATATCCACTTGATTTGGTTTGAACACTGTATTAATTACCCTCATACAACAGTCGCCCTCCCATCTCCACCCCTCACTCCGACCTTAACTGCCGCATTTGCAAAATGCAGATAATAAAGGCAAGATGGAAGACTGGGTGATCTTTGTAGGTCATGTCCCTCGCTAAGAGCTCTGATTTTAATCATGGCTCTTATTTCTATGTAACACACTATGTTAGAGCCTTTTAAGGTTTGCAAAGCTCTTTTCTTACAATAATCGTAGGAAGTAGGTGGTGCAGCTGTCAGCTTCATTTTACAGATGAGAAAACTGGGGCTCAAGGGACCAAGTAACTTGCTGATACTTACATAGATAATGGGGGAAGAGAATAAAGGAAGGGAATAAGTATATATATACGTATATATATATATACGTGTATATATATATACATTATATATATACGTATATATAAAACCTACTGTGCAGCAGGCACTGTTAAGCACTTTTTACAAATATTATCTCATTTAATCCTTGCAGCAACCTTGTGAGGTAGGTGCTATTGATATCCTCATTTTACAGTTGAGGAAACTTAGGCAAACAGAGGTTAAATGACCTGCCCAGGGTCACACAGTTAGTGTCTTAGGCTGCATTTGAACTTGGCTTTCCAGGTTCAGAACTCTATCCATTCCACCACCAGCTGCCTTGAATAGGCATCAGAATCAGGATTTGAACCCGTGTCCTGCCTCCAAATCCTACAAACACATCACTGCTTTTCATTCAACCACTTACAAATTCAACAAGTATTTACTAAGAATTTAATATGTGGCTGGCTCAGTGGATATAGAGACAAAACCAAAACAGTCCCTGTCGTATTCTATTGGGGGAAAACAGCACCTACACATTAAGTGGTATAGTGGGTTAGACTAGTTTGAGGCTCAGCTCTGTTATTTCTTATGTATGTGACTTTGAACAATTCACCGAAACTGTCTGGACCTCAGTTTCCTCATCTGTGAAATAAAGGGGTTGGATTAGATGACCACTGAAGTCCCTTCTAACTTTACATCTAGGATTCTAAGTAAACAAAATATATACAAAATAATTTGGAGGGATACACTAATAACTGGAGGTGGGACCCTGTGCCTCTCTGGATTTTCTGGTCATCATTGATTCATGAGAAATGATGTGGAAAGGGGAAAGGACCTATTTGTACAAACTCTTTGTGGTGGCAAATAATTGGAAATTGAGGGGATGTCCATCAATTGGGGAATGGCTGAACAAGTTGTGGTACATGATTGGGATGGAATTCTACTGTGCTATAAGAAACGATTAGTTGGTTGGTTTCAGAAAACGATGCAGTGAAATGAACAGAATCAGAGCAGGGTATGCAGTAACAGCAACACTGTATGATGACCAACTGGGAATGACTTAATTTTTCTCAGAAACACAACGATCTAGGACAATTCCAAAGGACTCATGAAAAATGCCATCCACCTCTAGAGAAAGAATGAATGGGGTCTGAATGCAGATTGAAACAAATTATTTTTCATTTTCTGTATTTTATAATTTGTTTTGGTCGATGTTTTCTTTCACAACCTGAATAATATGCAAATATGTTCTGCATGATTGCACATGTATAACCTATATCAAATTGCTTACTGTCTCAGAGAGAGGAGGGGAAGGGAGGGAGGGAGGGAGAGAATTTGCAAAACAAAATAAAAAAATGTTAATTATTTTTACATGCAATAGGGAAAGTAAACTATTCATAAAAAAATAAACATTTCTTAGGCTTCTACCACGTGCCAGATACTGTGCTATGCACTGGACTTAGTAAGCACATAGCAGGTAGAGTGCTGGATTTGGAAGTGAGGAAGACCTGTGTTCAGACTCAGTCTCTAACACTTATTAACTATGTGATCATAGCTAAGTCACTTCACTCCTCTGAACCAATTTCCTCTTTGGGAGGAGGATTGCTCATTAATTTCTATGGGCCATTGGATTTGGGACAGCTCCAATTATTAGGAAGTTCCTCTGACATTGAGCTTAAATCAGCCTCTCTGAAATGTCCCCTTGTTGCCCCTACTTCTGCCACTTGGAGCCAAACTCTGAATTCAGTCACTGAAGACTCTTCCTCGGAGACCGCTTTTTGGAAATGTTAGAGCAAAGATCCCTTTAGTTTATGGGTAGGACGGATTGACTTCAGAGATCCCTTCTGGCTCTAAAATTCTATGATTCTGGGGCAGCTGATGCGCCTTCCTCCTCCCCTTCCCACCAAAGTTATCCTTTCCACACCTAACTCCTCTAGTTCCATTGGAGTATAAGTTCCCTGAGGGCATGGACTGCTTCATTTTTGTCTTCACAGTCTTAGCATCCAGACTATTGACAATGTTTAATAAATACTTATTGAATCAAATTGATTGAGATCAATGTCCTTCCTAAAAATGTTGAGCAGATGGATATCCCGTGACTCATTCACATTGTCTTCTGATTAGAGCAATGACATAAACTGACAATAACAAAAATGCTAATAGAAATAATAATTAGCAATTTATGACCCTTCAAGGTTTGCAAAACATCTTACTTAATTATCGCATTTGATACCCACAACAACCCTGTGAGGTAGAATCGATTACCATCTCAGTTTTATTTTATTTATTTTTTTCTCCATTAAAATTTTATTTCAAAAGAAAGCATGCAGTTGGTGAGATGCAGCCACTGAGCTCAGGAGGGTCAGACGGTTTGTGAAAGGCTCCTGGCAGAAGTTTGAACTAGATTTGTAGTTGTGCAGGGTTGATGCAGAGTGATTCTAAAGATTTGGTGGTGGTTGGGGTGGGGTGCCAAGAGAGTGTGGATCCAGTGGGGTGTAAAGGTGCAGAGGGAAGGGAGGGGTACCAAGAGAGTGTGGATCCAGTGGAGTGTAAAGGTGCAGAGGGAAGGGAGGACTTGATCTGGAAGTCTGCAACTGCCTTTTCAGCTTCATTTTTTAGCAATTTATGAGTGAGATCTTTCCCTGTATTGCTGAAAGAGGCATCTTCCATTCCAGTTTGCATATTTCTATAGCCCAAAGGTACTGGTGGAACTTGAAGGAACTCTCCATCATGTTGTTCATGAAGGGCTTGAGATGGAGGCAAGATATAAGGATGCCTTGAGTGTCTAAGTGTTGGCCAGACTAAAGCTGCCCCTGCTGACTTTAAGATGAGCCTCCTAGCAAAGATACCAGAGTAATCAAGGTGAAGAAATCACTCTTTTGGGAAATTTAGCATTGTTGCCACTCTTAGAGCCTCTGCCTTCTGGTTCTGTGCTCTCAGGTATCCCAGAAATAAGTAGTTCCCACATGGAATCCTGTAGACCAGAGGTGTCAAATATGGAGCCCAGGGCTGCATGCCACCCATGAAATTTGCAAGTGCAGACCAAATCACATTAGAATGTTATTGGGGGAAAAATATGTAACAAAATAAATGAAAAGAAAACAGATAATGTTAATTTGTGATTTTCTGAATCCATAGTCAGCCTACTTTATGTATACTGCTGTTATTCCCATTTTACAAATGAGGAAATGGAGGCTGAGAAAGATGAAAAGATTTGCCCAAATTCACATGGCTAACAAATTTCTGAAGGAGGATTTGAACTCGAGTCTTCCTGACTCCAAATGGGTCACCTAGCTGCACAAGGCTTGACAGAGGATGGGCACGTATTCCATGTGAGCCTGTTGTTTGTTCTTTGTTAGAGGACCATCAGGAAGGTGATGCCATGACTTACAAGTGAATTGAATTTAAGTGAGGGAGGGCTGTGCAAAGTCACTAGCCTCACTCTTTCCTCAAGAGCCATCTGGGTCCAGTGGCAAGATATAGATCAGGACAACTGCAGATGGCCCCCATGTGGGTCTAAAGCAGAGATGCAAGCCTAGCCCAATATCCTTTTCCAACCTAGCAAGATTTATTTTGGATAAAGTTTGTAGGTTCCCTTAGACAAAATGAATGAATGAATGCATAAACAAACAAATAAATATCCCATGCTGATTTCAAACACTAGTCAATTGTCATCACAGAGTAGGAAAGGAGAAACTCACTGGGGTACCATGTGTGAAAATGACCAGATTTTCAATAAACTTCAGTTAGAGTAAAGGATGTTCTCAGGAGTAACAAGCTGACAAAAGGCTTTTTCTCTTCTCCTCCCAGGATCTGTTATTCTACTGCTGGGTACCCAGTTCTTACATTAGTCTCTGCTGCTTTACCCCTCTCTGTCCTATGCTCGCTCTGACATTTGCCTCCTGAGGCATCCAAGACCCTCTTGTTCTCTGCTCTCCTTTGTCAAGAAAGAAATATCTAATATATTCATTACATGAAAGTATGAATGATATGTTAATGCCACTAATATATTATTCTTTCCAAGAATATCTATATTTAAAAGAGGGTGTCTAAAGAGGGACATGTGTGATACAAAGAAATGAATCTCTAATGGTAGAATTTCAGGCATCAGTGACAGGTGAGTGAGAAAGATTTTTTTTTAGGTAGCAGTTCTTTAAGTCATACTAATCAGTCAAAGGTCTGTTCTGCCTACCTGTAACCACTATTCAATCTCAGTCATTACATAATATTTTTAATTGTGTGTATTGCCACCCCCAACCACTTCCAAATTGCCAGTATAGCATTAGATGACAGTGACATCCTTTCTTCATAACAAATGTACAATGGAGCAAATCCCACTATGTTATTCCTTAGTCTCACCAAAGGGTCGCATAGGTTCTAGTTTCTTGAAAATCCAGCTTCCAAGGGACGGCTTCTCAGTGTGAGGTTGATACATAAAGGACTGACCAGTCACATCAATGGCAGAAGAGGCCTGTGAAAAAGAGATCTTGAAAGTGTGTGAGTTCTGAAATGTTGTCTGTTGGTCTTCAGCTTTTATGAGCTCAGAATTCATGGAGAATGAAAAATGGAGGGCAGGAGCTACAAACCAGGCAGGGACAAGCAGAAAAGAGCTAATCCTAGATCATTCTATATAGCTGAGAAACAAGAGTAGTCCCTTTGATGCTGAGTTTTCATTCCTATTGATGCAAGGGCAGCATGAAGAGAGTGTTCCACTTGTAGTTATGAAGACCTGAGTTCAAATTCTCCCATTTACTAGCTATATGACACTGGGCAAGTCACCTGGGGCTCCACTTTCCTTATCTGTAAAATTACAGGGTTGTATTCTGCAATCCCTCTGGTTTCCTCTAAATCTTTGATACTATTAATGAGGTAAGAGTTAGCTTCCGGAGAAGTTTTATTTGTGCACTGAGGTACTGTCCCATCCGGATCAGGAAATAATTTAAACATAAATCTGCTTAAAACAGGGGTATTTGAATATCCGAGTGTTTTCTAATTAGATTAGCGGATTATCAGAAAGCTTTTGAAGTCTATTCAGACACAGAGATGCAGAACCAGGAAAGAGTCCTATGGTCAGGATTTCCAAAATTTTCCTCCCCACCTTTTTCCTCAGTGGAAATTGCCTTTGGTCCCAACAACGTTATTTTTGGCAAAACCTACTTCATCTCAAAAAAAGAAAAAAAAGGTTTCTCAGTATGATCAGGCTCCCCAACACAACCAACCCTAATTCCAATGCCAATGGAAACACCGAAGAGAGCTCACACCCCACAGTGGGCTTTTCAAGCTCTTATACCCCAAGCATTTTCCTTCTTTTTTTTTTTAATTTTGAAAACAAACAAATAAATTAGGTGTGTAGCCCCTTGCTTCTGCAAAGGTGCCAATACCTGTGTGGTTCGGACAGGCTTGAATTCTTTCCCTCTGTGGCTACTCTCAATGCAACCCTGTCAGTATCTCTCCATCCTGATCTACAGCACATCAGTTGTTCCAGCTTCCCTCCCCCAATCCACTCCTCCCTGAGGAATGGGCTCGTGGTTGGGGGAAATGGACAAACCTTCACAGAGAGCAAACATTTTGCCCATCATTATAGCCTCTAAGAGAGCCCCCAAGACCCAGACAAAGATGGTATTACTTCGTAATCGGGACTTACCTTGTGCCAGTTTCTGGGTGTTTACCTACTCTTGGGGGTTTGGGAGTTCTGTCTAGTGCTTCTATAAAATCACACAGGACCACCCAGAGAGGGCTCGGTGGGTGGCTGGAGCAGATTGTTAAACTGGGCATCTTCCATACTAGGCTGAAGTGACAGAACAGTGGTATGTTGTGAAGCCTATCAGAGTAGGGTTAGCTCATCATTTGGTCCTCAAATAAATTTCCCCTGGTTGGCCAACCTGAAATTCTACAATAAGAGAATCTCTAAATTGAAGGGACCTCAGATGCTATATGCATTCCAGCCAGTAGCTCCTCATACTGCAATCTCCAGACAATGGGATCAATGAGGAAGTGACTGCCCCCATCTCTGCTTAAAGACCTCCCTTCAGGGAGAATTCTCTCCAGCTTAAGACTGGCTATTCTACTTCCAGATCACTAGGACTGGGAAGGTGGTAAGATTGTATAAATTCAGTTGTCTTGTGACTTCCATGAATTTTTCTTAGATCTGCTCTTGAGGGCCAGATAGATGCAATTTAATTCTTCTTTTCCAATGCTTGAAGGTAGTTATGGCCCTCTCAACTCTTCCCTTTAAAAGGTGAACACTCTCAACACAAAGTGTAGTATTTCTCATTTAGGCTTTCTTGAAATGAAAATTTGTTGTTACATATTTTGACTCTTCTCTTATGTTCTGCTGTGCACATGATGTACTTCCCTCCCTTTTCTTACTTTGTATTTGTCCCATTATTTGAGTTTATGATACGTTTTTGCTTCTTTTCTCCATTTCGTATTTGTGGTTGGTGTGGACCGTAAGAATAGTGAGTAGCAGTATAATGTGACCTCTGAAAAAGGTGGAGGGATCTTAATCTGCATTGAGAGGCATATCTTCAGGTGAAAGTCCCCTCTGTCCTTTGCCCTCATTAGACCCTATTTAGAGTGTTGTGTTCAGTTTTGTGTTTGATAGTTTAAAATAAGAAGGGCATTTAGCGTGAGGAAGGCTGTAATGACAACTCACATTTATATGGCACCTTGAAGTTTTGCAAAGCACTTTACATACATTATCTCACTTGAACCCCCAAATAGCCTCTGAGGTAGATGATGTAATCCCATTTTATGGATGCAGAAACTGAAGTTCAGAGGGGATAAAATAATTTGCCCAAGGTCACATAGCCACTAAGTGCATGAGGGTAAGATTTGATTCCAGGTCTTTTTGATTCCGAGTCTAGTGCTCTATCTATTAGGCAACACAGTCTCTACAATATTCTTTTGCTATTTCTACCCTCATGATGCCATGTATGATACCATCTATCCTGTGGGCTATTATTTCTGAAGCTTGGGTTGGGGTCAATTTGGAATTTTCCCATCTTTCCTGCCTTGAAGCCTTTACCTGAGATAGGAAAGAATCTTTCTCTTCCAGCTCCTCTTGTGTGGTTCTCATCATACATAACTCAGTGGTGAGATTTTTGGTCAATTCCACCCAGCAAAGACAATTATTTAGTCAGTCTTGGAACTTTGGAGCATGGAGGAGAATGTTTAAATGCTGGCAAGAAGTTAGAAGCAAGGAATTCTTGGTTTTGATGATTAAGGATGGTCAGGAAATAATTGCATTTATACCCCCACCTAATTTCAGGTTTCATGCAATGGACCTGATTGTTAACACATGCCATTGGTGAGAAAACCTGAGAGTCAGGCAAGAATGGTAGGGTAAGGGGATGCAGTTGTGGGAGGTTGTCATGGAAGTAGAGCCAGAGTCAGGGCCATAATAGCTTACTTGGGACTGTATCTATCACTCAAGCCTTGGACCTTGCCCATTACTTGACATCAGGGTGAAGAATCACTCTGAGGGGTAAAGACCACATGAACCAGGCTGTGCTTGAGATAGGCCCCTACTGTGGGCATCACTCAACTTCCCCACCCAAAAAAATCCGTTTCCTTATTTCCTAAAAAAAGTTATGATTCTGTGTAAAGCAACGGTTCTCAAAGGGTGGTCTTTGGATGCCTGCAAGTCTTCAAGACCCTATCTAGGGGTCCATAAGGTCAAAACTATAGTCATAATGATACTAAGGCATTTTAATTTCAAATGTGGTAACTATTATGGAGGCCGCTAAGTGGTTCAGTAGATAGAGTTCTGAGCCTGGAGTTAGGAAGACCTGAGTTCAAATGTGGCCTCAGACACTTACAAGTTGTGTGACCCTGGACAAGTCACTTAACTCTATTTGCCTCAGGTTCCTCATCTGTAAAAGGAGCTGGAGAAGGAAATGGTAAATCATTCCAGTATCTTTGCCAGCAAAATCCCAAATGGGATCACAAAGAATTGGACATAACTGAAACAACTGAAATGGTAAAGAGTAATAGATGAACAAAAGCTCTTGTGGGGGAGGGGAAGAGTCCTCAGTCATATTTAGGGGTGCAAAGGGGTCCTGAGATCAAAAAGTTTAAGAACTGGTAGCATAAATTCTGGAAAATTGACTGTTATATCTGATGGGAATGAGAGGTGAGGATGGGGGAAGGGTCAGGATCTTCCCTTGGCCAGAGGATTCATGAGGAGCAGGCTTTATTGCCTAAATATCATCCAGAGACTGAAAACTTCTTTCTACATTGATGTTTCCTTCATAAAGTCTGTGCAAGAAAACCAATTGAGTATGTTCATTGTGTTAGACCTCAGGCATCCTTTTAACCCAATAACTCAGGTTAATTAATCAACAAGCATTTGGCACCTACTATATACTAAGCTCTCTCCTAGGTGCTGGGAACATAAAGATAGGGAATGAAATCATTCCTATCCTCAAGGAACAACAGGTATATGCACAAGTTAATATAGAATAAATAAGGGAATAAATACAAGAGAGAGGAGGGAGAGAATTAGCAGCCAGAGATGAAGAAAGGCTTTGCAGAGAAGGCAGTGGTCAACGAAGATGACAATTTGGACAGCAACGAGATCCCTGACTCTCTGTCAAGCCAGGAATCACAGCTTTAGAGCTAAAGGTACCTTAGAGGCCTTGGAGTCTGACTTCCCTTCCTTCCGATTTTGCAAATGAGGAAATGGAAGCATAGAGAGATTAAATGACTTGCTCCAGGTCACAGAAATAATGAGTTTGAGATAGGATTTAAACCCAGGTCCTCCTGACTCAGAATTCTCTAGTACCCTATCTAGTGTTACGCTATCTCTCAGGAGTTATGTAGTGACTTTAAACATGATCGCCAGGGCCCTGATTACCTTGCCTGAGGTTTCACAGACAGTTATTGGCAGAGTTGAGGTCTAGAAGTCAGATTGCTAACTTTCGCTATGGTGATTTTCCCCAATTATACCCAGGGCTACTCAAGTCAGAACTTGAAAAACAAGACTCCTGGAATGGCAGAACCAGAGGAAAAGAGGCATAACATTTTTTTTTTTGGGAGGCTGGAAGCAAGAGCATCAAAGAAGGGATAGAACCATTGTACAACACGTCTCGGATGATGATACTGCATAAGAGAGAAGGCAAAACTACTCAGTTCCTCCTCTTCCCCTGTCATCTAGCCCAGCTTGTCTTAACCTGTGGGTTGTGACTGCACATGAGATTGTGAAAGATTTGGCAACAGTAAAAGGTTTCTGAATGTTCAATTACCAAAAATTAATTAAAAATCAAATGTGTAATGAATCCAAGATGTTTCTGGAAGCACTTTCCCACGTTACGTCATGCAACCACTTCAGTCTTGGTTCTGAACGTGAATCATGCCCACTTTGCACTGTGCCTGCCCTTAGGTCATGCAACATCAAGCAACCCTGCCTAAACACAGAAAGGAGCCACAAGTGGAAAAAGTTTAAAAAACCTCGATCTAGCCCATATCTCACCATTTGCCTGTTAGGATTGAATGGGAAATTTTGTCCAAAACCTTGTTGAATGTATGACATTCCCTTAGTTTTGATATAAACTGTACTTGAAGAACCTATAACTGGCTCGTAGTGATCACTGCTTCCTTTTCTAGATGCTTATAAACCAGCCCTTTAATAATAAATCATTCGAAAATTTGGCCAAAAATTGAAATCATTCTAGTAACCTTGCCTGCTATTGGCAATTATTAGACCTGAAATCTCTCGTGATTCTGTAGATAGCTTCAGTGCTGATAGATATTTTACTGGAACCCTGTGCATAGAGTGCCTTCCTGACTTCAAGTTTGACTAAGAAATAGTCTACCTTAACGAGATCCAGTCTCAATTATTCCCCATTCTGAGCTAATCTCTCCAGTACTATTCTTTATGTTTTTCTTCTACTTCACTGTACTCAGTGGGATTTCAATTCCTGGCAAAAGTTTAGGATGATATCTTATAAGCATTTGGAAAACGGTTGTCACTAGGAGCCAACTTAGGTTCTTCAAAAACAGATCTTATTACAACCAAGAGATTTCATATATACAATATGCCTGGATTTCAGCAAGGCTATGAACAAAATCTGACCCCAGAGGAGACAAAAAGATCTAATCCCACATGTAGAATCGAATGCTTAAAGCTTATGATGATTGAGATTGTATAAACAAACAAATCCTATAGGAGCTTCTTAATTAGAAAATATCAAAGTTGGTCCTAATACCATTGTTAGCGTTTTAAATTCAGGGAACTAGTTACTATTTTCAGGTTAAATCACTGAGGAAGGTTCATAGTTTAATTTGAGTTGTCAACTGGTCAGTTTTTGACTGGTTTGGCTAGTATTTTATCACAGGGGTCTGTTGTTTCTTATTTAGGTGTCATGTTTTGGCCAGTTTTTATCTTTTGTGGTTAAAACAATTTTTTTTAAAGTTTTGATTTGAGTAACCCTAAGGCATAATGGAAAAAAAGCACCAGACTGAGAGTGAGCAAGCTGACTTCTATACCTCAGCTCTGCTAATAATAGCCTGTGAGATGTGGGGCAATATCCTTCCTTGGTTCTCAATTTCCTCTTTTGTGAAGCAATGGGACCCAATGGTTGTCAAGGTGCCTTCCATCTCAAATATTCAAGATCAAATAACCTCAAGATGGGCAGAGACCTCAGAGGTCATCACGTTTCACACAGATCTGATCCAGAATCCCCTTGAATACATCTCTGGTAAATAGACATCCAGTCTCAGAAGTATTCTCTCTCCCTTAAATTTTCAACTACCCAATAGCAATGTGTATCTGCTGCCTGATTCATTCATTAAGGAAATGGGTCCCTAATGATATCATCAGTGATCCCGCCTGCCCCCAATACAAGCTGGACTTTTGCTTAAGGAGAGCTATTATTGTGAGATGTGAGAGCCATCATTAACCATTCCATCTAGTCGTTCAGGTTTCTAATTACTTTGAACCCTTTTCCTTAGCCCTGGCACGAATCAATGTACTTGTTGATTGAGTAGCAAACCCAATTAATCCGTTCTCTGCAAGACACAGTCATGAAACTCCGGTTTCCTAGGCTTCTCTTGGTCTCTGTCTTGAACCCTGAGTAGAAACAGGATGTGGGAATCCAAGGCCATGGGGTGCAGTAAAGTAGAAGAGACATGCAAAGAAGCCCTGGGGAGACAAGCTCAGTGATGTTCACTCCACTGTAAAAGACCTGACCCCTGGGAGGTGAGGTCGACTGTGACTTAGGCACTTTTGGAGAAGAAAGACCTTGACCATATTGACTGGTTAAACCGGGGCAAGTGACCAACTCACTTCATGACCCATAAAAGAGTAGGTGCTGGCCTGCATTGGTCAAGGGCGTTTTCTGTAGGTTTGGTTTGAAAAATCAGGCAAAACAAAGAGATCAGCTGAAATGTTCTAGTTGGTTTCTCAGCTTCTAAAAGAGCTTTCCTGGGCTCCAGAGCATCTCAGCACACATCTCAACCTTTGGCATCACCAGAGATCAGTCAGCAAACCTTAAACCCTGAGCCTCAGCAAGACATGTGATCTTTGACCTAATCTTGTCTCCTCCCCTTTCCCTATTGGAGTGAAGACTCTTTGCAAGTAGAATTTGTTTCGTTCACTGCCTTGGAATCTCCTAGCCTAGCAGAGTGCCTGGATCACAGGAGGCATTTAATAAACACTTATGAAATAGGAGAGACAGTGAGGCATGGTGGAAAAAGTGCTGGAGTTGGAGTCAGTCAAGTCAGCAAGCATTTGTTCAACTTTTACTGTACACTAAACAACTATGTTTAGTGCTAGTGTTGGGGGACATCCAAGCCCAGATCCAAACACCAAAACTAACTAGCTCTATGACCCTGGCCAAGTCACTTAACCTTTTCAAGATGAGCAATCCTTTGCTATAAAATAAGGTTGACCATAGTTCCATCATGTATATTAATAAAGTTGCAGACCAGATCTCGTTACCCCCCCAAAGCCCCTATGATCAACCAAAATTTTCTTGCAGAGTTGTGAAAAGAGCATGTCTAAGTCCCTTAGAAATTTGAGGAGGTGAGCAAAGGTTTGAACTGAGTCTCACCACGTGACCAGGTTATGTTATTTTTCCGTAAGTCAAGTTTTGGTCAGGCAAGGTTACCAGAAAAAAGGAGACTTTATGGTACAGATGGTTGTTATTGTATTACGTGGCCTTTTTGTTTCATGTTTCTATTTGCCTGGAAGAAAAGTATGCCCCAATTCCTTTTATTTATTGTTTAGGGGTCAGAATTGTTCCTTGTGCAATTTTTTTGGTTAACTGAAAGTCTTCTGTTTATATTAACCTCCCTGGGACCAAACCTTGACTTGTGGAAGAATAATGTTACGTGTTTGACATTCCTCAGAAGACAAAAGGAAGTTTGAGCTTCTTAAAGTGATTTGGTTATTTTTTTGTGACCTGGGCAAGTCACTTAATCCTGTGTGCCTCAGTTTCCTCCTCGGTAAAATGAGCTGGAGAGAAGGAAATGACAAGCTGCTCTGGTATCTTTGCCAAGAAAATCCCAGTGGGATCAAAAAGAACCAAACACAACTGTAACCAACTAATCAACAGCTACCCTAGCTAACTGTATAAGGGAGGATTTTCTTCCCTCATTTTCTCGGCTGCTTTGATAATATATATATAAATCTCTTCTCTCAATCAATCCATTGTGAACCATCTAAATGTAGTTTAATCTGTAGCTTGACTTAGTTTACCTTTAAAGTCCATGAGATGAGGGTTGTCTCTTTAAAGGATATATGAGATTATGACTCTATTGAGCTAAGTTTGTTCAACTTTTATGATGTGAAACACAAGACTGTGATTTTTGTGATGCTCATGGCCACAGTGCACTTGTTCCCTGATGTAAGTTTAAGCCCCCTGGCTTACAACCCTTGAGACTTATTGAAATTGATCCCTCTAACTATGAAACATAGGAAACAGTCTGTCACCCATCTGGCCCTTCCCCCTCCTTAAATGAAGTATATCAAGCTTTAGAAAAGATGGGCAATGAGGACACACCCATTGATCCAGCTTATTTTCATAAATTTCCTTTGATATCATAACCCAGCTTTTCTGCTTCTATAATTATACTTTTGCTAGTATGAGAATGTTGTGCTTAAGTCCAAAAAGAGGGGAGTATAGTTTATTATTTCTAATTTATAATATTGTTTGGAAAACTTATTAATGATCATACTGTTTAAATCTAACTAGAGACTGCACCCAGAATGTTTTCCTCACCCCAGTAACTCTTTAGGAATAGTGGATATGGGTACAAAGACTTTGGGTTCCCCCGGGTCCTGAACCCCTCTCCAAACATTTTTATTTTAGGTTCCCACACTTAGGTCTTATTTTAGATCCACCCAAGCTTGTGTTTTGGGTACCCTTCATGTGATTTATGCATGACTTTTGTTCAGAAACCTTTGTCAAAATCCAAAATAATGTAAATGTTCCAGAACCTGGGGGGAAGGAGCTTTCCAGTTGTCCCCTCCTTCTGGCTTAATAAATATCTTTCTAAAACCATTTTAGATTTTGGGGTTTATTTTTGTGAACAAGAGAAAACCCGAACAAATGTCCATTTTATACCTATTAATTTAATAGAATATAAGGTCTTTGTGGGCAGGAACTATCTCACTTTTTCTTTGAATCCCTGGCACATAGTAGGTTCTTCAGAAATTCATGTTGGTTTGGTTATCTTCATTCAGCTTTATTATTTTAGGATTCCATGGAAATTATTTGACCACCTTATCTGAGAATGAGATTGTAGTAAGATGCCTTTTTATGGCAAGGGGAGAAAGTTCTGCAGCAAGGAGTCATGTCAGAGGAGGAATCGTGTGGCTGAGCTACCAACAAGGAGCCCACTGTATAGCTATGGGCAGCCTTGAGGCACTGGTTTCCTAAAGGAACAGAGTGAAAGGAGAAAGAGGGACAGAGACCAGTAGCAAGTAAAGACACTAGAAGGGGAAGAGGATCCTGATTTTGTCTCAAATTTGCCCTGCCTTAAAGAATAGGGACCACTTCACCCCAACTCCCCCTCCTAGCCTGGTGACAGCTGATATTTCTGGGTTGGTAATGGGACAATAAGAGGCAGGGTGCCATATTGGATAGAGAGACCAGAAGATCTGGGTTCAAATTACTGGCTGACCCTAAGTAAATACCTTTATCTCTTAATACCCTGGTCTAGGCAGTTCCTAAAAGTAAAAGCTGTAAATCAGGTGATAATCTATATTTGCCTAGGGAGTTCTTCAGTAGAAATTTCCTATACTCCTGAAATCACAGGTCAAGAAAAAAAATGATCATTGCATTCCATTTTCCTTATTTCTCATTTTCTATTTCCTCATGGTCTTACAGTTTATTAGCCAGCGGACTGTTCAGCTGCCCTCAGAATTTCCAGCTTCTCCATCTTATTACTCGGAGTCTGTTGGATCTCATCCTTCATTATAATAAATATTTCCTGCCTTTGAAAAAGTCTGCAGTCTGTATTATCATACCGTCCCTTGCCTTGTACATTCATTCTCATGACCCTTCCTTGACACTAGAAAAAGGAATCCTGTATTGGTGGTGGATAAGCATTGTCTCCATGCATCAAGGATATTTCAAGAGTAGAGGCTTACTGTTACCTTGTAATTGTCAACAGTATTTCATTGAATGTTAGATCTAAAAGGAATCTTATAACTTAAGAATTGGAAGTCGTCCCAGAAAGCAACCTGTCCAACTTCTTCATTTTGCAAAGGAGGAAACCAAGGCTCACAGACATAAAATGACATACCCAGTGCCACATAGCTAATAACTAGCAATGCCCAGTCTGAACTCAGCTAGGTGGCTCAATGGATAGAACTCTGGGCAAGTCAGGAAGACTTGAGTTCAAATGACACTTTCCAGCTCTGTGACTCTGGGCAAGTCACTTTACCTCTGTTTCCCTCAGTTTTCTCCACTGTAAAATGGACATCATAATAGCATCTACCTCCCAGGGTTATGAGGGTCATATTTATAAAGCACTTAGCATAATAAATCATATACTGGGTGCTTGATAAATACTTTTTCCTACCCTACCCTACCTCCAAATCCAGTGCTCAACTCCAGTGCTCTATTATTTTCCCCAGTAATCTATACATTCTTTGAGAGAAAGAACTGCCATTTCTATTTCTAACACCTAGCACAGCGCTTTGTTATTAATTCAATTCTATTCTATTCAACAAGCCTTCGTTTCCTCCCTCTCAGGTCCAATCAGTTGCTAAGTCTTGTTGATAAATACTATGGACAATGACAAAACAACATGTACGTATATGTGTGTGTGTGTGTGTGTGTATACATACGCACAGACACACATTTGTATATGTGTATATATATATATATTTCTATCTATGTATCTATCTACATCTGTCTATCACTCTACCCATCTACCTATCCATCCATCCATCATCTATCTGTCTATCTATCTATCTAATCTATCCATCCACCCATCTCTCTCTCATATCTAAGTATAACTCTATATGAGAAGAGCTTACACAGTGTCTTACATTTCTTTCTCTCTACTCCCATAGCCACCATAGTAGTTCAGGCCCTCATCACCACCATCTTGGACCACTGCAATAGCATTCTAAGTACTCATTCAGTATCGGGTCTCTCCCCTTGCTAATCTATCCTCCACTTAGTGGCCCAAGCGATATTCCTAAAGCATAGATAAAAGTATGTCATCCCCTTGTTTGAGAGGCTCTAGTGACTCCCCATTTCCTTTAGCATAAACTCTATTTGTCATTTAAATCCCTTCACAATCTGACTTTAGGTTCCTTTTCCAGGCTTACTCATACTATCTCCTTTACTCAGTTAATAAGCATTTATTGAGTGCCTACTATGTGCCATATATTGTCTATGTACAAGTTTCCTATAGACAGGAGACAGAGGAACTAATCAAGCAAGAGAGAAAACACTAGAATGAAGAGGGATTAGGAAAGACTTTCGAAGAATAAAAAATTTTAGCTGTGACTCAAAGGAGACAACCCTTGTTTCAGCCATATTGAAACCTGCTTGGAAGTGATGGTCTGTCACCAGTCTGTCTGCCCTGTCTGGGATGTCCTGCTTCTTCAACTCCACCTCTTAGGTTCCCTAGGTTCCTTCAGAACTCATTTTAAATGCCTCTTCCTACATGAGACCTTTCCGGTCCCCACTCCAAATTGTATCTTTTCTTTGTATATATTTTGTTTTTACTCACGCATGTACCTTTCACGTCTCTCCCCACCCCCCAATATACTATAAGTCCTCAAGTGCAGGATCTGTCTCATTTTTATGCTTGACTCCATGGCACCTAGCCCAGTATTGAGCATACAGCAGGCACTTAAATACACACTGGTTGAATTAATGGATGAATATTAAATACGAAGCTGAAAAAAGACACAATTCTTGGCTTCAGTGAGCTTACATTCCACTAGAAAGCTATAACATGTACACACGATTGGTTAAAAATTGCTACATCAACTTGAAACAGGGGAGACAGACCTTAGCTGTCCCTAGTACTTGAAAAGATGGGCTTAGCGGAGCACTAAACAGCATGCTCACCTACCACCACTAGGTGGAGCTAAGAATGTACATTTAATCCCGGTGTAGTGGAGTTGGCCAAAGTTTGGATGAACAAATGACTGGATTTTAGTAAACTGGGGCTATAGGGTTTGCTTCATAGTTGCATTTGGAACCATGATAAAATGTGTAGCTGCAATGAAGATCCTCTGGAGGCATAGGACAACATGGTAGATGTGGTAATAAGCAATCTTCCTACCTTTCCTTTCCCCTCTCTACCATACCAACAACTCAGGCTTCTCTGTTGCTTTAAAGTTTACAAAGGACTTTTCCTACAGGGTTACCACCCCAAATGGAGTCATGAAGAGTCAGAAACTACTCAGCAGCAACAGCCAAAGGAGCACACAAGATTTTAGGATGACAGATTTACAGCAGAGAGGAACCTTAGTGACCATTTACCCCTCAATTGACTGATGAAAAAACTGAGGTCTAGAGGTTATGTGGCCTTTGTTGTCATTGCTTAATCGAATAATCCTGTCTGTCTCTTCATATCTTCATATCCTGGGCTTTTCTTGGCAAAGATAATGGAGTGGCTTGCCATTTCCCTCTCCAGCTCATTTTACAGCTAAGGAAACTGAGGCAAATAGGATTAATGACTTGCCTAGGGTCATATAACTAGTAAGTGTTTACAGTCAGATTTGAATTCAGATCCTCCAGCTTATCAGGCCAACACTCTATCCACTGTGCCATCTAGCTACCTTATGTGATCTTGCCCAAGGTTATGTAAGTGGTAAGTGGCTCGGGTATTATCCTAATTCTACAGCTGAAGAAACTAGGACTTTAAGAAGTTAAATGATTTGTCTAGGGTCACTAGCAAGCCTGGTCTAGCTATTGTTCCAACATAAATCATCTGACCCTCAAGTACCATTATGCCATAATGCTTCCATTTATAAAGCAGCTTGTCCGCTAGGGTATAGACAAGGGGAAATTGAGCCATGGGGACTTGGCCTTGTCTTGGCTCAGTTTCTCCTTTCTGACAGTTCTCCACCACCAGAATCGTTTTCCTGAAAGGAGATGTAACATGTTGGGGAGGGGGAGTGCCAAGCTTGAGAGACAGAAGCAATCTGAGTTCCAGCCCTCCCTTCCATATTTTCTGGCTGTGTGATTCTCAGTGAGTCGTTTACACTCTTTCAGCTCCATGTCTTCATCTATTAAAATGGTATAATAATACAGGGTAGTACTTTCCTTGCATGGCTGTCGTAGGTCTCAAATGGTCTGATACATTATTTACTGTCTCCTGTCATGCCTTAGGGGACCTAAGCCTTTCAGACCCTGGTCTCTGAAGAGGATCTCCAGTATCAGGCGTGTACACCTTAGAATAAATTTACTAAAATGGGCTCTGATGTGTGTTTAAGCCTTAGAGCTAGTGGAGGAAAGAGATGATTGATCTTTTGTTAAAGAAATGGCAGGATTAGGGAGCTATAATGACACACATGTATGTGTGTATGTATATATACATATACATGTGTAACGGGTACACACACATATATAAAGAGAGAGAAGAGAGAGAAAGAAGAAAAAGAGAGAAGGTAGAGAGAGAGACAGAGAGAGAGGGAGAGACAGGGAGGGAGAGGGGGAGGGAAGAAAGGAGAGAAAGAAACAGAGAGCATGCTCGTTGCTGAGAGCTTCCTCAAAATGAGGAAAACCTTGGTTCAGGTCTTATCTCTGACTCATTCTGGCTGGAGGATTTTGGGTAAATAATTTTATCTTTCAGTGGCCCACAGCACCACTGAGTGCAGCCTGAACCAGATTAAAATGTAATTTCAATCTGGTTTTACAATGCTGATGTATTAATTTTTAAAAAGGAGAAATACATAAACATGTGTGCTTTTTAAGTTAATATGTGGCCTTCAGGGATCTTATGTAGTGGCCCCTGATTCTGTTTTAATTTGACCCCAGTAATCTAGGGAGTTCTGAAAGAGATGCTGACCTGCATTGGTAGAGGGAATTTCCTCACTGGGAAGATTCACATGCCAGTGAAATCACAGATCCTTCTCTGCTCCCTCAGTTACAGAGAACAGGTAGGAAAGGGTCCAGGGAATCACATCATGTTCTCGGTTTCCACATATGTAACCAAGTACCTACTAAATGGCTTAGTGATGCTCCTAAGGGAAGTCTCATGTGCTTCCAGAAGAGGCCATTGGTATGGTATGGCTAGAATCCTCTCATATATCTGGGCTATATGATCCCTGAGGTCCCTTCTATCAAAGAGATTGTATGTAATCCATCCTCCCTGCTCCAGCTAGGTAAGATCAGAAACAGTTTCAGAAAGTAAGTGATATGCCTTTGAGTCAGAGACCTAGGATATCTCCTGTCTAATCCATCCTCCATTTGACTACCTACACAAGTCTTTTTGTGTAGACTCATTGTCTCCTTCCCCTCTTTCTGGAGCCTTATATTTGGACACTATCTCAAACCTCCTCCCACTTCAGTTCGTCTTCCACACAACCACCAAAGTGATTTTCCCAAAGTCCAGATCTGATGTGTCACTCCCTACCCCTACTCACTCTGCATTAGGCATGAGCATATCACCCCTCTATCAAAAGTTCTTCCTAGCCTATGGGATGAAATATAAACTCCTTAGTTTGGTATTGAAGATTTTCCTCAATTTGACTCTAAAATATCTTTTATAGCACCTGGAGGAATTCTTTATTTTAATGAAACAGGATGACTAGCTGTTTCCCAAATTTAATACCACATTTCTTGCCTGGAATGCACTCCCTCTTTCTTTCTACCTATTGGAATTCTTGCCTTCTTTCAAGGTTTAGGTCATATGGGTAGCTAAATGGTGCAGTGGACAGAGAATGCCAGCCCTGTAGTCAGGAAGACCTGAGTTCTCACTAGCTGTGTGATCCTTGGCAAGTCACTTAACCTTGTTTGCCTCAATTTTCTCATTTATAAAGTGAACTGGAGAAGGAAATGGAAATCCACTCCAGTATCTCAGCCAAGAAAATGCCAAAAAAGGGGTTATGAGGAGTTGAACACAATTGAAATGACTGAACAACAGCCACAACAAAATTAGGTTAAATGCCACTTCCATGAAGCCTTCTCTCATTCCCAAAGCCAAGAAGAGCTATCATTTCATTGGATACTCAGGCTCCCCTCAAGGAGCCTATATTTCAAACTAGTCATCTGGGCACAGTCAGAATCTTGACTGGTTATATAGCAGAGAAAAAATCAGCAACATATTACAAGAAGAAATAAAGATGCAGAGGGACAAATCCAGTGCATTGGGCAGATCCTCTGTGCAGGATTGGTGGGAGGCCACGAGTGAAAAGAGCCCAGGGTGAGGTGTAGATGTAACAATGGAGGGACCACCCACCTCAGTGAGACCCTAAAACTATGGAATTATAGCAGTGAAGTGGAAAGAGCTCTGGCTCTGTGTTCCAAGGACCTCATTTAAAATCCCACTTCTGAGGCTTTCTACTGGATAACTTTGGGCAAATCACTTAAGTTCTCTATACCTTTGTGAGAGTTGGATGCAATTGTCTCTGAGGTTCCTTCTAGAGCTATGATTTTATGGAATAAGCAAGTGCAGATGACTGAACACACAAACGAGTAAGCCCTGTGAGAGCAGTCAGATTCTTGAAGCTGGGGATGAAATTTAAAGATACCTTCCCTCCTCCTCCTCTCCCCCTCTTTCTTTCCATAGCTTTCTTTTCCTTCTCCTTCTTTCCCTCCCTTTCCCCTTCTCTGTCTCCCTCTCCCTCACTCCCTTCCTCTCTCTGTTCATACCATCTCTCTCTGTACTATCCCTCCCAGACTCCCTCTCCCACCTTTTCTCTCTCTCTACTTCTTGCCCTCCCTCTTCCTGTCTCCCCTTATTTCTCATACTCTCACCCTTTTCTCTCCTTCCCTCCTGCCCTCCCTTCCTCTCTCTATCTCTTCTCTCTCTTCCTCTTTCCCTCACCTCTTCTAACTTTATCATTATCCTTTGTTGCAAGAGAAAGGAAGAAGCATTAATATAGCATCTACTGTGTGTCAGACATTACAAATATTATTCCATTTAATCCTCTCAACAACCCCGGGAAAAGGGAGAGGAGGGAGAAGAATCACATTTGGAAATGAAGATGATGTAAAAACAAAATACATCAATACTTTTTCCTTAAAAGAAAGGCAAGGATACCAAAAAGTACCTTCAAAGTGATATTGAACACATAGTTAAAAATAGTCTCAGAGCTGCAGGGAGATGCCGAGGTCTTGTAGCCCAACCCTAGCTGAAGCATGAATCAATCCCCTGCCCAACAGGGGCTCATAGATCCAAAGCTAGAGGCAAACTTGGAGGCATCTAGTCCAACATTTAATTTTATAGATGAGACAAGTAATCCCTAAAAAGGCTTCCCTACCGAAGGTCACCCAGATAGTAACTGACAGAGCCCTGATTTGATGATGTGACTCTAAATCCAATGTTATTTCCATGATACCATAGTCTATCCTTACCTATTATCATTCAGCCTCTGCTTGAAAGATGTTCCTAGCATTGGAGAACTTGCTACTTCCTGACACAGCATACTTCAGGACATTCTTTGATTCTTAGCAAATTCTGCAATCTATTCTAATCTGATGTAATCCCCCAGTATTAGCCTGTGAGTTTATTAAAAATAATATTTTATTTTCCTCCCAATTACATGTAAAAATAATTTTAACATTCTTTCCCCCTCAAATTTTGGCAAATTCTCTCCCTTCTCCCTCTCACTGAGAAGTAAGTAATTTGATGTAGGTGATACATGTGTAATCATGCAAAACAATATTTTTCATGTAAGTCCTATTGTGAAAGAAAACACAAAAACCCCAAGAAAAATAAAGAAGAAGTCTGCTTGTCCTTTCTCTGAGGACAGATAGCATTTTTCCATAAGTCCTTCAGAATCATCATGTATCATTGTATTGCTGAGGAAAGCTAAGTTATTCACAGCTGACCATTACATACTGTATACAATGTTCTCCTGGTTCTGCTCATTTCATTTTGCATCAGTTCATGTAAGTCTTTCCATGTTTTTTTGAGAGACTGTGAACTTCTTGAGAGCAGGGACTATTTTTGTCCTTCTCTGCATCCCCATTGCTTAGCACAATGCCTGATGTATTTTGGTTATTGTTCAGTTGTTTTCAACTCTTCATGACCCTGTTAGGGGTTTTCTTGGCAAAGAGACTGGAATGATGCATCATTTTCTTTTCCAGCTCATTTTACAGATGAGAAAACTGAGGCAAACAGGGTGAGGTGACTTGCCCAGGGTCACATTGCTAGTAAGTGTCTGAGACTGGATTTGATTTCAGGACTTCTGACTCCAGGCCTGGCGCTTTATCCACTATGCCATTCAGCTGCTGTAAGACCTTTAGCAATGTGTATTTTTGCTCCTTGACCTCTTTGGGAGATTTGAACTCAGGTCTTCCTGACTCCAGACCCAACACTCTATCCACTGCACCATCTAGTTCCCCAAAATAAATGTTCATTGGCTGTAGTGTTTTTGGAAGCTCTCAGATATTACTTGTTAAATATCTGTCCAGAGCAGCAAAACATGGGCTGTTTGTTTCCTGCCCCTCTTTCTCTCCCCTCCCCCACCTCCCACCGCCTCCATCTGTACTTGTCTGTGGAGATTTTATTGGGAGTGGAGACAGTGTTCTCTGAGTTTAGAACTCTGTTGGCAGGACTCTGTCTTCCAGTTTTCAGGTTAGAAAGACCCATGGTGTGGTTTTTTCCTAGCTAGCCTCAAGACCCCAGTGTATTAATACTGAAACAGACCATTTTTCTCTGTTCAAGCCTATCTGGTCACTGCAGTGGTGAGTTGGGCTGTGATGGATTGGATTGGGGTCAGATTTGGGAGGTTGGAGAAATGACAGGAACCATTTGGAATCTAGTCTTTAATTTTAGAACAGGCAAGAAAGAGATACACACAGAGGAACAGACAGACAGACAGAAGAAAGAAATGGGAAATAGAGAAAAAGAAAAGAAGAAATATTCTATCTCTTCTTGGCTTTTTTAAGAAGAAATTTCCAAAGTCTGAGTATATCAATATCAATTGAACACATTTCTCATTTTTAGTAGGTTAATTTTTTTCAAATAATACTATGGAATTAAAAAAAATTAATTTCACTTTGCAATGTCTTCCCCCTTCCCTTTTCACAACAGAACCGTTGTCTATAAGAGTAGGCATATGTGCATGTTATTGTTTCCTTGTAAGCTCCTTGAGGACAGGGACTGTTTTTGCTTTCTCTTGGTATCCCTAGAGCTTAGCACAGTGCCTGGCACATAGTAAACAGTAAATGCTTGTTGATTAACTGATCTTCCCAATGAAGAAGAGTCCAGCAAAGCAAATCAACACATTGGCCATTTCTGACAACAGATACCTCATTCAGGACCTGCTGTCCACCACCTCTTTCCTGGAATATGGGAGGCTCACTACTTCTTGAATTTCCATAAATTTTTTGGTCAATCAGCAAACATTTATTAATAACATTCTACTATGTGTCAAATACTGTGCTTACCCTGGGGATATAAATATAAAGAAGGACACTGATGGGGAAATTCCCCTAGCAACAACAGATAGACATTGCTGCTGTTAGAGAGTTTCCTAATGAACTGAGAGATTATGAGACTTACTCTTGTTCATACAGTCAATCTATGTCAGAACCAGAACCTGAACCCAGGTCTTCTTGACTCTGAAATGACCTTTCTGACTCATGAATCTATGCTGACTCCCCTCCTCTTGGACCTAAGTCAATTAGATTTTTTAAAATTATTTAAAAATTATTGTGGCAAGCACTGTACTGGTTACTATAATTTTGTCCTTCATCCTTGAAGAGGACCAGTGCCTTAACAGTGTATTATGTTCTTGATTTGTCCATGAACTGGATTTATGTAAGGCAGAGTTCCATCAAGTTAGCCTCATTCTCTTCCAGAGTCATCAGACAAAAGTCAAGATGACTCTCAATGGCCTGGGATGCGGTGGATGACCTTGGTGTCTTTGATGCCTGTCCAGCCTCTGCTTCAGGTGCCTTCATGGCCATTGGAACAAATTGTTCTCACATACCCATTCTTCACATTCTTGGGGGAGACATCCCCCTAACTCACAGATACATTTGAAGTCTGTTGGTTACTTCTGGCTCAGAGGATCATAATTTTACTTAAGAAATGGTTTGCTGAGCATATGAATAATATTAATAAAAATATTACACAATGATTTACCTTCTTAAGAGAACAAACTATTTAGTCTTGCCAAGTTCCCCAATTACATCCATGTGTTTTCATTGTTGTCAATGGAATTGTTCTTTTATTGGGAACTCAGGGTAAGGAAGCTCCCTCTATCAACAAAGGCCAATTTCTGTCCTGCCAATCATTCTTTTTGTGTTCCCTGGGGCACTGGGAGGGTAATTGAGCTTCCTGAACCACCCACCCCCGTCAGATTTGCTTTCTATCCACAATCCAACACAACCTCTAATCTTAAAATCACAGTAATAGCTATTTACCCTTCTCTGTATTTGCAAGTGCTCACACAGCAAGAGTTTAATAAATGCATGTTGATTGACTTGATGACTGACATTTATAATGGGCTATATGAATCACAAAGTGCTTTCTATACATTATCTTCTTTGTTATTCATAAATACACCATGAGAAGAATGTGTGCATGCTATAATTGCTTTTGTGTCCATTTTTTAACCCCAGTTAAAAAATTAAGGGATGGAGAGATGATATCAATTGGACTTAGACTTCTGGAAGAACTGATCCTCTCACTCAATTCTTTGCATTTTCTTTTCTAAAAGATATTCAGTGTAACAGGAGAATTTCTAATATAACTCCTTTACGTTATAAATCTGGAGTTGGGAGAAATCTTGGAGGCTATGATTCCACTCTCTCATTTTACAGATGATACATGGGGACGTCATAGGACTCACCTATTCCCACAGCTAATAAATGTGAAGGGTAGGTTTTCAAACCCAGGTCCCTTCTTATTCTAGTTATACTGAGGGCAAAAAATAATCACAAGACCTCAAGATCCTATACAGATTTGGGATTCAGCTCTTCCAAATGCAAATCCAGGGTTCTACACTTCCTCACTGTCAGGGTCTCAGGTTTCTGGGGCACCGTCTTCCAGTTTGCTTGTCAAGTGTCTCCATGGTCAACTCCTCATTGCTGAATCTCAAGGACTAGTAAAGCAGTTATATAGAAAACTCAAAGAACTCCTATGGAAATAGAGCCACTTGAATCCCAGCAGGATGAATCTGTGTTCCAAAGAATGGAGGATGGAGGATCTCTTTCTTCTCTCCACGGAGAGGTGAGGGATGATGTGGAATGTTGTACATGCTCGTAGGGTCACTTTGTCAGTGTTTTTTAACTTTTTATTCATTACAAGAGAGAATTCTGGGGAGTTGCACAGTTTCATTTGGAAATGGAAACAGCTCTTTAGAGTAAAATAAATATGGTGGGATGGGGAGGAGGAAAAAAAATCAACTGGTTGTATTTAGGTACAAAGAGATTTTTTAAAACCCAAGTCGCTGAATTCTTTTTTTTTTTGTTCTGGGTTTCCTTAAAATGAACATCCTTCTTAAAAAAAAAAAAAACTGAATTAAAATTCCTCCTCTGCTTGAGGGAGATAGCTTTTGTCCTCCTTTTGAAGACTTAGTGACAAACCTGTTTCAACCTGAATCTGCCAGGTGTAATTCTCAAAAGAGATTGTCTAACTCAGAACTGATTCTGCCCTTCAAATCCTAGGACCCAAAGTTCCTGGGGGGGTTGGTGGATGAATTGGCAAGGACTATGCATTGCTATTGTTATCCTTATTAACCCACAGAAGACCCAGCCCACACATTAAGTACATACTTGTTGAATTGAGCTAACAGGAAATTTTGCTACTGTTTGTTTCTGGTTCTTTAAAAGGGGTTTTCCATGGAAAAACCTCCGATATCAGGGTTTCTAGCCTTACCTTCAGAGAGACAACAGCCAGAAGACAAAGCCATTCAGACATTTGGAAAATATCTGTTCCCTGGGCACATGACTTTTCAGTGAACAAATCCCTTTGAGGGGGTGAGTTGCTAGACGTGTCACAATTTCAGAATGCATGGTTATTTCTAGAAATTACCCTGAATGTTGATGATATTAGCCATCAAATTTTGCAAAGTTTTTCACAAATATCTCATTTGGTCCTCACAACAACCTTGGGAGGTAGATGCAATTGTTTATCCCCCTTTACAGATGAGGTAACTGAGGCAAGTGGAGGTTAAGCGACTTGCCTAGGACTACACTGCTACTAAGTATCTGAACTTATATCCTTGAATCTAGATTTCTTGATTTGGAGGCCAGCTCTCCACTGGAGGCAGTAAATAATAACCTAATCACTCTCCATAAAATAACTTTTTATATAAAAATTACTTTGTATACTTTTATGTATTTAAGTTACTTTGTATACCCCCCATAAAAAGTTACTTTGTATATATCTCTTTCCATATATAAAAGTTACTTTGTATACACTTTTGTATATTTCTCTGTACCCATGTTATCCCTGTCATCAGAATATAAGCTCCTTGCAGGCAAGGACTTGACTTTGCTTGTAAAACAGTTAGTGCTTAATAAATATTTGCTGACTAATACCCGACTAGGGAGAGAGACTAAAATATCAGAATCTCTGATCTCTCCTTCCCGCCCCACCCCTCCTTGAGGATGCCACTATCCCAGAGGATCAGTGGAAAAGATGGAGAGATAGCTGGTGAGGATGTACACAGTAGCCTCATGGTAAGAGCTGCCCTTTGCTTGTATTATTAAATGTGAAACTAACTTTATCCATTTTTAAGCAAATGTTTCAGGGATTGGAATATAAGGCTTCACAAATGGCCCCATTCTAATACAGAGGAATTTGTTTTCCATTTGACTGTACCTTGCTTTCTGAGAAGTCTGCAGTTCAATCCAGGTTAGATATGAAAGGGGTACTGTGGTCTGAGAGGCAAAAAAAAAAAAAAAATTACCTTTCAGACGGGTTATAAATGACATGTTTATTAATTAGATCTCCCAACTGACATCGGTTCTTGGCTGAGAGGCAGGAGCACAAACTGGGTTTTTCCACATGGGCTTTTTTTCTTTTCAGACTTTTTTTTTCTAGGTTGGGGGTGAAGCAGGAAACTCCCCAATCAAGCTTTCATCTTTGTTCTATGGCGATCCAACGACAAACTGATCCCTGGTCTAATGAGGAATTTGGCCCGCTCTTTCAAAATTCTTATTCAAAACCATTAATGGTGTTCCCAAAAGTGAAATTGGTGCTGAAGATAAATAATGAATAGGTCCAGTGATAATTACTGATTTTCTGTATTTATAGAAAATGGCTACATGTACAGTATTGCTGTTTCCTCTGGAGAGGAAAATGTGGTAATTATCATCGTTATTTATCTACTTTTTTATTTTAATGACTAGTGATTCCCCTATTTTTTATTGCTCAACAAAAACAAAAATAATATTTACCTCTAAGACGAGCTGATTCCAGTGTCATTAAAATGCATTTGCATATTAATATCAATGCGCTCAGTGTGCAAAGAATAAATATAAGGTGTTTGCATTTTTTTTTGATATAGCCCATCTGTTCGGATGAAGACAGAAATAGTAACTCCAAGACTGGATCATTTTTGCTTTCTGGGATGTGTTAACTTTCATTTGAGTGTTAAAGCAATGCCTTTTCCCATCTAAGAGCAATTTAACAAAGATGGCATTGTTACTCCCCTGCTCAAGAGGCTCCTTTGGCTCCCTATGCCTCTAGCACAAAATACAAATTCTTCTGTTTGACATTTAAAACATTCATTTTGGTTTTGACCTATCTTTCTTTTTTAAAATAATTTTTTATTATATTTTGTTTTTACCACCTTCCCTTCCTCCCTTCCTCCCAGTGAGACACCCCCTATAATAAAGAATAAAAAATAAAGAGGGAAAAAATGGTTTGGCAAAACTAATCAACACATCAATCAAGCTTGACATCATATGTAGTATTCCATGCCCATAGTCCTCCACCTTTGCAAAGAAAGGGAGGAGATGCATTCTCATAGCTCTTCTTCAAGGTCAGGCTTGGACATAACTACAAAGCTTTTAGTTATTTTAGTGTATGTGTGTGTGTTCTTTCCATTTACATCATTGTAGTCATTGTGAATATTATTTTCTTTATTTTGCTTACTTCCCTCTGCATCAGTACGTGTAAATCTTCCAACACTTCTCTGTACTTCTACTCACTGTTTCTTACAGAGTTGTTCCATTATAGGTTTGTTCCATTCCATTCCTGTGCTACATTTTTTAAAGTTGTTTTCCACTCACTGGGCATCTACTTTCTTCTGAGTTTTTGCTACTATGGAAATTAGTGCTATAAATATTTTTGGCATACATAAGACTTCCCATTATGTATTTGACCTCCTTGGGGTATATGCCTAGCAGTAGGATCCCTGGGTCAAAGCAATTGGACATTTTAGTTATTTTCTTAGGATAATTCTAGTCTTCTTTCCACAGTTCCTTTGACAGTGTATTGGTAGCATAAATATCTTTCCATAACCTCTTCAACATTGACTAACGCTATTTTTTGTTGTCTTTGCCAATTAGCTAGATGCAGTGTGAAATCTCAGAGTTGTTTTGCTTTGTATCTCTCTTGTTATTAGTAATTTAGGGCATTTTTTATGTGATTGTTAATAGTTTGCAATTCTTTTTTCAAGAACTGTTGTGAATATACTACTCATTCATTGAGAAATAGTAACAATTTAATAGAATATTATACATAATATTAATGTAATAATTATTCTTGTTAGAGCTAGCATTTACATAGTTCTTTAAGCTTTATAAATTATTTTATATATGTTATCTCATCTGATCCTCATAGCAATCCTGTGACTTGGGTGCTATTAGTATCCCCATTTGACAGATGAGTTAAGTGAGGCTGATCTTTCAGATTCAGTGATTTACCAGATTCACATACTTATTAAGTGTCTAATGCAGAAATCAAACTCAAGCCTCCCTGATCCCAAATCCAACACTTTATTCACTGTGCCACCAAATGCCGATGGCTCTTGGCTTAATATATTTGTGTTAATTCTCTCTATATATTGGATAGCAGACCTTTATCAGAGATAAATGATACAAAGATTTTTCCCCCCCAACACACTCAATGATTTCCTTTTTCTTAGACTAACTTAATGGTCATGGAAAGGGCCTTACACACCTCTTTTTGATAGCTCCAACTACTGAGACAAATATGGGCCAATAAATCAATCAGTCATCCATAAAGCATTCATTAAATAACTACCAATTGCCATGCACTGTGCTAGGCACAGTGACAAAGATGGCTGTGACAATCCCCTGCTTTCCATGCAAGTAGTAGTCATTGATGAGAAGTGACTTCAGGATATTCTGAGAGTAGATTTGTGCCTGAAAAGTTGGTTCTAAGACATAAACTATATGTAAGAGCAGCAGAGACTCCTGGGAAAAGATGGAACCTTCACACGTATAGTGTACCCAATGGCCAATGGTGTATTGTCCCAATGGTGAACTGCTGAGCTTCTGTAACTGGACCTCCTTCAGGTTCAAGGTCTTCCATAACCAGGGTCATGAACCATTTTGCCCATCATCTTGACTCTTGTCCTTCTTGTGGACTTCGATGACTTTGGAAAAGAAAGTGAAGCTAATGACTGTGAATTTCCACCTCACTTAGATCCAATTCACTCCAAAGTCAAGCTTATCACTTTATGCTATCATTGGTCTTCTTTGAAAATGAAGGATCAACAACATGCTACAGTTAGCAGATTTACTGACTCCCTGGAACTTTGGGGTCCTGTTCAAGGATTTGTAGAAGAAGGAGGCTAGTTATAACTGAGTTTCTCTCTTCCTGCTATGTGTGTATATTTTGCATCCAAATGTAGTACAAAGTCTCAGGGGAAACCTGAAAACTGAGCTTCTGTATTTTTTCTAGAGCAGAGACCCATTGGATTTATCTATGGATCTTTCTGAGCTTTGTTAATAATGAGATTGGGAAACATATTGACATCTCCAGCATTCCAGGCTTGAAGATAAAACAGGACTCTCTTTTCATCTATCTATCAGTGACTAGAGTATTTCTCCATCTGAAGCAGTGGGGGTGGTGGTAGGGATCAAGGGGGGAATGAGGTCAGCTTTCTTTTCTTTCCTAGCTGACTACTGAGGCAAAGTAATTCAAGGCAGTGCTCATTGTGCAGAAATAGACAATGGGCATCTCAGCAGGGAGATGGGAATACAGAAGCCTTATGTTTATGCAATGCTCTACAGTTTTGAAAGTGTTTTTCACAATTGTCCCCATAGTCACTGACATATGGTGCTTTGAAATTTTCAAAGCACTTTATCTACATTATTGAATTTGAGTTTCACAACAACAAGATGACCTTACCATCTGCCCTGCCTTCACGCCTTCCAGACCCACAGCACTTCCCAAGTCTGACACTAATATCCTGTATGATCTGACCCACTGGTGTAGCCTAAGGACCCTTAAGGTTGGCCTTTCCATCTACCCTCCTGCTGTGCCCTTTGAACTCTTGGGTCTTTCCATCCATCAGGCAGTTGAACTTTCTTTTACGTTGTCATCTCCTCCAATTAGAAGGTGAACTTCTTGAGAGTAAAAGCTGCCTCAATTTTTCTATTTATATCTCCAGCACTAAGCACAGGACTTGGCATGTAATAAACTCTTCATCGATGATTTTTTATTTATTTAACAGCCCTAGAGACTGGGCCTGGCTGGTATTACAACCCTCATTTTACAGATGTGGCGATGAGGCTTAAGGCGATATGCCTATGGCCACACAGCTAACTGATGTCAAAGGCAGGATTTGAACCCCGAGTCTTCCTGAAAATGAGAGAATCAAAGAATATTAAATTGGAGAGGGGGTGTAGTGTGAGATATCTAGTCCAACCCCCTCATCTAACTAATGAGGAATTAGAAGCTCAACTATTACTATGAGGAAAATGAGGTTTGGAAGACTTACATGATTTATACAAAATCAAATGTGGCAGAACCAGGATGAGAATTCAGGGTTTTTGATACTAAACTTGTATTATTCTATTGTATTCTTGTATTATATCTATTCAAAGATCAGTAAGAATGTATTGGAGAATACTATTATTTATTGTTATTATTTATATATTTAGATTTATTATTATGTTATATATAATTATATATTATATATATAATTATTACATATAAAATATATTATTTATTATTATTTTATTTGTATAGCACTTGCTTTATATACAATATTTACTTTGAATCTCACAACAACCATGTGATATAATTGTTCTGGGTATTGTTTCCTTTTAAGAGATGAAGAAATTGATGGTCTGAGAGGTTTGAAGCAACTAAGTGGCCCAGTGGGTAGGGCAGAGAGTCAGGGCTTGCAGTCAGGAAGAACTGAATTAAAATCCTGAGTCAAATATTTACTGGGCAGCTCACTTAACCTATTTGCCTCAGTTTCCTCAACTGCACAGCACCTACCTCCCAGGATTGTTATGAGAATCAAATGAGGTAATATATGTAAAATACTTAGCACATACAAGTGCTATATAAATGTTAGTATTAGCTATTATTAATTGTCTGTGGTCACATAACTAGCAAATGTCAGAGACGGGATTTGAACCCAAAACTGAAGGGAACATGTTCAATTTCCAGTTAACTTTTTTGAAGGGGCATTAGACTTCCAGCAAGGAAACCCTCTACCAGTGCCCATTATACCTTCTCAGTAACATAGAGCTTTATCCATAGCATTCAAAACTTCTCCATTTGCTGTAACCAGTGGTTCCAATATGGATGGTGTGGAGGCTGATGGAGAACCTAGTATTCTTGGTGTATGTTAGGCCAAAATGGGCACAACCAGCAGAGAATTGATCCATTTAGTTACCTGGAGATATTGCGATGTTAAGGAACTTGCCCAGGGCAATAAAATCGTTATGTGACAGAAGCCGGATGGGAACCCAGGTCTTCTGACTCTGAAACTGGATCTCTGTTCACTATAACTGGAGTTACCTCCCCCAACAATTCACATAACCATCAAATAATATTCATAGACTGACTCCTAGGGGCAAGATATGCAGGGGGATAAATGCTGAATAAGAGAGAATCCTTTCCTGCAAGGAGTTTATAACCCAGCTGGGGAGAGAGGAAATAACAATTAAATAATAATAGTTAATCAGAGTTTAGTACGATGCTACAGAAACCAAGAGGCATTCATTCAACCAGTCCATGCAATACTAGAGACCAAGACAACCTGTGAATGGTTAAATTACACAGTGGAAATTAAAAAGGAAGACGCCACTGACACTAGGACATGAAACTCTTTGAGGTTAACTCTGATGTTACTTCTGCAATCTGTGTTTAACCAGTTTGATTCTTTTCCAGACTCATCTATTTGGTTCAACAAACGTTTACTATGTCTATGATGTAGAGGGAAACCTGGCATAGTGAATGGAGACCCAGCCTACAAATCAGAACGACCTTGGTTCACTTCCTGTCTCCAATATTTATAACCTTTATGACTTTAAGCAAGTTACCCAACCTTTATGGGCCTCAGTTTCCTTATCTGTAAAATGAGGAGTTTGGGCTGATTGCCCTCTGAGGTCTTTTCCAGATATAGATCTATGATTGGTGGTATAGCCAGAGACAGCATGAGCAAAGTCACAGTGGTGGGAAATGAGAGATGAGTATGGAGTCTGCCAACAGCACTCCCATGTGCTTGCGTATGGTATTCGTGGAGTGGAGCAGTGTTGTTTGATTAATTTTAGTGCTAGTGACTAGAACTGTGGTTTCCTAACGATTGGAAACTCCCTCTACCAGTATAAGTCTACACCTTCTTTGCAATTTAAGATCCCTAAGAACTGCCTGGGGGCACTCAAAGGCTGTAACTTGCCCAGAGTCCCACAGTAAGGACGTGCGGGAGACTGGGCTTGTAACCCTGTTTTTCCTAGTTCTATGGCCAGATTACTATCTGTTTTTCCCCTTGCCTCTATTAATGTAATTTACCTTTCTAATTTTTCTTTCTCTAAAAAGTTATTAGAAAGTGTTCCAAATAGTATCTTTAAGGTGTTATATAGTGATTCCAGGCAAAAAAAAAAATAGCAAAATGACTCCGTCCTAACATCTCCTTCAGGGAGAAATCAATCTTAAGCAAAGCAGGGGCTGGGGAGAGGCAGGAAGATTTAGACAGGGAGTATTTACACTTAGCTCTGCTAGCCAGAAGAGGCATTTTGACTTTGCACTCTATTAGACCTTCTTGGGGATGAAGAAAGATTTCTTTGAGTATCTTATTTGGAAAAATCCAAGGCATTATCAAGGATGGAGCAGAGTTTGGTTAATCCTTCCCTTTTTCTGCTAATCTCTTTATGTAAACACAAGTAAATAATCACAGAGCTGTGGGGATGAAGGGAAATAATGCATGAGTCCCAGCTAACAAACCACAGGCAGAGCAAATACAAGGAAAGAAAATAAGGAGCATGGTAGTCAACTCTTTAATACCCCACTACTGATATATTACCTTAATCCCTTCTGGAAGAAATTTATACATAGGCTAAAGGTTGGACTAGATACCTTTGGAGTTTTCTCTCTAACTATGTGACCACAAGCAAGTCACCTAACCTCTCATGGTCTTCCATTTCCTTATCTATAAAATGAAAAGTTTGGGAGTAAATGGCTTCTGAACTCCTCCATAGCCCTGGATCTCTGATCTTGTCCCCTCCCTGGCCTCAGTTTCCTCAGGTGTAAATGAGGGTTTTGGACTAGACAGACCATGGAGGACTCTTCCAGCTCTAAATCTGTAATCCCATTATACTTAGATGCTAACAACTCTAGCTTTCTATGAACAGAAAAGCATGAACTCTAGACATGTACTTTCCAATTCCTTACAAGGACTTCTGGGCCAGCCCTGTTCAGAATATAGGAGCTCAGGGTAGTCATCTCCCCTGCCCCTGCCCTCTTTTGGAAATTTACTTACTGTCCACTCCCCTTATTGGACATTTAGCATACAGTGATAGGGGACCATGACTTTATTGATACAGGGAACTCCTAGATAGGGAAACTCCATCAAGGCTGGTCAGTTCCTGTTCTGAAACTTATAGCCTTAGAGCTGCTTAAATAGATGTGAGGTGATATTCTCCAGGGTCATACAGTCAGTATATGTCAAGTGGCAGTTGAATCCAAATCTCCTTGGCTTCCAGGAGAGCTCTCTATCCACTAGGTAATGTCTCTCCTAGTGTATGCAAGTATATCCTGGTATTGTCTATTACTAGGTGATGTGACTAGGTATGTGCTATATAAATTTCCTCCCTGCCCAAGGTCATTTTCAAAATAATTTACATTCGTAGAGTAGCAGGTGTGGCTTTGTCAAGGTAAGCTAGACATGTAGGTGTGCTTACTAAGTAAAGATCCTTACTCTTTAATGTTTGACACCTGCAGCAGTATAAGATTTTCATATGGCCCGTTAGGTTATTTGACCTTCATAACCTATGGCGTGGAATGTGCTGCTATTATTATGTGCACTTTATGGTAGAGGATCAGAGAAGTTAGCTGACTTGCTCAAGGTCACATAGCTTATAATGTCAATGACAGAACATGAGCCCATCTGTACTGACCTTGGGGGCCAGATGCCGAGTAAATGTGTGTTGCATTAATGGAGCTAAATGTCTCATTCTGTACTCTGAGCCTGTCATCTCTCCATCAGGAGATGGGAGGCATACTTTGTCTCTGGTCCTCTGGAAGCATAGTTGGTCATTGCGTCAATCAGAATTCTCATCTTTGAAAATTGTAGTCCTTTCTCTTCATAGATAAAGGAACTGGGACTTACGTCAAACGATTCATCCATGGCCAGTAGTTATCAATAAAACTGGTACTAGAATCTTAGTGTTTGAGATATTAGGTCTCCTGTCTCTGGACAACCCTCCAAGCCTTATCCTGACCATCCCTGTTTTTAAATGTTGAGAGAGCCATGGAAAACTTGGCAGCAAATCCCACATGTGACTCTTATGGCAATGTAGTTTGTGTACTCTCTGTACTCTTTTGACAATTACTTATTATCAATTGGATAAAGTTTCCAAACTTGACCCAAGTGTAGCAGGAGACCTTTTTGTCCTCATGTCTGCCTTTCCAATGGTCAAAAGATGTCAGAGCAGGTGAATCTCTTCACTACAATCAGGGAACATCCTGTGGCATTGGACTACTTTGATGGGTTGAAAATTCCCACAAACCATCTACCCTGCTCCCAGAGGCAGCTCTCAGTGTAATGGAAGCAATGTCCCTTCAGTGGCTTTGAATTTGGTATATCATGCCCCTGCCCTGTTGTTCTCAAGCAGCTTCTAAGTATTTTCCGAAGCGTTGCTTTCTTGAGTCTTTATGGCAGATTCCTCTGTTGTTTTTTGGCTCAGTGAGATCTGTTCAACCATTACAGATAGGAAACCATTTGCAAATATCTCTAAAGTGCCTGTTTTCTTGCAAATGTAAGCCAAGCTCAACAGCACTCTCAAAAACTTTTTATATTTATGTAGCTTAGCTTTCTAAGTTGTAGGGCATGACAAGCATTACAAAATATACATTTGTTGTTAGTGTGTTTAATGTTTTAGTGATTTTTTTAAAAAGAAGATACCACTGTCATTTACCCCAATCCCACAACTAAAAAATCATTGACTGTAGTTAGAGGATCTGGATTCAAATTTAACCTCTGACTCTGACCTTAGTTAAATCACTTAAATCCTCTGGGCCTCAGTTTCCTCATCTTTAAATTAAGGAGATTGGTCTAGATGAATTCTCAGGATTCTTCCAGCTCTAGACCTATATTTTGGTCATTCTGGCAAACAAATCCTCTCTTGTAACAAAACACCTTAACATTTGAGCAAAACAAGCAATCACAGTGGATTGCATCTGATACTGTATTTAATACTCTGTATCTATGGACCACCACCTCTCTTCTAAGAAGATAGAAGTCTGGGAAATTCACATTCTATAGTTCATGAAACTCAGAGGTTTTTTTCTTGTTGCAATATTTTTCAGAGTTTCTAGTTCTATGTTTCTTCAAAGTCAGGTGGAATTTTCACCCTCCCTCCTTGCCCCTACCTAATGACTGACAGTCACAGTCACAGAGTATATGATATCTCTTGTTCTTACAATGTACATCATCCCACACAATTCTCCAAGCCACCAGTATTTCTAACCTTTTCTTTTCTCTCAGTATATATTATGCTGTCACCTGTAAGCATTTCCTTTTTATGTCTCGGTCTAATTTGTCTTCCTCAACAGAGAGAAGGGCAGTGGACTTGGGATCAGAGAACATGAGTCTCTGTTCTGTCTCTGTACTTACTAGCTATATCAACACTCTAAACTTCATATTACAGTTGAGAGTTGAAAGTGATGATCTCTTACCAGTTCTGTCATTTTGTGATGCTCAGGTGAATTCATTCAATAACTATGCTTTCTTCAATGCAATAACTAGTATTTACTGAAATCCTAATCTGATGTCTCATCAGGGTTTCTGAAGGTGAAGCCAGTATAGACTGGTCAGTCCTTACCAAGTTGGGAGGGGATTGAGGAAAGAAGCAGAGATAAAATATATATCTATCATCTGAGGACCAGTCAAGCTAAGTTTGGCTCCAATATCAGATTGGGTTCAGAGCAAGGAACTTTTCAGCCATGATGACTTTTGAAGACTATTTATAAAAACTCTATACATCAGTTCAGAAAGAGATGAAATTTTAACTCCTTGACATATTGGGGTAATGACTAAACTTTAAATTCTCTGAAATGTAGCTTGAGGAACTGTTTCTATTAGAGGCAGCCTCCTCAGTGGGAGTTCGCACACCAGCCAAGTCATAGCTTTGGTCCAAAAAGGAAAAAATTATCAAGTATGTGTATAATATAACATTCAAGGCAATCTGCTGGGTGCTAGGGTTACAAAGACAAACACAACAAACTGACTTGCCTACCCTCAAGGGACCTTCTTTCACCTAGAAGCTCTTCTTGGGCACTGGGTAGCCTAGAGTTCTGGGCAATATAGGACAATATTGTTATAACAACATGTGTGTTGCCAGATGTTGGACAGTGTTTTCAACAGTCACTTTTCTTTTATAAGGAACTTTATAAAAAAAACTTTTATAATAACTTTCTAGTATATCATAAGGCTATAATGTTTTTCCCTTAAAAAAAAGAAAAATCTTTTGACTTCACACAATTGCAATTCTCTGTTGAAAGCCTTAAAAAATATCCCTTATGGTTTTCCCTTTAATACATAGAAAGAACTGACTTGTCCTCTTTTCCTTGCTAAATTTTGGAGTGAGTTGATACTAACATGTCTATTTTGTACCTACTGTAAGAAGATGGTGCCATATAGTGTCAAAAATCACTTTATGGATTCAAAACAACATTGATGGATGTTTGCATAACTATAGAAATAATTCCAGGAAGCAGCTGCTGAACACTCAATAAAGGAAGCTATGAAATATAGATAGATAGTGGAGGGCAGCACCCATTTCTAAGAGTCATGAAAGAAAAAATAGGAAAGGCACTGTAAAGCCTTAAAGCTTGCTGATTCAAAGCCTGATGCTCATGCAGAGGAGCACAGGATTATAGATTTAGCACTTGAAGGGACCTTAGAGGACATTTAATTGTAATCTTTAATTTTATAGGTGTGCTAACTGAAGGTCAGCAAAATGAAATGATGTAGGTTCATGAGTTTAATATTGGAAGGAACCTCAGAGACGACTTAATCCAACTCCTTCACTTGATAGATGGGGAAACTAAAGTCCAGAAAGATTAGCGACTTGTCCAAGAACACACAGGTAGCAAGTATCAGAAGCAACAATGTGCCAGAGTCAGCTTGAACCAGCTGGAGAGTACTGGTTAAATGTTCAGCGTGAGCATTTACACCTCAGAAATTGGCCAGGGGCGAGTGTTACAAATCAACTCGATTTATTATTTTGTAGATTGTCTAGACATAATTAAGTGATGGAGAAAATATCACTAATAAAGATTGAAGAAAAGTGTGTGGTACAGACATTCCCCTCCCACTCACTCCTTTACCTGATTGTTAAATATGTATCATCAGGAGTGATATTTGAGCCCTGGTCCCGATAACTGAAGACAACGCACATTGAGCAAGATGATACAATGGAAAGAATGCTAGAGGGAATCAAGAGACCTGGATTCTAGCCCCAAGTCTGGCACTTACTCTCTGTGACCTTGGGCAAGTAAGTCAATTCATTTATAAAATCTGTTGCTTGGACTAGATAACTTAGAGGCAACTAGGTGGCACACTGTATAGACCACTGAGCCTGGAGTCAGGAAGACCTGAGTTCAAATCTGGATTCGGACACTTCCTAGTTGTGTGACCCTGGACAAGTCAATTAACTCTGCTTCAGTTTCTTCATCTGTAAAATGAGTTGAAGAAAGAAATGGCAAACCCAGTATCTTTGTCAACATAACCCCAAATGGGGTCAAAAAGAAAGGGACATGACTGAAAATGAAAAATGAGAAGAGTTTAGGTTCATTCTCAGATTCCAGGCTACTCTCTAAGCTGATAAATCAAGGAACAGGGAGGGACCAACACTGATAGTTTCTTCCCTGAGAATGAAATTATAGTCCTTGTCTGCCCAGGCACTAACGTATGCTTTGCACTTTCTTTCGTATGTCAATGTCATTTACCCCATAGAACATGAACTGGTAGAGGGCAAGGAATTTTTGCCTTTATTTATACCCCAAACTTTTAACATAATACGTGGCATACAGTAGGAATTTAATAAATTTTAGTTGATTGACTTAAGTCTTTGAAAGACTATTATCCTGTTGCCCAGAGCTCTTGGCAGAGGGATTAGACTTGTCCTGCTGGTTTTCAAAGGTCTCATTTGGAGGAATGGGTCAAAGTGGTTGAAAGTGAAATTTTGACTTCAGGTAAGGAATGTCCTGTGGACAATTAAACTTGTTTGAAGATAGTTTAAATCTGGCCTCAGATATTTCCTAACTGTGTGACTCTGGGTAAGTCATTTCACCTTACTTTCCTCAGTTTCCTCATCTATAAAATGAGTTGGAAAAAAAAATGGCAAACCACTCCAGTGTCTCTGCCAAGAAAACCCTCAATGGAATCATGGAAAGTCAGACATGATTGAAATGATGAAACAACTCAACAAAAGATAGTGAGTAGATTTGGAGTTGGAGACTAGGGCTTCCATGTCATCTTTACTATAATTGTATGAATTAATTATTATATATTATCATAAGAATGATTATATAATTTTATATATAACTGTATCCTATGTGATTTGGGGGAGATCACAGTATGGTAGAAAGAGCTGTAGACTTGAAGTTAGGAGACATGAGTTTAAATCCCAACTTGACCATTTACTCTGTGTGACCTTAGGCTACAAATGTGGAATGTTGCATACACTGCTCCATGTTAATTGAAACAGTAAAGCACCCAAGGGAGACACAGAAAGTGGCATGTGTCAGATGAGTCTAGCCATTATCACCTTGACCACCACTTCCCCTCAAACTTCAATGGAGGTAGGCCCAGAACCATGGCAAGGGGGAAGGGATTGCATATCAAAACATCTGTGATATAAAACAAAAAAATTAATGAAACTTTTTTAAGTTAAAAAAATGAAGATCTTGTCTTGGATTATATGTTACATTGGAAAGAACTGCTCTTGACTTGAACTTCCGGGAGCCAAGATGGTGGATTGATTGGTAATTGCTACCTTCCTCCCCTTGTTGACCTTGAGGAGCCCAAAGAATATTTCCCTAGGAAAAATCCTGGAATGGTGGAATCAGTCAAAGGGGCAAACAGTCTCTTAGTCTATGAGGCTCAGGAAATCACTAAGGAGGGTCCCTCTTGCTGTGGTTGAAGGGGACCAGTGCAGGACCAGAGCTGTCCCAGACAGCCCCACCTCAGCAAACTGGGAGGAGATCCTGAGTTCCAAGGGTGTAAAGTCCACAACTGCCAAAACCAAGACCCTAGGTGTGCCTCAGCACCCCAGGGAATTGGGAAGACACTAGCACAGACGAGATCACCAACTACTGAGCTTGCCTATGCTTTAGCTCAGCAGAGGAGGCCTCCTGCAGCCAGACCACCCCTCTCCCACACTTAATGCAAGTAGCTCCAGGGTAACTCTGAGGAAACCCAGAAAGACTTCACCTGACCTCTGCTTTCCAACACCAGCCAACTCAGCACCAGGTAAGTTGCAGCATTTTAGCTTCTAGCTGAAAGAACCAGAGACTACAACACACAAAGCCTCAAGTTCTAGGCACAAGAACTGTGAGACAGGGCCCCCTGTGCCCCAGAAACAAAGATCTACTTTAAAAGCCAGGAAAAGGGTGATCATCATGAGTATGAAGCAAAGCAGAAAAGACCACAGAATCTTTCTATGCGGACAAAGACCAAAACACGAATACCAAAGAGGTCAACATTGAGACTGTACTCCTGTCTGAAACTTCAGAAGGGAATATGAACTGGTCTCAAGTCCAAAGATCCTTCTTGGAAGAGCTCAGGAAGGATTTTAAAAGCCAAATTAGAGAAATAGAAGAAAAACAGGCCAATGATTTTAAAAATATGAAAAAGAATTTAAAAGGAAAATTAGACAAGTGGAAAAGGAAGTACAAAATCTAACTGGAGAAAATAACTCCTTAAAAGAACCGCTCTTTGACTAAGTTACCTGTGTGACCTTGGATAAGTCTGTTCACCTTGGCCTAAGTTTCCCCACCTGTAAAATGAGGGCATTGGACTAAATGACCTCTAAGTTTCCCTCTAGCTCTAGACCCAGACTACTATGACTAAATGACCTCTATGATATTTCTTCCAGCTGTAAGGTTTGTACCCCATGCTCATTGAACCCCAAGACTTTAAGCAAATTATGAAACTGGGATGGGATTTCTAAGCAAAGAGAATTCCCCAGGCTACTTGAATCCCACAGGGATCAAATCTAAATCTAGTAGGGTGTGGATTCTGGTTACATTCCCCATCATTCTGTTGAAAAGGGAGGAGAACGAGCTTTTCTGAGAGAGGAGCGAAAACAAGAGGTCTTACAAATGAGACTGTAAGACTGTGATTTATAACGCTCCCATTTACTGTCAGTCTCCTTGGATACCTCTCTCAATTGCCCAGAGGCAGGTATTCTGGTAAGAATTCTGCTCACAGGCTTGGATTGATAGCTACACAATTAAATTGGAGTGAGCCATCCAGAGCTGCTTTAGAATCTCAAAGCTGGGCTCCTTCAGCTTTCAGTAAACATTTACTCAGAACCTCCTTTAAGTACAGATTTCTGGCCTGGGGCCCTTCTGACCCAGAATACAAAATGTAATCTATGGGGTTCCCAACCTGAAGGGACTTCCTGTATAGTAGAGCAGATAAGACCTGGTTCAAATCCTGCTTTAGATTCTGGCTGTAGACACTTAATAAATCCTTGTTGGCAACTTGACTTGATCCAGCACAAGGCATTTATTTAACTTCTGCCTGTTTCTTCAACAAGAAAATGAGGGATTGAACCCAATAGCCAGCAGTTGGACTCAATAAAGCTCTGAAATCCTTTCTAGATCTAGAAAGGGGCTCTTAATCTAGAGTCTGGGAGCTAGGTGACATAATGGATAGAGTGATGGGCCTAGAGTCAAGAGGACTCAAATTGGGCCACATTTGCTAGCTGTATTGACCTTAGGCAAATCACTTAACCCCTATTGTCCTGCCTTCTCTTCTCCAAAAATAAATTTTCAAAATATTTTGATAAATATATTTCAATATAATTGATTTCTTTTATTACCCACTGTATTATTGTATGCATTTAAAACATATCAGGAGGAGATGTTTCTAGGTTCTGCCAGACTGCTAAAGGAGTATTTTAATTAATTAATTAGTTTTCAGTTTTCTACAATCACTTCCATATGTCATGTTTTTTTCTAAAGGAATCTTTGACACAAGAAAAGGTTAGCAACTCTTGTTCTATGACTACGGTCCTATGCATGCCCTCCTCCAGGACACCTTCCTCTGTGTCTTTAGCTGTTAGTTTCTTCTCTCTCTTCAAAGGAAAATTTAGGGTAAACTCTCCAGAGTTAGCCCAAAATGGAAGGGGGAGATAGTGAGTCACTCATCACAGGAAGTCTTCAAGTGGAGGAGGGGATGACAGATGTGGGAATGGAAGGGAGCTTAGGGATCATCTTGTAGAATCCCCTTATTTGATGAAGAGGAAACTGAGGACCAGAGAAGTGATTTTCCTAAGGTTTGGATCTATTTTTTATATTTTGTCTTTATGTCTCCAGTATCTAACTAAGTACTTAGCATATTCTGTAGTAGGTACTTAATAAATGCTAGTTGGATTGAGTGCTGGAGTTGGGAATTGAGAAGACCTGAGTTCAAATCCTGCCTCAGACACTTACTAGCTGTTGGACCCTAGGAAAGTGACAAGCTTCCTCATCCTTAGTTTAATAGGGATGATAACAGCACTCTCTCCTAGGGCTATTCTGGGAATCAAATGAGATAATATATGTAGATTAATCTGCAAGCATTAAATTATTATTAAATAATTAGCTGTTATTGGATTGAGTTGGTTAGGCATGGAAGAGAAAAACCGTTGGACTTCCAGCTGTCCTCTCAAGTCAAGTCAAGAAGCATTTATTAAGCACCAATTATGTGTCAGGCACTGGGAGAACGGGGGATATAAAGAAAGGAAAAAAACTTCCCTGCTCTCAAGGATCGTATGTTCTAGTGGGGGAGTCGACATAGAAATAGCTAGATACCTACAAAATCTATACAGAGCAGAGGAAAGGTAATCTCAGAGAGGAAGGTGCCGCTGGCTAGAGGAATTGAGAAGGGCTAGATGTGAGCTGAGTTTTCAGCAAGGAAACAGACATGCAAAGGAATAATACTCCAGGTATGGGGGATGGGCAGTGAACGGGAAATAGAGTACCAAGATGTGAGATGAGTGTTGGGTGAAGGGAAACAGGCAGTAATTCAGTGCAACCAGATTGTATGGAGAGGAATAAAGTGTAAGAAGACCGGAAAGGTAGGAAGGGACCAGATGTTGAAGGGCTTTAAAGGCCAAACATAACATCTTATATTTGATCCTAGAAGCAATAGGGAGTCATTCAAGTATATTGAGTAAGGGAGTGATGCAGTCAAGCCTGAACTTTAAGAAGATTGCATTGCAGATGAGTGGAGAATGGATTAAAGACTTGAGGTAGGGGGACCAAAGCTATTGTAATGGTCCAGATCAGAGGCGATGAGTGGGGTTCTGCACCACCTTGGTGTCTGTGGCTATGAGTAGAGAGGGGACATATACGAGAAATGTTATTAAGGTAAAAATCACAACCTTTGGCAAGGGACAGGCTATGTGAAGTGTGAGTGAGGAGCAGAAGGGGACATTGATGTGGCCCAGGGTGTTAGCAGATCTGGGGCAGCTTCATTTGACCCACTATCTCCATCCCCCATACTACCGGTATGGGCCATTGATCTGGGATAGTTTAAGTTAACTTTTCTCCCAGATAAACTGACTGGAAATTTCATCTGTCGGCCCTTTGGAAAAGGAAATATATAAGGATTACTCTATGTAGTAGGAGGCTATTGTGGGCTGTTTTTAATCTGAGAATTATTGGGTTTGTTTTTAGTAAAGTAATAGTTTATCTGAATTCTTAGACTGCATATGGGACCTTTTGGGATACAGATCCTGGATGGTAGTACCCTGGATAGTAGCAGAGAAATTCAGGCAAAGAAAGGATTTTAAGGGAGAGATGTTGAGTTTTGTTTTGGGCAGGCTGAGTTTGAGATAACTGGAATGTTGTTCATTCCTTGTTCTTAAAGATGACTAATGACATCATGAGGGTGAACAGAAGCATCCAGAAGGACTCATGATCTGTAGGAAATCCTTCTCTTTGGACTCTACCTCCTCTATCTTCTATGGGAGAGAGGGAACTTAGTGGGACTGAACCTGGAGTCAGAAGGACCTGAGTTCAAATTCAGCCTCAGACACTATGTGTGACCATAAGCAAGTCACTTAACCTTGTCTGCCTCAGTTTCCTTATCTGTAAAATGGAGACAATAATAGTACCTACTACCCAGAGTTGTTGTGAGGCTCAAATGAGATGATGTTTGTAATATAAATATATTTTTGTTTTTATTTATTATTCCTAATAATAAATCTTTATTTTTAAAATTTATTTTCTGATGATGAATTTTCATTTGTTTATTTATACAATTTATTGTTTGTAATACAAACGCTAACTGCGTTTATTATTTATTTATTTATTTATTATTATATAGTAATGAGTTTAGCATGATGCCTGGCACATAGTAAGTACTATGTAAATGTAGCTGCTATTATTAATTATTATTGTGTAATACTTCTAAAGCACTTAACACAGTACCTGGAACACAGTAGGGGCTTCATAAATGCTTATTTTCTTCCATAACAGTAATAGACAACTTTGGTGGGCACAGACATCCCTGTATTAATAGTTAGAGGGTCATTCAACAAGGTTATTTCTTTTGTCATCTCTTTCCAAGAACCTTGACATATACCTGGATCATCAGAGTATCCCTGAACTGACTGAGGTCTTAGGAAACATCCAATCCAGTGCTCTCATTTTAAAGATGAGGTCAAAGCCCAAAGATGTCATTGCCATGGTCACCCGGTTAGAACGGCAGAGCTAGGATTAGAACCCAGGTCAGGAATCTCTTTGGAGGAGAACCCTTAAATGGACCTTTTGCTCTATAAATTAAATGCTTTTTAAACAAAATTGGCCTTTTCTTTCCAGAAGGAAAAAAATGAAATAAGCAGATTTTAACTTTTTTTATCAGTAATTCTAGGATCATAGACTAAGAGCTGGCAAGGACCCCACAGACCATCCTGGGGATCTGTGAACTTAGAGTCTTGATAATAGTTTCAATATAATTTGTTCCTTTGTAATCCTATTTATTTGATGTTATGCTTTAACAAGAATCCATAGTTTTTACCAGACTGATGGCCAATGAGATCCAGCACACACATGCACACACCTGTGCACACACACACTTCACATTCATACATGCACACAAAGTTAAAGAACCCTTATTTAAATCCAACCCTAACATTTTAGAAATGAAGGAGTCCAGACTTTTGAAGTCAAGCAATTTTCCCAAAGTCACCTAGGTCATAAGCTTTCAGTGTAGGATTTGAAACTTGATCCTCTGCCGGACCATACTGCTTTCCCAAGACTCATTAATGTTCATAGAATTCTTGGCCAATCTTTTTCCTCATGACCTTTGACTCAAATGAAGTTTGGAGCACTCTCCCCAGTAACAGACCATTAGGGACAGGGAACTCTGACAATCAACACAATTTAATTAAACCAAGCATGAGAATAAAGTGCGACATGGGCTCTGCCAGGGCTTTGTAGCTTTTTAATGTGATTTCCCAGACATTCTGTCTAGAAGGCATGGATAACAGGCCACATCCAACCTCACCCAGGTTTCATTTCCAAATGGCTGCAAGGATTTATTTCCATAATGCCAAGTCACACAAAGAGCGTGCTCTGGACCCAGAAGGTCCCCTCTCAGTTTATTTTATTTTTAAGTCTTCAGAACAAATGGGGAAAAACAATAAATCCCAAGGGATGGTTTTCTGTGTGACTTAATTTTATTTCGTTTATTTATTGGAGTGCTGGCCCAAGAGAGAAATTAAGTTTATAATTCTTAAAACATTATTTTAAAGAACATTGGTTTTGGAGGCAGAGGATGTGCATTCAAATTCTGTCTCTATCACTTTGTTATCTCTGTGATATCTGGCCCAAAGTTTCGTCATCGTTAAATGAAGGATTGAGGCTCTAGGACCTCTAAGGTTCCTTCCAGCTTCAAATCTATCATCTTGGGACCTCTTTGGGTCTCAGAGCCCTCATCTGTCAAATAAAGGGGTTGAACTGGATGACTTTTAAGACTCCTTTCATCTCTCAATCTCAGGACCTCTCTGAGCTTCCATTTCCTCATCTTTAAAAGGAAAGGGGTGCATCAGATGACCCCTGAGGGCCATTCTCCCTTTAAAATCTAGGACCCTGGGACCCTAGATCTCAAAATTAGTTAACAGAGAGATTTTCTTTTCTCCAGGACTTACCAATTTGTGCTTTGGGGAGGTCTCAGTGGGACAGCTGGTGAGCCTTGCTCGAACTTGAGCCCCTTTCCCAAACTCCTGTTGACTTTCCTCTGCTATTTTCCATTACCCACCCAGCCCAGACACCTTGTGGGACTGAGGTGTCTCTGGAAGCTAACTCCTTGCTCCAGAATGACTTTTCCATGAGGTCAAGCAGCTGCCCTGCAAGGCATCTCTCCTCCTGCCAAGAATGTCTTCAGGCTAATTGTGTTCCCTCATAAAAAGAACTTCTTTTTTCTTTCTTCCACTTGGAATGATCCCTCTGTTCTGGGCCTGTATTTGTTCTTTCAGAATCAAAGCTCTGCTGGTCAAAGGAAGACATTTAGTCTACCCCCACTTTCTACAGATGAGGAAACTGAGGCTCAAGAGATCAGAGATCTAGAAGGGACCTGGACCTTGCTTTACTCCACTTTGCATCTGCTACTCTGCCAGAATAAGATGCCTCTCCTACCTTTCCTAACTCATTTTGTGTGTTGTCTGCCTCTTTAGATTATAGTTTTCTAGAAGGTAGGGACTGTTTTCTCTTTTCTTTTTTTGTAATCCTTTATTTTTTCCAAATTATATGTAAAGACAATTTTAGCATTCTTTTTTCAATAATTTAATATTTTATTTTCCCCCCTTACATGTAAAAACACTTTTAACATTATTTTTTTAAAATTTTGAGTTCCAAATATTCTCCTTCCTTCCCCTCTTCTCCTTAAGAAGGCAAACAAATTGACATAGGTTAAACATGTGTAGTCTTGAAAACACATTTCCATATAAGCCATGGTGTGAAAGTAAGCAGGCAAAAAAAAAAAAAGACCAAAAACCCAACAACAACCCAAGAAAAGTAAAATAAAGAAAAAGGATCTTTGACCTGCATTCAGGTTCTACTGGTTTTTTCTCTGGAGATGGACAGCACCTTTTATCAGAAGTCCTTCAGAATTGTCTTGGATCATTGTATTGCTGAGAATAGCTAAGTCATTCGAAGTTGATCATTGTACAATATTGCTGTTAACATGTACAATGTCCTCCTGGTTCTGCTCCTTTCACTTTACATCAGTTCGTGTGAGTCTTTCCAGGTTTTTCTGAGAGCATCCTGCTCATCATTTCTTATAGCACAATAGCATTCCATCACAATCATATACAACAATTTGTTCAGCCATTCCCCAATTGATGGGTATCCCCTCAATTTCCAATTGTTTGCTATCATAAAAGAGCTGCTATAAATATTAGTGTATTTATAGGTCATTTGCCTTTTTGTTTTTTATCTCTTTGGGATATGGACATAGTAGTGGTATCGCCTGGTCAAAGGCTATGCATGGTTTTATAGCCTTTGGGCATAGTTCCAAATTGCTCTCCAGAATAGTTGAATCAGTATACTTCACCAACAGTATATTAGTATCTTAATGTTCCCATATCCCCTCCAACATTTTTTATTTTCCTTTTCTGTCCTATTAGCCAATCTGATAGGTGTGTGGTGGTAGCTCAGAGTTGTTCTAATTTGCATTTCTCTAGTAAAAAGTGATTTGGGGCATTTTTTCATATGATTATAGATTACTTTATCTGAAAACAGTCTGTTCATATCCTTTGACTATTTACCAATTGAGGAATGGCTTTTACTCCTATAAATTTGACTCAGTTTTCTATGTGTTTGAGAAATGAAGATTTTATCAGAGAAACTCACTATTAAAAAAAATCTTTTTCACAGTAATGAATACCAACTACGTATTCCCCTCAATTCTATTTCCCTCTGTTTATCCTATTTTCTCTTTTTATCTTGTCCATTTTCAAAAGTGTTTTGCTTCTGACTTTTACCTCCTGCAAACTAAACCACTCTCCCTTCTATCAGCCCCACCTCTCTCTTATTTCCCTTCCCTTTCCTGTATGGTAACATAGATTTCTACATCCACCTGAGTATTATTCCTCTTTTAGCCAAATCCAATGGAAGTAAGGTTCATGCGCTCTTCTCCCCACTTCTACAATTTCCCCTTCTACTGTAAAATCGTTTTTATGTCAGAAAATTTTCCCTATTATACTTCTCCCTCTCCCCTTCTAGTGCATTCTTCTTTCTCATCCCTTAATTTTATTTTTTAAAGATCATTTTACCATCACATTCAACTCACATCTGTGCTTTCTGTCTGTATACTTTTAACTGCCCTAATAGTAAGGAAGTTTTTAAGAGTTACAAGTATCATTTTCCCATGTAGGAATGTAAACAGTTTAACCTTATTGATTTCTCTTTCCTGTTCACCTGTTTTACCTTTTATACTTCTTTTGAATCTTGTGTTTGAAAGAGAAATTTTCCATTCAGCTCTGAACTTCTCATCAAGAATGCTTGAAAATCCTCTGTTTCACTGAACAGTCATTTCCCCCTCTTGAAGTATTATGCCCAGTTTTGCTGGGGTGTGATTCTCGGTTGTAATCCTAGTTTTTTTGCCCTCCAGAATATCATATTCCAAGCCCCCTATCATTTAATATAGAAACCGCTAAATCTTGTGTTATCCTGACTGTGGCTCCATAATATTTGAATTGTTTCTTTTTGGCTTTTTGATCTCAGAGCTCTGGAATTTGACTTATATTCCTGGCAGTTTTTGCTATGGCATCTCTTTCAGGAGGTAATTGGTAGTTTTTTTTCAATTTCTGTTTTACCCTTGGGTTCTAAAATATCAAGGAAATTTTCCTTAATAATTTCTTGAAAGATGATATCTCAGTCCTTTTTTTTTATTATGGCTTTCAGATAGTTCAATAATTCCTTAATTATTTCAGTCAGATCTATTCTCTAGTTGAGTTGTTTCTCCAATGACATACTTCACATTATCTTTTATTTTTTCATTCTTTTGATTTTGTTTGATTATTTCTTGATGTCTCATAAAGTCATTAGCTTTTACTTGCCCATTAGGTGCTTAATAAATATTTATTGAATTGGACCTCAGAGGATGAATATAGATCCTTCATTTTACATAAGAAAACGGAGGCCCAGATGAGGGCAATGAATTTTCCAAGGTTATATTGGCAGTAAATAGAAGAGCTGGGGTTTGAACCCACATGCTCCATCTCTAAATCCAGTAGTCTTCCTCTGGACTATTTTGTCTACCACAAATCATGGGGTAACACCCCAGGTTTGATACACTTTAGCAGTATGTGTTGGATCTTACTTAGAATAACTCATGCCTGGTAAGGATGGTTCTTCTCTCATCCTAAGTCAAAAAGCTATTGGAAGATACCTGGGAAAGCTGTTGGGCAAGATCAATGGGTCAGAAACCCCTTTCCCCCAGCTTGGTTAAAGACTGAACTTAATGTTTTAAAAGCTAGTCATACTAGAATCTTCTACTTATTTCTCTGCTCTCGATTATGTCATATACCGTGCAGCCAGGTTCTGATGATACCACTGTCCCAACTCAAAAACATCCATTGTCTCCTGAGTACTGATAGGATCTTGTGCCACAGGGAAGGGATCTTGCTTTCTGAAATGGATAGAGTGCTTGTTTCAGGTTAACAAGATGTGTATCCCTCCTTAGAGTCAAACTGTGTGGCTAAGGACATATAGAATGAGAGTAGATACAATGCTAGATTTAGTTAGGAATTCCAAGGTTTAAATGAACCCAGGCACAGAATTGTGTCCTGTATGAAGGCACACAGATGGGGCGGAAGTGCTGCTCTCTGTGAATGCTGGAGAAAGAAACCCAATTTGACTGCATTGCTGAGAGTAGAAAGGGGATCTAATCTATAACAAGGATGGACAAAGATCCCTCTAACAGAAACAGGAAAATTTGGAATAAGGGGTGGGATTTTGGGGGTGGTGATGGGAGGTAATGAGCTATGTTTGGGGACATTTGGATTTTGAGATATCTCCAGGGTATTTGATTTGAAGTGTCCAATAAGGAATGTGGGACAGAAGCTCAGGGAAGAGATTGATGTTGGCTAGATAGATTGATGTGTCATGGATAGAGCCAATAATTATAGCCACGAAAGTGATGAGGTCACCAAGAGATTATGTGGGCAAACAAGTGAATAGGTCCCAGGACAGAGCCTTGGGAAACATCTATGCTTGAAGGGAGCAACGTGGATAATGAGCCAGCAAAGGTGACTGAGAAGGATCTATAAGTCAGGTAGGAGTAGAACAAGGGAGAGCATCTTGGAGAAAAGGTGTTCTACAGTAGGAAATTAGCAGAGAGGTCAAGAAAAATGAGGAAGTAAGAAAAGATCATCATATTTGGCAGTTAAAATATTGTTAACTGTGAAGGGAATGCTTTCAGATGAGTAATGAGGTCCGAAGCTAGATTGCAAAACATTAAGGATTGAGGGAGAAGAGAGCATGGAGGCAGAAAGTATATAGATAACTTTTTTTTGTCTGAGAAAGGGAGAAGTATAAGACGATAATTTCAGGGCATGATAGGGTTTGGAGAAGATTTTTTTAAAGACGGTAGAGACTTGGGCATGTTTCAAGAAAAGGAATCATGAGAAACTGAAACAGAGAGAGAGATGAAGAGACAGAAACTGAGAAATACAGAGTGAGAGAAAGAGACAGAGAAAGATAGAGAGAAAGCATGTTTGAATGGGCAAGTCATTTCAAAAGACACAAAAGGGTGGGATCAAGAACATAAGTTGACCTCAGTAAGAAGGACCAGTTCCTCAGAAATTGGACTAAATTTTCCATGAGGAAAAGGTGAGAGATGATGAGATAAGCACTTTGCAAAACTCAGAATACTATAGAAATGTGGGTTATTAATAAGAAATATTCATGTAGGATAAAGTCTCAAGGTTAATGAAATCATCAGAGAATTCCTATATGATGGAGAACCTGTTAGACTTCAGGCTGGAAGGGATGTTGGCCATTTAGTTCAACCACGTTACTTTACAAATGAGAAAACTGAAGTGTTTAGCAGCCTACTGTTTGGTGTTGCAGGTGCTTTATTAAGCTTGTTGATTTGACTAGATAATACCCAGAGGGTTTAAGTGACTTGCCTAAAGTCACGCAAGTATTTGTATAATACTGATATTTGAACTCTTTCTTTCACTAGTGGTGTTTTTCCCCTCAAGGGAGGTTGAGGTAGGCTGTTTCCAAAGAACCTGTCAGCACAAGAAACTGCTCTTGTAATGGCAATCTCAATGTTTACCCCTTTGTTCTGGGCCTACCCATTCTTTGTCTTGCCAGAGGGGAGAGTCCCTGGAGCAGGATCTGAGGGCAGAGATTCCTTTGAAGTTGCCTTCCTTCACCTCAACCTTCCTTTAGGGCTCTGTGAAAAGCTAAAAACAAACTTTGATTTCCTTGTCGAGACAGGTAAAGGAGAGAATGTCCACGTTAGGAGCCACTCTATGCCAGGAGCTCTGCAAGTCAAAGAATTGGGAAGGTAACTCGGATGCTAAGCTCTTTCCAAATAGGAATTGTCTTCAATGTCTCCCACTAGTGGTCATCACAACTTCTAAGACTTCCAATGAGAGTTAAGAAAGTCTCGACCTCCCAGGGCAGCCCAGTCCACTTTTGGACAGCTCCAATGGTTAGGAAATGCTTTCTCACTCTCTCCCCAACTTCTACCCATTGCTCCTAATCCAAGCGCTCTGGGGCCACTCAAAATAAAGCTGTGATCTCTCTTCTACCTGACAGTCCTTCAAATATTTAAATTCAGCTAAAATTCCTCTTCTCTCTTCTACCTGCTAATCTCATCCCTACCCAGGTCTACTCCATCAAAAACTTCTCCAGAATAAATGTCCCAGTTCTTTTAATCTATGAATGACCATGAGGATAATTAGAGTTGCCAATATGAGAGGGGCTGCCTAGGGAGATAGTGAGTTCTTCCTTACTGGAGACCTTTAAAGAAAGTCTAGATGAACCTTTGGTTGGGCTTCATGCTCAGGTAGGTGCAAACCCCTTCCAACTTTAAGATCCCATGATAATGCAGTGTTTCCAAATTTAACCGACATCCATAGATTCTAGGTATCTTTGTGGAGCTACATTACAAAAATGGTGTTACTTAATGTGTGAATTTTTGGAACTCAGAGCATAAGCAAGTAGAGGAAGTTGCATGCCTGCTTGGAGAGTACTACTTTAGCAATCCAAATGAGACAGGTATTAAAGAACAAAAAAGTCAATTAGTTTTCTTTTTCTATTTTTCCTGCTTCCTTTGAAGAGGATCTTGTAAACAGCTTCTGCTCTGAACTCAAAAATCTGCTGGGTACAATTTATTCCTCCTTGATTTCTAGTCGCTGTTGGACAGCTGGAATTCCATTTCCTGACTTCAGGACCACCATTACCATAATGAGATTATTTAGCAGCTTGAAAATTTAAAAATACACCAGCCCAAATGTCTCTCCTGAATCTACCTTCCATTCCTCATTCTTTCCTTGACCACTGTTCATCTTTGTTCTTTCCAAAGACACTCCTTCTTGCTCCTTCCCCTTGCTCTGCCTCCCACCCCCACCCCATGCAATTAACCAGGTACAAAAGATGGAGGGTACTATGGTAATTACCAACACCTAATGATGTGGTACTGATCATAGTTTGAAAGGTGGAAGGAGCCTTGGAGCTCCCTAGTCCAGTTCCCTCAGTTTACGGGTGAGGAAACTGAGGCCCAGAGAGATTAAGTGATTTGCCCAAGGACAAGCAGGTAGCAGCTGGCAGAACCAGGATTCAGATACAGGTTGGATGATTCCAAATGCATGGTTCTTTCCCCTACATCATGCTACATTCCCTACATCTATTGGTTGCATCCACAGTGCATCCAAAGAACTAGGTGATTCCAGACCTGTGAATTTAGATCTCTTTAGTGTACTAATAAACCTAAGAGAACAATATGGCTATTGACTTATAGATTTGGTACTGTGAACTGCCCTCTGTGTTTCCCCTTCATTTTATGGCTTGGGAGAATGCGAGAGGGGAAGGAAGACTACAATCTCTGCTCCCATCTGTGGGAAAGCAGTATCAGGCATGGCCACTTGATTAGTACCTTCCTAGGGGTCATGGAGCTCCCTTTCTAAATCAATATCTAGAAAAATTTTCCAAGTAGAGGAAGTTATCTTTTGCACAATATTTTCTTTCTTTTCTTCACTTTCTCTCTCTCTGTCCCTTGGCTCCTAGTGTTCTTGTAGATGCCACAAAGATCACTATGCTATATTATTTTACTCCATTCAAACCTTCCTTTCCCTGTACCACTGCATGCACCAAAATTGCTTCTCACCCTCCTCACATCAAAGTTCTCATTAAACTAAATGACTTTAAGGGATGATTAATTGATAACATTTTTTAACCCTAAAAGCAGGGTCTTTGAACTTTTATAAGGCAGGCTTTATATCTCTCCAAAATCTCTCAATTTAATTACTTAGAAGTTAGAAAGGGAGAAATTCATAGCAAGCTACCTGGAGACAGCAAGATATAATGGATAGTGTTGCACTTATAATTAGGAAGACTTGAGTTCAAATCCTGCCTATGACAGTTACTAGTTGTATGAACCCTGGCAAGTCACTTAACCTCTTGGAGCCTCAGTTTCCTCATCTGCAAAATGAAGGGATTGGAGTAGAGAGCCTCTAAGGTCCCTTTGAGTTCTAAGTGTAGGTGTCTATGAACATAAATCTCTCCAAGTGAATTTTTGTTTGTGTCCAATTCCTTAACTTAAAGGAATGAAACCAATGGTAGAATTTGGAGCATCAATTCAACAATCCAGTACAACAAACACCTATTAATTGACTACTGTGTGCAAGGTATTGTCCATTGACAGCAAGTCCATAAAGAAAGAAAAATAACTATAATTACTATTTTAACAGCTAATGGTTACTCTGTTTTTAAGGTTGGCAAAGCTCTTTAAATATTTTATCTCATTCGATCCTCTAAACAATCCTGTTAGATGTATGCTATTATACCCACATTTCAGGTAAATGGACTGAGACAGAGGGTGGTCACTTGTCTGGGGTCTCATGATTAGCAAGTGACTAAGGCAGAATTTGAACTAAGGTGTTTGAGACTCTGAGTCCAGTCAGTACTCAATCCACTATGTCACCTCAATGCCTCCAAAAATATGGGAGTAGGAATTTTACCATATCAGGATGTAAACAGTTTCCTGCTTTGGTCATCAGTAAAGTTAATCTTGATCCATAACCTTAGCAAAACTGGTGTAACTCTCCATATAAGGACACTAGTAGATGGCTAATGATACATCAAACATATATCACTCAAGGATTTCTGGTTTTATCCTTGTGATAAGAGACCCCCTCCCCCCACTGCAGATTGCAACCAGTTTAGAATTTAGTAGACCATTCTTAGGGATCTGAGTCTCACAGAGGTTGAATGACTTGTCCATTCTCACATCCATAGTGTCAGGTAGGATTGGAACCCAGGTTTTCCTGATTCCAAGTCCATCACCCTATTCATTACACCATGCTGCCATTCATTCATGGTAAACAACAACAACAAATTCCCCTGATTATTAGGAATTCTTTAAATTGTGAGCAAAGTCCCATCCCATGCACACACAGATAGCCAGAGACAGACAGATGGACAAACACACACTCCAAACTGTGAAAACTGAACAAAGCCAATGTGTTAAGAATTCATGGTTGAGTTAATGCAGAGACTTCTGATGTGGGAACTCTTTCTACCTATTCAGACTGCAACCTATCTTTAATTTATAGTCCTAAAGAGTTTTGGGATGCTTAGGCAAGTTAAATGACTTTCCTATGATTACACAGCAGTTCAGTATTCGAGAAGGGATTTGAAAAAAGTCTTCCCTGACTAAGGCTTTCAATCCCACTACACCATGCTGCTTTTCATGGAGAGAGAAAAGTTGCCTCAGATTTTTAAATTTTAAAAATTATGTAAGTTGTGAATAAATGACCACAACACATGAGCAACAAAGTGTGAAGACTGAGCATCTGTGGACACAACCCAAGGTTGGAATCCAGCAAAACTAAAAACAAATTCCCTTCTGCTTCAGAACTCCCTTGATTTCTTTAAAGACTGACTGTGGTACTATCTCCTCCAGAAGGGCATTCCTCATTCTCTGGACCTTAGTGCTCTCTTCCCCTAAATATTTTGTATAGGCCTTTCCATACACGTTATTTTGTTCAAGTAGAATGTAAATTTCTTGAGGACAAGGCTATTTTTTTCTGTTTTTGGTCTTTGTACCTCAATGCTTAGCACATAGTAGGTACTGAATAAATCCTTGTTGAATAGATTGAAGTTAAGGTGATATATTCCAGATTTACACGACCATTGTCTTCCATGGTAAAACCTCAGACTTGGAAGGAATCTTCCCCTCATGGAGATTATATTCTAAAGCTAGATGGCTTAAAGAACGGAATGCTGGACTTGGAGTCAGGAGGACCTAAGTTCAAATCCTGCCTCAGACACTTACTAGCTGTGTGACTCTGGGTAAGCTACTTAATCTTTCTCAGATTTAGTTTGCTCATCTGAAAAATAGGAATAACAAGAGAACCTACCTTCCAGGGTTGTTTTGAGAATCAGATGAGATAGCATATGTAAAGTAAATCTTTTTAAAAATATATATATAATTTATTTATTTTTCAGTTTTCAACATTCACTTCCACAAGAATTTGAATTCCAAATTTTCTCCCCATCTCTCCTCACCCCCCACCCAGGACAGCATGTACCCCATCAACCCCTTCCTCCAGTCTGTCCTCCCTTCTATCACCCCATCTTCTTCTATCCCTCTTCCCTCTATTTTCCTGTAGGAAAAAATAGATTTCTCTATCCCATTGCCTGTACACCTTATTTCCCAGTTGCATGCAAAAACAATTTTTAGCATTCATTTTTGAAAAATTTATTTATTTATTTTTAGTTCTCAGTATTCATTTCCACAGGATTTTGAGTTCCAAATTTTCTCCCCATCTCTCCCCTCCCCCACCACACAAAAACGTATTCTGATTACCCCTTCCCCCAATCTGCTCTCCCTTCTGTCACACCCCTCCCTTCCCTTAGGGGGCAGCTAGGTGGTGCAGTGGGAAGAGCACCAGCACAGGAGTCAGGAGGACCTGAGTTCAAATTTCACCTCAGATACTTGACACTCACCAGCTGTGTGACTTTGGATGTGTCACCTAACCCCAATTGCCTCATCCTGGGTCATCTCCAGTCATCCTGATGAATATCTGGTCACTGGATTCAGATGGCTGTGGAGAAGTGAGGCTGGTGACCTGCCCTCCCTCACTCAAAAGAAAGTCAAATGCAAGTCATGTCCTCATTTCTCCGATGGCGTGGTCTTCTTTGGCAATGAAGATCGAACACACATACAACCCTTCCCTTATCCCCATCTTCTCTCTTTTCTTGTAGGGCAGGATAGATTTCTATACCCCATTACCTGTATTTCTTATTTTCCAGTTGCATGCAAAACTGATTCTCAACATTTGTTCCTAAAACTTTGAGTTCCAACTTCTCTCTCATCCTCCTTTCCCACCCATCCCCACTGAGAAGACAAGTAATTCAATATAGGCTATATATGTGTAGTTTTGAAAAAGACTTGCCTAAGAGTTATGTTATGAAAGACTAACTATATTTTCCTCCATCCTATCCTGCCCCCTATTTTTTCGATCCTCTCTTTTGACTTTGCCCCTCCCCTAAAGTGTTTACTACTAATTACTCCCCCCTCCCTTTTGCCCTCCCTTCTATCATTCCCACACCCCACTTATCTTCTTTTCTCCTGCTTTCCTGTAGTGTAAGGTAGATTTTCATACTAAATTGAGTGTGCATGTTCTTCCCTCCTTAAGCCAAATGTGATGAGAGTAAACCCCCCTTTCCCCTCCATAGAGAAAGCTTTTCCCAACCAGTTACTTGACTTCTGAGTTTCCTCTCCACAACCACCTTGCCTCCAGTTCCACCAAGCCAGCATTTGAGGGCTGAGATTCAAATGAGCTGCTCCCAAACCTCAGGAGTTTTTGGTAGGGCTGGGGCTGCTATTCAGTGTGAGATTAAGTTCAGTTGCTCAAGTGGGGGCAGGGACACCATATGGGCTCAGTTCTTCAGGGGGTTTACAAGGAGACCTTCATCAATGGATGTGGTCTACTGCCTGCTTTGGGAGCCCCTGTCCACTGCTGCCTCTACTGCTGCCTCCTGAGGGAGTCTGAGTTATGGGGACACCCCACTACCCTCTCGGCCAGCAGAAAAGACCCTCTCACTGACCTTTGGCACCTGTGGGTTGAGGGAACCTGTGCTGCCCCTGGAGATTCTGTCCCTGAAGCCTGCTCAGATCTGCTCCTCTCAGTGCCATGTGGCTCTGCTCCAGGTCTGGTGCACACCAGACCTTTCCTGTTGGTTTTTCCAGAAATCTCCTCCACTCTATTGTTCTGTGACTTCTGCTGCTCTAGAATTTGTTGAGAGTTCTTCTTTACAGGTATTTTATGGACTGTGGGGTAAGAGCTAAGGATATGTGCTTCTTTCTACTCCACCATCTTGGCTCCTCTGAGAAAGCTTTTTCTATACTCTTTTATGAGAGAGAATTTGCCCCATTCTACTTCTCCCTTTCTTCTCCCAATATATTCCTTTCTGACACCTTATTTTATTTTTTTAGATATCATCCCTTCCTATTCAATTCACCCTGTGTGCGCTCTCTCTCTCTCTCTTTCTCTCTCTCTCTCTCTCTCTCTCTCTGTATAATCCCCTTAACTACCCAAATACTGAGAAAATTTCAAGAGTTACAAATATTACCTTTCCATGAAGGAATGTAAACAGTTCATCTTTAGTAATTGTGATTTCTCTTTCCTGTTTACCTCTTCATACTTCTCTTGATTCTTGTGTTTGACAGTCAAATTTTCTATTCAGCTCTGGTCTTTTCATCAAGAGTGCTTAAAAGTTCTCTATTTCATTGAATGACCATTTTTCCCCCTGAAATATTATACTCACTTTTGCTGGGTAGGTGATTCTTAATTTTAATCCTCATTCCTCTGACTTCTAGAATATCATATTCCAAGTCCTTCAATCCCTTAATGTAGAAGTTGCTAGATCTTGTGTTATCCTGATTGTATTTCCACAATACTTGAATTGTTTCTTTCTAGCTGCTTGCAATATTTTCTCTTTGACCTGGGAACTCTGGAATTTGGCTACAATATTCCTAGGAGTTTTTCTTTTTGAATCTCTTTCAGGAGGTGACTGGTGGATTCTTTCAGTATTTATTTTACCCTCTGGTTCTTGAATATCAGGGCAGTTTTCCTTGACAATTCCATGAAAGGTGATGTCTAGGCTCTTTTTTTGATCATGGCTTTCAGGTAGTCCCATAATTTTTAAATTGTCTCTCCTGGATCTATTTTCCATGTCAATTGTTTTTCCAATGAGATATTTCACATTGTCTTCTATTTTTTCCATTCTTTGGTTTTGTCTTGTAATTTCTTGGTTTCTCATAAAGTCATTAGCTTCCATCTGCTCCATTCTACTTTTTAAAGAACTATTTTCTTCAGTGAGCTTTTGAACCTCCTTTCCCATTTGACTAATTCTACTTTTTATAGCATTCTTCTCCTCATTGGCTTTTTGGCCCTTTTTTTTTGCCATTTTTGTTACTCTATTTTTAAAGGTGTTATAGCATTTTTTGGGTTTCCTTTAGTAAGCACTTGACTCATTTTTCATGATTTTCCTGCATCATTCTCATTTCTCTTCCCAATTTTTCCTCCACCTCTCTTTCTTGATTTTCAAAATCTTTTTGAGCTCTTCTATGGCATGAGACCATTGCATATTTTTCTTGGAGGCTTTGGAGGTAGGAGCCTTGATTTTACTGGCTTTCGCAAGTTGTATCCTTTGGTCTTCCTCTGAGTGTATGCTTTGTTCTTCCTCACCCAAAAGGATGAAAGAAAATACCTTTTCACCAATAAAGTAACCTTCTATAGTCTTATTTTTACCCCTTTTGGGCATTTCCCCAGCCAATTACTTGACTTTTTAGTCCTTTGTCAAGTGGAGGTTATACTATCCCAGGTTTCAGAGGTTTTGTGCAGCTGTTCTCTGAGGTGTCTCTAGGGTCATGTAAGTTTTCAGTTCCTCCAAAGTGGCATAGTCAAGGGAGACATGTTTACTCCTGTCCTGGCTTGTGGTCTGGTCTGTGACCAACTACGATCACTCTTTTCTGCCCTGCAACTGTGAGTAGGATTCCTTCTCCATAGCCACCACCAGCTCTGACCTCCCAGTGTTCCTCCTTGCCCTCATACCACCACTCAGGACTGTGACCCAGATTAGCCAGTTGATTCCCCCAAGGTTCTGTAAGCTGAGAGCTCCAGAAGTGGTTGCTGTGGCAGTGGCAACACTGCCCTGGAGGAGGCTGGGGGTGTACCATGCTCCCCTGTTACTCAGGTGAAAGACCTTTCTCACTCACCTTTGAACTTATCTTTGGCATTTGTGGGTTGAGCAATCTGGAAACCATGGCAGCTGCCTGTGATTCAGCACCCTGTAGCCTGCTTTGGTCCTCTCTCTGACAGTGTGGCCTACTCTGGGCTCTGCTCCTCTGTGAGCTAGTGTAATAGACCATTCCTGTTGGCCTTCCAGGCTGTCTTCAGCAGAATATCTGTTTCACTCTGTCATTTTGTGGCTGCTGCTTTTTTAGAATTTGTTTAAAGTCATTTTTACAGTATTTTAAGGGCTTTGGAGGGAGAGCTTGAGCAGGTCCATGCTACTATTCTGCCATCTTGGCTCTGCCCCCCCTAAGATAAATCTTAAAGTGCTACATAAATGCTACTGTCAAATAAGATATTTGTAAAGTGCTTAGCATAATACCTGGCACATAGTTGGCCTTTAGTATATGCTTCTTACCATCATCACCAACATCATGATCTCATCATTGTTATTTTAATTATATTTATCTTCCTAAAATGGAGTATCCAGAACTGAAAATAATATTTGAGATATGGTCTGTCCAGGGCAGAAGACAGCAATGTTATCACCTCCCTAGTTTGTTTGCTATGTCATACTATTGACTTATATTGACTGGCAGTCCACTAAAACCCTCAGATCATTTTCATATAAACTATACTTGTTTTGTATTCCTTGCCCATTCTGTATTTAGGTAATTTATTTTTTAAGTCAACCACAGGACTTTACATTTATACCTATTAAATTTGAGCTTGTTATTTGTGCCCCATCTTTCTAACTTATAGATCTTTTGTGAATCCTTACCCTCACTCTGCCATCTGATGTGTTAGTTGCTGCTCTCAGCTTCCTGTCATCTGCAAATGAGATCAGAATTCCATTAATTTCTTCTTCCAATTTATCAGTAAAAGAACTGAGCAGAACAAGGCCCAGGCCAGATCCATCTCTAGTTGAGATCTTCTTTCTAGTAAATATCCATTAATCACTGCCCTTTTGTTCCCAATATTCAATGATACATCAATCTATCAAATGTAGTCCGTATCTCTCCATCTACGCAATAGATTTATCATGGGAGACCTAGAGAAATGCCTCCATAAGAATTAGGTATAATCAATATACTTGCCATTTCTCAATTTACCAATTTAGTCACCTTGCCACAAAAAGCCAGTAAGGAGGATCTGGAATGATGTTCTTGAGGAAGTCATGTAGGCTCTTAGTAATTACTGCTTCCCTTTTCAAATGCTCACAAACCATCCTTTTAATAGCATTCTGGATTTTCCTTAGCAATTAAAGTCAGGGTCAAATGGCCAATTTTGATGACTCCGTCCTCTTCCTTTCAAAAAAATTTTTAAGTTAGACAGTGTTTGCCCATCTCCAGTACTGTAACACCTCTTTTATTTTCTTCAATTTTTCAATAACCCCTGACTCTGGCTAAAAAATTGCATCTGCCTTTTATTTCAGGACTCTGCGATGTAGATGGTCTGATCAACAGTGATTTGAATTCCTCATTAAGGGAAGTTAGGTGCTTTATTTTAATCTCTTCATGTATTTTTCATGTATATTGCTCTTCAACTCTCTGTTAACCATTTATATATTATTAATGATAACATTAACAATAATATATCACTGTTAATTATTGATATGATTACTTAATATGATAATATGAATAATAAATTACTTACCTTTGCAATGAGAGGGGAGAGAAGATGAGAATTCAAAACTCAAAATTGTAAAAAATGAAGGTGAGAATTGTTTTTATATGTGATTGGGAAAAAATTAAAAAAAAAATCTTGTATTTAGAAATATCTCATTTTATCTTCACAACAACCATGCAGCCTATGTACTATTATCATTTTCATTTTACCACTGGAAATTGAATTACTTGTCCAAGATCCCACAGCTGCTACTACTACCACCACTACTACTGCTGCTACTGCCACTGCCGCCGCCGCCACCGCCACCACCACGTGATAAGTATAACAATAGCCATGTAACACCCACTAGGTGTCAGACTCTGGGCTAAGCCTTTTATGAATTTTATCTCAGTTTATCCTCATGAAAACCCTGGGAGATAGGTGATATAATTATCTACATTTTACAGGTGAGGAAACTGAGGCAAAAAGGAGTTAAGTGATTTGCCCAAGGTCACCCAGTTAGTGTCTTGAGTCTGGCTTTAATTTCAGTTCTCCTTGACTCTATATCCAGCACTCTATTTAGTTCTGTGTCACCTAACTCCCTCCCCCATCTGAAGATTGTTAAACCGAGATAGTTTGTTGTTTTACCTTCTGTTATTAACATTCATTAACATAGCACTCTATGGTTTACAAAGTGATTTACACCTATTAGCTCATTTGATCATCTGCTTTCATTATCGCATTTACCGAGAGCAGTAATCCTATCTCCTTTTGGACCTCTATTTTTTATTTATTACTGGGAAAGGATTTTTAAGAAAATTGTTGTCATTAACATTCTTTCTTACCCTCAACTCATTCTGTCTTTGAATGCTCCTGACACTCCGGATATAGGACTGTGCCATATCTGTAGGATCATTCTCTAGTGCCAACCCTTGCTTCCATTTCTTGTACGTTAAAAACATCTTACTTGTTTGACTAGCTTCTTGTACATCCCCATTATCATCATTAGACAGCTTCTCCTCTTTCCTTGCTCAGCACAATCATTTGTGTTCTTGTTACCTGAATTTCATTTCATGAGATGAGATATATGGTGACATATATAAAGGGTCGATAAAGTATGATGCCTCATGACTCAGGTATATCTCAACCAGAGATAGTCTAATAAAAAAAAAATCAGAGAATACTGTACCGTACCTATAGTAAGTAAAGAAAATTGCTTGATGAGTGATGAAAATTTCAGAAATTAGAAAGATCAGCTACTCTAGGTGGGTCACTTTCAGTCTTGCTCAACTGAAGCCCTTTCTTCATTCTCTTCACTCCCTTTCACCCAGCTAGATGGCATGGTATCCACAACTTGGCAGTCTGTAAGTGTGGACCCAGCAATGCATTCCTTCCTTATCTCTGTTTTTCAGAATCCATATCTTCTCTCAAGGTCCAGGTTTGGGATGCCTTCTCCCTCCCTCCTCCCACTTCCAAACTGCCCAGTAGAATCTCCCCTTTGTCTGCATCTCTTTGCCCCAATTGCTCTCCACCTTGTCTTATATTTGTCTGAACGGCTATTGTATCCCCTCCTAACAGAAAATAAGCTTCTTGAAATTATGCCATTTTAAAAACCTTTTATCCCCAGTGTTGAGCATGGAAAACACTTTAATCAATTGATTCAGGAAAATGTGTATTCCTAGATACCTGATAAATACTGTGAATACACAGGTGAAAACTCAGGAGGCTCTGTTTGTATTTTATTGGGGAAAACAATGTATATTTGTGTGTGTGTACACAGATATTTATCCTGTTTACATGTACATATCACATGTATATATGTGTATATACACGCAGATGTATATAATGTATATATGTTCATATCACACATATACATCAGTCATGTACATGTATGTGGATATTTATATGTACACATACATATATAACTAATATACATACACACATGTGACACATGTGTATATACCCTCATAATAGATCCAAGGCAGAGGGCACGGGCAACTGGGGGCAGGGTAAATGGGAAAACTTCATTTAGAAGGCAGTATTTGAGCTGAGTCTTGGAAGGAAATTAGGGATTTTATGAGGTGGAGATGAGAGAATTTGTTCCAAATGTGTGTGTTGTGGCAGGGACTGCAAAGGTGGAGATGGAAGCAAAGTGCCATATATTATGGAAGAGTTAGCAAACCACTTATACTAAGATAAAAGGACCACAGATCTATTTAACCCATTGCTCTCATTTTACGGGTGAATATTAAATCATTTCTAGAAAGTTCTATGACTTATCCATGGTATTAAGTATTTAATACTAGAAGAAAGGTCCCAATGTGTGATATGAATGGAAAGTTTGGGACTAGGTTGGGAAGGGCTTTGAATACATTCAATGAAAACATGTTGAATGGAAATGAATTCCTTTGCCCTGTGAGTTGGACTACAAAGTGGCACAGTGGATGAAATGCTGGGCCTGGAGTCAGGAAGACTCATCTTCCTAAGTTCAAATCTGGCCTCAGATGATTCCTAGCTCTATGACCCTGGGTAAATCACTGAACACCATTTGCCACAATTTCCTCATCTGTGAAATGAGCTGGATGGATAAGGAAATGGCAAACCACTCCAGTATCTTTGCCAAGAAAACCCCAAATGGGATCATGAAGAGTCAGACATGACTAAAATGACCCAACAGAGCAACCATTCAGATGTGAAGGAAAGGGGGAAGGTTGGTGGGAACACACCAGATTCTAAGGTCAGAGCTGCCCCCATCATTGTTACTTTCCAGGGGGATAATGACTATTCCAATAATGAGAAGAAAGTCAGACTAAGATGGGAATTATCTGGAAGCCTAGGAGGTAAATTGTTCCCATCCCTGGATACACTCTTTAGTTTTCTCCTTTGATCACAATAGCCAACATTTTGAAGATGTCTGCTTTATTTTATGTGCCACTCCCTGGGTTTCTCTGCCTGGAGGCCCTTTTTGCTGCCCCATCTCTTGGAACATCTAATTAAATACTCACCGGAAATTTGGAAACTAAGATTTGACTAATTCCTCTGTGAATCCAGGTAGAAATACCTCATCTGATTCTATTTTGTCACAGTGATCCTCTGCCTCCTCAAGTTTCCCATAGTCCTTCCCTTGGACCTTGATCTTACATGTCTCTCACAGCTCTTCGAATACATAGGGCTGGAACATTATAGGATATGAGCTTTGCCCCCATGAAAATACAAACACCTTGAAAGCAGGGGCCGAATGTTATCTGTCTTCTCCCATATTCTAGAAACTATATGCTAGGAAATGTACAAAGTGCTAAAACAATCCTTGGGGGAGCTCAGCTTCTCTTGGGATCCTTGTAGAAGAAATACATTTACAAGGGCTTAATTTTCTCCTAAAAGTTGAAAATTATCAGTGAGGGATAACTAAGTGGCACAGTGGATACAGCATGAGTCCTGGAGTCTAGAGGATCTGAGTTCAAATCCCACAGTAGACACTAGCTACATGATCCTGGGCAAGTCACTTAACCCCAATTGCAGTAAAAAAGAAATCATCCTGAAGACTTACTTGGCCCAGAGGGCTAAAGCTTACATCCATTGGATTGCCTAGGAGTTATTGTAAATGTAGAGAGAGAAAGTAGTAGCCTTTCCATACTCCGATAAAGTAAATCTCCTTTTGATAAATATTCATGGGATCAAAGACACATCTATCTACAGATGGAAAGGACTCATTTTACAGAGAAGGTAACTGAGTCCTAGTCACTTACTCAAAGTCATTGGATTGTAAACTTTGGAAGTTAAATGATCCACAATCATCTCATTTTGTTTTTATCTGAAGCACTGGACTGATCTGAGTCAGGCACGACCCAGAATAGAGGGACACAACAGATTCATATACCGGTATATTAAAAATAGGCTCAAATAGACAGGTCATAACCCTTTACTCAATTGTATTCCAATTCCCAGGAAGATACTAAGGATAGGTCACTAGTTATTTTCTTTTTAAAATGTAACTGATGTCTTTTATCTTCATATTACATTCATTTTATGTTAGCAAGCATCCCATCTGGAGATGTGACCTCATTTTATGTTAGTAACCACCACTTCTGGGGATGTGACCTGGGTGAGAAGTTAGCCCATTGTTAGATAATACAAAGCTCAAAAGTAGAGCTAAATTTTGGAAGGCAAAAAACTAGATGTAAAGAAGTTAGAAGAAAAGACTGACTCTAACAAGATGAAATTTAGTAGGAATAAGGGTAAAATCCAACATGTGGATATAAAAAAATCAATCATTCAAGTAGCAAGAAAGGTGTGTCTCAGCAACAGATGTGTGAAAAACTCCTATGGATTTGAATGGATTGTAGTGACTCAAGATGAGCAGTACTGTGAAATGGAAGTCAAAAAAGTTGACTTATCTTAGGCTGCATTAATACTAGAAGTGTAATGTCTGGAATAAGAGCAGTATTTTATGCCTCTTCAGTCAGAACATATCTAGAGTATTTCATTAAGTTCTGGGAGTCATATTTTGGAAAACTGGAGAATATTCAGGGGATGGTGACCAGGAACAAAAAAACAACAAAAAATAATCCACAGGAGAATTGGTTGAAAAACTTGGGAGATATTTAGGCTGCAAAAGATAAAACTTGGGTAAAATATGACATGGTTGGTGTCTTCAAGTCTTTGGAGGCCTGTATTGTGGAAGAGGCCTTAAACTTGTTCTATTTGACCCCAGAAGACAGAAGTAATAGGCAGAAATGACAGTGAGGAAAATCTCTAACCCTTCTTTTTGGAGCTGTCCAACAGCAAAATGGACTGTTTAGGATGGTGGTGAATCCCCTATAAATGGAAGCCTTCAAGTATAGACTGAATGACACCTTGTGGGAACCAGATGATCTAGAGTGAGAAGGGTCCTTAAAAGTCTGTGAGTACCTACAACTCCTTCATTTTTAGAGTTAAGAAAACAGAGACCCAGAAAAATCAAACGATTTGCCCAAGTCAACAGAAAGTCACAAGCCGGGTCAAGTTTGGAACCCAAGTGCTTTGCCTCCAAATCCATGGCTCTTTCTACTACTACTCTAGGGTATTTTTCAGTTCATGCCATATAGTCCCTTACTTTTCTTAAGATAATTTGGGGTCTACATGCAGATGCAAGATTGCCATCTGGAAACTCTAAGGGACCTTTCTTTTAACCTTAGAACTACGAAGTATTATAGAGTGGGAAGGATTTTGGAACATGAAATGTTAGAACTACAAGTGATCTTAGAACACAGAAGGTCAGAGAGAGGAGGGATATGAGAACATAAAATGTTAAAACAGACACTGTCAGAGACCTCAGGACAAAATATGTTCAAATTGGGATTTACCTTAAAAGTCAAAGGTTTAGAGCTGGAAGGGATTTAGAGGTCATTTATTCCAACTCCCAATTTTACTGCAGGGAGAAACTGAATGACTTGCCCTGGCTCCTACAGCAAGTAAATGTGAAAGACAGGACTTGAATAGTTGCCTTGCCCTCTAATTCCAACACTTTCTCCACTCTGCCTCCGCACAAGTTCTCCTAGTTCAGCTCCCTCATTTTAAAGATGAAGGAACTGAAGTAAATGAATATTGGTGTCTTCACTTTCCTTCCATGGAGAGTCAACAATAGCCCCAAACCCCAGTGGGTTTCCTAAAAGAAAAAAACATCTCTACGCTGACTTCCCCTATTATTTTCTTCTGCTCACTTCTCATTTCTCCAGGTGCTCTGTGATCTCATCCTTTATTAATGTCTTGAGGATATTGCTTAAACCATGGGGAAAATCCACTAGCCTGTAATTTAACTCCTCTCTGTTCCTATTTCTTAAATATTAGCATTGGGATTTCTTCCCCCTACGCAACTCTCTTCCTCTTCATTTGATATTATATAACTATATATGTGCATACTTCGGAAAAGAGAGTACTTGAGCTGAACTGTGAAGGAAGAAAAGGATTCTGGCAAGTAGAATGAAGGGGACATAGAGCTCAGTCCTGTGAACATTCACAGAAGTGGGAGATGGCACACCAAATTCCAAAAAAAGGCTAGGGGCCCTCTTTGGCTGGAAGATAGAAAACATGGAGAAGAATATGAAATAAGAATGGCAAGCTAGTATGGAGCTAGACTGTGGAGGTCCTTGAATTCCAGGCTATTTAACAAGTTTGCAGTTTATCCTGGAGGCAATAGGGGACCACTGAAGGCTTTAGAGTGAGGGCAGGGCATAGTCAGATGTGGACATGTGGAAGATTTTATTTGAAACTGATTGGAGGCATGGATTGGAGAGGGAAGAGTCTCAAGTCAGAGAAACAAGTTAAGCTATGGTGGTCCATTTTATGTTAGTAAGCATCACTTCTGGGGATGCGACCTAAACTTTGGAAGGCAAAAAACTAGATGTAAAGAAGTTAGAACAAAAGACTGACTCTAACAAGATGAAATTTAGTAGGGATAAGGGTAAAATCCAACATGTGGATATAAAAAATCAATTATTCAAGTAGCAAGAAAGGTGTGACTCAGCAACAGGCGTGTGGTCCATGGTGAGAGGAATGAGGGTCTCAACTATCATGGTGACCCTGTGAGTACAGAGAAGAGGACAGATGCAGAATTGGTGAGATTTTGTAACTGGGTGGATGCGGGGAATGAGGTAGAGAAGAGTGAAAGAGAAATGCAATGTAACATTCTGATCCCGGGCAAATGAGGGGATTGTAGTGCCCTCAGGAGAAACAGAGGGAGCTTGCAGAAAGGTGAAGTATAAAGGGGAATTGAAAGGGGTGACTGACATTTTGGATACGTTGAGATTTCTAAGTGGAACTGTCCAGAAGACAGTTGTTTTTTGTAGGATCAGAGATTTCTATTTAGAGCTGGAAGAGACCTCAGAAGTCATCTAGACTGATCCTCTCATTTTATTTCAGTAAGTATTTATTAAACCCTTCCTATGTGCCAGATGCTGTGCTAAATGGGGAATACAAAGAAAGGCAAAAGACAGCCCCTGCCCTCAAGGAGCTGACAGTCTCATTGGTGAGAAAACATTAAAAACAAATATGTGCAAATTATATATATGCACATACACATACATACATACAAATATATTTGATAGATAAATTGAAGATAATCAATAGAGGAAAAGTGTTAGCGTTAAGGGAGACTGGCGGAAACTCCTTGTAGTAGCTGGGACTTTAACTGAGGCTTGAAAGAAGCCACAAGGTAGAGATGAGGAGGAAAAGAGTTTCAGGAATGAAGGTCAATCAGTGAAAATGCTCAGTCAAGAGGTAGAAGTGTCATGTTTGGGGAACAACCAGGAGACTCATGTCACTAGAAGCAGAGCACCTGAAGAATGGAAGGTATTGGAAGACTGGAAATGTAGGAAGGAGAAAGGTTGTAAAAGGCTTTGAATGCCAATCAGAGGACTTTGTATTTGATCCTGGAAGTGATAGGGAATCACAGGAGTTTATTGAATGAGGTGGGGGAGGGTTGTAGATGAAGAAACTGATTACCAGAAGAGGGAAATGACCCTCCAGATCAAAGAGGTAACAAATAGCAGAGGTTTTTAGACTCCAAGATATCATGGCACCTCTCTCACATGGGGCTAGAGTTCAGAGGAAAGATTAAGACTAGATAAATAAATTGAACCCTTGAGAATAGAGTTCAACAAGAAAGATTATAGAGAGGAGAACCTAAGATGGAGCCTTGGGAGACAAGAGCATTTAGAAAATGCCGGGAGAATGATGAAACCAGTGAAAGAGAGACACTATCTCAGCACCTAGAGTAATAAACTTTGGGGCACTTTGTTGGCGCAGGGAGTCAAGAGGATTCAAGTACAAATTCTACCTCAGACACTTAATAGTTGTATGACCCAGGGCAAGTCACTCAACTTAATTCCGGATTACCTTAGGAAGAAAAAAATAAAGTCATGAACTTGGAGTCAGGAAGACCTGGGCAGGTCACTTAACCTCTGGTGGCCTCAGTTTCCTCATCTGTAAAATGAAGATATTGGGTTAGATGGCCTTGAAGATCCCTCCCAGCTCCAAGGAGTCAGAGGATGGATCAGACAGGTAGGAGAAGAGCCAGGGTAGAACCAGAAGCCCTGGGAGGCATGGCCAGAGGCACATTTCTGCCTGATGTCAGGAAAGCTGTCACCAAGTGGAATTGACTGAGATTGGATGATTAATTGGTGGGATCTTTCCCTAGGGATTCCTTTCAAGTATGGCTAGATGGCTAACTTCAAAATTCTGCTTCTATGTGAACTCCGACCAACAAGGTGACCAAGTCTGAAAGCATATGCAGCACTCTTCACTCACTGGTCCTCAACCTCTCAGAGGAAGAGAGCTGCATGTTCTCATCTCTTTGCATTACTTTAATGATACATTTTATGGTGATCTCTTTTCCTTCACCTACACTTCCCAAAAGTTTCCTTCTCTCCCACACTCACATCCACCAATCAGAGAGTCTTATCTTATAACAAAGAATTAAGAAGGGCTCAGCACAGAGGAAGGAAAGTTCTGCAAAA
>CM053770.1:229890596-229917388 GCA_028658325.1 Potorous gilbertii
CCTCTCAGAGGAAGAGAGCTGCATGTTCTCATCTCTTTGCATTACTTTAATGATACATTTTATGGTGATCTCTTTTCCTTCACCTACACTTCCCAAAAGTTTCCTTCTCTCCCACACTCACATCCACCAATCAGAGAGTCTTATCTTATAACAAAGAATTAAGAAGGGCTCAGCACAGAGGAAGGAAAGTTCTGCAAAACTAATTGATGTACCTAAAAAGCATGACATTAAATGCAGTGGTTCATACCCATAGACTCCCATCTCTGTAAACAGTGGTTGGGGGGGGGGGACAGGGGAGAGTCACTTTCTCATTTCTCTTCTTTGGGGTCAAGCTTGGTCATTCTAATTACACAGAATTTGGCTTCTAACCCTGTCCTTTTACAGATGAAGCACTGAAGCCCATCGTCATGAAGTGACTTTCCTGAGGCCATCTAGGTGACAGGATTAAGATTTTCACCCAGGTGTTCTCATCCAAATCCAGGGAGCTTTTCACTATGGTACCCTACTAGATTGGGTCAGACTGTTGGAAGGCTTTACAAAATGCCAGAGAGTGGGTGGTATGGTAGACAGAGTTCCAGGACATTGGTTCAAACCTTGCCTCTGATATTTGTTACTTCTAGGGGACCTTGGGCAAATCACTTCACTTCTCTGGACCTCAGCTTCTCCAACTATACAAAGAAGCAGTTGGACTAGATCACTTTTAAGGTCTCTTCCAGCCCTAAATCTCTGATCCTATGATCCTGCTTGTATGACTTTGGGCTAGTCATTTAACTTCCCTGGGCTGGATTAAATGACCACCAAGGTCCCTTCCAAATTTAAACCTGTGAGCCAATGACTTTATCCGTAGGCAATGGTGAGCCACTGCAGGTTGCATCCAAGGTAGTGTGCAATCTCTCTACAAAAGACATTCCTTTGCATCACAGGTTGGTAAATAACAGTTTTCTTCCTCTGTAAGGTTCATAACCTTTCTCTTCCCATTGCACTCTGAATAGCCTTTCCCACCCATAGCTACTTTCATGCCTATTATCCAACTTTAAATCATTTCCTGAAAGAATAGGACTTAACTCTTTTTTCCCCTTCTCCTGTAGAAGCCTCTTGGTCTGTGAAATTCTGTTGATTCAATTTGAGCAATTCTATGGTCATTCTTTATTGATCTTTTCCCTCTGTTTTGTGCTTAAAGGCTACATTTGCTGGGTTCATCTCTCAAAGAGCCTGATTCTTTACTTTATGAATTATTAACCAGGCTGGGCTAAGATGGCTCCAAGGTAGGCTTAGATTCAGAGAGCCTGGAAAAAAGTGAAGATTTAATGGTTCTTTAGGGGGCAGTCCTGATTTGTACTTTATTTTAAATTTATGACTTTGGGACACAACAGGCCATTTTCTTTCCTTAGGGACAGTCTTGTGGGTACTTTTCCCAGCTAGGTCTAATGATTTTGCTTTATTAATAAGAGCCTGAGACCCAGGTGACCTAGATTCAGGACCACGTTCCAACACTTGTCTCTATAGCTACCATCAGTCATTCAATTTTACCTCTGTTTCTTGACATGGAGAAAATCAATTGCTGAAATATCTGTGATGCTTTAAGGTTTGTAAAGTATTTTGTCTCCTTTATTGAAAGAGAACTTGTCAGATGGGGGCATTATTATCCCCTCTTTACAGATGGGGAAACTGAGGCTCAGAAAGGTTTAGAGATTTCCCCCTGATCGCAAAGCAGGAGGCAGGATTTCTACTTGGGTCTTTTTACTGCCAGGTTCAGCATGCTAATCAGCAAACCATGAGCAGGGAGCGTTTTGCCTGTTGCTCATTTGACTATCACAAAATTGCAGAGAATAGTTACTTAACAGTTGTGGTAGAGTGGAGAGAGAGCCCTGGTCTTGGAGTCAGAGGACCTGGGTTCAAATCTTGTCTTTGGTATTAGCTGGGTGACTTTTGGCAACTCACTCAAGCATTCTGTGCCTCAAGTTCTCCTTCTGTAAAAGGAGATGGGTGCACTAAATGGCATTTGAGGTCCCTGCCGTTCTAAATCTATGATTTTATAATCCACTTCCCTGCCAGAGTACTTTCTTTTGTTCTTTTCTGACACTTTCTAACGCCCTTGTCATGAATTATAAGAAAATCACTTGGCGAAATTGAATGTGAATCCAGGAAGATCTGACACTAGTTGTGTGACCCTGGGCAAGTCATTTAATCTCTCAGTCTCAGTTTCCTCGTCTGTAAGATAGGAATAACAATAGAATTAGAGTGATTTGTAAATCCTCGGTCATCATATACCTGTAAACTGTAATTTTGTGTTTATAATGCTCTATGTCTAGAACAGAAACTCCAAGAAGGCAGGGACCTTACTTTACGTAAGGATTATCTATTGTCTCAGTGTTGTCTCTTCTCTAGCACTTCGTTTCTCAGTTCAGGATACCATAGACACTCAGTAAAGGTTTGTTTAATTGAATTAAATAGAAGCTGGACACAATAATGAGATCGCAAAGCCAAATTTCATCCTTAAATCATCTTCCTGCAGGTATTTCCTGGATTAGCAATAAAATCCATGTTACTAGGGAAGGGGAAGAGCTCAGGATTGTAGATTTAGGGCTGAAAGAGACCTGAGACCATCGAGGCCAACCCCTCCCTTTTATAGACCCAGACAAGTTAAATGATTTGCCCACTGTCTTAACACCACAGGAAGGATTCAAACCCAGGTCTTTTGTATATTTAACAATGCTATGCTTGTTTATATTTATAGGATCATGGATTTAGAGCTGGAAGATAAATAATTCAGAAGCCATTTAATCTAGGCTCCAAATTTTACAGAAAAAGAAACTGAGTTTCAGAGGGTGACATGATTTACCAAAGCAATATAAAGTGATTACAAGAGGGGAGAAAACACCAGCACCCAGAAGATTAAGAAAGGCCTGGGGTAGGAGGTGTTGTCAAAAATGTTCTTTAAAAGAAATTCAAGATTCTAACCTAGTTCAATGTTAGGTATGCAATAAATGCCCTCAATAAATGCTATTGTTAACTGAATGACCCACAGACTGATTGATTGCCAGTCAAGTTTGAGAAATATGCTTTCTATCTGATTCTAGTCAGACCATTTATGGAATGTATGTTTGCCACCGAGTGCCATATTTTCAGAGTAATTTTGACATATTGGAACATAGTTAGGAAAAGGTGACCAGGAAAGTGAAAGGGACTCGAAAATATGTCATTTAAAGAATAATGGAAGGAATAGAGTGTTTAGATTGAAGGAGAAAAAGTTGCAGGGCTAGGGATGAAACAAAGCTGCAGGTGACCTGATAGATGTCTTCGAATGTTTCAAGGACTGTCATATGGAAGAGGAAGTAAACATTCTTTGGGGCTCTGGGAGGCAGAAATAGGATTTCAATTCAATGAAAGTATGTTATAGGCTGTCCAAAAATGTAATGGGCTGTTTTGTGAGGCAGTCAATTCTTTCCATTTTGATAAAGTGTTCAAGAAAAATCTGGCAGTGCACCCATCAAGGGAATTCTTGCTTGTAGGCTGGATCAGAATGACACCTGAGGCTGAACTCATCATTTTTAAAGAGGAGAAAACCGAAGACCAGGAAAGTTATCTAATGACTTACCCAAAGTCACATCATCGAAGGCATGATTCGAAACCAGTTTCTTTGTATATTAACTTTGTATTTTTGTGTGTGTATTTCTATCTGTTCATAGTTTCAGGGTTGGATGAAATCTCAGAGGTCATTTAGTTTAACCTGCTCAGTTTACAGATAAGAAATCGAGACCCTGAGAATGCCCAAGGGCAAGTCACTTAACTTCTTGGTTCTTCAGAGAACTTTCCAAGATTATAAGGCTAGGTTATCTCTATGGTCCCTGAATTACAGATGAGTTGCTAATCTTTGTTGATGGAGGGAGATTCCACAGTGGGAATTTGCTTGATCCTTTTAAAGGGTTACAAGGTGTTTTCTTCACAATGACACTATAGGGTAGGATGGGTAAGGCATTTTTATCAGTCTTGGCAGCCATAGAGTTTAGTGGATACAGCACTGACCTGTCATCAGGAAGACCTGAGTTCAAATCGGACCTCAGACACTTTCCAGTTGGGTGATCCTACGTGAATCACTTAAACAGTTTCCTCACCTGTAAAATGGGGACAATAACAGCAGCTACCTCCCAGGATTGTTGTGAGAATTAGATGAGATCTGTAAAACGCTTTACATAAATGCTATGTCATCATCAATCATCATCATCGTCGTCGTTGTCGTCATTTCTGTAGTCGTCATTATCATCACGGTTATAGATATATTGTCTCTTTCCAGCTGTAGGGAACGTCAAAATGCTCCTGCCTCTAAGATGTGTTATGTTGAATCTGTAAACCACGCAGGCCAAGAGCTGATTCTCGCAAATCTGTTTGTTTGGTGGAGGTTTGATGTTGGGACAGATCTCTCTTTCCACACGTATAGGTAATTCCTTTGATTAGTATAACTCTTCACTTGCCCTGCAACTGTCTTTAAACAATTGCTTGGGGGCACTGACAGAAGTTAAGGGACCTGATCAGGGTCTCCCAGCTTGTATTTGTCTCCCTCTCCACGATTTTCAATCACCTCGCAGCAGGTAACGAAACTGAGAAAAAGGACCTTCTCTTAATTCCGTGCCGGCTATGCTTGTGAAGTCTGGCAGATTTGGCTTTACTGACTAGTAACCATTACGTGGGCAATCAGATGTTGAGATCAGTTGCAGTGCAACAAATAATACAACCCTTCGACTCGAGAACTCACATTCCCGAAGCCACCTGCGTGACATTTCCTTCTGCCCGAGCGCGGGTGAGGAGAATGCCCAGGCGCTGGCTTTTCCGACCATCTCTAAGCTGGAGACATAGTCGTACCGAGGTAGGCTGGGAAAATCACCGAACCCTTAAGCCTTCGAAAGGCAGGATTTTTAGAGCCTTGCTGCACTTCTCTGCAAAAAGGGATGAGATTTCTGACTGTTGAGGCCTAGGGGCATTGTGATCCTCTACCGTGGGGGTCTTTCTTTTTCTTCCTTCTTTTCTTCTCTCCCTTTCTTCCTTTTTTCTCCCTTTTCTTCCTTCCTTTATCTTTTCCTTCTCTTTTCTTTCCCCTTCCTTTCTTTTCCTTCATTTTTCTTTCTTTCTGTCCCTTTTCTTCCTCTCCCTTCCTTTGTTCTCTTTTTCTTTCCCCTTTCTTCCTCTTCTTTCCTTCCTTTTTCTTTTCCTTTCCATTCCTTTCTCTACCTTTCTTCCCTCCCTTCCTTCCCTTCTCTTCTCCTTCCTTCCTTCCTTCTTTCCTTCCCCCCTAGCTGTGTGGCCACCCGAATTCTATGATCCTCTCAGTTTCTTCACCTGTAAAATGAAGGCATTAACCTACATAACTTCTGGGGTCTTTTACTGCTCTAGATTCATCCCCCTCTGAACTTATTAGTAAGTGCCTTAAAGGGAAGTAAGAATTCGAACTAGTTCACGGTAACTATACTGAATCAGTATTGTAGGCCAAATGACCCTCGCCCCCTCATCCCAGTCACTTAACTTCTTGGGTCTCAGTTTCTGCATATGTAAAAATAAGGGAGCCGACCCCTCAGGTCCCTTGAGCGGGGGGAACCTAAATCTGTGATTCTATGACGTCTTTTGTTTTTCCATCAGCCTCATTTTCAAATCTATCCTTCCTTCTCTCCCGAGAGTCATCCCTTGTAACAGAATAAAAAGGGGGTAAAAGTATATCCTCCCAAAACTATCCTACCCATAGTCCCCCCACTTCTGTGCACTTTCTCTTCCCTGGAGTAAAGCTTGGTCATAGGACTATAGTTTCAGAGCTGAAAGGGACCTCGGAGGCCATTTATTCCAACCGCACCCCCATTTTATGAATGAAGAAACTGACAGAAGGTCAGGGATTTAGAACTGGGAGACACCTAAAAGTCCCCTAGTCCACACCCTTCATTTTACAGCTAAAATCCGAGGTGGCGGGGCGGGGTTAAGTGACTGGCCCAACCGTTACAAAGACTGAGATGAAAGAAGGATCCGAACCCAAGTTCCGCGAGTCCAATTCAATGTCGGTTCCACCTCTTGTGGATTGCTGCAGACAGCGTTCAGTTTAATTTCCTCCCCACTTACATTATTCTGTCGACCAAGTATTTATTAAGTCACTGCTTTGCGCCAGGAGCTTACTAAGGGTTGGGGGAAGAATGACAGTGGTTTGAGCAGGACAGCACGCAGTCTGGAGCCAGCGAGGAGTGCGGGACTGGTACAAGCTCAGAGAGGAGGGTCTCGTCGCTTCCGAGCGTGCCTACAACTCTCCACTTGCCCTGTTCTAACTCGCACCCCGCCCCGAGGGCATCTAAAAGGAGCGTGGTGTATGTGTGTGTCTGTCTCTTTCACCGGGACTTCTCCATGTCCTGGTTGCCCAGACCTGCAAATGCCAAGTGTCCTCCCAAACTGGCTGCTACTTCCACCCTCCCCTTTCTGTCCCCCACCTCCCCACCGTCACCCCCGCCTGCAAACTCGGGAAGGTGTGCCTAGTGCGGCTGTGATTTCAATCCTGCCCTCCCCTTTCTCTCTTCTCTTGTCATTTCTTTCTTTGAAAAAAGAAAAGCAAAGGATCTGGCATGGAAACGCTGACCCAGAGCCCAGGTGGTTCAACGGAGCCAGTGTGCCGGGGAACTGGGGACCGAGGGCTTTTGGGACCCTGAGGGAAGAAACGCACGCGCCGCCGCCGCCGCCGCCGCCACCACCACCGCCGCGCTCCCCTCCCCGCCCCCGCTCCCTCCTTCACGCTCCCCCGCCCTCCCTCGAAGGGAAACAGCTGGACGCGACCATATCCCGGCCGGGGCGGGGGAGCGCCGAACGCTCCTCCCCGGCGCTCAGGTTCCTCCTCTGGTCGGGCCGGCTCTCGGCAGGCTCCCTCCCCTCGCCGGCAGCCGGCGAGTTGCATTGGTAAAACCCAGCTCAGGAATATAGCCTGGGAGCGCAATGAAGGAGCCCTTGTGAGCGCGAGGGGTCTGCCCAGCAGCGACGTCGTCGGTGGCTGCTGAGGCAGCAGCGGCGGCGGCGGCGGCAGCAGGAACGGGAGGAGGAGAAGGAGGAGAGGAGAGGAGCGGGCGGGCGGACAGGGCAGCGCTGCCAGGCGCCGCCGATCGCACTTCCACACCAACTCCGGCCCCTTCCCTTCCCAAGCCCGGCTCGGGGCTGGCCAGCCAGCTCCGCCGAACCACCGGACACCGCCCCCACCCCGCCCGGGTCGTCCTCCTCTCCATCCTCCGCAGCTCCCGGTGCGCCCCAGCTGCCCGGCTCCTGCGCCCCGGGCGCGCCAGCCCGCGCCGCGGACAAAGCCATGAAGCCAACCCTGTTGGAAGTGATGAGGATGAGCCGAATCTGCAGGATGGCTCTGGTCACTTGCTTGGGATCCTTTATTCTAGTCATCTTCTATTTCCAAAGTATGTTGCATCCAGGTAGGGGGCGCGTTCGCTTGTTTTTTCTCTTGATACATGCATGCATAGATTCTTTTCTCTTGCCGGCTCTCCTCCAGCCCGCTGGTTGGGTGGCTTTTTTCCTCCCCTCTTTTCTTCTCACCTTTGCTCTCTCTCTCTTCGACACCCCATTCCCTCGATCTGGGGTCTGCCTGCTTCAGGTTTCGGATGGGGAGTGGGTGGGAGAAAGTGGCAGGAAGAGGCGATCGCCTGCCTCCCTGCCCTTGCAGAGAGACATGGTCAGGGGACTTGGGGGTGCTAAGGTTTTCTCAGTAGGCAGTAGTTTTTTTCTCCCTTCTTTTTCTTTGTGTCTTTGGGAGATGATTCGTCGGATAGAAGGAGAAAGGATGGGGAGGACAGGAGGAACCTTTGGCAGGCCCGGCAGTGGGGATTAGGTTGGGGTCGACACCTCCTCCCACCTCATAGCCGCCCTTTGAGAGAGCTGGGGTGTTTGACCGTGGCTCGGGAGACCCCTTGCTGAAAGAAGCAGGAATCCTCTCTAACTCCGGCGTCATCTGGGAGGAGGGAGGTCAGGGACTGGAGATAGCGAACAGCAGTACCTGGGCACCAGGAGGAGTGAGCTTTCCAAGCTAGTGGGGATGGTAGGCGGAAGAGTGGTACCTGGGCTTGAGGGAGTCCCACCCCTAATCCGAAATCCTCTCACCTGGCCTTGGGGAAGTTGCTGGGATCAGGTGTGGGAGAGAAGGGGTGGAAACCCAACTCCTGCTTCTCCCTAACCTCCTGGAGCTGCCCAGGACTCCTACAGGGTAGGGCCAGAGTTCTGGGATGGTGGTGGTCTCTGTTTTGATGGTGACCTTGCCATCAGGCTTCCCCCTTGCTCTCAGGACTTGCTTCCTTGGTGAGCCTGATGGAGGTCTCTCTCTTCATCCCACCCCTACCTTACTTGGAGTCTCCTTGAGGAGCCAGGGAGCCGGGGTCCTTAGGAAGCCAGGGACCTCCAGGCATGCCCTTTCCATGGTGTGTTATAGCATCTTGTGGGCCTCTAGGACCTCAGACATGAATGAACTTTCCAGTTCTGCCTGGTCCCTTCCTTCTTAAGAGGAAAGCAAGCATATACCTTGAGAGTCAGATATCCAAACTTTGGAGAATGAGTCACTGCAGTGCTCAGCAGCCCTGATTCCGATGTTCTGATTTACAACCCAACAGGTAGTAAAGCCCTGTGAGACTCTGAGTGGCTGGCTGGCTAAGCCGGGTCTTCACAAGTGTCTGTTTTTTCTTTCTCCTGCCCAGCATTTGCCTGGTCTATTGCTCAATCCAAGTTGAGTTTTTCCAAGGAGGTAGTGGTATCATTTGCTTTCCTAATCAGAAGGAGCTACAATCTTATTTCCTTCCAGGGAATATAAATGGTATTTTGCTCTCCCTCCACCTCTTAATGTGTGCCTATTACACTTAAACAGCTGCAACCCTGTGTTGTCTGTTTGTTGGTGTGTGTGTGTGTGTGTGTGTGTGTGTGAGAGAGAGAGAGAGAGAAAGAGAGAGAGAGAGAGAGAGAGAGAGAGAGAGAGAGAGAGAGAGAGAGAGAGAGAGAAGAATAGCTATAAAGCTTAGCTGTCCATGGACCTCGAGAGACCATGATCCTGAGTTTCTTGTCGCTACCTGCCCAAACTGAATATAGGCTAGTTAGTTGCTCTTGGCCAGTGATTTGCCCTAAGACCACTGGATCCCGCCCCTGGACATCTGATCCAGCCCTGGAAAAAGGCTGCTTTTTTCATCCGGATATTTTTAGCCTTCTGTCACCAAACTGCAGCGGTGTTAGGTATCCTTACCCCAGCCTGGTGGTCGGTGGTTGTACAATACTCAGAGGGGTTTTAAAAATGGATCTCAGTCACATTCCGGCAGCCAGACAATTCTGTAGTGGAGTGTGGTTTTTCAGGAGGCAAAAAGAGGAATTCAGCGGAGACAGGACAGACAGGGACACACTAAGACATATTGGAACTGCAAGTGACCATGCCTGACCCCTCCCTGGGATATGGGGGTTAGTTGGCCTCCTTCTAACATTGTCTTTGTTTATTCGAATTATGCACTAAGTAAAAAAGCATTTGGTTTACCTGAAGATGATTTCCAGCCCCTTAAAATTTTACTCTTGTGGTCTCTTTCTGCCTTAAAACTCTTTAGAAAAATGTGATCACTGCCTATTGTGTGGGGATGTTTTAGCTACTGTGGGTGTGATATCAGTGTGTTGGTAGGATGACAGTGAAATAAGGCTTTTCATTGATTTGTTTGTGGATCTGTGTTGTGTGCATGCATGTGTGTGTGTGCATGCACACGTGTGTGATTTGAGGGAAGCATATTATGAAATCTTCTACTCTGAGATAGGACTATGATACACACCTCTAACCCAACTGAACCTTTCCAACCTTTCCAACAAATCAAAAGAGGCAATGGAAATTGATCCATCAAGAAGCATTTATTAAACATCTACTGTGTGCTGACACTGTACATGGAAAGAATGTTGAATCTGGAGTCAAAGGCCTGGGTTCAGATCAGGACTCAGTCATTTAATACCTACCTGTGTGACCTTGGGGAAATCACTCATCTGTCTGGGCTTTGGTTTCTTTATCCGTAGGATGAGGAGAGGGCTAGACTAGACTAGGCTGTTCTGCAATTTCCTTGGGCTGGTTCATTCCCTCTCTGTAACCTTGTAGAAAACCCTTCGAGGATTACTTGAGGGAACATAATAGTTATATGCCCTAGTTAGCAGGTATTGTTTATGATTGCCTGAAGTTTAACATAGAGAGTAAGCTTTGTGGAGGAGGGTATTATCAATGCTATCTTGGGCAAAAAAAGAAAAGAAAAAGGGAAAAGAGAATGCTTTGATTAGACTCATGAAGGACATGAGAGATTGTTTAGTTCAATAGCTTCATTTTACAGGTGGGAAAATTGAGGCCAAGAGGAAGTTAGGTAACTTGTCTAGGGCTGATAGTGCAGTAAATAGAGTGCCAGGCCTGGATGAGGAAAACTCATCTTCCCAAGTTCAGCTCTGACCTTAGACAATTACTGGTTGTATGACCTTGGGCAAGTCACTGAACCCTGTTTGCCTCAGTTTCCTCATCTGTCAAAGGAAATGGACAAGAAAATGGCAAACCACTTCAGTGTCTTTGCCAAGAAAATCTCAAATGAGGTCGTGGAGAGTTGGATACGACTGAAGAGTAACAGCATAATAGCTAGAGAAACAGCTGGTATATGTCTAAGGCTGGATTTGAATTCATATCTTTCTAACCTAAAGTCTAGGACTCAGTCCCTTCTGGCCTTCCTCTAGACTCGTCGGCCTCCCTTTTATCCTAACACAGTATTTGCATAGCCATAGAGGGCATCTAATAAATGCTTGTTGACTGATTTTACTTTCATAATTAGTGACATTTATATGTAGTTCTAGTGTTAAGACTTAGGATACCATATTGAATCTTTGCTGCTGTGTTGGATACATTATATTTCAGTGTTTCTTCAACTTGAAAGAGTAGCAGTTTGGTAGGAGGTGAAGGTGGAGCCCATCATTTACTATCTGTTTGCCTTTGGGAAAGTCACTTTGTTTCTCTGGGCCTCAGTTTCCTCAAATGTAAAATGAAGGGGCTTGGAGTAGGTGGCCTCTAAGGTTCCTTTCAGCTCGATTGATTTATGAATTCTGTAAGGTGGAGGTTTTTTGTTGATGATTTTTTTTCCTGCTTATGTATGCTTAACATTCAAGTAACAAATGGATACTTAGTTTTGTCTTATCCTCTGAGGTCAGAAAATAAGTAATCACAGATGGTCTGCACAATCAGATAAATAGTAGACCACAAAGGCAAACAGAAAGTCAAGGTGGAAGGAGTGAATTTGGAGTCAGAGAATCTGAGTTTAAACCTTCAGGAAAAGAGCTTCTCTGGGCCTCCGTTTTTCCACTTGTAAAATGTGTTAGACTAGGTGTCCTCTGAGGCTGGTTCTAGACCTAGGATCCTATAGCAAACTACATCACCTCTCTGGGCCTCAGTTTCCTTATCTGAAAAATGAGAGGATTGGGCTAAGGGACCTCTAAGATCCCTTCAAGCTCCAGAAGTATGATCTCAATTCCATGGCCATCTTTTGCCAGGGCAGTGCAGATAAATAGCCTTAGGAAAACCTTGTGTATGCTATGTTAGCTTCAGGCAGGCATAGGATGCCCATTAGCTAGGGACTTTGTAAACACAATGCCAGAGGCACAAATCCTCCTGTCTGGAGCTGCTCATAGGTAGAATGTTAGTTACCAGGTGAAATCATAGGTTTTCCTAGCTGGTGATGTAACAACTTGGGTATACATGTTGCCTGCAGGCTTACAAAGTCTTTTCCTCATAGCAACCCTAGGAGAGTTATTGCAATGTAGCAGAGAGGGCTGAATTTGGACTTATGAAGACCAACTTCACAGCTCAACTAGATGTGTGACCCAGGGTGGTGGCTTAACTTCTCTGGGTTTCCGTTACCTTATCTGTAAAATGTAAGGATTGGAGTTAATGACCTTTAAAGATCCCTTAAACTCTCAATCCTATGACATACTTCTTGACCTTGGACAAATTATTCAACCTCCCTGGGCCTTTGTCACCCCTAATGTAAGTTAAGGGGATTGAATTTGTTCATCTGTAGGGTCCTGGTAAGTGAGTTTGGCTGTGTGTGTGTGTAAAAATAAGTAAGTAATGGAAAGAAGGGAGTATGATGGGGCCAGCTTATTCAGGGTTTATAGCTCTAAATTGGTGATCCTAAAAGCAGGGAACACAATTTCCAGATGAGAAAACAGAACCAGACTTTCCACAGAACAGGCACTTGAAAGATACAGGTTAAATGAATGAGCCAGGCAAATGAAAGGGACCCAATGATCTCTGAGGGCTTCAGAGCCTGAGACTGAGGGTTCTAAATGGTCTGCCCAAGGTTACTCTGGGCCTGTGTGAAAAATGCTGTGGAAGTCAGTGAACATTTAAGCAGCCTTTCTGTGGTCTCTACCTATCAAGATATCTGCTAACAGTTTATGTCTTACATTATATATTGAGTAAACTGTGAAGTGCAATACTGCGATAAGCTGTGGTTTATTGTTGTTTTTTATAGACTTACTGAATCTTAGCAGGAGAAAGGGTCATAGAGATCATGGTACTAGAGATCTAGAGGAGAGACCTTCCAATGTAACCCCTTCATTTTAGATAAGGAAACTGAGATCCAGAGAGGGGAAATGACTTAAGGTGATAGCATCAAAAATCGAGAGCTGGAAGTGAAGACCAAGTCTTTCATTTTACAGATGATAAAACAGGCCAGAGAAGGGAAGTGATCACCTTAGGGTCATAGAAGTAGAATCTGAAACCAAGTTCTTGAGCTTCCCATTGTATCAAATCCAACTTGCTTCCCACTTGATGAATCTTTTCTCCCACCTCTCAGACAAATGGTAACCCATTCTCTGCTTGAGCATCTTCGCTCTTCCCCCTTTCCCCCCCAAAAAAAGTGGCTGGGAAATACACCTTCAGAGGCGTTGGGTCCATTGGTTTTTGGAGAGTCTATATGCTTAGGAAGTCTTTCCTTTGATTGAGACTACTCTGCCTCCCAGTAACTTTCTGGATTCCCTTTCCCCTGTTCAGCTACTTGGATGGCATCCTATCTTCTGAACAGAGTTCAGGTGCAGCTATTGTCTACCTATAGAAGAAGGCATAAGATAGGCATCTTTTTTGAGGGTGTCCCCTTTTGTGGGGCTCAGTGGGATTTCACTCTGTATGTGGAAACCAAGGTTCCTACAACACAAGCTGCAAATGGTCTCCTTCAATACCATTGACTCTCCTGGGGGCCCTCCCACCCCCATCTCCTGGATTTCCTGGACAAAGAGATGATGCTCTGCTTTTTGAAGACCTATCCTGGTGCCATTTTTCTTTCCATTTTCATTCAGCTAGATTGTAAATAAAGTACCTGTGGTTTTGTTTTTCTTTTTAAAGTAAAAGAAAATGTGTCATTATGATTAGCAATGAGCATTTTTTGGTAAAAGTTTGAAATGTGTTAGAGTTGTAAACTTTCTGGTTTATGGGACTGTTGGTCCTTAGACAGTTGCCTTTTACTTTTCTTAAAAAAATCATGGCCTTTTGTCATTTTTTTCTTCCTATAAAGTTCGCTTTAAATCCCCCCCCCCCATTTCTCAAATTTAGGGAAAAAATACAGTAGTGCCTATTGTTGATTTGTAACTCTTGAGGGTTTTCTTTGTCTGTAAGAATGGCAGATTTTAAAGATAATTTGGAGCCTCATGGCTTGAGAGCTAGAAAGGGCCATAAAGAACATCTAATCTAATCCCTTCATTTTACAGATGAGGCTGTACGGAAGTTGTCACTTATATTAGGTTACACCATATCAGGGTTGATATATGAATGAAGGTTCTCTGACTCCAAGTCTTCCCCCACCCTCACCCTTGTGTCATTAGCCAGAAAAAGGAAAATGGGAGAAGGGGAGACTTGAGGGGAATGAATGGGGCATGTAAGTAGATAGGTGTAGGGCTTAGATGTGGGGGTTGTTACGTTTCAGATTCCTCTTCGGAAATCTGTTTGGACTAGATGTCCTTGGAGGTTCCTTCCAACTCTGAGATTCTGGGCTACTATAAGCAGTATGACTAGAATCACAAACCAATCTGGGTTGGGCCCAGTTTAATAACTTAATTAGAATGAGAAGTTGGTCTTCTGAATGCTGTTTCCTTAAGGAACCTTCCTTTCATTACCCTTTAAAAATGGGCTTTATTATGGGGAGTATTTCTTAATAATTCTTAATAATAAATAATTGATAAAAAATAGTGTAGGGGACTATGTCTGAGTCTGAAATTTTAGATTTAGAAGGAATTTAAAGGCCATCTAGTCTAAGTCTCTCCTTTTACAAATGAATAAACAGAGCAGGGAAATTAGGTTCATTCTCTTAGTAGCAACAGCTGCTTGACAGGTCACAATAGCTATCAGGCAGAGTAGACAGTCACCCTTGAGTCATGTATGACTCTAAAGGACTTCACTGGCTTTCTAATCCAGCCTTCTAAATTTTCAGGTGATAAAACAGTGAAATGACAGAACACCATGGTACTTAATTCAATGAACTTTTTGCAAACCCCCTTGTTTGTAAAATGAACAAAAAACAAACTAAAAACCCTCTTGGTAAAAACAAAACAAAACAAAACAACACCACCTTTAAGCCTCTGTTGACTTGAATGAAATCAATACCAGGTCTTAAACAGCTATTTTTCTCCTCATCTTAAATAAAAATCTGCGGTGTTTCCATTTATAATCCGCTTTACAAGTTTCTTTCCCTAAAGGAATCCTGGGGAATGGTAGTATTATTTCATGCTGTACAATATATGTATACTCCATTCAGCAACCACAGTCCCCACCTATCTACAGAAAGGAGGGAATGCTGCTTATCAGCCCTGGCTGTCTTAAAGTCTGGATACCTTGGGAGGATGAATCCTTCTGGATACCAAAGCTTCCCCACATAGCCCAGGTTTAAGGTTTAAGTACCAGGACTTAAATTTTAAGTGCTTTCAAAAAACTTTATTTGAAATCATTCCAAAATATTTCTATGAACATTTTTTAAACTTATGCTTCCAAAATACAGGATGGATACCATGTCTTACCCAGTAGGGATACTTGTACCTTCAGAGGCTCTAAGGGTACAGCTGAAGTAGTTGCGCTTGGCACCTTGCTGCTTCTTGACTTGACTTTTGATTGCCACTACTTTGATTACCACTGGGACCTCTTTCCAGTTCTTTGTCTCTGCCTCTCTCCATCTACCCTGCCCCTTATTTTCACCACTGCTACTCATCTTCATTGTCAATAATACTTCCTGTTTGCTACCATGCTAAACCCTGCCAAGCTCCACTATTCTATTGAATCTTTTCAGAATCATAACTATGAATTTTGTGCCCAGGGTGAGTACTCAAATTAGTGTCCTGGATAAGTGGCTTATTGTGGTGCCTTTCACTGAGAGAGGATGGTGTATGTGGAAGAAGAGAGGGGTACACATTTCCTCCAGTCTGTCATTAGGTTGATTCTTGCTCTCTAGGTGTCAAGTTTTTCTATGTTTTAGGAAGCCTACAAATGCTGTTAGCATTCTCTAATTTAGGCATAGAGGTCCTACCGTAGTTTTGACTCTGATTCTCCTCTCTACATCTATTGTTATTTCTTAGTCCTTTCTCCCATCATTTATTGGGTTTCATACAAAAAGGATGGAGATATGCAGCCTAGCAGAACATCTTTAGACCAGTATCAACAGGTAACACAATCTTTGAGCCTTTGACTATTCGGCTAAATGGACCTCAGTTTCTTTATGTATAAAAGGTGTCATCTTTAGGTGTAGTCTCAATGGTAGATTTTGACTGCCTGGGCCTGGAATGAAAGAAAGGGGGATGTTTGGTTTGGAGAAGGCTTAGGGGGAGCAGGAGAATGGGTTCAAGTACCCAAGAGCTATCATTTAATATTGACCATGTTCCATTTGGCCCCCAGATGGCAGAACCCAGAGGAATAATAGGTAGAAGTAGCAAAGAGACTCATTTAGGCTGTATGATAGGAAGATTCCTGATGATAACTGGCCGGGAGCGGAATGGGCTACCTTAAAAAGTGGTGGCCTCTATCTTGTAAGGTGTCAGACAGAAGACTGGAGGACTGTTGTTTCAACTAGTTCTGGTCAAACTTGGCTATGAGTTACACAGATGGCTTCTAACTCCAATCATAGGATCATACACTGAGAGGTTCAGTCATTTTTAAACTGACTCTCCATGACCCCAGTTGGGGTTTTCTTGGCAAACACATTGGAATGATTTGCCATTTCCTTCTGCAGCTCATTTTACGATGAAGAAGCTGAGGCAAATAGGGTTAAATGACTTGCCCAGAGTCTCACAATTAGGCCAAATTTGAATTCAGGTTCTCTTGACTCCATACCTGACACTCTATCCACTGTACCATCTAACTGCCTTTCATTTTACGGATGAGGAAATTGGGGCTCAGAAAATAGAAGAACTTGTCCAAGTATTGGTCTTATCAGTAGTAATCCTCATAAGTGTGATTTGAATTCAGGTCCTCTGGGTCTAGAGTTAAGTACTATGCTCTCCTAAAGTCACACAGCTAGCAAAGAGGCAGAGCTGAGTTTCTGTGAATTTAAGTCCTCTTCACTTGTATTTATCACTTTTCACTACTTTATATTCTCTTTGAATGAAGTTCTAATTCTCCATGAAACGCAATCAAACCTGAATTCTGTTATCAGGTTAATTCTTGCTCCCTAGGTGCAATTCTTCTCTGTCCATGTCTCTCCTCCCTGTCTCTGTCTCTCTGTCTCTTTCTCTCTCTACTCTTTGTCTCTCTGTAGAGGGAAGATTTGCTGGATGGGGCTGACCTCTCTTCTGTTGACACATTAATAGCTCAGCTCCCTATGAACCAGCACTGTGGAGAATAGCTCTGTATTAATCCCCTGCATCTTTTTTCAAGGGTTTTTCCATCATTGAAGCATTTTGCAAAATCACAGTTTATATGGGACAGAAAGCAGCTTTATGCTGAATGAAAAGGTCCTACCTCTTTCAATTAGCAATATAATTATTTCTCTGATCCCCATTCATCACCTTGAAAGTATGAAGTATTCAAAACCCAATCTAAAGGGACATGAGTCAGTACAGGATTTGGATTGAATTTGGGAGGTCACTGACCTGGTTTAGGAGAATCTTGCCTTAAGGCATCCTCAGATTTGCTAGCATTGTTATTTTCTTAACACACATAGTATTTGTCTCTGAGTCAGAGGCTATCATTTCACCATTAATTCTAGATCATCCATCTGAAGTTGGAGGGAGGAACCCAGAGATCATCTAGTCCAATTCCCCCATGTTATAGATGAGAAAACTGAGGCCCAGGGTAGTAATCATGTATAATGGTTTAATGTGCTCAAGTGCATAAGATCACAGATCAAGAGCTGGAAATGACTTTGGAGATCATCTCATCTGACTTCACACATTTTACAGATAAGAAAACTAAGGTGCAGAGAAGTGAGCTGGTTCATCAAAAATTTTATAAATAGTGGATGTTGACTGCACAGCTTGGGGCACAGCCTTTTGGGAAATGGTCACTAATTCTCCTACATATACCCTCCATATAAAAGAAAGAAAGAAAGAAGAAAAGAAAGAAGGAAAAGGAGGGAAAAAGGAGAGAAAGGAAAAAGGAAAAGAAAGAAAAGGAGGAAGAAAGGAAGAAAAAGATGAAAAAAAGGGAAGGAAGAAAGGAAGGCAGACAGGCATAGTCCTAGGTACCACGATGAAGTGGAAAAGGATTGGGTTTAGAATAAGGAGAGACCTGGATTTGAGTCCTGCCTCTAATACCAAGCACCTATGTAACCTTGGGTAAGTAATTTCATCTCTCTCCACCTCAATTTCTTCATCTGTAAAATGGGGATGATAATGTCTGTAGTCCTGGCCTCACAAGTTTGGCATGAGAATTCATCAAGGTATTTTTGGCAAAGTGCTTTGAAAAGCTTAAAGATCTATATACACATTTTCCCACATTGTTGTTGGTTTTTGGCTGAAGGGATAGTTGAAAGAGGGATAATCTGACCAACCTAGAACACAATGAAACCTGAGCCAAAATCTGCAAGATTTTTTAAACTCAGCAGACTAGTTTTTTATTGGCTCACATGAAAAAGTACAGTCTTCACAACAGCCTTCTGATTACAAGGGTTATCATCCCCATTTTACAGATTAGAAAGATTGAGGCTAACTTGCAGCTAGCTAGTAGCCATGTTAGAAAGAGAACCTGTTCCTAGATCTTGTCCACTATAAGGACTCTGCCACTCTCCATTTCCTACCCCAGGCCAGCTCCTATCATCCCTCAAAGCCTCATTCTATCTCCCTAAGCTTTATCTAGCCAGAAGGAATCTCTCCCAATTCTGAACATTGATCTTTTTGTTATGATGCAATTGTAATTGATTATGTATTTGTCCATTTATCTGTGAGCTCCACTGGGGAGGAACCATGTCTTCTGTCTTCTTGGTACTTCCTACAAAAGAAGTCTTACACATAGTAAGTGTTCAGTTAATATTTGTTGAATGGTTCTTTGATAGTCCCCTGGGACTCTTTTATTAGGTTAAGTTCTGGGTAACCCATATTTTAAAAATAGTATTCTCCCCCAATTACAAATGAAATTAATTTTTAACCTTCAATTAAAAAATTTTTGAGTTCCAAATTCTCTCCCTTGATATGTTCTATTTGGCATCACATATTTCTAGAAACATTGACAACCTGAAGTGAATCCAGAGAAAGATTGGAAGGAAAATGGAGTCCCTTGGGTTGTTTTCATGATGAAGAGAAGGCTTGAGTATGGGTAGAATGAATGGGTAAGGGGGGAGCAGTTCTGGAATGCGAACTGAATTCAAGCAATTTAAGGACCATCACTTGGAGAAGGGTTTATATGTATCCTGCTTGAATCCACAGACAGGCCAAAGATCTGGAAACACCGCCTTAGCAAACACAGCTGTCTCAGCTTGTCCTAAGAGGGCTTCCAAGGGGAGGCTGGGAGACCACCTGTTGACAAATTGGACTCAACGATCTTTGAGACCCCTTCCAACTCTGACATTCTGAATGCTTCATTTGGGTCTTTGTCCCCAATCCCTGCCAACAGATACTTGATAGATGTTTGCTTAATTGAAAAACACTTTCTACATTATACCTAGCAAGTGGCCATTCTGCCCTGCCTCAAAGCAACTGATGTTTACTAAGCTGTGTGTGGTTCCGTTGTTTTTCAGTCATACTGATTCTTCCTGACCTTGTTTGAGGTTTTCTTGGCAAAGATACCAGACCAATTTGCCGTTTTCTTCTCATTTTCCATATGAGGAAACTGAGGAAAACAGGGTTAGGTGACTTGCCTAAGGCTCACACAACTTGTAAGTGTCTGAGGCTAGATTTGAATTCAGAAAAATGAGAGTTTGACTTTAGTGCTCTATCCACTGTGCCACCTGGCCTCCCACTAGTGTGTGACCTTGGGCAGTCTAACTTTAACCCTGACTTTAAAATATTTTTAGGGTTAGGGTTAGATTGCCCAAGGTCAGTCACTCAAACTGTTAAATGAGGGGATTGGACTAGGTAGTTTCTCCTCTGCTCTAGACCTAGGATTGTCTGATTTCCAGTGACATGGGCCATATATATGCACAGGGAGGTTGTCCATTTTGATGGATAGTGAAAGAATGAGGGAATGACTGAAAGACATTTATTTACTCATCATTTGCTATGTGCCCAGCATTGTGCTAAGCGCTGGGGATACAAATAGAGAAATTCAGGCAATCAGTACTCTGCATTAACTCATACTCTGGGTGAGAAGTCAAGGCAGCAAGTCTTTGTTAAGTGCCTACTATGTGCCAACCATCATTTTGGAGAATTTTGGACTTTTCTTAAAGGCAACAAAACAAAAGACAGAGAACCCCTTCCTCTCTCTCCCTCCCTTTTGGACTGGGTGTTCACATTAGCATTACTCTGTACCAGCAAAGAAGGGCAAACTTGGGTCCTCTGGTTGCTTCCTGGTGGCCTGGGTTCGCTTTGAAAGGCTACCTAGCGAAAGGTACAGCCAGAGACAGGGAAAGTGTAAACAGCCCGGGGCAGAAAAATGTGTCAGCTCTTGGTGAGCTCATTGACCCCTGGACCAGCAGCTCTGGCTGCAGATGAAATTCCAAGAGAGAGGTGGGGAGTTGGGAGCCTGGAATACTCAGGAAGTGCCTTCTTCCTGGCAAGTGGGCGGGGAGGGGAGGGCACCCGAAGAATGAAACTTGGCATCTTGCCTGGAGTTTGGTCACTATTGTCTAGGGCTCAAGCCTGCTGCCTTGGGTCATCTTCATATCAAAGGGTCCCATCTTTTTGTGTTCCCTGCTGGACTGTGGGAGAGCCCTTGAGTTAATTGTGGAGCCCTGGAACAGTGTAAATAGGCCCGCTGAGCAGTTTCCATTCACTTCTCTCGCCCATTGTGTTCCCGCTGAAATCACAGAGCTTTTGTCTTTCTCCCTTTTAGATTTCATTGCAACACTTGACACTGATTTAGAAAGAACCGATTATTAAAATACATACCTCCTCTCCTCTTGGACTGCTCTGAATGGGAAGTGGGATAGGGGTAGTAGATACAGAACCAGCCCTGAATCCAGATTGCCCAGTGTTAGAGCTGACCCTGGAGCTAGGAAGACCCAGATTCAAATCCTGACCCTTTACAACTGTGTGACTCTTTGGCAAGTCACTTCAACCTCTGTCTGCTTCAGTTTCCTCATCTGTAAAATATGGATAATAGAAACACCTACCTCCCAGGGTTGTTGTGTAGATAAAATGATATAATATTTGTAAAGTGCTTTGCAAATCTTAAAGTGCCGTATACTACTACTACCAGTACCACCACCCCTACCACTACTATTGCTGCTGCTGCTACTACTACTACTACTACCACCATCACCATCACCACTACCACTACAACTACTACTACCACTACCCACTACCACTACCACCACCACAACTTTTACTACTTCCACTACTACTATCATTACCACCACTACCATGACTACTACCACTACCACCATTAGTGCCATTACTACCACCACAACTACCACCACTACCCCTACTGCTACTACTACTACTACTACTGCTACTACTACAGTCACCACAACAACTACTAATCACCACATTATTAGGTGCCTTGCCTAAAGGCACATTGACTTTACCTATATAACCCAGGTCAAATAACTTCTGGTCTCTGCATCTCAGCTCTCTTATTTGTAAAAAGAGGGAGTTGACTCCATGACTTCAGAGTTCCTTCCCAGCTCTGGATCTGGGGCAGGTGAATTGGGGTGGGAATGTTTGAGGCTTCTTGAAGAAATGGTTCCAGAGATAATTCCTTTTATCCAGAGATTTGTGCCATGTGATTCTTTGCTTCCAATGCCTAGGAAAGCAAATAGAGATTTAAAAATAAATATCAGTCCCATGGTAAGTGAGTATATGTCTGCATAAAGAGAGCAAAGGGAAGGATGTTGTGTTCTCAAACACTTCCTTCCCTCCCCCGCCTCTCACCACCCCTCCCTGCTTCTTTTATTTTCAGAGGAAATAAACCATGAATAGATTAAGAGCATTTACTGTCAACTCATCAGACTTGTGTGTCACTGCTGGGTTTAAGCATGGCAGAAAACACAGAGATAGCATGGCTTAGGAAACTGCACTGACCTGGGGAATGAAAGTGAAAAATTCCATCCAATTCAACATGCACTTATTAAACACCAACTGTGTGCCAAGCCCTGTACTGAAAGACAGAAAAAAAAATTAAAAACAGTCCCTATCCTCAAGAAGTTTGCCCACTAGTCTATCTGTTCAGGCTCTTGTACTAGTTTCTTGGGCAACATTGGGCAAGTAGCTTTATTTCCCTTCAAGCTGTCATGTTTAAAATGAAACAGTTGAATTAGATATTTCTTCAGGTCATTTCTCTAGTCATCCATGAATATTTCCCCTAATCTAGAAGTATTTAGGTTTTAGCATAATAAAAATTAATTACTGAGATCACCAGTGGGTAGTTCCCTTTAGTAGGGCTGTGACTAAAATAGATTCCTTTCTGATTATTTTACATCGATGGTTATTCTAGGTGCAGTCTATTTGGACAGCCAAGAATGATGGGACTGATGTTTTTCAGGAATCAATGTAAAATCCTACACTTGGGTAAAAAATAAACTGTATAACAGCGACATTGTTCAGTGAACAACTTTGATAGACTTAACTCTTCTCAGTAATGCAGTGATCTAAGACAATTCCAAAAGACTCATGATGGTAAATGATATCCTCATCCAAAGAAAGAACTATGAAGTCTAAATACATATTGAAGCATATTATTTTCTCTTTCTTGTTTTTTTTTCTTCCTCATGGTTTTTCCCCCTTTTGTTCTGATTCTTCTTTCACAACATGACTAATGTGGAAATGTTTAACACGATGATACATGTATAACCTGTATCAGATTGAGTGTTGTCTTAGGTAGAGGTGTGGGGAGGGAAAGAAAATTGGAACAAAATATCTTATAAAAGTGAATGTTGAAAACTATCTTTATATGTAATTGGAAAAATAAAATACTATTAAAAATAAAAAATAAACTGTACAAGTAAAAGATAGAAGAAGTAGCAAGAGTATCATATGCCCCTATCCCATCCCCCATGACCACAGACCTAACCTTGTTGGTGGAGCATCTATAACAAGGTGGTATCTAGTACAGAATAAAGAGGTTGACAGTTTTATGGAGCTGTGAACTGGAGAGATCAAAAATATTGGATATGGATTTGGGCAATGCGTTTTAGGTAGCTTATTGAATAATGGGAACCTTTTGGCAAGAAAATTGGAAATTCCATCAAATTGATTCAGGAATCAGGAATGTTAATCCTGGAGAAAAAAAAAAGACTTAAAAGTAGGATGATTCATTTTTTCTTCAGGATCTAGTTCAGTACCTTGCATATAGTTGACCCTTGGTAAACATTTGCTTAATTATATGAAGCATATGAAGAGTTCTTCTGTGGAAGAGAGATTCGTTTTGTTCTATGGAGGCAGAAAGAGGTGCTAAGAGTAGGTAAAAGTTTGAAGGTTTGGTTCAAAAAACTTCCTAAACGGAATGTCAGAGGCATATGTAAGGGGAAGGACGTAAGCATTTATTAAATGCCGACTGTGTTCTAAGCACGCACTAAGTGCTTTGGAAACATCATCTTGTTTGATTCTCACAACAACCCTGGGAGGGAGGTGTTATTATGAATCTCATTATGAGAAAACTGAGTCAGACTGAGGTTAAGTGATTTATCCAGGGTCACATAAGGGACTTCAGGGCTCATCTATTTCAACCCTTCATTTTACAGATGAAGAAACTGAGGCAAGCAGGGTCAAGCGACTTGCCCAAGTCATGCAGGTGGTGGATGGTCAGTAGCAGGATTTGAATCTGGATCCTCTGACTTTAGAGAGTGTTCTTTTCCTTAAGCAAAGCTTTTACTTTATCCTATTATCTCTTCCATGAGGTCAAAACATCTACAGGCAGGAAAGTTCTTAGGCAGACTGATAGGAGATGAAAGGCCCTGAAAGAGATTGAGACCCTGGGAACAGCCACCATAAAACTTATCTATCTCAAAGAAATCCCTACCAAGTTAGATTCACTTCTCCAAAGATTTCCTGGAGAATTGTGAATTACAAAGGAGTTAATGCTTTGTTACCCAGTAGGCGAGCTCTTAGACTAATCCCTGCTAATGGGCCAATAATCTGATTAACTCTTTACCTTAGGGGAAGAAAGGGACACAGGAATGGGAGTTTTACTTTGGACCAATGATCGATTTATTAGCGATAGCCCTAATAGTCCCAGGTTTGAACTGCCTCAGCAATCATGTCATTATTGCTTCTTGGTGACCCCATCTGGGGTTTTCTTGGCAGAGATGCTGGAGGGGTTTTCCATTTCCTTCTCCAGCTCATTTTACAGATGAGGAAACTGAGGCAACAGGGTTAAATGACTTGTCTAAGGTCACCCAGCTAGGAAGTATCTGAGGCTGAATTTGAACTCCAGAATATGAGTCTTCCGGACTCCAGACTTGATGTCCTCTCCTCTGTTCCACCTAATGGATCATAGATTTAGAGATAAAAGTCACTTTAGAAGCCATCAAGTCTAACTCATTTTACAGATGAGAAAAGTGAGGCCCAGAGAGAGACTGGCTCAAGATCCTACAGGCAGTAAGTAAGTAGGATTTGAACCTAGGCCTTCTGTCTCCTCAGGTTGCCTACACCCTGGGGAAGAGTGAGTAGGGAAGTCATCAGAAAGGAGGCTGGAAAGGCAAAAAATTCACTCACGTTTCTATTTGGGTTAGCCCTGGAGGGGAACCAATATCTCTCCAAAATTCTGGGTACTGAAAAGAAAGGTTGGGATCTAAGTGCTTCAAAGAATAATTGTCTTTGTACTTTACTCTGAGAATTCTTTGTTCTACTTTTCATTTGAATCCAATGGGGGATATTTAGTAACTTAGGATGAAGTAGACCTGACTCCTGCTACTTAGTTACCTGCTTGGGATTGGTTCTGAGTCAGTCTGATTCCCCACAGTAGCATCTGGAAAGGACTTTAGATATCATCAAATCCAAATTCCCTTATTTTACAGATAAGAATAGCTATCTTTATTATTTATTATGACATTATAATTTCATGATTTAATATTAATTATTAAAATCGTATCTTATTATTTAATTATTAATTATATTACATATAATATTAAAATATTATACTAGTAATAAATACATGACAATAATTAATTATGAAAGCAATTTTACAGATAATAAGGATAGCTATTTTTTCTATATCTGCTTTCATTTGATTCTCCCAGAAGCCCTATGACAGTAACTAATTAATGATAATGGCATTTGTGTGAAACTTTAAGGTTTACAAATCATTTTATAAATATTTTCTTGTTATACCTTCTCATCGACTCTGGGAGGCCAATTCTATTGTTGCTGTCATTTTAGAGTTGGAGAAACTGAGGCAGACAGAGGTTAAGTGATTTGCCCAGAGTCACACAGCCAGTGTCTGGAGGCTAGATTTGAACCAAGGCCTCCTTGACTTCAGGCCCAGCTCTTCAAGACAGCCATTGTGCCACCTAGTTGTCCATATAAAGAGTATTATTATTAAGATTGCCATTTTACAGATGAGGAAACAGAGGCTAAGAGAGGTTAAGTAATTTTGCCCAAGGTCACACAGATAGTAAAGGATGAAGATGAAATCAGAATCCATCTCCTTACTTCTTTCCTCGGTGTTCACAGGAGCCCAAAGTTAAAGCTACTTAACCTGGCTCAGGGCACTCTGCCCAACTCCAGTGATCCCTCTGATTCAGAGATCTCTCTGTATCAGGTACAGCTCTGACAAAGTGGAAAGGGACTAGTGCAGCTGGAGAGAAGACCCTTTGGGAGGGTGAAGGATTTATGAGGTTTTGCTATATGAGGACTTGGTGAAAGATATTGGAATTTTTAGCCTCAAGAAGAACACTGGGGGAATTAGATCTATCTTCAAGTGTCTCCTGGGGCTGACATTTGAAGAGGGATTTAACATGTTCTGTTTGACCCCAGGCAGAAGGACCAGGAGTGATTGCAGATTTAGGCTGGATCTTAGGAAATCTTCTCAACAGTGAAATCAGTCTCATAGTAAAATGAGTAGATGCCCTTGCAGGAGGTCTTAGAAGCTGAAATTGGATGACTGTTTGCCAGGGATGTCCTGGAAGGGATTATTAATTGCACTCAATAGCCTTTGAGGTCAGTCAGTCAACAAGCATTTATTAAGGACCTGTGATGTGCAAGGAAAAAGAGGCCATTCTTTGCTTCATTTCTTACCTAGCCTTAATTGTCAAATGGGTATTGCCTCAGTCAAACTGAGACCTCTTAAAGACCTTAGCTTAAAAAGGCCAAGGGCTCCCACTGCATCTGGAGTCATTTCCAGTCATCCTGATCCTATCTCGCCACTGGACCTAGATGACTCCAGAGGAGAAACTGAGACTGGTGACTCTGCACAGCTCTCCCTGCCTTAAATCCAATTCACTTGTATGTCATGGCATCACCTTCCTGATGTCACGGTCCTGTTTGAGAATGAAGGACAAACAGAAACATGATGTGTAAGGCATACTGCTAAGTACTTAGGATACAAAAAAGGCAAAAAGTTCCTTTTTTTCAAATAAAAATGCATGAATTTGGGAGATGGAGTGTCTTGTTGGAGGAAGAGCAAGGTGGCCTATGTCACTGCATCCAAATGTATGTGCAGCAAAGGTGGAGGAAGGCAGATCATGGAGAGTTTAATTACCAGACAAAGGTCTTTATATAAGATCTCCCAGGTAATAGGGAGTCATTGGAGTTTAGTGATTTGGGGAGTGATATAGTCTAGATCTGTACTTTAGGAAAAAGTCAGCTATGGCTGTGAGAGATGGATAAAAGAAGAGAGAGACTTGAGAGCTGGAGACCAATGGAGGGAAAACCATTAGGCTTGAAAGAGTAGCCTAAATCTGCAAAGTCTTGGGACAGCCCCTCAGAACCCCTTTTTGCCTGAAGCTGAGGCTGCTTCAAGTATGATTTCTGGGTGAGGCAGAGTGGATATAACCACAATTTCTTATGTACCTCCGAAACCTTCAAGTTTTAAATAAGAGTTAGAGGTCTAAATTGTCCCAATAAAGTAATTTGGTTGGCAGAGCTTTTGCTCTGACCCCTTCATTTTACAGATGAGGAAACAGAGGCACAGAGAAGCTGCTCAAGATCATATAGTGAATAGCATAGCTAGGTTTGGAAGCTAGGTCCTTCAACTATAAATTCAGTGCCTTTTCTTTTTATTTTAAAATAACTTTAAG
>CM053770.1:229917888-229934008 GCA_028658325.1 Potorous gilbertii
ATAAAAGCAATACTTTTGTTATTTTGTAAGAAATAAGAAACATTGGGGTGTAGGTGATGCCCCCATCCTCAGAAAACCCTCTCTTGATCCTTCTAATAGAAGTCTCCTCTTCCTCTCTTCTTAACCCCTTACAATCTGGCTTCTGACCTCATCATTTCATGGAAACTACTCTCTCTCTCTCCATCCCTCTCCATCTCCCTCTCCCTCTTCTTCTTCCCCTCTGCCCCCCAAAGTTACTAGTGAACTCTCAATTGTTGAATCCAATGCACTTAATCCTTATTCTCTCCACTGTTCTGCAACCATCTACACTGTTGATCACTGTCTACTCAGGACAACACTTTCTTTGGTTCTCCCCATATTTTTTGGCAATGCTTCTCAGTCTTCTTTGCTGGATCCTCATTCAGGTCATGCCCACTAATAGTGGATATCCCACAAAACTCTGTCCTGGACCCCCTTCTCTTCTCCCTTTATTGGAGAGATCTTGGTGATCCCATCAGCTCCTATGAATTTAATCATCATCTCTGTGCAGATATTTCTCAAATCTGTTTATCCGGTTCTAATCTCTCTTCTAATCTCCAGTCTTGCATCTTTAGCTGCCTTTCAGATATCTCAGAGTAGATGGCCAGTAGATACTGTAAACTCAGCATGTCTAAAACTATACTCCTTAAGTCTTTTTTTTCCTCCTGTAGAGGAAACACCATTCTCTGAGTCACTCAAGTTTGAAACTTGTGAATTCCTCCTCACCTCATTACCTCTTACTCCCTATGGCCAATCTGTTGCCAAAATTTGTCATTTTCACCTTTGTCACATCTCTCAGATATGCCCACTTCTGTCCTTTGAAACTACTATCGCCCTGGTGAATGTCCTCATCCCCTCATGCCTGGAGTATTGCAAGAGCCTCCCTCAAGTCTCTTCTGATCATGTTATATCCATGCCCAGAAAACTCCAGAGGCTCCCTATCACCTCTGAGGAGCAAATAAAAAGCCTTGATTGGCATTTAAAACCCTTCCTAACCCTCCCCTCTCCCTTTCCCTCCTGCACCTTTCCAGTCTTCTTAGACCCCCTCTCCCCATTCTTTAACCTAGTGACATTGGCCTCTTCTGTTTCATGGATAAGACACTCCATCTCTCACTTCTGACCATTTTCTCCAAATGTGCCCCACATAGGGATGCTGTTCTTGCAAACCTCCACCTCCTGGCTTCCTTCAAGTCCCAATTAACTAGATTTCAAGCCTGGTAACTGGGAGAATGGTAGCATCCCTAGAAGTGAAAGAGAGAAGGAGAAAGTCACTGAATTTGCAGTGTGGTATAGTGGAGAATAGATCAGCCCAGGAGTCAGGTAGACCTGGGTTCAAGCCCTGCCTTTGAGTTGTATTGGCTGAGTGACCATGGACAGCTTCCATCATCTCTCAGTGCTCAGTTGTCAAAGAGCAAGTGCAGGAGGAGAGGGCATCAAACCATACATGAGCTTCCCTGTGGCCACATAGAACTGTGGGACTTAGAAAACCACATTATCATTATCTATGTTCTATTGTATTTTCTTTGTTAAATAATTCCCAATTATATCTTAATCTTGTTGGGCCAGCACTCATGAGTGTGGCATGTTTGACATCTTGACTCCAAGGCTATTCTTCTAGACTACAAGGGACCAATAGGTGTTGGAAGAGGCACTTTCTTTGCTGAATATTCCCAATAAAAATGAACTCATCTTTATATATAACTGGGGGAAAATATAATTAAAAAACCTAAAATGTAAAAATGAAATTATAGGTCTAGAATCTAATTTTATAGAACAAATCTTTTTATTAAGGGGATTTATTCTGTGAAGTTTGGGTTTAGTCAAAGGGCTGCACTTGAGGACCTAGAGAGCTGCATATGGTCTTGAGGCTGAAGATTCCCTACCCCTGGTCTAGATTCTCCTCCTTAAAATAATATATATATTATATTATATATATATTATATACACACACATAATAATACATACTCATACACACACACACACACACACACACACACACACACACACAAAGACACATATATACACAGCTCTTTTCTGAATGACCTAGATTAGTTTTTCACCCTGTTTAAGACAATCCCCCTTCTTCTTTGAGACAGACTGGTGTAGTTGATAGAGGCTCAGCCTAAGAATCAGGGAGACTTCATAAAGTTCATGTCTGTTCTCTCACATATATTGACTGGGAGACTTTGGGTAAGTCATTTAACCCCTTTGTACCCCCAGCTCATTCTCTAAGGCTATAGTTACTAAGGAGGAGTTCTTCTGTAGTGATGAATTCACAGGACTAAACTAAAAAAAATTTTTTTTACAAAAGGAGATATGCTCATCTAACTTCGGTAACCATTGTTCCTTCCTAAAATAATATGCAAAGTACTTCAGGTTAATCAGGGTGGCACGCCTGAGTAAGCCTGCAGCAATGGTATAGACTTCATTGGGAACAGAACGATCAGAGGATCCTAATGTCTCAATCAGGGTGATTCTGCTGTTGTAGAAATAAGGATGATGTTCTTCCCAGAGTTGGAGCAGCAGTAAACAATTGAGAGAGCTGAGGGGAGTGGCCTGAACCTACTCCTCTATGGTCATTTGGGTCTTCCTGTAGATAAGGGGGATTCCATCCATGGCTGTAAGGTATCAAGACCATATCCAACAGTATCATAAATCTGGAGATGGAAGGGACCTTGTGTCATTAAGTTCAGCCCCTTCCCATTACAGTTGGGGAAAATGAGCTTTAGAAAAGGGAGTATCTTGTCTAATATCTCATAGGTCAAGAGCAACAGAGCCAGCATTTTTAACCCAGCCCATCTGACTTCTTTCTTGCCTTATCTGATCAAGATGTTCAATAGAAGAGAACATTTATCCAATAGAAGGAATATAATTTATACAGTACCTGTTGTCTAACTGACCTTCTTTGATGAGTTTTGTATTCAGATGCTTAGCATAGAATGAAGGCTTAATACTGGATGGTAAAGGTGAGAAGTGAGAGAGATCGTCCTTAGCTTCATATAATTGCCAAAATACAGTAAAAATCTTGGTCAGTTAAGTTTTGATCTAGGGTCAGGTGGTCTGTTTTGATACAACTTTGATATGTGATGTTCAATAGGATATTTAGCCTCTGTGTCCCTGGATTCCATGTCGGCCCCACCTTTTTTGGTGGGGAAAGAAGATCTAAACGGGTGATCCCATTGGTCTAGGAACTTTACCTCCACTGAGAGAAATTTAATTTATAGTCTTAGAGAATTGCCTGGGACTACAGGGAGGTTTAATAACTTGCCGATGGCCATCCCGCCAGTATGTTTCATACAGCAGGACCTGAACTAGGGGCAGCCCTTGGTCCCCTATGCTACACTGCCTGTCCAATCTATAAAATGGGAAAAGTGCTGAGTGTCAGGTCTGCAATCAGATGACCTATGTTCAAATGCCAAGCTTTTTGCTGTATGACCAAGGACTAGGTCATCTCAAAAATGATTTCCAGCTTGGAATATGTTATGCTGTACCCACATTCCTTATTCCAAAGTCATCCAGGCTAATTAACTGTGACTGTGGATCAGTCATTTTCCTTTCTGAACTTTGGCTTTTGGGCTTGTAACATGGAGCTAGGAACACTCTCCCCACCTGCCTCACTCACTGGCTTGTCATGACAAGTGTGTTTTGTAATCCTTAAAATGCTACATAGAAAGATGAGCCATTTGTATGATTGTGGGATGTGATTTAGAACATTATGCTACCTGCATTTGTACAATGTCATTATATTTTCATTTTTTTCTTGCCTGTTGAGTTTTTGGTAAGAGGCTTTTCTAGCCTCTGGAAACTGAAAGATAGGATTTGGAAAAATAATGCCTCCACTGCCATACTTAGCTCTGGGCTGCAACATATTCCATCAGTCAGCCAGCTTTTATCAAGTTCCTACTATGTGCCAGGCGCTTGCTATATTCCAAACATCTACTATGTGCTGGGCACTTGGCTTTGACATTATTTGTCACCTGGGACAAATAATTTTACCTTGTCATGCCTCAATTTCTGCATTTGTAAAATCAGGACCTTATTTTTATGTTTTCTGTCTCATAGGAACTTTACGTGAGATCATTCAATAAGCATTTTAAAGCAGCCACTATATGCCTTGCACTAAGCTGACACGTGCTGGGGATACAAAGACAAAAGTAGAAGAGCCCCTGGGGAGTTTATAAACTAGTTGAAGGAAAGAAAGTTTATTTACAAAATCGAGATGAGACCTGGATGGGGAGACAACACTCAATGCTCATAGGATCAAATTTAGAGTTAGAAGGGACCTTAGAGGCCATTGAGACCAAATTCTTTATTTTACAGATGTGGAAATGGAGGCACAGGGAAGATAAGGAACTTATCCAGGGACACACAGTAATTGTCTGAGGCAGGTTTTGAATTTATGCCTTCCCCAGGACAGCTACAAGCATCTATACAGAATAAATGTGAAAGAGAATAAATTATATGTATATATATATATATATATATATATATAGTACAAATTTAAATATAAATTTATATAGAGTAGAAAATTCAATATAAAAATAAATTATATAAGGCACAAATTTAAATATAAATTTATATAGACACTAAATTTAAATATATAAATAAATTATATTTATATAGAGATATGGAAGGAAGTGAGGGAAAAAGATATGGAGGGAGGAGAGGGGGGAGGCGGGGGTGGAGAGAGAGAGAGAGAGACAGACAGACAGACAGACAGTGACAGTGAGAGATAGACCCTTTCAGCTTTAGACATCTAGGCTCTAAATAGACTTGGACACACAGGCCTGAAAACCTGATTCATTTTCACTGAAAACTTTGCATTTCTTCCAGGGATTTGCACAAAGTAGGTGTTACTTAAGGGTTTGCTGAATGAGTAGATGAATGAACTTAGGGGACTGTTATTACTACTGTTGACGCTTTAAGAAGCTATGGACTGAGCTTAAACAGAAACCTTAAATACTCTTTCTTTTGTGCCCTGTTCCATCCCATCCTTCCTTCTCTGGGCTGAAAACAATGTGGCTGTCCTCCTGGGCAGCTCCTGGGGAATATAAACCAATGGCTATGTAAACTGGTGGAAAACAGACAGCAGTCTGTTGCAATGTGGTCTCAAGGGAGTTGGTGTCATGGCCACATCAAAAACTGCATCAGGACATGAAGTGGACAGATGCTGAGTTATGGTTGGTATTTGCACTTTTAAAAATTCTTGGCACATCCTTCTCATTTGTGTATTTGGAGCCCTTGGACAAATGAACTTGACTCAGAAACAAACCAAATGATTCCCTTTTCCACATCATTACCTTTGCATTTAATTTTGGTTTGCTTAGGTACAGAAAGGCATCCCCATCATTATCTTTGCTGAGATCCTCCCATTTGTCATTCTAGGAGACTGACTGCCCCAAGTTGTTGGTTCAGTGACCATGGACAAATCATTGCCTCCAATCTTCAGTTTTCCCATCTGTAAAATGGGAGAATCAATGTGAAATGGTGAATAGAAAGTCAGGAAGTCATGAAGAGCCAGGTTCAAGTCATGTCCCTGATATATTTTGGCCATGTGACCCTAGGCAGGTCAGTTATCCTCTTGGTGTACCAGAAAACTCTCTAAACCTCTCGGTTTCTAAATTGGTAGAGGAAGTTTCCTCGATGTGAGGAAATGATGTTGGTGATGATGTTAGTCTAGAAGACAAAAAGGATCCAAAATATCTCCCTTCTTTCCCTTTTCTTCGCTTGCTTTCCTTAAATCCAATTCACTTGCAAGTCAAGATATCACCTTCTAATGTGATTGATCCTTTCTTCCTGAGAGACAGTGTAGGCTAGGGGCAAAGGCAATGATGTGGGAGTCAGAGGACATGGATTCAGATTCTCCCTTGATCACTTACAACTTGTGTGACCTTGGGCAAGTCATCTCAACTCTGAACCTCATCTGTCAAGTGATGGAATTGGACCCCATGAACTTCCACGTTCCTTCAGTTCTGAACCTGTTAGCCTATGAGCTTATGATTGTCATTTTAGCTCACCAGGCCTCATCTGTAAAATGGATTTGGATATCATGACATCTGAGGTCCCTTCCTACTCTTTTCCCTGTCTCTGTGAGAACATGCATCTATTAGCTCTGCTTCTCAGATCTGGGGCTTTTTTTTTTTTTTTTTTGCATAAGTCAAGGCAAAGGGTATTCAAGGTTATTGAAGTCTGGAGCAGTGGGGCTGGGTTTCCAGTTCAGGCCTTTGGACTCCCAAGAACCAGTGGTCTTGTGACACTGCACCTCAAGAAGGGATGATTAGTTACTTCAACCATTCATCAAGATTTTATGAAATATCTACTGGGCGCCAGCCACCATGCTAGCCTTTGGAGATGCCAAAAGGTGGGAGAAAGTCCAATCCCTACCCTTATTGTGACTGAGAGTGGACAGAGTGCTGGGTTTGGATTCTGAAGGCCTCCAGTATCCATCTTGCCCTAGACGTGTGACCCCACACAGGTTGTTTAACCTGTCTAAACCTTAGATTTTGTTTTTATCTCTAAAATGGAGAGAATAATATTTTTCAATCTTAGCTTGGGAGGAAAAGCTTTTGACAAATTTTAAAGCATTAGAGAAATGTGTTAACTATTATTATTCACTAGCCCATCTCAGAATCCCTGAGAGATGGTCTTAACGTTTTCTATGCCATAGACCCCTTAGGCAGTCAGACTGGTAAAACCCATGGAGAGTTCTGAGAACATGTTTTCAAGTGCCTAAAATAAAATAAGCAGCATCACAAAGTAAACTGATTATATCAAATTACAGTCATCAGGGGCAGTTAGGTGATACAATGGATAGAGCACTGGCCCTGGGGTCAGGAGGACCTGAGTTCAAATCTGCCCTCAGGCATTTACTAGCTATGTGACATTGGGCAAGTTACTTAACCCCGATTGCCTCCCCCCACCAAACGAATACAGTTATTAAGATTTTTTTTTAAAAAGAAAAGAACAAGGACTCCAGGTTAAAAGTCTCTTTCTACGGGGAGGAGAAAGGCAGATCAGACCCTGACTGAAATCTGAACTGGTTTGTGGGAGAAGCAAAGACACAGCTGGCTTTTCCCTAGCCTTTAGAGATCCTTCCATGCTTTCTTCCCTTCCCATTTTGAATTGCTCTTTGATATGTCTCTTCTTCTATATCTGGTGATGAAAATCACTCTCAGCTTGACCTTTAGATTTTCTCTTCAAGAGAAAGATAATTATTCATCCATATATTTCAACAGATGTATATAAATTGCAGGCAATCTTGCTGAATCACTTGGCTTTTATGGAAGAAAAATGTTTGAAAATTGGTGTCATGTTCTAAAAAGCATAAATAAGAACATTAAATAAGAGGATCCGGTGTACTGTTGGAGACGATTTTGAGAAGGACTATGGATTTTGAGCTGGAAGGCCCTTAGAGGTTAGCTAGTCCAAGTCTGTTATTTTTCAGATGGGGAAACTGAGGTCCATGGAGGGGAATGTGACTTTGTCTTGAAGATTTAGAACCAGAAGGGACCTCTAGGGTCCTCTGGTCCAGTGCCCTTATTTTCCATGAAGGTAGTGATACCCAGATTGGAGACATGATTTATTCCAAGTCACACAAAGTAGCACAGTAGGGATTTGAATGTGGGTTCTCTGATTCTAAATCTAGTCTTCTTCTACTATATTATGTTGCATCTCTAAGATCCCAGAGTTGGCTAGAGAACTTCCTATCTTCTACAGTCACACAAATCCTAGGATTTTTTTAAACACGTTTTTGTTTCATTTTCTTGTGTTGAATATTTGGGAATGGATTGTGGATCAATTAGAGAAGATCTAGTCAATATCCTTTAGGGTATGTGTAGAACTAGATCACTAATGAGATCTCTTCCAACTCTGAAATCTACTAGATTGCAAGTTCCTTGAGAACAGTCCCTGTCTTTTGCTTCTTTTTTATGTCCCCAGAGAGTGGAAGTTGGTAGAAGGTCGAATTAGGTTTGATGGAATAAAACAATTGATAATAATTAATTAATGCCTTCCAGAGATGGAGTAGGAAGTAGGAACCACCTGATTACTTGGTAGGGATTTATTGAGAAGATTCTTGTGCAGGTATGAATTGAACTGTGACCTCTGAGGTCCCTCAGAGGCTGTGATTCTGAAACTCACCATAGTTAAGATGTGAATAATTATTAAATAAATAAATAAAATTAAATTAATAAAAATTAAATAAAATGCATCCAAAACATCTGTATTGTTTCCCTCCAAAGCTCTCCAAGACAGCCACTCTACCACCAGGTTGTAGAAACATATGATTTCAAACTGAAGGAGATCTTGGAGATCATCTGTAAGGTCCCTTCCCTCTTCGAGCACAGTATTTGGAGTTAGAGGTCCTGGATTCAGATTCTAGTTCCATCATCTACCAGTTGTGTGACCATGAACCATTCCCTTAACCTTCTTGGATCTCAGTTTCTTTATCTGTAAAATAAGGGGATTGCACTGGTTCCTTATAGTTTTAGATGTGTGCGATTATAAAGCAGTTGACCTCTCTGTGCCTCGGTTTCCTCATCTGTGAAATGAGGTTCGGCAACATTGCTTCTAAGCTCTAAACTTGTGATCTAAGTCATTGACCTCTCTCTGCCTCTGTTTCTTCAAGTATAAAATGAGGAGGGTTGGAGTCTATGGTACCTTCTGGCTTTCAATATGTGAATCTCTTCAATTTATAGATGAGGAAACATTCCAAGAGAGCAGAAATGACTTGTTCAATGTTGTACAACTAAAAATGATTCCAGTTGAATTTCTTGAACTCCAAATTCAGGGTTATCTCCACTAAACATGAGTGAGACATTTCAGGAGAGTGTATGTGTGTGTAAGAGAGAGAGAGAGAAAGAGAGAGAGAGAATGAACGAACATAAAAGGCCGGTTGGCTGAATGTCACAGGAGTTTGGGGAGTAGACAAGCTTTTCAGTGTCTTTTTTTCTCCTATGAAGAGAGATTTTCTTTTCTAAGAACTGACATTTAGATGTTATTAGCTTGTTTACCATAGTGTGTACTCTCTTATCTTTGAAGGAGAAGGCTGAGACTCCAGGAACACATATTTGAACCCTTTTTAGTAAATTCTAGGTGAAGATTTGTTTTCATGGCAAACACTAGGGCAGCAATCAGCAAAGCTCCCACTTTGAGAAGTGTAACTGGAGGAAAAGAAAAGACATTTCCTGTCAAAGTCTGTCTGGTCAATATAACCTTATAGGTAGATTTTACCTATATTACAATGTAGCCAGAGCTCTGCATTGGATCTTCACTCTACAGCTGGCTATTGATCACTAAATTCTGGAGACCTTCTAGTCTACCCCATCCTTACACAAATGGGGAAAGCTGAGGCCAGGCAGGTTAAGTTACTTGCCAAAGGTCATACAAGTGACCTTGATGAGGCACAGAATTTAAACCTATCCCCTTAGACCATTGGTTTTTCCAGTTTTTTTTTAGTTTTGGATGTGAAACAGTACCTCAGGCTTGTGTTAATTTGCATTTCTGTGATTATTAGTGAGGTTGAACATTTTTCAAGCTATTATTAACAATTATTAACAATTTTCCTTTGACTATTTTCCCATTGTGGTCCTCTGCTCTTTCTACACAGTGTGACTTTAGATATTGTACTGTCTGCATACAAAGATGATGCTATTGATTCATCTGGACATATCTGTCACTCACATTGAGATATTTCTCTATCACTTATGATAGATTCGTGCTCTGACTTCTTATTGGTCTATCATAATGGTTAGAGGTCTAAGATTTAGAGCAGGAAGAAACTTTGGAAATCATCTAATCCAACTCCATTTTACAGAAGAGAAAACTAAGCTCCAGGGTAGGGTTAGTGGTGGGGAGGAATGAAATGACTTGCAGGTAGCTAACTAGAAGGTCTCAGAGTTGGGATTTGAAATATAACTCTAGATCTGCAGTCTTCCCATGGGATAGTTATGTTGCCAGTGATCTCAGAAAAGTGGGGTCAAAATTAAGGGATTCTCCCTGCCCCCCAAACCTAATGAATAGCAGAGCCATGGCTAGAGGCCTGGCCTCTTGGTCCTGATCTTTTGTTCTTTCCTCCCTCTCAATAAGTGTCCTTGATAAAACTTGCTGAGTTAAGACTGTATTAACACTTAAATTTCACAGAATCCCATTTTACAGATGTGAAAAGAGAGGCACTCTATCCGAGAAAGGGCAGGTGGTCCGTGGTACAGTGGATAGAGTGCCAGACCTGTGGTTGGGAAGTTTGATCTTCCTGAGTTCAAATACAGTTTTAGAACCTTACTAGCTGTGTGACCCTGGGCAAGTCACTTCATCCTGTTTACCTCAGTTTCCTCATTTGTAAAATGAGCTAGAGAAGGAAATGACAAACCACTCCAGTCTCTTTGCCAAGAAAACCCCAAATGAGCTCATAAAGAGTTGGATAGGACTGAACAACAACTTTCTGAGAAGCAGAGATTTCACCTAAGAGTAGAATTCTTTGTGAATGACAGGAAGGGGGGCTGGGTTTGAGATTTCAGTAATTTCCTCACTTGAAGGTGAGGAAACACCAATCAATGTAGGTCATTACCTTCTCTAAAACTGATAGTCTTAGAGAAAAGAGGAAACAAAGAAATAAACATTTTAGAGCACCTACTGTATCCCAAGCATGGTGCTAAGGCTCTTATTTGATTCTCACAACAATCCTGGGAGGTGCTTTAACTCAGGTACGTTTTAATTTGCACCTGGTAAAATTATGATTTAACCTGAAACACCAGGAAATAGGAAGAGGGCAACACAAAGAGAGATGCACTCTTGACTCAAATGATGCCACACTTTGGTGCCCCTCCTACTTTGGTATAGGAACATCTAGATCGCTGGTTGCTTGGTAATATAGGCTAGGACAGAGACTTTTATGGGGAGATGGGAAGGTGTGTTTCAGGCCTGTTTCCTTGGTCTTCTAACCCAATCACAGGCAAAGAGAAGAGCCAACTTGGAAAACTGTATCTAGTATTTAGCATGGGAGTTTCCATGCATAAATGATACAAAAACAAAATAAAACAAAAAGTCCGTGCAGTAAGAAGGTGTTTGTCTCCAGAGAAGCAAGCCCGTCTTAAGAAAGGTTAATCTCTACTCTCATCCCAAACTAGAGAGGTTTTCCCCTCCCCTACTTCACCCATGCAACAGCAGCCCCATGTTTTTAAGTAACGTCTCATAGACATATAAATATTTTTGGCTCTCGTGTCCGTGAAAGTTTAGTGCTAGTCTTAGGAAGAAGGCATATGAAAGAATGCCTTTGTTTTTTGAAAAAGACAGTGGTTTTTGGAGCAGAATACTTTCTCTTGAGTGGGGCTCAGAAGACATGCAGAGACAATTATGTTGAACTTATTACTTGATGAAAATCAATTATGCACCACTTGAATTATCCAGGTTCCTGAATTAATGAGCTTTTATTATATTGAAGGAACCTTCTAGTCTTCAAGCTCACAGAAGATTCTACTTTCTGTTCAAACAGTAAGAGGAAGGGGGAAGGGATTGGAAGAAGGAGAAGGCTGGTGTTTAAACAATAGGGCATATTTCATTTTCCTTTATTTCAGCACCTAGCTAGTGCCTGGTGTACAGTAGGGGCTTAATAAATGCTCACTGATGGACTGAATAGTTTCTTTCCCATACTCCCCTGCCTCTTTTTCTTCAGTGTAGAAGCTTCAGTGACAATCTCTTTTGGACAGTTCCCAACATCAGGACTAATGTTTCCCTTGGATCTAAAGAGGGTTGTATTTGGAGTGAAAGGACGCTGGTTCAGTTCCTACTTCTGTCATTTACTACCCATGTGACCTTGAGTGGTTACTTTCCCCATCTGAGAATTTAGTCTCTGGAAAAACAAAAAGGAGAATCTCTAAGTTCTTCCCCAGTTTTAAATTTTTTCTTTCCTGAAATCCTTGAGCTGCCCCAACTATAATCTTGGTTACAGATATTTTATTCCTTTCATCCCATTTTTCTTGAGATCTTTGATTTTTAAAAGCAAACCATGAACAATGCATTCTTTTAAAAAATGTTTCCTTAGTACTCTTTTGAAAAAGTATTGCTATGACTTCCCAATGACTCACTCCTTTCCTCCCTTCCCCTCCTTCTCAAATGGAACCCTGCTTTGTAACACAGTTAGGCAAATGAAATCATCACATTGACCATGTCTGGAATTTATGTCTCATTTTGTGTCTAAAGTCTACCCCCTCCCCCCATGGTTGAGGGTGGAAGCCAGTTTTAAAAAATTGGTCTTGGAATTTTATCATTGCTTCAGGGAGTTTTTGGTGAGGAACTCCCTCCCAGATCTGTACCCTCTTTGAAGCTTGAACTCATGGCCCAGGGCTCTGAGACATTCAGTGACTTGCCCAGAGTCACACAGCCAGTCACACAGTATCAGGGTCTGGACTTGAGTTCATCTTTTTTGACTCTAAGGCTGGCTTTCTACCCACTACACCACACAATACAGACTTTCCGAAAATACTTGGCATTTTCTCCAAGCTGTTTAAAACCATGTTTACCCTTTTGTTTTTATATCCATTCTATCTTTTGTGCCTTATGATAGCCCAGGGGAATGTATACTCCGGATATTATCCTATGAATTTTATAGATGAGGGAAGTGAGGCCCTGGGAAGTTGAATGAATGCCTTGCCCACAATTACAGTGCTAAGAATTATCAGAGGTAAGATTCAGGCAGGTCTTCCCGACTCCCAGTCTATACTTTATCCCTACACCATGTTAGCTTTCTCCAGTTCTTTCTTGTAAAATAAAAGGCATCAATAAATCTTTTTTTTTAATTGCATTCATTTCAGAATATACATCTCCTCTTTCTCCTGTCCACGGGGACTTTTCTTAGAGCAAAGATAACAGTTGCCACAACACATTTCAGCAAAACCAGTTGACACACTGACTGATCCAACGGTATGTGTGACATTCCAGTCCTATAGTCCCCTGCCTCAGCAAAGAAAGAGGAAGTCCTTGCACTCAATTCAATCCTGATGTAATTTCTTAGAGGGATAATATATAATCTGGCAAAGGAGCCTCCCTCACCCATTTTCTCATATCATAGAATGAAAGATGTAGAGTTGGTAATGTGTTTAGTGACCAATCTAGTCCCATATCCTCATTTCACAGATAAGGAAACTGGGACCTAGAGAGAAGTGACATTGCAGGTTACAGGCTCATAGATGTAGAGCTTTTTGTGACTGATGTTCGGTCATTTCTTCCGTGTCCAACTCTTCGTGACCCCATTTGGGGTTTTCTTGGCAGAGATCCTGCAGTGGTTTGTCATTTCCTTCTCCAGCTCATTTTATAGATGAGGAAATGGAGGCAAACAGAGTTAAGTGACTTGCCCAGAATCATGCAGCTGGTAAGTATCTGAGGCTAGATTTGAACTGTGGTCTTCCTGACTCCAGGACTGGTGCTCTATCCACTGTGTCTTTGAGCTGCTTCAGATTTAGACCTAGGATTGGACTTAATGGTTCTTCTAGATTAGAAGGGACCTTAGAGACCATTAAATTTAACCCCTCATTTTACAGATGAAGAATATGAGGCACTGAGAAGTTAAGTGACTTGCCCAGATTCACACAGGTAGGAGCAGAACTAGAAGTGGAAGAGATCTTATACTTCATCTATTCCAACTCCTTCATTTTTACAAATGAGGAAACTGAAGCTTAGCGTGGTGAAATGACCTGAATTAGATTAGCTGGGTAGGAAGTGGTAGAGCTGGGATTTGAAGCCAGGTCCTTTGATTCCAAATCAATCATTCTTTTCATTGTGCCATGCTTCCTGAGCCTAGGACTGTCCCAGAAAATGAGATATTCAGCTTTCAATAAAGCCTTCTTCTGCTTCCTCATCCTTGGGTGGAGATAACCTTGAGCTCCTGAAGGTACTGCCAGGGGAATGCAAGCGCTGACAAGTTCTGCCAAACTGGAATGCTTTTTATAAATTGATCTCTCTTGTTTTTATGTCACATTCATTTCTGAATTGTCTCCCCAGTCATCTTTTAACAAAGATTAAAAAGTAAAGAAGAGAGAAAAACATTTTGGCAAAAACAACCAATTCATTGATTGCACCCAACAGTATAAGCTGTATGGAAAGTTTTGAGCAGAGGCTCTGCCACCATAGACTGTCTTGGGACTGCCAGTCGGCTCATTACTACATGTCGACTGGGATTTGTAGTTAGAGGGCTGAGGTTCAAATCCCACATCCCTTACTGCCTGAGTAACTTAATCTCTCTGGGCCTCAGTTCCTCATCTGAAATGCTTACAATAATAATGGCTAACATTTATATAATGCTTGCTGTGTGCCAGGGACTATGCTAAACACTTCCCAGTTATCATGTCCTTTCATTCTTCACAACAACGTCGGAAGGTAGGTGCTCTTGTAATCTCCATTTTACGTAGGCTAAACTGGGGCAAACAGAGGTTAAATGATTTGCCCAGGTAAGTGTCTTAGGACAGATTTGAACTTTTGTCTTTTTGACTCACAGTCCAGTGCTCTATCTACTGCACCACACAGCTGCTAGGAAAGAGTTGGATTAGATCTTCTGCCTCTAAATCTATGATCCTACCATCTCTCTCGGGGCTTCAGTTTCATCCTTTGTAAAATGGAAAAAATGACCCCTTGGTTCCTTTTAGAATGTGGCACTTAACTTGTAGCTTGTGGGGAGCTATTGGTTCCAAGAGGCAGATGTGGAAAGGGAAAGCATTTTAGGTGTGGGGGACAGACTCAGCAAGAGTGTAAACCTGGGAGATGGAATGTCACACTTGGGGAATGCTGAGTATGTAAGTTTAGCTTGAGAAAAGAGCAAGTGAGGAGGAACCATGGCTAATTAGTCTGGAAATATAGGCTAGAATTAGGCTGTGAAGGTCTATAAAGGCCAAACCAAGGACTTTTCATTTTTTCCTAAAGACACCAGGGAGTCACAGAAACTTCATGAGCACAGGAGTATCTCAGCCAGACCTGTTCTTTAGGATGATCAATTTGGCAACAGTGAAGATGGCGGATTGGAGCGGGGATACAAACTATCCCTCTTGCTGATTTTCTGATGACAAATTCCTGAAATCTTGAACTAGTGGTGGTGATGGGGTATTTGTTTAAAATGAAATATGACTTGAAAGGGCAGAGACATATGCAAATTAATGATTTGAAAAATGTTAACTCCTTGTGACTTCTCAAGAATTCAGAATCGTCTAATTATTGCACCAGAGTGGAGCTCTCAAAGAAACTTCTTTGAAAATGATCCCATGCTTGGATTATCTGAATTTCACAGTCTGGATATTGACTCCTCTTTCAATGGTTTTCCAGAGAGATCGCTCAAACCAACAGGGGAGCAGAAAGTCAAGATCTCATTTCAAAGACAGAGTTAATCATTGCCCTAAGTAGTCTCTTAGCCATCGATAGCATTGTTTAAAGTACTTCTTTTAGGAACTATTTAACATTTTTATTGGAGAAGGAAGGGAGTTATTTTAGTCTTTAAATTCTTCTTTTGGGGCTAGCAAGAGGGAAGAATTTTATTTAATATTTTTATTATGACCTGGATAAACATCAACATTTTCATAGTCAAAGAACAGAAAAGGAGAATTGCGCATGAAGGCATGAATTACTGTTACATGTAGATTTTTTTTAAAGAAAAGTATATATTAAGTTTATTGCATTAAATTTATCAAAGACAGCTAAGTGGTGCAATGGATAGAGCTCCAGATATGGAGTCAGGAAGACCTGAGTTCAAATCTAGCCTCAGACACTCCCTAGCTGGGTGACCCTGGGCAAGTCACTCAACACTGTTTGCCTCAGTTTCCTCATCTGTAAAATGAGCTGGAGAAGGAAATGGCAAACCACTCTAGTATCTCTGCCAAGAAAAGCCCAAAATAGGGTCACGAAGGGTTGGACACAACTGAAATGACAACAACAACCATGTGCCAGGCACATATATGATATAAATATTTTCTCTATCCAGCACCCTCCCTGGGTCTTAGTTTCATCATCAGTAAGATGATGGTATTGGACTAAAATGGCCTCTGAGATTCTTTCCAGCTTGAAATATATGTTCCTATGACTTTTATTAAGTCACCTAAACTCTATGGGTCTCATTTTCCTCATCTCC
>CM053770.1:229934508-229986176 GCA_028658325.1 Potorous gilbertii
CCCCCTCATTTTCCTCATCTCTAAAATGAAAGGATTGGATAGGATGTCCTTTAAGGGTCCTTCCAGCTCTCAGATGTGTGATGGTATGAAATTCCTTCCACTAAAATTTAGAATTCTTCTTGCTGAAAGAACCTATCTCTATGTCTCTTGTCTGAAGAATTTGAAGATGTATCCTAGAGTCTTCAGAGACCAAAGCTGTCAAGGGTCCATTTGTCTGACTGCCAAGCTTTAGACAGCTTGACCTTCAGCCAAGCCATAGTCTTCCATCAGAATCTCCTTCCTATCTCTTTGCTTTGTCTTGGGTAGCGTTGGCTACTGATGGTGTGTGATCAGCTGAATAACTGGCTATCTGTTGTTGGATTCTTTTCTCTCATCAAAATGGTTGGCGGCTCGTTAACTCTTTTTTGAAAAATAAATTTATTAATATATATTTTGTTTTACATTGCCTGTATTTCCCCCTGCATCTTTCTCCTCTTTCAGAGAGACATCCCATATAACCCAGGATTTCATCATTAAGTCTTTAGCTGTTCATTCCCATATGACTCATAGGACAGAGTGAGTGTGGGGAAAGTAGAATTGAAAGCTACATACTGGTCACACACAGCAGAGTTGGACAAATGGTGCCCTGGTGGTTCTAGGAATAAGCCAAGGGGAAATGCCTGCAGAACGGGTCTCCATTCTGAATGATATCACCATGAAGGTTTCATAGTTGTCCTTTGCTCATCCCAGGGTTAAATAGCCCCTTTGATTCCCCCTGTGACTCAGGGCAGGTGTTTGCTACTAACATAATAACCTGGTGTTAGGAGTGCTTTCTCAGATCCTGAAAAGCTGGTTCTGAAAGTAGGTGATCAAAGGGAAGCCGGATTTCTTAAATCTGTCCTAGAAGAGGGAGTAAAATCGAGGAGCCTTCGAGGAATGTCTACAGTAAGTGATGACATCATGAGCTGGGGGTTGGAGGAGTGAGACCTCATGAGGGTGGGTGGGCTCTTGTGCTTCCAGGACCAGACTGAAGGCTGACTAAGACTTGGATGTATTCTCTCTGTGGTTAGGTTGATCACAGGGGGTCAGTAAATGTGGCAGCTTTTTGACAGGCTAATCAGTCATAGAGTTACTAAAGTTCCTTTAAGCACACAAACAAAATACTGTTACCCATATCTTTCCTCTACTTTACCTCTGATGTTTTTGCTAGTTTTTGATGGGAAATGCTAAGTTTTCATTTATTAAAAAATTCAATTTGTTACTTTTTTTAGTTTAAAATTTAAAAAATTTTAATTTAAATGTTTAAAATTTAATTTAAAATTAGATTTTAATTTTTTAATTCACTTCTGATTCTTAGGCAAGTCACAACTTCCATGAGCCTCAATTTCCCCATCTCTTAAATGATAGGGTTGGAATAGAGAGCCTCTGAAGTTCCTTCCCAACTCCACATCTATGATCTTTCTAGCAAACATGTATTTGATACTTTAAGGTTTACAAAGCATTTTATAAACGTTATTTTTCTACAGTCCTCATGATACCCCTGTGAGATGGGCAAACAGAGGTGAAGAGGTCCAGTAAGCTTGGGGGCTCAGATTTGAACACTGATTTTTTTCTATAGTGTAGTCTCCAGATTCACATATGCTGTTGGGACTCAAGGTTGTCAATATCCTTGATTGATAGCTGTTTGTGCCCTGCATTTGGGGAAATGTTCATTGACACCACCTGAAACCCCCAAATCTCTCTCCTAAGCAGAGAGCTGAATAAGAAACTCTGTTACTCTAACCCAGCTTCTTAAACTCATTGTGTGACTCTGGGCAAGCCATATAATTTGTGTTTGCCTCAGTTTCCTCAGCTATAAAATGAGGTTAGCAGCAGCACCTACCTCACAGAGCTGTTGTGGTGCCTTTAAAAATGTATTTAAAATAGGAATCATAATAGCACCTACCTTCCAGAGTTTTGTGAGAATTAAATGATATAATATTTTAAATATATTTTATTTTCCCCCATTCCATGTTAAACTTTTGTCAAAACATTTGGTGGTTTTTTTTAAAGTTTTTATTTCCAAATTCTATCCTTCCCTCATCTCTCCCTTCCTGAGACAGTAAGCAGATAAAGGATATACCTATCATCTGAAACAAAATGAAATAATATTTATAAAGCACTTTGCAAACCTTAAATTATTATAGAAATGCTATTGTAATCATATATTACACCACTATAGTATACATAAAATGTATATATAGTAATATATATTATTACATTACTATATGGAGTAATATATATTATATATAGAATATATATGTATATTCTCTCTATATTTAGAAAAAAACAGCGTACATACACATGTATGTATAGATAGATGTCTCTTCCATTAGTAGGTACACTCCTTGACAGCAGGGACTGGTTTTTTTCTTTGTCACTCTAGCATCTAATAAGTACCTAGCACTTAAAAGGTGCTTAATAAATGCTTGCTGACTGATGTCCTGTATGTCATTGGACATCCTCACAAAGCTCAGGTTGAAATAATATACTGCCAGGTTGCATTAAAGATTACGAGTATTCTCTGTGAATCTTGCCATTTGGTCTGAACTTTAGACTTTTGACTCCAGGTGTAGGCATTTATTCTACTGCATTGTGATTGCTAAGCTTTTAGAGAGGAAGATGGGGTTGTACTTTGATTGGCTGGAAGTCAAGGTCACTAGCCTGCAGGATGGAATGTAGAGTAGCACAGTTTCGAGTTGCCATGTGCTGCTCCCCCTGGGCTGGACAGAGCCATGCATCAGAAAATGGGAACCCAGCAGGACAAGCACAGCCCAGTGGAGGGTGGAGAGGACAGAGACGGCAGTTCTTCAGAACTGTTCTGGGAGAAATCTAGTCTTGGAGCTGACTTGTTCTTCCTTTGCCAAGCCTTTCCTTAGAATGGCCAGTGAAGGATGAGGGAGGTGTGGGGGAGGAGTAAATGATTTACAGCTGGCTTTCCTGAGGTTTGGCCTGAAAACTTAGACAAAACTGTTACTGGACTTAAGGAGTCTTGAAGTGAGAATGGAGTCCTTGGGAAGGCAGCTGTCCAGGATAGAGGCATCAGGTCTTTGGGACAGTTCCAAAACCCTCTCTTGGTCACCTTCAAAAGAAATGGTGACTGAGTCAGATCAACAGAGCTTTAGTAGTAAAGCCTCTGAAGGTATGTGGTATTGCATTCAAGAATGAATTTTCAGAGAAACTGTCCTGTTGTAAGTGAAGGGGAAAGCAGAGAGATGAGGGAGTGAACAGGTGTGAGAAAGAGACTCCTGGGGTGGAGGGATTCAAGGAGAGGAGAGGGAGAGTGGGAGCAGATGTTGCTTCTGAATCAATGACAAGCAGATGAGGCAGCTCTCCAAGGAACCTGGGCTTCCAGTCCTTCCCACTTGACAACCTTTTATTAAGCACCTACACTGTACTAGGTTCTGGGAGAGATGAAGTAATTACAATGTTAGACTGGATTCTGTACTTCATGCAGAAGACACCTTCTTTTTTCAGTAGTCTTGAGTCATGAAATGATAGGATGGTAGTACTGGAAGGCAACTTACAGGCCATGGAGTTCCACAATAGAATCCAATCAGTCATCAGTCATTTATTAAGCATCCATTATATGCTAGGCATATGCCATGGCTCAGAGTGCTGAGCAGTTCAAATCTAGCTGTGTGATCCTGGGCAAGTCACTTAACCTCCAATGGTTTTAATTAATTTAATTATATATACATATACGCACAATGCTTATATGTATAAATGCATATATAGATAAATCTACAGAAAGGGCACCGGAAGGCTTTCCCCCCCTCATTAATGTCTGAACCAGGCCCCCTCTGAGTGTTAGAGCTTTACATAAAATCTCAGCATTGGATGGTCCCAAAATCCATCTCTTTCAACTTGTACCTGAATATAACATCCATGATGAGTGGTCACCTGGGCCTGTCTTGAAGCTTTCCAATCAGGGGGAACCAACTTCCTTACACAGCAGGCCACTGCCCTTTGGGATCACTGCAAATGCTAGGAAGTTGAACTTTTCAAGTATTCCAAGAAAAAAAAAAAGGAAAACCTCAAATGGCTATGTGATCTCTTGATATGGATATTTCTTCATGTTGATCATAACCTACCCATGCCTGGTCATTCTGTGTGACTGTTGTCCAGAAGAGAAAGGGTTAACTATTTATTTATAAATATATAGTTATGTATTTAATCCCCTTTTCTCTAGGCCTAACTCTTCCATGAGTCTTCCATTGAGGGTCCACCTAACATTTTGGAGGCTTTCCTTGTCAGGCTTTCACCTGATGTCACAGGTTGTCCCTCTTTCAGTCTAAATCTGCCTTTCTGTAACTTCTTCTGGCTCCATATTTTACCCAAACAGTACTAATCTAATCAACCCATGGACAAACTTACAAGTATTTGAAGAGAGCTGTCATGTTCCCATGAACTCTTCTGTTCTCCAGGCTCAACTAACCCTCTTACGACATGGTCCCCTCCCCATCATCCTTGGTTACCTTTCTCTGTTCAGATGTCAGCTTGTCAACATCTTTCTTCAAATATTTCTCTGCATGTTTCTTCATGAAACTTCATAGCCTAGAGATTTAGAGCTGGAAAAGATGTTAGACATCTCTCAGTCTAACCCTTTCATTTGCTAGGATGGGAAACTGAGGCCCAGAGAGGAATCAGATAATTCATCAAGATCATGCCCTTGTTTCCATTTCAATGTGATGTCTCCATCTCCTCCCTCTTTACTTCCCACCCCCAATCCCTGGAATGCACACAGTCTACCACCCTAGTTATGAATGTAGTTTCTTTTTTTTAAGTAAACCCCCTTGTCTTGATAAGGTGGCAAAATTCACCAGTCTTGGGACATTTATCCAAGCAGAAGCTTCTGCCCTCCCCCTCCACTTCAGTTTTTTTTTTTTAAAAAGAAAGTTCATAAGGATTTAGCAAAATGGCCCAAGAACAAATTGGCTCTGTGTAGTCATTAACCAGTCATTACTGCCTGCTTGTTTGAGTTGGTTCCGTATCAATGTATTTATACACTCGTTTTCAGCTTAACAAAACCTTACACAGCAATGTTTATGCAAGAGATATATACAAAAATTTTTACAAGTCTATCTGGTTTTCAACCATTAAGGTCAATCTAAACCAAATTCCTCCTTCCATTTCAGGCCACAATGGGCCACAGTCTTCTCCCCTCCCGAGCTGCCCTAGAACTCAATAGACGCCTTTGAACCAGGCAAAGGAGATAGAGTGAGGTGGGGGTGGGACTTGGTGAATGTGAGTGGCTGTTTATAGGTTGAGTTTGTTGAAGATAAGGAGGAGATTGTGACTGTAGCTCCAACTCCTGATGGAGCTGATTTTTCTACTCCCTGTTTATATGGTATTGCTGGCTGACAGCTGGGGAGGCCGTTCTCCCCCCATTTCCCCTTTGTGTTTTGTTTAAAGCCTTTGAGATCAATGAGGGTGAAGCAGAACATAATCTATGGGGAATTGGCAGCTATGGAATTCACAAACTCCCTAGCTCTACTCTCTGTACTGGGGAGACAGTGTTTGTACAATGTGTCTTCTGTAATCAATACAGGAGAGATGCTAATGAAGAAAAGCTATTGTTTGACATACAAAGCCTTCTCTATTGAGGTGCTCAGTTCATTCCCTTGCTATACATTAATAAAATGTTGGTACTTGATTCCTGAAGCTGAATGTACTGATTGAGATTTTTTGAGTTTGTTTTTTCTTTCTGTTTGAAAAAGTCCTGTTTGAATTGGACTGCATTATAATTGGAGTGTATATCTACAGTTGGAAGGGACCCCAAAGGCCATCTGGTCCAAACTCTTTTTCTCTTTCTTTCCCAACCCCCTTTTTCTCCTCCCTTCTCCTCATTTCTATCCATCACAGGAATATAGATCTAGAGCTGCAAAAAACCTCAAAGGATAACTTTGTTTTACAGATGAGGAAACTGAGGCCCAGGGAAGGAAATGACTTACTTAGAGTCACAGGAAGAGTCACTGTCAGGGATGGGATCAGTTTATCTGTTAAATGAGGTGAGGGGAGGGTAGATGAACTGACCTCTGAGATCCCTTTTATCCCAATAGTCTATGATCTCTAAAGTCCCATCTACTTCTAAATTCCACAGATTTTGGTGTTTTAGCAGAAAAATTGCTAGCTTTTCCCTACCTTAGAAAAGCAGAGTCCAAATGTGTGTTTATTTAGTAGATATTCTGCTTGGGCATTCCATTTATGTGGCTGTGAGTAAATTTCATTTAGAGGATGAGTGTTGTGGTCTTTTTTCCTTCTTTTGAATAGAAACAGCTCAGTGGCCCATTGAACTGAGTGATGGATTTAGAGTCAGTCTATAGAAAGGCTCAATTAATAAGCATTTATTAAGCACCTACTAGATGTCTGGCACTGGAGAGACAAGTACAAGAAAATGAAACTGTTCTTTTTCTCAAGAAACTTCCACTGGAAGATAGAGACAGGAAGCAGATGTCTCAGTAAATATACTGTAAATATAAAGAGAATAAATACACTATATACAAAACAGGGAGAGTGAACTCTAGAAGTTGGGAGAGGGAGTCTGAAAAGGCTTCCTGCTGAAGGGTGATCCATCTCAAATTTAGTTTCATGAGTTCACTCTTCAATTAGGTTTTCTCAGGAGCCAGGATCATTAGGGACGCTGAGACCTACATCTTTGTTCTCAGCGATAGACATCTGTAGTGCTAGGTCAGGAAATTTCTCACTGCAACCCCCCCCCCCCCGCCCTTCCCCTTTCCTCCCCCCACCCCAGGCTTTATAGCTCTTCTCTCTCTGGCTTGTGGCTCTTGTCAGTATCCTTCATTTTTGACTTCTTGGTCCAGGCTCCCCAACTTCCGGCAGGACTATCTCTTCCCTCCTGGCATTGATCTTCACCCTTATCCAATCCCACAGAGGTTTCAAGTTTTCCTGTCTCATGGGACATGGTAGGATAGCAGCTTATGGGCTAGGATAGCAGCGCCACTATCATTGATTCCTTGAACTTTGTTATCTGAAACTGTGGTGACTTAACTCCCTTCAAGCCATGGCCCCAATGTGTGAAAAATGAACCACATGAGTTTTTTGGAAAGTTAAGGACTAGAGGGAATCTAACATGCCCACACACTCACTCTCTCACACACACACACATACACACTCAATCACACACAAAAGTACAGTGGATAGTTACCATTAAAGTTTGAAAGTCTTAGAATTCAGACCTCTACATATGCTATACTGGCTAAGTAATCCTGGACAAGTCATAGACAAATATCTAAACTTAGAAATTTAAAAATAATATTTTATTTTTTTCTCAATTACTTGTGAAGACAATTTTATCCATTTAAATTTTCTCCCTCCCTTCCTTACCTTTCCCCTCCCTGAAACAGCAAGTGATTTGGTTTAAGCCTAGGCATTTTAAAGCAGGTATTGATCTGCATTGATGGAGGGAGTTTTCATACTAGGAGTTCCCTTCCATTAACTCTCCACATTATTAATAATAATTAAAATGAAGGTTGGTCAGAAGGTCACAGTCATGTGAAAGGTGGCTTGGATTTTTTTGGAAATTTTTAGTCTACATTTGGCTGTTAAGTTTGATTTAGTTCTTAGGGAAAGTGGGGGGAGTTCAGTTACTCTCCAGTGCAAATGGGGAGTTTTGATGAACTTTGCCTTCTTTTCCGTCTCTGAGGCTTGAAAAACAAGGTTTCCAGCTCCATTTTCTTTGTCATTAACTTTCTCATGTAATGACAGGTGGATGCCACTGGTAGGGGTCTCTTTCTTTCTCAGAAGCAAGCTAAATAAGCAGCCTGTTCTCTGGGTATGCTTGACTTTCTTCTCTGCCATCCTGCTACTCACTTCATCCAAAGACCTGTTTGGAAATCCCTCATGACTTTATTTAAGTCTTGCCATCTTGGGTTAACATCATATTTTTCAAACTAAGTTATTGAAAATGCGACATGGTATAGTGAACAGGGTTTTGGGACTGAGTGAGGAAGATTCCTCTGACATTAACTGTGTGACCATGGGGGTAAATTGCTTAATCTCTGAGTCTAGGAATGTCAATAAAAACTTCTTTTTATAGGGTGTGTGTGTGTGTGTGTGTGTGTGTATAATTTCAGTTATTTGTATTATACAATACAACAAACACTTATAAAGTGCCTGCTACATGAAGAACGCTGGTAGGTACAAATTTCTGATGAGATATGGCTCCTGCCTTCATGGAGCTTTTTTTTTTTACAGTCTAGTAGGAGAATAAGACATGGACAAACTTAACTATAATATGTAAAATTTTAAGTGTATCAGAAGGACAAAATAAAATGCTGGGTGAAAAAAAACAAGTGCTTTTCTTTTTTGGACAGAATTTTAGATTTCCTTGGTGTAGGGAATTCCCAGCTGGGGAATTCTTTCTCCTTTGCAGATTCGATGCTATCTTTGAAACTTAAAGACTTGGAGATCTTCGGGATGCACAGGGGAATGAAGGCACTTCTGCAGGGTCATACAGCCTTGAATCCTGGTCTTACAGACTTGGAGGTCAACTCACTATCCATTACTCCAAGCTGTCTCTCAAAAATAGTACCTAATGACAAAAACACAATCTGCCCAGATTTTAACTTGCAATTATTTAGGGAAAGAGCTGCAGTCAGAGGTCCTGGGTTCATATTTCGCTTCATCTCTTTACTACACTGCTTGGTGGAAACATTGCTGAGCTCAGAATCGTAAGGCCTGAATTAGAATCCTGTCTCTGTACAAAAATACATGCCTCATTCTGAACATAAGAACAAATTTCTCATGGCTTCATCAGTGGAGTGAATGTTAGTTACAGCAGGTTCTACCCAGTTGGAGATACCTCAGAGCTATAGACAAGGATTGTATATTTGGTGACCAAAGACCAACCTAAGTTTTGGGAGCTCTGTTGGCCAGAAAATTTGACACAAAATGATTTTTTAAAACACTTGTGAAGCCATCTCTTAAAACTTTAGAGGCTGTGATCTGAATCGAGGGAGGGGGTCTCCTACACTGGCAAAATAAAGATACTCGATTCTTGCAGTAGTGAAGGTAGGTATCAATTAAGTGTTTGTTTTGCTTGTTTAGAAGATAACTCAGTAAAATGGACCAGCTCCAATTTGAGCAGATCTGGATGTTTTGTCCCCAGAGAGTGGGGTCTGGATATGGTTCTGTTCCTGGGGTAGCTTAATTAAAGCTTTTCTTTAAAAATAGAGCCTAAGAGCACTTTGCATTTAACATTCTAAATAACCCCTTGGAGTTTATTAGCTCACAAGTGTGCTGGAATGGAAAGGGTTCTGGATATGGAGTCTGAGATTTGAAACCTGGCTCTGTTTCTTTCCTGAGTTTATCTGTATGACCTAGGGAAAAGCCCCTTCAGCCCTCTGGGTCTCAGTTTACCTTTCTGTGAAACAAAGGGAATGAGATTAAGGGATCTCCAAGATCTCTTCCAGCTCCAAATTCTATGAACACTTGGGTCTCAGTTTGCCCATCTGTAAAACAGAGAGTTAGACTGAGGGGTCTCCAAGGTCCCTTCCAGCTCCAAATTCTATGAACATCTGGGTCTCAGTTTGCCCATCTGTAAAACAAAGGGAACTGGATGGGATAATCTCTAGGGTCCTTTTTAACTTTGAGTCCTTAGATGCTAAGCTTGACTTAGATCCTCCTCCCCCTTTTTAAGAGACCATTTGAATGAAAAGAGCAAGGTAATTTCCCAGATAGTTTTTTCAGTCTCTTTGGATGTTACCTTTCCTGCACTTTGGGATTTGGCCAAACTGCTTTTTTTTTTTTTACACTCAGCACTTTATGTCCTACCTATATCTCTTTGTACTGGCCATTCTCCAAGCCTGGAACTTGTTCTGTCCTCACCCCTACCTGGGAGAATCCTTTTCTTCCTTGAAGATACAGCTCAGGCAGCACCTTCTACATTAGTGGTTCTTAATCTATTTTGTGTCCTGCACATCTTTAGCAATATGGGGAATTCTATGGCTATTCAGAATAATGTTTTTAAATTCAGAAAGTAAAATACATAGGATTTCAAAGGAAATGAATGATACTGAAATGCAGTTATGAAAACATATGTAAACGTATGTATTTGTGTATGTATGTGTACATGTACACAACATATGTGTATACAAATATGTCTATTTGTGTGTGTACATATACATATGTGTATATACACACAATATGAAAATATATTTAAAGAAGAGAGACCTAGGTAGCACAGTGGATAGAATTCTGGACCTGGAGACAGGAAAATCTGAGTTCAAATCCAGCTTCATATATTTACTAGTTGTGTGACCCTGAGCAAGTTGTTTAACTCTGTTTGCCTCAGTTTCCTCATCTATAAAATGAGCTGGAGAAGGAAATGACAAACCATTGAAGTATCTTTTCCAAGAAAACCCCAAGTGGGGTCATAAAGAGTAGGGATGTGCCTGAAAAGATTGTTCATCAGTGTTCAAAGATCCAGGTGCCTTCCAGCTCCTAGCCCTTTGATCCCAGAGGCACTATGGAACAGGGGGAAGGGCGATGTATTTTTGGTCAGAGAACCAGGTTCCAGTCCTGGTGACCTTGGGCAAGGGTCTTCCCTTCCATCTCTAGTACTATGTTCCTGCTCTTAATCTGTGCTCCTATGACCGTTTCTACACTTAAGGGGCCAATCTTCCTATGGTTCTTTGATCCTATTACCCAACGGACTTTGCCTCTGTGTCCATCTGCATCTCTTTTCTTCAGCCTGGAGCTGAATCCTGGCCCAGACCCTGGGGAAGGGCAGAAGAGGTCCAGGGACCCTGAGTCACTGTAGAGACTTTGCCAGTCAAGCTGGCCAGGCCAGAGCTTGAGGAGCATTCTAATGAGACATGGGGGAGGTGAGCAGACTCAGAGAAATCCTTCCTTACTGACAGGTTTGCTTCTCTTACAAGAAAGCTGACACTGGAGACTTGGAAACTAGAGATGGGTCTGGAGAGACTAAATTTGCTGGTTCAGCTTCATTTACATTTCAATGAAGACCTAGTACCTACTCTTCTATGCAGTGGAGGCTTGTAACTTTCCCCCTTTGTTTGATATTCCAAGCCCCTGTGTACTCTGCCTTCAACTAGTACTTAGGCTTCCTCTGATATCTGGAGTTTATAGAGTGCTTTCAAGGGGTTTACAAAGTATTTCCCTCATTATAACGCATGAGATTGGTGGTAGCTGTAAAAAACCCTTAGAGAAAGCCCAAACTCAGGAAGGTTTTTATTGGAGAAGCTGCAAGGAAAGGGGAGAGCCTGGATGTCTTTGCCTTGAGGATTGGTAGGGAGGCAGTTGGAGTTAAGTGACTTGCCCAGGGTCACATAGCTAGTAAATGTTTTGAGGCTGGATTTGAGCTTGGGTCTTCCTGACTCTATGGCAAGTGCTCTATCTACTTCGCCATCAAGCTGCTGTGGAGCTATATTACCTCAGGCAACTTAGTTCAACTTTCTGGAATTCAGTTAACCCACTGATTGCTGACCAATGACCAACCATGATCCCAGAAACTGTAGATGATCAATAATAATGTTAGTCCCACAAATCATAATTAGCCCTTATGTAGTGCTTTAAGGGTTGCAAATCCCTTTATATATTGTTTGATCAATACTACTTGTCTCCTGAGGCAGATGCAAGAGGAAGCACATTTTTGGATGTGGACCCTGATTCAGAGTATATTTGTTGCATGGTGTTTTGGGTTTTTTAAGTTGGGGACAGGGTAAGAGGGAGAGAAAATAAATGTTTGTTAATTGAAAAAATGGAGGAAAAAGAATTTGGACTCAATGACCCCTAAGGTCTCTTCTGCCTCCATACCCAATAAACCTGTGAGAGGAGCCCAGGTAGAAGGTAGCAGTAAAAAATCAGAGGTGGTTGTTCAGTCATTTCAGTTATATTTGACTCTTCGTGTCCCCATTTACTGTTTTCTTGGCAAAGATACTGGAGTGGTTTGACATTTTCTTCTCTAGCTCATTTTCCAGATGAGGAAACTGAGGAAAACAGAGTAAGTGACTTCTTTAAGGTCATACAGTTAGTGTCTGAAGTTGAATTTGAACTCAGGTCTTCAACATTTAAACCCTGACTGTCACTTACTAGTCGAGTTACCGTAGGTAAAGTTATTTAGCTCCTCTTGGTCTACCCTTTCCTCAACGGCTTGGACAAAAATACCTCTACATTCTCTTTCATTTTTAAATCCACAATTCTTTGATCTTGTGCTATATTTCCTGCCTTGGGAGGGAGCTTGGATGTATCAAGGCCAAAAATGAGACAGCCTGAAGAAAGGGCAGAGGAATGAGGATAATGGACTTGGAATTAGGAAGACCTGGGTTCTGGTTCACAACTGATCCCTGCTTTCCCTTCCCAGGGTTATGTTTTATCCTGGCACTTAATACTATACTCCACATACAGTAAGCTCTTAATAAACACCCATCATTGATATCCAAAATACAAGGACCCTATGGACATGTATTGCTTACATTTTGGAGAATTGACTCTCCTGGTACTTTTGAGCCTTCTTGATTAGAAAGGCAGTGGGGAATGGCTGGGGATAAAAGAGCCCAGGAAAAAATTAAGAGTCTTCCTTGACCTCTTGATGGGGGGAGGGGCAGTCTAGCTAATGAGGCATGAAAGGGGAAGGGAGGGGAAGTTGTTCCGGAAAAGAGAAATCACTTTTAGGCCATCCCACCCATGACCAGAGGGTGAAGGTATCAGGCTTGCTCCTGAATGAAGAAGTCTTGGTTAACATGTTGTATTTCAAAGGCTTCTTTGCCCAAGGGTATTGAGAGGTGATTGGTTTGCTGTGAAATGGTGTTGCCTGAATATCTGGTGGCAGACAAAATCTTACCAGAGTGGGAGTTGGTAAAACAAACAAACAAAAAAACCTAAGACACTCTCTGGTGTGTGGTTTCACCCTCCTGTCAACTCCAGAGTGCCAAGCAACAGGAACAGTCCATTAAAGAGTTGACAACCCTGTGGGGCTAGCTTCCAGTGTGTTAGATGATGCTTGAAATTTTCTATGGGATCAGAGTATGTATGGTTCAATGTAAAGAACCCTGAATTTGGAGTCAGTGGGCCTGGATTCAAATGTTCATCTCCTTGTGACAGAGAAAGGCGGGGAAGTAAGATGAGGAGGGGGAGGGGGAGGGAGAGGGAGAGAAATCCTAAAATGCTGTCCTCAAAAAGGTCTTGTAGACCTCTATGTAGTGAAAAGAACTTTGGCTTGTCAGCAGATTTGGGTTTGAATCTAGGCATTCTAGGTAGATAAGAAACAACTTCCTAAATTTAGTATTGCTCCGTCCAACAAACCTTGATGCTTTGATCAGTTGATACATTTACTCCCTGGGTGACCTTGGGCAAATCACTTAACCTCTGTCTGCCTCAGTTTCCTCACCTGTAAAATGAAGTGGTTGAATTAGATGACTTCTAATGTTCCTTCTAGTTCCAAATCTATGGATCTCATCCTATAAGATAGAGATAAAATATTCCTCCTCCTCTACTCTGTATTTTTTTAAATGGAAGCCTGCATTTTATTGATCAATTTTGTTCTGATAATAAATTCCCAGAATAGCCCTAATTGAATCCCCACAATGTACAATCCCTGGAAAGGGAATGGGATGGATAGTACATACAACCTTATGCTTTTTCAGTTTTCCTGTTGTGGAAAAAAAAAAAAAAAGGATGGGCATGTACTTCATAGGCTAGTAAAAGTATTGTCCTGAGTTTTTGATAGAAGTTCAATTATACCTCCATACCTCCCAACTTGGGAAAGTCTGTTTTCTTGGGCTGCAGTTTCCCCTTTTGCTAAAATGGGGGACAGGTTAAGATGATCTCTGAATCCAGCTCTAAGCCTAGGACTTTAGGATCTGAGGTGTTAATTTTGCTTTCTTTTTTAGTATTATGTCTGCTTGCATGACCCTGGGCACTTTCACTTCTCACTCTCTAAGAGACTCTAAATTACAGGGAAGGGCTAACCTATATCACTGAAGGGGTTTCCCCAAAGTGATATCCTAGACCAATGAAACACTTTGCAAAACAATGACTAAAAATACATTTGGCTGTGGTACAGGTGTTCTTTCATCTGTCTTCACCTTGTATTTCTTAAGATTATAGATTTAGTTAGGCATTCAACAAGTATTTAGGAAGCACTTACAAGTGCTGGGGTTATAAATAAAGGCTAAACAAGTCCCTGTCCTCAGGGAGTTTAATGTCCAAGGGGGGAGATTTAGGGCTGGAAGGGATCTTCAAAGGCATCACATCTCTTGCTTTGTGGATAAGGATGTTGAGCTCCAGAGGGGAAAGCGATTTGTCTGAGGTCACCAAGGTGACAAGCTGGGTTTTAAACTGGCTTCTCTGACTCCCAAACTAGTTCTTTCTACTAACCCATGCTGCCTAAAATCTGCTTTCTTCTAATTAATCCCAAATTACTTGTTAAGCACCTACTATGTGCTACCCAGCATGCTAGGGACTGGGGATCTAAAGAAAAAATTATCAACCCTACCTTCAAGGAGCTTGTATGTATCGGGAATTGTGTTCTAAAATATGTAATGTAGCAGTTTGGTCCCTGTTCCACAAGTGACTCCACGTCCCCAAGTGTTACAGGATAGAGCAGGATAAAGGATAATCGAACCGTATCTCATAACCTCTCCAGAGAATACCCTACGTTTCTCCCCCCTGGATTTCCCAGAGAGGAGGGGAGAGAAAAGAAAAAGATGAGAAGGGGAAGATCTAACATGCAATGATCCTGTATTTAAATTGTTGACATGTCAAAAATTTAGCTGGATATTTTTATGGGAACAGACTTTTGAAATGAATTCAATTTAAAGATATTATTAAGCATTCACATGTTTGAGGTGGTCGGGGTAAATTGGCAAAAATAAAGCAAGTTCCTGTCCTTAAGGTGCTTACAGTCTACCTGGGGAGGGGGACAGATAAGTACACAAATCAGTATAGGAGCAAGTGAAGAGTGGTGGGAGATTAAGAAAAGATGTTGACAAATTTATGGAAAGAGAAAAAAGTTTATTTTTCAATGAGATTAGCAAGACACCAAGTGGTTTTTTTAAAATCAATTCCCTTTAGAAACATTACTGAAACTTCTCAATGAATCTCTTGTCTCTCTCAAATACAATTCTCTCTTGTAATGCAGAAGTCTATTTAAAGAAAACAAATCAAGGTATTGGTCATGCCTGACATTGTATGCCTCATTCCACACCTGTAGCTCTCCAACTCTCTCCCAAGAGACAAGAGCTACAATCTGAAGCCACAATCAATCCAAGGTTTTTCTTTGGTCTGGGGTTGAGGTCATTTGATTTGACTCCATCATGGTTGCTCATTCCATAAAGTCCCTTCTTTTGAATTTATAACACCGCCTTTTATCTTGTGGGTTGTCCCAGGAAAGGGAGATTAGGACTGCAGGCTGAGATTTTTCACACTGAATTTCTCGTTAGTCATCTACCGTTCTTTATACTGCCAGGCTCCTGCAGAATTGGTAGCTGACATTCATACAGAGGCTTGTTGGTGGCCCCTGATGCCAGATTCAATTGAAATTTCTTTGTACCTCTAGAAAGGAATCCTTTCTTCCAGCACCCGAGGCAGAACAGTCTGGGGAGGGGGGGTGGTTATGGGAAATTCTTAAACCTACTTGGGGCCACAACTCTGCTGCAATGAGTATTTACTAGATTCCCCTTCCCTATAGTGGTTTAATGGAGAACAGGGCATCATTTTTTTTTTCCTTTAAATAATTTTTTTTAAATACCAACTGCATTTTCCCATGGATTTCTCCCCTTGGCTGCTCCCAGACCACCATCCTTCAAGATGAAGTATACACAAAGAAAATAAATTGCAACAGTATTAACCAACATATTGAACAAGTCTGCCTATAAACGGTATTTTACTGCTATAGTCCATGAAAAATGGGGAGAGGGGTAGGACACAAATTTTATAGAGCTTTGTAGGAAAAACCTTTCAGGGCTAACCATCATAAAATCATAGATTTAGAACTGTGAAGGATTCCAGTTTCATCCAGTTTTTCATCCAATATTTTCATTTTACAGATGCGTAAACTGAGGCACAGAGAAGGGAATTCTAGGGCAGCGATATGGGGCAATTACATTGGGAAAACTGAAGTTCAAATGTAGCCTCAGACACTTACTAACTGTGGGACCCTGGCCAACTCACCTAACCACTGTTTGCCTCAGTTTCTTCATCTGTAAAATGGGGATTACAACAGCACCTCCCCCCCACCCTGGGTTATTGTGGAGATCACATAAGTTTAGAATTGTGAAGTACTTAGTGGAGTTTCTGGCTCATGGTAAGTGTTATGTTAGCTATTATTTTTTATTATTAAATGAGTTATGTAGGATCACACAGCTAGTAAGTTTTTGAGGTGGGATTTGAACCCAAGTTCAGTGCTCTCTCTACCTGTTATACTATATGCCTCAAAAGGATTTGAAGACCTGGAAGAAGTTGAGATGAGCTAGTTCTTTATTGTTTCTATTTCTGTTTTAAATTTTTATGGTTAGCTGGCACATTCTAAGTGCCTAATAAATAATTTCTCTTTAACCTTTCATTTTTTTCTATCACCTACATTTCTCAATATATTTCTTCCTTCTCCCCTGACAAAGAGCTATCCCTTATAAGAAAGACTTTTTATTAAAGAAAAGAGTAGAAAAAGATCAATAAAGCTAACCAACCTATAACCCAAGTCCCACCTTCAATGCAATCTTCCACCCCCACCTCCTTCTCCCCGCCCCAGTATACCACTTCTGCAAGACGAGATGGAAAAGAGACTGCCTGCCTTCTTAGATCTTTACTTTGGGGTTTAACTTAGTTTTGTCCTTTATTCTCCCCCTACAAAGTACAGTCTCGCTTTTACCCTTAGTAACAAGTCTAGCTATTATTTCTATAATGCTTGAACTTGTTACCCAAGCTACTTAACGACCAACTACAATTCTTCTATCATTTTCTAGGGCACTTAGAAAATAATTTACATGTGTTGCTGTTTCCGAAAAATGTTCTGCTGATGCTTTAAAAAAAATTCTTTTTCTTTTTGACTCTGCCCATGATTTTATCAGTTCCCAAGGAAATAGTCTACCATTAGATTCTGTTTCTAGAGCTGGCAGGATCCTCAGAGGCTCTCTAAATCTAACCTTTTCATTTTACGGATGAGGAAACTGAGGCCTAGAGAGGTTAAGTGATGTACCCAAGGTCATACAGCAGGGATCACAGATCTAGAGCTGGAAGAGACCATCTAGTCCTCTCATTTCATTATTTGCTATTTATCCTGCGTATTACTTGCTTTGTAGGTATTTGTTTGCACCTTGTCTCCCTCCGTAGATTGTGAGGTCCTCAAAGGCAAGGACTGACTTTTGCTCTTTTCTTCATCCCTAGTGCTTAACACAATCACCTGACCTACAGTAGGTACTTAATAAACATTTATTGAATGATTTTGCAGATAAGGAAAAGGAGACCCAGAGAGTAAATGATTTGTCCAGAGACTGAACAACAGCCGCAGGGATAGAGAGGTGGATGCAATGGCCTTTAAGTCTAAAGCTATGCTCCTATGACCTGGGTTTGAATCTACCCCACACTGTTACTAACTATGGACAAGTCATTTCTCTCTGAACCTCAGTTTCCTCATGTGTAAAATCTGTAATAATAATCTCTACAGCACAGGGTTGTTGTGAGGCCCAAAGGAGATAACCTCTATAAAGCACTTGGCCAGCCTTAAAGTGGTTTATAAATGTTAGCTATTCTGGTTATTTACATGGCTCATTTTAATTCCCAGTTTTGTCAGGGCCTGTGACTTGCAGCCAATGTACCCATTATAAGCTTCCTTTGAACAACTCCCAGGAAGGCAGTTACCCTCCCGGTACAAATTAATGCCTCTCTGTTTTAATTATAGCAAGCCAAGAGGAAACACCTTTTGCCCCCTCATCTAAAGTTTGCTTTCTTTAGAAGAGAATTGCACAGGCTAGGGAGAAAACCTGCCAAGAATTCCATTTCAGGGCCTTTTTTAAAGAGCAGCTGGATTTTTGTTCTTTATGGAGACTTTTTTTCCTGGGGAGGCTAACTCGATGAAAGTATCGGCCTTGCTTTTTGAAAAGCTGTTGACATATTTCAAGGGAGAATCAGACAGCCACCTTCTCTCCCACTTGGTTATTCTCAGTTTGACTTCACTCTCCCTGGCCTTCAGAGAAGCAACCCTGAAAAATCTATCATTATTCCTGCTGCCTAACAATCACCATTATGAAGTTCGATTGTGCTCTGCTGTTTGGCATGGGTTACCTGGAAGAAATCTCTCCATTAAAAAAAAAAAAAGAAAGAAAAGCAAACCCTGTACGAGGGAAATGAAGAGTTTTATCTCACATATTTTATACTCAGGAAAACTTTGAATAATAAGACTGGGGCAAATCAACATTTGAAGTCAACTTCAATGGGCAAGGGCAGGGAAAAAAATCAGAGATAGAATCAACCCTTAAGACACCACCAGTCCCTGGGAGCCCACTGGACTGTACAGCTTCCTGTCTTAATGACTAATTCTTGTTAACTAGGCGCTGTGTTCAGTTGTTTATGTACAACTGACAAAGTATGAGTTTGGTCAGTTTCCCCCCTAAATTTTAGGGCTCATGGGCCAGACTCCTAGTTAGAGTTTTTGGGAAATGTGGGCTGAAGGAAACAGAAATATTTAGGTACTGTTGTTAAATTCTGTTTCTGAGGGGAGTTTCTGCTAGGGACGTTATTCTGTGAGCATTTGACAGGAACTCTCTTTCTGGTACAAAGACTTGATATTCTTTTGTCTTCCTGTGAAAGTTCTACAAGTAGATTTGTATGTCTTTGTGCATATGTGGTTTTCACTTTTAAAGAGCCAGAGAGAATTGGGTGCCTTTGTTGGGATTAAGCAATTGACTCAGATAGGAAGCATGCCCATGTTACCAGGGATACCTTTCCTTAAGCAAAAGATACTACTCTCCATTCCCTTAGCAATTATGTGTGAATAACAAGGTTGTAAATGAATCCAAATTTTCATTTACTTATTTAATAGGTAATACTGATCTATGGTTTTATGGTATGAGAACTCACTTCACTATAGCAGAGTAGATTACAGGAGGCAGAAGAGACCATAATCTTTCTGAAAATTAATAACTGAATGTTAAGAAGTTGTTAAATTCAGCTGAGCACTGATGGATCAAATCTGACCCTGGAAATGGACAGGAAAAATGTCAAGAATTGACCTGTGAGAAGAATTTTGTTGGTATGTGTGTGTGTGTGTAAGGTTCATTAGAGACTTTTCAGTCTTGACTTGCATCAGCAGCTCAGAAAAGCACATGTCATCAGCCTTGAGCCTGTAATATGTGATCTGCCCCCTTTATTGTCCACAGTGTGTGCATACAGCATTCCTCTTAAACGTGTGAGTTAGAAATAAACAAAATTGGACCTGTTACGAAATCTTGACACTGGATTTCCTTGGCTGATTAAGGAAATTCCATTATTGCCTTTTCCTTGCCGTAGTCTTTTTTCCCCCAGCTGCACTACATCCAATACCATATCTCTGTTGTTGTTAGTGTTTTTTAAGGAAGTTAATATTTACTTGTAAGTACCAATACCCTGCTGTATGACCAGCTGAAAATCGAGAAGAGGAAATACAACATGATGAGGGTATGAACTTTTGCTCACTAGGGGCAGGTTCCCCCCCCCCCCCATCTCTGGTATTTCCAGTGCTTCCTGAAGTTTCTCTGAGTTTTTGGGTCCTTCGTATGGTTTAGCCCTGGTGACATTGGAAGGAAAGGGAAGAGATGACAGCTTAAATGTCTTTAGACCTCTGATATATGCCATGACCAGCAATGTTTCAAGGGGACTGAAGATGGATTGGGTTACCCACCTCCTACTAGAGATATTAGGAGCTTGGGATCAGCCTGTCAATCAGTAATCATTTATCAAGAGCCTACTATGTGCTGGACACTGTGCTAAGAGCTGGTGATCCAAAAAAAAGGATGCAGGATGAGATTTTTGGACAAAGGCCAATGTAAAATTTGTTTTGCTCGAGCATGCCTATTTGTTAAGACAGTTTTAAAAAATTGTTTTGAGGAGGAGAGAAATTAAATGCTTACCAATTGGAAAAACTTAAAAAGGAGGAAGATGACAAGCTCGCACAGGAACATGAGAATTTTTCCCCACATGCAGAAAGACTCAGGAGGAGCATGTGACGACCTTGTGACAGCATCTTGAGCATGTGATGACCCGGTGGTGTGTGCCCTAAACAAGAAAGAAGGGGAATTTAGTTGTCCCTACTCAGCTAGGAGGGAGAGTTAGGAAGGATTGATGAAAGTAGGGAAATTTTCACAGTAGCCTTAATGGAACCCATTTGTGGGCTAGATCTGCCTTATTGTAGAGATAGGACCTTTAACTCTCCCAGTAGAATGTAGTTGGCCTTGATTCTCTCAGTAAGAACTGGGAGGCATTAGCAGCAGATCAAGTGAATCTTCTGGGGTGGGAGGACAGGGGAAAGGGAAAGATGATAGGTGGATTAGCTCTGATATAGGAAAATTCTGGTGTAAAATGTAGAGATAAAATCTTCATACCATAGTCTTTTTTTAAAAGATCTAGATGAGACCCTAGAGATCAACTAATCCAACTTTCTCATTTTATAAATGAATAAACTGAGACCTAGAGATAAGTGACATGCATAAGGTCACCCAGCCAATTAGTAGCAATGTTCAGGTTTCTTGACTCCCGAGCCAACGTTGTTTCTTCTTCACCATGATGATACCTCCTCCTCTGCCCTCAAACCAAACCACCATCACCAACAAAAACCAAGACAAATGTCTTTGAGTAATTTTAAGAGGACCCATTAAATGACTGAGTCAGCCTGGACGTGATGCCGCACACTGTAATCTAGTTACTGCATTGGACAAGACTGGTGAATCTCTTGAGCTTGGGAGTTCTGAGCTTCTGTGAGTTAAGCAGATTGAATGTTGGAATGAAGGTTTCTCCCCATCTGACATTTTTGTCTTACTGTTCTGTGTTCTCAAGACCCTCCAAAGTTGTGGTATTTTACAATGTAAGGACATAACTTTGGCATGGTTATTCTAATGTCCCTCCCAGGCTCTGACATCCTATTTCCCAATGTTCTGCATCCACCCTGTTGTTCCATTTGTTAAGGTGCTTTGCAGCTCTGACATTCTCCGTTCTATGGTTCTCTCCATCCCTTGACATTGTGTTCTAACATCCTATGTTCTAAGATCCCTTCCAGTTTTCACATTCTCTCTTCCAAAGCCCCATCTAGCTTTATCATCTTCTGTTCTAATGTCCCTCGAAGTTCTGACATTCTATGTCCTAACATTTTGTGTACTAGGTTCACCCAACATTATAGTTTTTGAAGATACTTTTCAGCTCTGACATTCTCTGTTCTGAAGTTCCTCCCAACCCTGATCTCATCCACCTCTGGCATCCTCTAAATCTGTTAAGTCTAAGCCTTTAGTATTCTGGAACCCCATGATGGAATCCCACCTTTGGAGAGGGTTTGTATGAACCCCAGACTCTGTTTTCCTGTGAGCTGCCTCCAAAGAGTCCTCCAGGCACTCTACATGCAAGTATAGACAGTGAAACCAGGCAGATTGAACTACCCTGTCTGGCAGCCTTCTTGTCAAAGCTGATAAAGAGACAGAGAGATGTCTTTGCTTGCCAGTCAGTGTTGACTTGTAGAAAATTTGTTTCAAGAGATATTCACCCCCTCAGTGATCTCTCATTCTGATGAGCTGGTATAGATTCTCTGAGAGTAGCCAAGAAGAAACCAAGAATGTGGTGAAAGAAAGTACAAGTAAAGAAAGTCAACCTCTTTTCAAAACACATTCTTGCATCAAAGATTGTTAGATGAAGACTTATTGTGTGCCCACTGTATACGTGGTACAAACTCTGTGCTGCTATTAAGAATCATAATACTTAACAGTTGATATTTATATAATGTTTTAAAGTTTTCAGAGTGTTTCATGAATATCCTCACATTCTAAAAAAGTAGAACCTTTGCTTGCTCTGAAATATCCTGTTTAGTTTCCTAAACCCAGTGGCCAAGAACCTTAATCTTATATGCAAATAAAATGTAAGTCCTTAGTTAAATGTCAAACAGTCAACTTATTGTTTTTTAAGACTTTATTCTATCTTTAGCAAATAAAAATCAGAGTTTTCATTGCTGGTAAATATTTGACATAGATATTGTAAAGAACAGGTTTAAAAAGGTGAACCTGTGTGATATGGAAACTCTACTCATATGGATTGGTCAGTCATTCAGAGCGTTGGGGTTTAAAGGATTGTCTAGGGGAAATGAGAGGTTAAGGATTTTGCCTAGGGTCACACATTCAGGCTTCATTGAGTTTGTCAGACTGGTGCCTATTGTGTGTATTCCTATTCCAAGACAAGGGAGGAAAGGAAATAAGCATTTACATGACATCTAATGTATACCAGACTGGGCTAAGCACTTTAAAAATATCATTTTATTTGATTCTCAAAACAACCTTGGGAAGTAGGTCTATTATTACCACATCCATTTTACAGTCAAGGAACCTGAGGTTAAGTGCCTTGCCCAGGATCACACAGCTAGTAAGTTTCTGAGGCTAGACATGAACTCAGGTCTGCCTGATTCTAGACCCAGTGATCTATCCACCTAGCTGCTAGCAATGAGTTCTAAATGGCCTCTGTCCACCGAGCCTCCCCGCTACTTTTTGGTGGTTATTTGCAGAAATAATGTGAATTTCACAATAAAGAGAAAATAGATGTTTATTCAGCATTTGTTACTATGAAAAAGCCTTCTTTAAGTCTTGGGGGGTGGAATACTAGATGCCTACTCCCAGAGAGCTTATTATTTGAAGATAGTTAAATCAGGGATAGAAATAACTAGATATTGTGAATACTTACTGTTACTACCTGTGTGGTCATAGTAACTCACTTGATTGCTCTAGCCTTGGTTTCCCCATATATAAAATGAGAGGGTGGATTAGGCGCCTCTGAATTTCCTTCCATCTCGAACAGATCTGTGCTACACACCAAGAAAGGGCTATGAGAACTTTGAGAAAGGCCATTTTTATTTCTTGGTGCAGCAACGATAATCTGATAAATTCCACCACTGCTGTTGGAAAGGGTATGTTGTTACTGTCCTGTGGGTCCACTTACTTTTCCAATAACTGCCTAGGCTTTCCCTATACACAGTTTTCTTCCCTAGTCACCAATTCTTTACATGTGTTATATCCCTCCAGAAGAATGTAAAGTCCTCCTTGTGGGCAGGGGCAGCTTCCTTCTTCTATTTGTATCCTTGACCCCCTAACACATAGTAGGTGCTTCATAAATCCTTGTTGATCGGTTGCTCAGCTTCCTTAGTAAAATAATGGGCCAGTACTAGAAATTCTCAAGATTCTTCTAGCACAAATGGTCTCTCCATCTGTATTTTGCTGGAGTAGGGAAGCAGAGATGGCTGCAGAGAGCCCCTCAGCAACTGATCTGGGCCTCATTGGGGTGGCTATCTTGACTTCTCTTTTGACGTGTCTCCCAGCAGGAGTTGGGGTTCGCGCCTTGAGGTGTTAATGGATTTCTTGCTGAGCCTTTCTTTGTGAGGGTAGCTTAGAGAAGGGGGCTTGACTGGCTGGAAGGGGAAGAGAGGGCCTCTCCTTCAGTCTGGAAAGAAGTGAATCTGGGGCCATTTGGTTACATATTTTGTTTTTATTTTACTTGTCAAGGTATCTCTGACCCCCACCCCCACTCCTGTTTCCACCTCCCATTACAGGCTGTGTTCATTAAGGATAGAGTTTGGGGTACCCTATAGATATTTGTGATAAGGGCCACTGGTTCCAATTAGAAAAATGTGTCATGAGCAAGAAAAGCAGATACATCAAAACTGGCCCTCAGAGGACATGAATCATTTGATTTGTAAATCAAGGAAATTTGGCTATTGTGAGAAGAACAAAGCTAGTGTTAAGCCTTCCAGAAGAGTATTTGGGTCATAGATTTAGAGCAAGAAGAAACTTTAAGCATCTAGTCCTTTTTTCTTCTCCTTTATTTTACATATGGGGAAACAGAAGCCAAGAGGTTAAGTAGCTTGTCCACGGTCATGTGGCCAGTCAGTAGCAAAGCCTGGTCTTGTATGTCCAAATCCAGTGTCCCCTCCCCCTGTAACTAATGTTTAAGATGGGACCCCTGTGCTCAAGTTTCAGAAGACAGGATAACTGCAAAAATTGATAGGTCCCAAGAGTGAGAAAAGGAAACTTCATGAAGAATTAGGACAACAGAAGGAATAAAACTTGTATAACTAAAACCATCCAGCATAAGCTTTCAAGGTTGTGTTTCTACAAAAAAGGCTGAGCCTGGGTGTGTGTGTGTGTGTGTGTGTGTGTGTGTGTGTGTGTGTGTTCGTTCTGCACAGTGAAGGTAGATTTCTTTATTCAATGGCCTTTAAGGAATGATGGGTAAAAGAACTCTGCTCTCTGCTCTGGTCAGATCACATTTAAGTTTTGTGTTCATTTTCCCGTGTTTTAGGAGGATCATTAGCAAACTGAAGTTACGTCCAAAGTATGACAACTAGAACAATAAGTGATACTGTATAAGATCAGTTGAAGGAACGAGGAATGTTTAAACCTGGAGAAGCAAAGACTGGGAATAGGGGGAGAGTGGGCAGACTTTCAATTCCTCACATTTAAAGTTCTCTCCATCTTGCTCCCACCTGCATTTCTGGGGTTGATTCATATCTCTCCTCTTTTCTCCATTCAGTGGATTCCTTTACAGGCAGTTCTATCTTGTATCTCTGTGCCTTTGTACAAGTGATTGATTTCCTCATATCTGGAATTTATCACCTCCCCACCTCCACCTGTTAGGATCCCTCAGCTTTCTTCAAAAGACACCTCAGATGCTGCCTTCTAGATGAGACTGTGCATAGTCTCCCCAATGGTTAATGCTCCCTCTCTTTTGAAATTTTTCTGTATAGATATTTATCTGTGAACATGTTTTATCTTCCAATAGAATGTAAGTTCCTTGTGGGAAATGAACTGTTTTGCCTTTGTATCCTTAGCTCCTAGCCCAGTGCCATGTACCTAGTATACAGTTAATAAATGCTTCAAAAAAAAAGTGAAGTTGAAATATGAGATGTCTTGAGTTAGTGAACAAGCATTTATTAGGGATCTCCTAAGTGCTAGACACTGTTCTAAACTCTGGGGATACAGAGAAAGGCAAAACAAAAGCAAAAATACACCAAATAAAACCAGAGAAAGTCCTTGCTTCCAAGGAACTCACAGATTAATGGGAGAGATAATGTGCAAATAACATACAGACTGGACATACACTGATCGGATATATTGGTGGTAATTTCAGAGAGAAGGCACTAAGATTATGGAGAACTGGGGAAGGCTCCTTGGGTAAGCTATAACTTGAAGGAAGGTGAGACATGGAGGAAGCTAGGAGGTGGAGATGAGGAGGAAGAGGGTCTATTTGTTCTCCTTGGCTAAGAAGGGCAAGACTAGGTAGGTGAATTGTAATTTAAATAATAACTATAAAAGCTTCTAAGCAATTAGAGGAAGCAAAGAACTCCAGCTCTTGATTCAGGGGGATCTGGGTTCAAATTCGCATTTTACTTATGTCCTGGTTAATCTTGGGTGAGGAGCTTATGTTCCTCTGGATCACTGCTACCTTCTTCTGTGTCTGTCTGTCTTTTTCTGTTTCCCCTTCTTTCCTTCCCTCTCCCCCAACTGCTATCTGTTTCTCTCTCCCTTTCTCTCTCACTCTCTCCCACTTATTCTTCCCCTGTCTCTTTCTCTGTGTTTTTCTAGGTTGTCCCTCTTTGAAAGTCTCATTCTCAGTGTCACTGCATCTCTTTTCTCTAAACATGATTCAGTGGTGATGATAGTGGTATAAAAAAAATAGAATGGATCATTTGATGAGGTTGTGACTTCCTGGTCACTGTTAAGCAGAGACTTCTTACTATTTGTCAGGGGATGTTCTAGGAAGGTATCAGGATTTTAGTATGAGCCATACTAGCCCGTCTGAGGCCCCTTCAGATGCCAAGACTCTATGAATCTGTGCAAGTAAAGAGCTCATTCCGTAGTGACTGGTGACTGCTGACGGGGCCACTGACGGGAGTGTGAGTTATGATGTTTTTAACTACTTGGCAGCAGACCATGTAAAAGTGAAAACTTATGTCAGAATGGAATTGAGTCCATCGATCAGTGAGCTTTAAAACATAAAATTGAGTCGAATGCCCTTCTCATTTAGTCGGCTGGTTAGGATGGTAGTCCAAAGAAAGCCATTTCCAGTCAATCCTCATTTGGGCCACTGATATAGTCCAATCACTTAACCTTTCAGAGGGTCCCTTCCTCTTTCATTTTCCAGCACCTGACTATAATCTCCTACTTATTTCTCTCTGAGTGAGTCACCAAGTTCCTGCTGGATTTCTGCTGCCATTGAGACCACCAAGGTCATGTGTACATTTGATTGCTACCCTAACCAGCTAGCTTCCTTCGGAGGAAGGCCACCCACTTACTTGCTCTCTGTGCTTTGAAACTTAAAGGATTTGTCCTTTCCTGTCTCCTTCCCTCCCCTCTCTCCTCTGCCCCCTCCTCCCTCCCTGTTTCTCTCTCATTTTCTCCGTGCCTCTCTACTTGTCTCTCTCCCCATCTTTCCCTCTCTTTTTCCTCTCCCTGGCAAAGATAGCTCCCAAAGAGAAATCTCCCAATTCAGATCTAGTAACAGCACTGTAGTTTAGTCCTGAGCTCTGCCTGGGGGTACTAAGAGGTTCATGGCAAGGGTTACACAGCCAGGCTGTCTCAGAGGCTGGATCTCCATCTACTAGGACACAAAGTCTCTCAACCTTTTTAAGATATGTGAAAACAAATAGATAAGGGAATTCTTTCTCAAGTCTCATTAGAAATGGAACAGTTATACCCTCATATTCTGCTATCCTCGGAGTGGTTTAATCTTTGGATCTATTAAAGATATCCCCTACCAATTAGAGAAGTCCTGATACTGTGATGCCCTGCTCTGGTGGGTCTGGGACCATTGCAAGGGCTTCTGCACTGGCCCCTCTCCCAGTGACCTTTCATCTCACTTAGAGTGCCCAGTTCCTAGTAAGTCCTCAATAAATGACTTGTTGGCTGACTGACTTCAGAGCTGCCCTTTCTCAGGGGGTCAGTACTATCTCCCTCAAAGGATATGGCATTGGTAAAGTACTTTGCAAACTATAAAGGGCTGCCTAAATGTCATCAAAGATGAAGATGGCTACTATTATTAAGAACTTGTGCATTCCTTGAAGACAGGGACTGTTTTTTGCCTTTCTTTATGTGTTGTAATTGTTCAATCAATTCAATCACATCCTACTCTTTGTGATCCCTTTTGGGGTTTTCTTGTTAAAGATGCTAGAATAGTTTCCCATTTCCTTCTCCAGTGGATTAAGGCAAACAGAGATTAAGTGACTTGTCTAGGTTCACACAGCCTAGTATCTGAGCCTGGATTTGAACTCAGGTCTTCCTGACTCCAGACCCAGCACTCTCTCCACTGAGCCATCTAGCAGTCCCTCTTTACGTTCTACCACTTGGCATACAATAAGCACTTGATAAATACCTGTTAACTGACTGATTACACAGGGAAGCCTATCACAGTGTTCCCCTAATGCTGCAGACAGTACTTTTGGAGTATGCCAGAGTAGGAGAAGGTAAAGCCCATGACCCAGAGAACTGATGAGAGAGCTTGTTGGCATTCTAGAGATGAGTGTGCTTGTTGGCAGAGTATTCAGAGCTCCTCCGATGAAGGGCATTACATAAGCCCGGATTATTATTAGACTAACTCTGCAGAAACAGCTGATGCTTGGTTCATATGACATGTTGCTTGATTTTATGAAATACTGGAGACGTTAGATTTTTAGTCATTTCAAAAGACAACAAGGGGAAGGGAGGGAGAGTTAGTTTTAGATCTCATTGATATGCAAATATAAACAGGACTATACTGGGGCCAGGCAAAGTCTCACAAACCTTCAGACTTAGACAAGTGTACGTGTGGGTGCGAATGGGAGGGGAGGGGGAGGAATGAGAATAAGGTTACAGCAAAAATTGGGACTGGGGGCAAATAAAAATGTTAATGAAACACAACAAAGGCAGGGGCGGGGGGAGGAGGAAGGGGGCTAGTAGATGGAGTGGGTTGAAGTCAGAAAGATCTGAATTTGAATTCTGGCTCTGACACTTAGTAGTTGGGTGACCGGGGAAAAGAAACATCACTATATCTTTTGGCAACTCACTTCAGCAAGCAGTTATTAAACTCCTACTGGGTGCCAGGGGTTGTGCTAGCCCTTGAGAATAAAGAGAGGAGGAAGCAATTAGAAAAAGGACTGGCTTTTTAGAGTCAGTGGTTGTTATTGTTCGGTTGTGCCTGACTCTTTGTGATCCCATTTTTTTTTTTGGCAAAGATACTGTAGTGGTTTGCTCATTTTACAGATGAGGAAACTGAGGCAGAGTTAAGTGCCTTGCCCAAGGTCACACAGCTGGTAATAATCTGAAGCTAGATTTGAAGTCAAGATCATTGCGTTTTGTCCTTCATTCTCTAAGAGGATCATGGTATCAAAAGGTTATGCCATGACTTGCAAGTGAATTAAATTTAAGTCAAGAAGATGAGTGCATGATGGTGCCACCTAGCTGACCCTTAGAGTCAGAGGATTTGGGTTCAAATCTTACCTTGACTGCTTATTCCTCAGTGACCTTAATACTTTTTTTGAATGACCAAGTCATTTACTTTTTCCTCATCTGTTAAAGGAAGACTGAACTAAATGGTTCTGGGGGTCTCTTTCAACTCCAGATCTGTAATTCATTGACTTCAGTTTGAAGTCTGGCTCTACCTGTGTGACCTTGGACAGGTCACTTTAACTTTCTGAGCCTCAGTTTCCTCATCTGTAAAAAGAAGGGTTTGGATTAGTTAGCTTCTGAGGTCTTTTCTAACTTGAGATCTAGGTTCTGATGGGCTGGGATATGAGGACCTGACCCAGTGGGGCTGTGGGATGAGTACAAAGAGGGGAAAAATATGGACCCAAGAGAAATGGAGGAGGTAGTACGATGTTAGACAAAGCAGGGTGAAGTTTGAGACTGAAGTCCTCGGACGGCATCGTCATCGCCTTCTTTGCCTGAGTGCTCTGGGGCAGCTTCTGAAGAGCAGCTGAAGTCACTGGGGAGAGGGGCACCCCCACATGGGAAATGCAGGGATTCAGCAATCCAGATCCTGACTGTAAAAAGAGAGACAAAGGAGCAAGCCAGCTGCCCTCCTATCGAGCAGAGGATGAACTGCATGCCAAATACGTTGGAGTCGGGTCAAGCCATATCGCTTCGTAGATTGGTTCGTTTTATAGCTCTTAAGAGGAATTTTCCCTTCAGGTCAGGGTTCAGGATGGGGCTGAGGCAGAAGTTTCATCAAATGGAGGTGTGTGTGTGTGTGTGTGTGTGTGTGTGTGTTTGTGTGTATGGGTAGACAGAGAGACATACACACATAGAACAGGGTCACAAGCACCGAGAGAGGGAGAGACAAAGGGAAGAGAGGGAAATGTATTGGATTTTTAGTGCCTTGTTATTACTTAAGGACCAGCTGGGAAATGGTACCTCTGAGGAACAGGGAGTGGGTGTATCCCAGGGGCCAGAGAGATTTTCAAGCCTGGCAGGTTATTTCTGGAAACTTAGCTTACTCTTTCTTGCTTGGTTCTAGCTGGTAGTCAGAATGAGCTAGACATCCCTGCTTAGTTCTGTGTACTCAGCAGCAACTTGTGTTCTAGTGACCTCCCCTCTCTTCCTCCCTCCCTCTCTCTCTCTTTCTCTACCTCTCTCTTTCCCTTCTTCTCTTCCTTTCTCTCTCCTTCCTTCTCTCCCTGCCCCACTCTTTTTCTCTCCCCCTCCCTCTCTCTCTACCTCCCTCTGTCTCTCTCTGTCTCCTCTCTCCTTCTCTCTCTCTATCTCTCTCTTTGTCTCTTCCCCCACCCGAAAAGTCTGGAGCCTTCATCTCCTATGAGTCCCGAGATGCTTTATATTCCTAACTGGCCAATTTCCTCTTCTGTAAAATGAGAGGCAACTAGATTGCCTTTGAGGTCTCTTTCGTCTCTAAATCTGTGATTCTTTTTGAGCCTGGGTTTTCTTCTCTGTAAAATGAGGGAACTGGGTTTTAGATGAGAAAACTGAGCTCTTTCAAGATCAAATGACTTGTCAGAGGTCATTCAGGTAGGATCTGAGCCTGGATATCCTGACATTGGGTCCATCATACACACCCACCACTCTCTCAGAATCCATGATTTCCATCAAGCATATCTCAGGGTATGTGTCAAGCAAAGGGTGGGTAATGACAACCGAAGAATGACATCTGATAGGCTTCAACAACTCTGAGGGAAGATCTAAGGAAAGGAAGAAAAGGAGACCTTATTAAAGGTGGGTCAGAAAAATAATGCTTGGTATGGACTCTCCCATTGACACTCATTGTTCTGCTTTACTGCTGAAGGGTCAGGCTTGCCTTGATGTCCAGCCATGAGTATGTCAGCCAAAGCTTAAGTTTGGAAAATGAAGTTCTTCTCTCTAGGTAGCTCACTGTGGTCTCTCAAGTGAAGTCTTGCCCTTCTCTTAGCATGGACTCTTGTGGAAAAATCCTATGGCATAACAGATAGAATGTGGGACTTGGAATCAGGAAGACCTGACTGTGTGATCCTGGGAAAGTCACTTAATCACTGCCTGTCTCTGTTTTCCAACTTTGAAGACAAAAAGGGATACTATATGTACTATATACACCTCAGTTTCATTATCTATAAAATGAGGGAGGTATGCCCAATGAACTAAGGTTACTTTGAATTCTTTCATGACCTTTGATCCCATCATGGTGTGGTGGTAATCCTGAGTCCTTGTCAGGCATCTGCAGAGCCCAGGTTCTGGAACTTGTATGATTTCAGCAACAGACTATGTCTCTTTTCTGAAGATGGGCCCAGTTAATTAAAAAGAAAATCCTGGCCACTGGACTGGCCACTTAGGGATGGCCAAGCCACCCATGAAACAAAGTTTAGTGGAAAGGGACCCTCATTCTTGTCTAGTTTTATTCTGGTTTTTTTTTCTAGAAAATTTCAGAAGTACTTGTAATAAAAGCTCTGGAAACTGCAGATCAATCATTAAATGTTCCACAAGGTCTTTTATGGTGTGGATGGCTCATTGAAAATTAAAATTGCCTTGGAGCTTGTTAGAGGTGCGCTCTTTGGGGAAGAATGATCGTTGTACCTACCCTGGAATAAATCCCAGTGAAACTAATTTGATGTCACTTTAGCTATCTTTCCTTCCTTCAATCAACTCAATTCTCCTTCATCAGCTACCTCAGCTCCTGCCCCTGAAAAAACGACACTGTTACTTTTCAACATGAGCCATTACTTTTGGACAAGGAAGGTCACTAGAGTGGTACCAGGGGCTTTGGTGCCTCCTACAATGGCGGAATCTTAGAGTAAGAAGGAATTTCCATCTAAGTCCATCTTATCCAAATTCCTACCTGAAACAGATGTAGCAATAATAACATTTATATGTTACTTTAAGGTTTACAAAGTGCTTTATAGACATTAACTCATTTGATACAACCATCCTGTGGAGTGGGTGTTATTATAAAATATGGACCATATCTTACAGATGTGGAAACTAAAGTACAAAGCAGCTAAGTAATTTGCCCAGTGTCACACAGTTAGCAAGTGTCTGAGGCAGGATTCAAGCTCAAGTCTTCCTGACTCTAAGTCTCTATACACTGTGCCACCTAGTCCCCCCAACCTCCTAAATAATCCCCAGTAAAGAGTAACGGGGACATTGTGACTGACTTCAGAACTTGACAATTAAATGACAATATCCAGTGTGTATCCACCATCTCTCCCTCTCCCTCTCTCCCTCTCCCTCCTTCCCCATCTTACCCTCTCTCCCTCCCTCTTTTTTTCTCTTGCTCATTTTCTTTTTTCTCTCTTTCTTTCCTTTCTCCCTTCTCCCTCTCCCTCTCACTGCTTGGTGCATAGTAGGTAATTATAACTGCTTATTTAATTTGACTTATGAAATTAAACATGATGGACTTGAACTTCCCATTGCTTCTCATTCTCAATAGGTAAGACTAGTCTAATCTTTCAAGTACTTGAAGACATTTTTCAAGTCTATTCCCATCTCCAGTCTTCTCTAGGCAAGGTGATCCATAGACTTTTTAAGGGAAAAAACCCAACCCCTTTCACTATTTAAATGGATCAGTGATCTCTTAGGATCAGAGATCTAGAAATGAAAGAGACCTTAGACACCATTCTGTCTAATCTTCTCATTTTGTGGATGGAGAAACCAAGGGACAGAGAGGTGAGGTGACTTGCCTATGAGATTTGAGAGCAGGACTCTCCACTTTTATTCTAGTCTTCTTCCTATAATATTATAGTTTTGTAATGTTGTAAGGTCTTGTTATGATCCCATTTGGCAAAGATACTGGAATGGTTTACTGTTTCCTCCTCCAGCTCTTTTTATAGATGAGGAAACTGAGGCAAACAGGGTTCAGTGACTTTCCCAGGGTCACATAGCTAATAAGTGTCTGAGGCCATATATGATCTCATGAAGATACGTCCCCCTGACTCCAGGTACAGTACTAGATCCACTGTGCCATCTAGCTGCCCTGGTATTGCTTACATAGGATCGTAGATCTAAGTTGGAAGTCACTTTGAAGACCAGAGTCCAACTTCCCACTTTCAATATAAGGAAATAGAGACCCACAGAAATTGAGTGGCTTGTTCAGGATCATACAACTAGTATCCTAGGCAGGACTTGAGCCCCAGTCCTTCTGACTCCAAGTCCAGTGCCCTATTGCATTTGCCATGTTGCCTCTCTCTATGAATTATTGAATTGACTTGAAATCTTTTCTTTCTGTACTTCTATTCTTTGTGTCATTCCTGCACTCCCTCCTTCTTTATCTTTCAAATCTTTAGCCTTTCTGACAGAACTCCTTATTTAGTTTTTAAATCTCATTTTTTGAGAGTTGGTGAACTAGAGCAGTAAGAATTTTCTAATCATATTTTCTAATCGTATCAATGACTGGTTTAGCTTGGAGCCCAAAGGGCCTTTAGCCCATTAGAAATCTGTGTTTGTATGTTCCTGATTGAGTAGAGTTGATCTGACACCATGGGATGAGTGAGGGTAGGAGAAGCAGCCCTCCCTCCCCATCTCACCCATGTTCCTGGGGATTCTGAGAAGGGAACCTACCTTGGCTTTCCCTATTGGGCAAAATTCACGGTCAGTGGATCTGTTAATCACTCATCTGCCAAGTCGAAGAAAACGATGCATGTGGGGGTTGGTTCTTGGGAGACCTTGTTGAGATGTTTTCTCCATTTGCATTCTGATTTATCAAGTGTCAGAACAGAAGATTTTTAATTGTTATTTTACTAAGCAGCTCAATTATTCTTACTTCAAGCAAGCCAAAGTCTGATTGGCTGCTCTGCCCTATCTTCATTAGATCGTTTAAAACAGAAATTATTCTTTTTTTTTTTTTTGAGGTAGCTAATTATAGTAAAACCTGACAAATTTGCATGTCTGGGAAAAAAAAATCATGGTGGCAGGAAACCAGGTTATGAAACAAGTCTCAGCTTCTTTCCAGGCCAAGGAGAGTTCTCTAAGACAGCTGCAGACCCATACCTTTTACTAATCTTTGGGTCCCCCTGTGCCTAGCATAGGCTGCTTTGCATAGAGTAGGTTTTGTTATTGTTGTTTAGTCATGTCTAACTTTTTGTGACTCCATTTGGAGTTTTCTTGGCAAAGATACTGGAGAGGTTTGCTATTTCCTTCTCCAGCTCATTTTACATAAGAGGAAACTGAGGCAGATAAGGTCAAGTGACTTGCCCAGGGTCACACACAGCTGGTAAATGTCTGAGGTTAGATTTGAACTCAGGCCTTCCTGTGTCCAGGCCCAGTGCTCTAGCCACTGTGTCAGCTAGCTCCTCTTAGAGTAGGCTTTTAGCAAATTATTTTTCAACAAATAAGCAAATGTAAGAAGTTCAATTCTATTGGGCAAACATTAGATTTGTACTGTGATCAAAGAATTTTAAGAGGTGGGGTTTGGGGAAGACCCTACAAAATTTAGATAAGATAACGTCCTTCATGAACATTATAGTTTATTGGGGTATAAATCACAACTACACATAATGACCGTCCCCAGTAGATTGGACCTGGGATCCCATAAATGTATGGAATTTTCTCTGACAATGTCCATGAGCATCTACTTTGTTGTTTATAGTATTACAAGTGCAATGTAAAACCCAAACATTCTCATTCTAGCCTCATAATAATCCTGTGAGGTAAATGCTATTGTAATCCCATTTTATAGATGTGGAAACTGAGTCTGAAAGAGGCAAAGTGACTTACCCAAATCACACAGTAAGTCTCTGAGGCAGGATTTGAATTCAGATCTTTCTGACTCCAAGTACTGCACTCCATCTGCCATTCCACCTTTGTGCCGCCCATGACCTACCACATAGTAGTCAACACTTGATAAATGTTCGTTGAGTTGACTTGGAATGGCTCCTTATTTTGTGTATATTTTAAATCCCCAAATCAGCCACTCGTCAAATAAAATCCATCTTGAGCTAGAGAGAGCTGATTTATAAATCTCAGTGTGGGTTCGCTATTGTAACCCATGGTGTATTCTAGAACGCTCTTTCAAGGTAAATATGGAGTGCCTGGAAGAGACACCTTGGTGCCCAGATCCATCACTGCCTAGTCTGGGCTGGACGGTGACTCTCCCGGTGATTATCTTGAAATTATGCCTCCCTCTCTGTGCCCAGAAATGGGCAGAAGTGAACAGAATGTGGAGCATTTGTTTCCACCGTCTTGTCAACTCTGGGATAAGGTGTAAGATTAAATGTACCAATTAAAAGTTTGGAACACTCAACCCTCTGGAAATATTCCATGTTTGTTCGGAGGTGTGACTGTTATGTCTGAAAAGAGTTTAATGTAGGAAATGGTGACTGAGTCAGCAAGTAGGACTGTCTATTCTGATCACTCTATTTCCTTGAAACTCACTATAGGTTGAGAACTGGAAAGGAACCCTTAGAGGTCATCTTGTCCAATTGCTTCATGTTTAAGATGAGGAAACTAAGACCTAGAGAAGACTTAGAGAATGACTTCTCCAAGGTCATACAGGTATTAAGAGACAGTATTTAAATAAAATAATAATAAAACTAACATTCATATGGCACCTCACAATTACTATCTTATTGGTCCTCATAACTTTCCTGGGAGGTAGGAACTATTATCCCTATTTTACAGATAAGGAAACTGAGGCATATAGGGATTAAGAGATTTGCCTAGGGTCACACAGTAAGTATCTGAGATCAGATTTGATCGAGTTCCTTTATCTTCAGGTTTAATTCACTGCTTTCAGCTTCAGTTTAGCAAAGTATTTGTGATGTGCTGGATGCGAAAGGAGACTGGATTCCTGCCCTCTGGAAGCCTGTAACATAGTGAAGAAGCTAAGATGAGAACATGAAAGACTGCTTGGTAAGAGAAGATCTAAGGTTATGAGAGGTAGGTTCTCGGACAGACCACAGACAATCCGTGAGGTGGTCACTGGGCAGATGGTGTTTTAATTGGGTACTTGATTAGGATAGTAGGTGGAGATTCCTCGTGGGCAGCATTCTGGGGAGAAACACAGACTTTGGTGGGGAGCAAAGTCACAGAACCAGCAAATTCCAGGGATGTGTTGAGGGAAGCGTTTAAAAATGTTTTAAGTTATTTTTCATTGCTCTCTCTTCCCCTCTCCTCTTTGACTTAACATTTCTCATTGTATCCCTCCACCCTCACTCTTGCAAAGTGTAATCTCTTAAAGGAAGAAATTTAAAAAGAGGGAGAAAAACAGTTCTGAATAATTAAGCAACATATGGGAAAAGTCAGATTTTATAGGGAGATTTTATTGGTCTACACCCATAGACCCCCACCTCTGTAAGAAGCAGGGTTTGTGTTATGGTGCCTTCTCAAGCCTGTTCTTTGAGGCCAAGCTTGGTCATTATAGTTTTGTCATATTCATTTTCCATTTTTTGTTACTGTTCTTACCATGTATATGTATATTATTTTCCTGTCTCAGTTTACTTCACTTTATACCAGTTCTTGTTAGTATTCCCATGTTTCTTCATATTAGTTATGTCAATTCTTTCTTATTTTGTAATTTTCCCCATGCAAAACAAATTTCCGTGTTAGTCATATTACAAAATAAAATGCACATAAAAACTTAGAAAAATAAAAATAAAAACGTCTGCTTCAATCTGCAATCAGAGTTCATTCTTTCTTCTCTCTGGAGATGGATAGCATGTTTCATCATGGCTTGTTCGGAATCGTCTTGGGTCCTTGTACTGATTAGAGTGGGTAAGGCCTTTACAGTTGATTGTTGTACAGTGTTGCCCTTATTATGTACAATGATCTCCCAGATCTGCTCATTTCACTTTGTATCAGTTTGTATAAGTTTTCTTAGTTTTTTTCTGAAATAATCCTGTTCATCCTTTCTTATAGCACAGTAGCATTCCATTATATTCATATACCACAACTTGTTCAGCCATTCTCCAATGGATGGATATCCCTTCAATTTCCATTTCTTTGCCACAAGAAAAAAAAGCTACGATAACTCTTTTTATACAGATAGACCCTTTCCCTTTTTCTTTGATTTCTTTGGTATACAGATATAATAGTGATATTGCTAGGTCAAAGAGTATACATGGTTTTATAAGTCATCGGGTGTAGTTCCAAATATTCTTCAGGATGGTTGGCATGTTCATTGTTTCTTAATTTGAAGCTTGTGAATTCACATATTTGTCATTATCTCCTGCACATTTCTGTGGAACCTGGAGCTCTGTTAATTTAATACAATATTCGGTACCTACAACAATCCTAGGCTCTTTGCTAGGTACTGGGAAATGGTCCTAGGATCATGGGATAGGAGATTGAGATGGAAGGGAACTCTGGGGTTATCTAGCTTAATCCTGTCATTTTATAAATGAGAACAGAGGGACGCAGGGAGGTAAATACCTTTCTCACAGTCATCCATCTGGTAAACAGCAGACCTTAGACTCCAAATCCAACATATTTTTTCACTGTGTCATGCCAGCATGTCAGGATTTGAACTGGAAGAAATTACATTTATTTTGCACTTAAATTTATTCTTAGAAAAAACCTTAAAGTTGAGGTGGGCTCTGAAGATGGACAGGAATTGGGCCTGCTATATCCTTGGTATAAGGAACTCTCTGGTAAAAAACAAAACAAAATTTCCTTTTCCAATTCAAGTGGGCATTGTTTCTGCATCTTATAGTCATTAGGGAGTTGTCTGGGAATCCTGAGACTTTAAGTGACTTGTCCTGGGTCACACAACCAGCACTGTCAAAGCTGGGACTTGAACCCAGGTCAGAGGCCAACTCTCTATCCACTGTGCATTTTGCCTCATTGAAGAGGAAGGAGTGAAGGAAAGGCAAAAATAAAAGTATTATGGGTTGTTCTTGTCAAAGGACTGATGGTGGTAGGGATGAGAAAACACTCAGCTGTGAAGTATATGCCAAAGATATAGGGAAAGCTAGTGTGTGTGTGTGTGTGTGTGTGTGTGTTCATGTTCGTGTTCATCCTTCATTGCTGAAGAAGACCGTGCCATCAGAGAAATAATGACATGACTTGCATTTAACTTTGTTTTGAGTAAGGGAGGGCTGTGCAGGTCACCAGCTTCACTTCTCCTCCAGAGTCATCTGAATCCAGTGACCAGATATTCATCAGGATGACTAGAAATGACCCAGGATGAGGCAATTGGGGTTAAATGACTTGCCCAAGGTCACACAGCTAGTGAGTGTCAAGTATCTGAGGTGAGATTTGAACTCAGGTCCTTCTGACTCCTGCACAGGTGCTCTATCCACTGTACCACCTAGGTGCCCTGCTAGTAAATGAGCAGCTCTTTGGAGATCAGAGGATCATAGATCTGGACCTGCAAGGGAGCCCAAATGCCAACTAGTACAGTTCTCTGATTTTACTCAGGTGAGTAAACTGAGGTCAAGGAAAATTAGTGCTTTCTCATGATCTTATAGCAAGCAAACTTTGAGGTCAGAGTTAAACCCAGGGCTGCTGACTCCAGACCAATGCTACCAGAGGCTATGTATCTGACACTTGCTAATAAGTCACTTAACCTTTCTAAGACTCAGCTTCCGCTGTAAAATACAGTTAATAAAATAACTGTAGTATCTATTTCATGCTTCACAGGGTTTTTGTGATGCTCCATTGAGTTAATATAAGTAAAGTGTTTTGCGAACCTTAAGGTGTTACATTCCCAAGTCCCATGACTCTTTGTAAAGACTTCTCCCTCCTTCTCTCCTTCCCTCTTTCCCTTTCTCCTTTCTTTTCCTTTTCCCCTCCCTCTTCCTTTCTCTCTCCTTGCCTCTTTCCTTCCCATTTTCCTTTCCTTCTTCCCCTTTTTTCTTTTCTCCCTTCTTGTCTTCTTCCCTCTTCCCTTCCTTTCTCTTTCTCTCTCCTTCCCTTTTTCTTCCTTTCCTCCCTCCTCACATTCCCTTCCTCCTTTCCTTTCTGCCTTCCTCTGATACTAACCAACTACAGACATGTCTTGCATTTGAGACAAAACAAAGGTTGAAAGACATTTCAGGATTATGAAGGGTTTGGTTAAGGCACACAAAGTGAGTTTGATGTGGAATGTTTAGCCAAAGCAAAGTGCCCAAAGAACTTTGTTAGTAGCCCTTGGAACCAGACTCCACTTTTCTGAAATATCTCCCAAGTCACCTTGCTAGAAGAGTTGGCTTCTTATTCTGTGGGACAGAGTTTCTTTGGAAAGCAAGTAATATGTACTCTAAAGGCTTTTGTCCAGACAACTTAAAAAAAAAAGATTATTCATCTGCTTCGGTCATGTTGTCCTCTTCGAGTGATTAATGAACCCTCATGGCTTGTGGTCCAAAAATGTTAAAATCCTTGAGCTTGACCTATATAGAGACCTTTCAACCTGCTGAGTGATTCATCAGATAACTGTGAAGTTAGCATCTCTTACCTAGAGTCCCTTTGCAAGGTTAACTCTGAGCATTAACAAGACTGGTTTTCATTAAAAGAGATTCTTTGTTCAGCTTGCTTGATGCACTGTGGTGCTGTCCCTCCCTCCCTCCCTCCCTTCTTCTCTCCCTCCCTTCTTCACTTCCTCCCTTCCTTCCTTCCTTTTCCTTTTTCTGTCTGTCTTTCAGTACTTATTATCTTAGTTACGTGAATAATTCATGTATATATGGGTGTGTGTATACATACATCTATATCTATCTAAATTATAATCCTCTTGCTACTACCACAGAACATAGTAAATGTGTGTGCACATGTGTATCTCCTATTTCTGCTAATCCAGTTGGAGGGCAAGGTAAACATATCTCTCTGGGTGAGTCTGGGTAGGAGGATAGGGATAGGGAGTGGCCTGTGATTTCACTGATATAGGGGACTTCCAGATGAGCAAAGTTCCTCTAGCAATATAGTAGGTTCCTCCTCTGTGACTTCTTGTCTTAGCTTCCTAGAGCACTAAGAGGTTAAGTGACTTGCCCCAGGTCACACAGCTTGTATGTGTCAGAGTTGAAACTTGAACCCAGGACTTCTTGACTTCTAACCATTCTGCCATAATGCCTCTCCTATGTATTGGGTATGTGTATGTATACTTATACACATTCACACATGTATGTCCATAGGTATCCAGTGGAATTAATGGAGGGTTGGCTTAGAGCTACAGTGTTGTGAAAACAGCATGGGATTTGGGGGTCAGAGGACCCTGGGGCCAAATCCTGCCAATACTCCCTTGTGGCTATGGGCAGGACACATCATTTGTCTAAACCTGGATTTCTTCCTCTGGGAAATAAGGGAGTTGGATGAGATGACCTTTAATGTCCCTTCCACCTCCTCAGTCTGTGGTTCTATAACCTCTCCCAGGGGAAACCCCTGGAAAATGACTGTGGAAGGGATGGAAGGCATGGGAATTTCTAGGACACCAGGATACTTTTACCCCTTAGGATAGGTTAATGATGGCTATCTACAATCTTGTAGAGATCTTGTCCATCAGGAAAGTGTGGTGGGGAAGGAGGTTGATCTCAACAGAAAAGGACTAGTTGAGCTTTCAATTTGCCTTCCATCTCTCCTTTTAAGAGAACATTCTGTGCAATGGGCCACATCTTGCTGATTCAAGGGCAGTTCCACCTAGAGGCAGGGGAATGAACCAAATAACTTTGTCTAAACAAGATATTTTTATGAAACCTAGAATGCTTTCTTCACTCCCCTCTTCATTGTAGTTTCCATGAACTATTTCAAGATTGCATTCACATCATACCTCTTAGGAGACCTTTCCTGGCCCTCCTTCACTCTCCATAGAGCCAGCCTCAAAACCATGATACAAAGTCTCTAATTCTAAGTTGCTGAAAAGATATGGAGTGCATTACTAAGGGGAGTTTCCTTGCTGGGAATTCCCTACATCAATGAAAGCACAGAAAAAGCAGATGACTCATGTGGTTTTTTCCCTTGTAGAAATTCACACACACAATTGATTTCCATTCATCTTTTTCTCTCTCAGCATAGCAAACTAGGGCCAGGAAGATCTGGGTTCAAATTTGGCCTCTGACACATATTATCTTATGTGATCACACACCATTGCTCAATCTCTCAGTGCCTTAGGTACTTCTTAAAAGTTATTTGTTACAGACCAGTTGTCTATCTGCAGCAGTGGATGGAGTTTTCATGTAAGGAGCTCCCTATATATATATGAAATCATAGCTTCAATATAATCTTTTTCCTTCTTCCAGCTGCTCTTTTCCTCCTCATTCCCCATAGATTTCTTGGGTATGTGTATGTGTATGTGTATATGTGTGGGTGTGTGTAGTATGTCTACTATATGCTATATATATAATATCTACTATATGTAGTATATAGTGTATATAATGTGTATATGTATATATACACACTATCTGTATCCATCTAATCTAAAGGCATGTCAAAGCTTTTTGGAATCCTCTACAATATTAAATGGTAGCTGTATTCCTGGGAAGGACCCACTAAATTAGTTTTTCTTAAAGGGATTTTTCCTTCCTCAATGCTCAGATCATGATTCTTGAATATCTAGGGTTTCCACATTCTCATTGGAAGAATATGGTCTCATCAACATGTAGGAAGGAAGAGATAGGCGTCATTCTGTGCTGGCAATAGCCATGGTCCCTGCATCCCTGGCCCTAATCCAGAACCATTAGGCACCCTGAGCCATTCATTTCACATGAAGAAGCGTTTGACAAGGTGGAGAGAGCCGTTTACATGGAGTTAGGAGAGCTCTCTTTCAGTGACTTCTGGTCTCTTAGTCTCATTTCCTCAAGTGGATTATAAACTGTCTAAGTGTAAGAACCCATCACTTTCTAGCTTTCTCTTATATTTATCAGATGTTCCAAGTGCTGATCACTACAGTGTGAAAGAGTTTACTCTGTGTCCGGAGACCTTACACCCATCCCCAGATCTCTTCCTAGGAGACTGTGGTTTAATTGACAGCGGTAGGACGATAGATTTAGAGCTAGAAGGAGACTCAGGGTTCATCTTGTTAAACCCCCTCACTTTACACAGTTGAGGAAACTGAGGCTCGGATTGGTTCACTGACTATTATAATCTTAGACAAAGACCCAGAGCAGTAAATTGATTTGCCTTAGGTCACACAGTGATAAAGTTGGAAATTTGGATTTAGAACTTGGACCTTCCAGTTCTTTATCCCAGGTTGTTAAAGTGAGAGGTTGAAGATAAGGCTTACCAGTAGCTCCTGCTTTTTCCATGCCTTTCAGAATACTGAAAGGACTTGAAAAAGAAGTGAACTTTGGTGAAGAAACAGTGGGCATCTGGTCCCTATGCTTGTTCCACTGGGGACAAATGCCCTGCTTTTTCCTTGAGCTAGAATTGGTCTTGGAGCTTTGTGCTCCTTTCTCCTGCCCATGAGGGACTCAGTATCCAGGGGTTGCAAACATACTCCCAAGCTTTTTTCCTTGGGCTTAGTGAGTTACAAAAACATTAGCTTACAGTATAGTCTCAACAATCCATCATGACCATAGAATTTTCCATTCATTCAATGCATGACACAAAAATTGATTGAGCCTTACTCAGATGTTTTTTCCAGGGTGGGGATGACAGAAAAAGTCCTTTTCATGGCAATCACAGTTTTTAGGCAGCAGCAAGCTACTGCTGCCAGCTCCCCTGCCACTCCCATCCTCAATATTTCTGTTCCCTATTGCACTGTGGGCAGCTAGTTGATGCAGTGGATGGAATCAAAGTCCAAATGTGGCCTCAGACACTTATTAGCTGGGTGACCCTGGGCAAGTCACTTAGCCCTGTTTGCCTCAGTTTCCTCATCTGTAAAATGAACTAGAGAAGAAAATGGCAAACCCTCCAGTATCTTTGCCAAGACAAACCAAATGGAGTCACAGGGAGTCGAACCTGATTGAAATGACTCAACAACATAATGAATAGAGTACTGAGTTGGGAGCCAGATGACCTGGGTTTGAATTCTACTCCTGTCATTTATTATGTAACCTTGGGAAAGTCAACGACATCTTTGCTCCTCAGTTTCCTCATCCATAAAAATGAGAGTTTGGACTGATAGCTTCTGAGGTCTCATTTCTAAGCTTTGTGATACACAGCTCTGGAACAAATGATTTTGTAATTAGAAAGTGATTGAGTGGGGCTAAGTCTTTGGACTCTGGGTCAAATGTCCTTTGCACCAGTAAGCATTTACCTCTTTAGAAAGACACCTTGGAGTTTTCTGAATGCCCAGCTAAGCATGGATGATTTCTCCCCACCCCACCTCAGCAGTTTTAATGAAGGGGATAGTAAGTTTTGATTAGCATTCTTATTGGGGATCAGAATTCATACCAGGACATAGTTGAATAGTGATTGAGATTGGTAGAGGTTAAAGCAGGTCGCAGAGTAAGGTGACTTGAGGCATCAGCTATAAAATTCCAGTGGCCATCGGCTGCTTTTTTCCCTTATCCGTCCTTCAAAGAGAATCCCTCCCACCTGGGTATGATAGGTGATAGGAAAATGTCCCAAAGTGGGGCTCCACGGGAGTTTTTGGGGAATATGTGAGTGAAGCTGTGGGTCATTTCTTGGGGATCATCTTCAATATCTCTCCAGCTATAATGTCTAACTTAATTTCTGGTGTTTTGTGTTTTTTTTTTAAATGAGTAACGTGATTTATTTGTTCTACCTCATCTTGAAGCCCAGAATAATGTGGCAGGAATGAAATTGACAGAAGGAAGAAATTAATGATTGGTTAGAGGATGTTAAGTGATAGTTTCCAACTGTTTCCTTAAATAAGAGCATGAATTTGGAACCCTTTCATTTTGAGGAAACTGAGGCCCAGAGAGATAAAAGATCACACAGGTTCTAAGTATCAGAGCTGGAATTCAAACTCTGATCTTCCAATTCCACATTGTTGGTGCTTTTAACCGAGAATACCAAAAGTGTATATATTACTGTAACGTTAACTAGTCACTCACCTTGATCCCTCTTTTGATAGGTTTGCTAGACTTGTAGATCAGGGGAATATAGTAGAGGTCACACAACCTCCCTAGGCCACAGTTTTTCTTATCTATAAAATGAGGGATTTGGTCTAGATGTCCCTTGATGTCGTTACTAACTTCATAGCTGTGATTCTATTTAGCCTGGGACAGATTAAACCATTACACTTGGCACTTGATCTGGAGGTGGGTGTAAGGTCTCCTGGCATGGAGTGAACTTTCTTTCACAATGTAGTGACCAGTCTTTGGAGAGTTTGGGGAATATAAGAGAAAGCTAGAAGGCGATGCTTCATACCCTTGGACAGCTTACAATCCACTTGGGGAAATGAAACTAAGAAACCAGAAGTCCTTGGAAGAGGCTTTCTGACCCTGAATGACCGCCTTGGAGATCTTTCAGCTGTCTGCTTCTTCCTTTGGGTTCTACCCTCACCCCTCTTCAGTGCATAATTAAAGCTTCCTTTTCTACCTCCAGAGTCATTTTCTGTTCCTCTTTGCAGATAATGGGCTTCACTTCTGATTTTTAGCCCTGGCATCAGAATGATCTGAAAAATAAAAAAACCCTAAAGAACCCATTGAACTTTCATTTCCTCTCATATTTGCCTTCAAGCCAATAGTACCTTTGACTAAATTTTTGGCGAATCCCCTGCTTTTCCTGGCCATTAGGAAGGCAGGATGATGGAGTTGAAATACCAGCCTTGGAATTTGAGCAATCAGGCAACAACCATGCCTTCACTGGAAGATGATATTTGTAAAGCACTTAACACAGTGTCTTCCTTCCCTTTCCCTTACCCTTTCCCTTATCTTTTCCCTTTCCTTTCCCCTTTGTTAAAAAGGAGAGTTTAATTCTGCAAGTAGGGGGTGGCAGGTTCAGAAATGATTGATATAAAAACAAAGGCAGCAGTTAACCTTAACAAAAAAAGTTAAAGAAAACCCCCAAAACATTTTCCTTTCCTCCTCTTTTCCCTTCCCCTTTTTACCCTTCCTCTTTCCCCTTTCCCTTTTGCTTTCCCTAAGGAAAACAGAGTTGCATATGCAAATGAATGAACTAATAATGCATTTATTAAGTGTTTGCCATGTGCCAAGCCCTGTGCCTATTAGCCAGCGATGTGTCCTCTTTCTTTGAGTCTTGATGTTGCTGTCTTTAAACATCAAGACTTTAGACTAGATGAGCTCTGAAGTCCTTTTCCACTTCCAATGGTCTATGGTCCAATGACTGGGGATTTGATGGAACATAAGGAATTTGCTCATATTGCCCATTTAACATCTTACTGTGACCTGTTTCCTGCTAATCTTTCTGCTTTGGGCTCTATCTAAAAAGCCACTGCTTAAAGATCTGGGTCTGGATTTCCTTCTCTGAACCATACTTACTCATCTCTAGAATGAGAAGAACAAAAACTTAGACTCCCTATCTTGAAGCATCATTGTATGTATCAGGAACCACTTACATTACTTGTAAATGGGGCTATGACTCCTTTTAAGGTAGAATCCCATCCCTCAAATATTGAGACCTTCCTGGTTCCAAAGAAAGGAGCACACAGCCTGCACCCCAGAAACCTGACTTCCTTTGAAGGTTTTAAGTTAGGCTGACATCCATTAGATATACTTGTGTTAAGCATCTCAGAATTCTCCCAGCTGGATTTTGTTTAACGTATGTGTCATCATATTTATTTTTTAAGCTTATTTTTTTTTAAAAAAAGGTTAACTGCTGCTTTTGTCTTTATTTTAAGTCATTTCTGAATATAGAACTTGCTACCCCCTACCTCCAGAATTAAACTCTCCTTTCTTTTAAAAAATTTTTTTAAAGCATTCTTCATTTAAAGTTTTGAGTTCCAAATTCCATACCTCCCTCCTTCCTTTCACTTCCTTTTTCGGGAGATGGTAAACAATCAAATATAGGTTACACATGTGTAATTATGTAAAATATTTCCATATTAGTCATTTTGAATAAGGAGACGATTAAAAAAATAACAATGAAAGGAGGCAAGTAAAAAATAGTGCCTTTCAGTCTGTATTCAATCAATATCATTTCATTCTCTGGAGGTAGATAGTATACTTCATTATTAGTCCTTTGGGATTGTCTTGGGTCGTATTGCTGAGAAGAGCTAAGTCACAGCTCTTCATTGAACAATATTGCTGTTACTGTGTATAATGTTCTTCTGGTTCTGTTCTCTTCACTTTGCATCAGTTCATTTAAGTCTTTCCATAAACCCTCCTTTTTACCAGAGAAAATCAGTTATGCCAAAAAAGCCATTGCTGTGACACTCCCCCACCCCTGGTTCGTGGTGTATGCATCATTTGTCACCATGGTTCCCCACCTCTCTGCCAAGAAGAGAGTAGATTCCCTTGTCTATTCTCTAGGACCAGTGTTGGTTATTACAACAACTCAGGGTTTGTGTGTCATGGCATTAGCTAATCTTGGGCTAAGGAGATATTGTCAACCTTTTTCTAGACTTCTCCGTAGTAGAGCATGCTGTGCAGTTCTGTTTTAAGATCTGTGCCCTGGTCATGAAACTGAAAACATTAACTTAGAGTTATTTGTAGGATTTCCAAGAACAAATGAGGGAGGAGTGATAACCTTTCTTTCTGCCTCCCACTGCTTTTCCAACAGCAAAAATACTGTAACCTTCTCTATGAGCAAAAAAGAAAAAAAAAACCCTGGATTTACATATTTTCTAATTATTGCTGTCAGCTTTCCTCAACTGATTTAAGGGTATGTTAGCTTAACAAGTGTGGAAAGCATTTTCTAAATGAGGCTTTCGATGTTAAATAGATGTTCGGGGGCCAGGAATTAGAGCCAAGGATTTGTGCTTCATGATCAGGCATAGACTGGGAGGGATTGTACATATCAGCTAGGTAAGATTCCTTCTGACTTTCATCTTTCAGTTCCTTAGATGGTAAGCCCATTGAGGGCAGGGACCAGGATTTATTTTACCTTTCTGTTTGCCAGGACCTAGTTCAGTGCCTTTCCCAGAGTAAATGATGTTTCAAGTGCTGTATAAATATTAGCTATTATTGTGAGATTGTCATTACTATCATTTTTCTGATGAGGAGACTGAGGCTAGGAAGAGAGATCACTTCTCCAAGGTCATACAGTTACTAACTAGTGGAGATGGATTCTGAACCTAGATCCTCCAGAAACCAGGTTCATATTTCTCTCCACATTGACACACTTTCTGCAGATGCATAAACATAACCATTCTTTTCCAGCTCTGGCTGCTGGTATGGCTGAGAACTCAGTTAATCTGCCCATCCTTTGTACCTGGAAGTACTAAAATTAATCGTCCTTCCTTGGCCTTGATTCTCCCACTCCATTAAACAGCTTGTCACCGAGGCTGAGCTGGAATGAAGTAGCATTTTTTTTAAGCAACAGGTTTTGTGTTGGCAGAGTTTATAAAAACTGTCCCTCGGGGGCAGAGGCTCACTCTCCGTCCTCAATGCCATCTGTGCAGTGATCCCCTGATACAATGATTCCAGCCTGGAAGGTGCAAAGGAAAGTTGCCTGGGCTTTGTCCCTGGTCTAGAGACCTGGGATGATGAAGGGTATTCATGCCACCTAAGAGGGAAATGGGGGAGGGAACGCAAAACAGTCTAGCCAATGTTACAGATATGTGGTGTCTTTCCCTATAATGCACATAGTGGAAATTTGACCATCTCTGCCCCAAGATGCTTCCCAGTGACATTGCAGTTTTGTAGCCAAAAAAAGAAAAACAGAAAAGATAAAAGTTCTATTCCAAATTTCTTTTGGCATTTGGAGATGTTCTGTTCAGATGCCACCTCTTAGAGACCTTTCATTATCTTCCTAGGTCATAGAGTTTCCTATATATGCTATATCTTCTCAATAGAATGGAAGCTTGTTGAGACCAGGGCCTGCTTTTCCCATTCTCCCTAGTTCCTATGAGCAATATCTGGCTCCCTTTTTTTCAGGTTAGCCTTTTGAGTCTGTCCTGAACAAACGTCCTCAGTTTACTCATGAGATCATTGACATGCGAGGAAGCTAAGGATTTTCCCAATGTTATACCTACCCATAGCTCATGGCAAGGATCCTCAGCACCTCAGCTTCTGGTTTCATTTGTGCCAGCAGATTCACAGGGGCAGTTGGGTCCACCACAGCTACCATCAAGATAAAGCCAATTGGTTAAGACTTGGGGGGAACCAGCCGCTAGTTTCTCTTGTAAAACAGAGATCATTAATTAAACATCTACAGTGTACAGCTTTGAAGTTCTACCGTATTATTTCATTCTGGAGTGGAGGTAGCCCTGCATTCTCTCCTCTCTCTCCCTTTTTGCTTTTCCCCCTTTTCTTGCTTTCTCCTCATCTTCTTTTTCATCTTTTTTCTTTCCTCTTTGTCTTCCTTCTCCTTCTTTTCTTTCTTTCTTCTTTTCTTCTCTGTAATCTTTCCTTTTTTCTTCCTTTCTTTTCTTTTCCTCTTTTTTTCTTTCATTCTATCCTCTTTTTCTCCTTTCCTCAATTTCTTCCTTTTCTTTCACTCCTTTCCTTTTTTTCTCTTCTTTTCCAAAATTTCTTCCTTTCTTGTCCTTCCTTCCTTTCCCTTTTTCTTCCTATCTCCTCTTCCTTTTTCTCTTTTTCCTCTTGTTTTCTTCTCTTTCTTCCTTTTGCTTTTTCATCCTTTCCTCTTCTCCAACTTAGATTAAAATCCTAACTGGAACTTACTAGGTATGTGTTCTTGGACAAGTCACTTTCTTTCTGGTTCTCTGCAAAATGAGATTAGACCAGATAACCTTGAAAGCACATTCCAGCATTGGATCTATGATTGTAAGGCTATATATGTCCAGGGCCATCAGCACTACACGAGTTAGGCCTGAGTTGAGCCTGAGCTTTGGAAAAGTTCACTCCTTGTGTGCTCCACAAACCCTGTATAGCCCAGCCCCTGTCCCTCATTACTGTCCTAATATCGGTGCCCACAAAGCACCCCTACCCCATAGCAGGATCAATAGACTGAGGACTACAGAGGCAATTAACACAATTAAAGTCTCCCATCCTGGATGGGGAGCTAACATGTCCCCCTGGGGTTCCAAGAGCCTGTACACTGGGAATGGTGCAGGACCTGGTCATATCTTCCTGGACTTCTCAGTTTCCTGATGGCATCCTTTCCTCCTTCTGTCTTCAAGATTTTCTGCAAGGAAAAAAAATGGCTGGAGAGGGCAGAGAAGTCTTAAAAAAAGATTCTAGTCTAAAACGTCTAGTATTTATTTTCTTTCATTTAAAAAGTTAGCAAAGGAAGATCTGTCAACCATGGTATCATCATTCATTTTTTTGGGGGAAATTCTAATTTTTATTCTTCTTGGTTTTCAGAAGATATCAGAGGCTCAGTGGAAATAGGCTAGGCAGAACCTTGGAGATGGGTTAGCCCTCCTTTCGTAGATGAGAAAACTGAGGACCAGAGAGGCCAAGTGACCAGTCAATGACAGTATTGCCCTCCTTAAAAATTATCAATGAACTCCATTTTATGTGTTCTCATGCTAGATTCTTGTTCTCTCTACCCTCCTCCTCCCTTTCCTCTCTCTTCCTTCTTTCTCTCCCCTTCTGCCTACCCCTCTCCTCTCCTCTTTTCTCCATTCAAATCCAATCTCAAACACTCAATAGCTGTGTGACTCAGGGCAAGTAATTTATCTTCCATCTGTCTGAGTCTTCCTCAACTCTAAAATGGGGATAGCAATAGCACCCACCTCTCAAGGTTATTGTGAGGCTCCAATATCAAATGAGCTAATGTTTGGAAAGGTATATAATAGGCACTTAATACCTGCTTGTTTCCTTCCTCCTCTCCTCTCTCTGGTTATAGCTATATCTTGCTTACTATTGACTGGACTTATTTTATCAGAGTAAGGTATTCCTGGTAAGGAGATGTCTTCTCTCAGGGAGAATCTTCTAGAATGTAAGTTTGTTCAAGACAGAGGCTTCTTTTTTTTTTTTTTTTACTTTTGGATGTCCAGTGCGAAGTTCAATGCTTGTCATGTTATAGATGCTTAATGAATGCTTATCATTTTAATACTTGTTGGATAATTGGTGGCAAAGAATAAAGTTACTAAATCAATAAAAGCCGGTGCTGGTTCTGCTTTAAGAATCCCAGTTCTCCTGTTTTCCACCATCTCCATCTCTTCCTTCTCCTTCAACCCTCCTTCCTGTCCTCAGATCCCATCTGCTATCTACTCATTTATGAGAAGGCCCCTGACCCAGGGGGCGCTGGAGCTGATGTTGGCTGAGTTTCTGGAAATCCTTCCTCATGTCAGTTGCACAGGGGAGAATTCATCCCAAGAAGTGTTCTGTCTGAATAGTGGGCTGCTTGTGTGTTGGGGAACCACAGCTGGGACTGAGGCACTGGAAGGCTGGCTACCTTCCAATGGGCTGCCCACTCCTGAGCCACAGAAATTAGCTTCAGATAGATGAAGGTATTGGGAGAATAGGAGAAACACTCTGTCCTTCACTTTGGATCCCAATTGGTGCTGGCTTGGATTCCAAACTCGACGATCCCCTCGGGGTCACCTTCAGCTTTGTATATTCCCCCTCTTTCTGTTACCATCATCCTCCTTCCTGGCATCTGATTCACTCTGACAGTGCTGCAGAAGGTCTGGTGTGTGACAGATGTTGAGCCTCTGTCTTGCCCATCTTCTTTACACATGCTGGCAGAGAGTACTATGAAAGGGAAGGAAAAAGCAGTCTTTGTTAGTCAGGCTATGATAGCATATACATTGGTCATTTCTCCCCCATTTCTGCAGATTTAACTTATTTGCACCTGAATTCAATAATATGTCCACACAAGCTCCTTGAAGGATTTTTGCCTTCAGAATGTAGGCTACCTTAGGAGTCAGGATGGGTTCCTTCTGTCTTTGCATGACTAGCCCTTAAAACAATGCTGGACACATGTTTGATGAAAGACTCTAGGAATCATCAACCACGAGACAGCCTGGTCCAACCTTCTCATGTTACAAATGAGGAAACTTAGACTCAGAGAATAAAGAGTCATCTAAAATCATGTAACTAGTGGCAGAAATCAGCCTAGAATCCAGCGTCTTGACTCCAGATCCACAATGCTCCTATTTCATGAAGCTTTATCTCTCCTTCATCCTTGCATTCCCCCAGTCCCTAGCACAAGATTCTGTGGAATTGATTAGCTGGAACTGGGAAATACAACTTCTAGACTAAATTGGTAATTCTTTGTATAAAGGAATTTTCAGGGATGCAAAGATTGTCTATTGCTTTAAACCTTCAAACCTGTGTCAGAACCTCTGTGAATGATTCTCTCATCCCAAAGCCACATCCACAGGAGAGTGTTTCAAGTTTGGGATACAGCCTTCTGGCTTAGGAACTGTATATTTCTGTGCCAATCTAAATGGACCCTCTGGGGATCGAGCTGTATTCTGATTCCTGTAGTGTTCTAGCCAGCTTAGCTAACTGCCATTCAAAGAATCTGAAGAGGATGTTCCCAGTGTCCATGCTTGTCGGTTGGGGATCAGAAGAACATTTGTTTATCTATGGTCCCTCCTCCCTCTTTAAGAAAATTCAAAACATAAATATCCTTCTTTCAGCTTGCAGTGCTGCCAGGCACATAAATGGTCATCTAATCCAATTCATTCCTTTTACAAAGAAAGTCTAGTAATTTGCCGAAGATCACACAGAAAGCTAGGATTCAAATCCATGTTCTCTAATGTTCCCACCCCCACCCCCAGAAAACTAAGAAATGTTTGTGCACTCAGTATGAAATGCACCCTCAATTAAAGAATGGGTTATGTGTGGCACCACCATATTGGGGGAAGACAGAGGTTCTGGGACAAAAGCATAAGGCTGCTGTAGGGAGGCTTGTGAGAAGGAGGAGAGATGCTCACCTCAGCTTAGATCAGGGAAGGAACCCTCTATAGTCAACATAGTTGGGAAGTGCTCCAGTTACCCCACCCTAGTTGTGACTTTTCCTCCTGTATCACCGTCTTCTAGCTGTTGCTTACTTGTTTCAGACATATCCAACTCTTTGTGATCGCATTTGGAATTTTCTTGGCAGAGATACTGGAGTGGTTTGTCATTTCTTTCTCCAGCTCATTTTACAGATGAGGAAACTGAGGCAAATAGGTTTTAGTGACTTGCCCAGGGTGACCACAACTAGTAAGTCTGA